>CM061041.1:76080071-77280071 GCA_030762985.1 Adelphocoris suturalis | reverse complement strand
TGGCCTTTTCCATTTCAACTATAATGCAATAAGAAGGAACAGATTGAACCGACATGCAAAGGCCGAAACCCATAAATGAGGAGCTCTGAATCGGTAAATATTTCACGACGTTAAATTTCGAGGTGATTCTACAATACGTCTACTGTTGGAAATTGAGGGAGTCAACAAAGTAGGACAAACAATTTGGTCAATTCGCATTTAATTTGTCGATTCTGGACACTCGAAAATGTTGTTATCCCTAGAAGGATGACAAGATTTAACGGGTCCCTAGAAACTCATCAAACTGAAACTCATCAAAAATCTGAACTTGAGACTTTTTGATGAGTTTCCTCATGGAGTGGGGCCAGGGTTACCAGGTGGTATGAGAAAAAACCGGACACTTTAAGTCGAGAAAGCAGATTAAAAAAAACTGATTGATAGTTGATATGAATTATCTATCTGATTTGCTAAAATATAATAATAAAAATAAATATATTTTCTTAAAATGAAGTCATTTTTGTTCTATGTGATGTTTTAAATACATTTTTGTGTACCGATAATTACAACCGTCAGGCACCCCTTTATTCATCCCTACTATGATAATGGAAGTACACGTATCACACACGTTGAGAAGACTGAAGAATAACCGACAACATAATAATTAGGTACTATCCAGCATTTGGTTAGAAACCACTAAAGGCTTACGAATTTAACGCTTTCAACATTATAGTCAAATTATATGTTAGAAGAATATACAGAGGTTGACATTTATGCTCGTTTCTGAGTTTGTACTTAATTAAATGATAAACCTCTGGAAATGATTAATTTTTGGTTTTCTTGGTTCATTGAGACTCAGAGTCAGGAAGAATGGAGTGAGAGTAAATACTGCGATAAATAAATTACAGTAAGCAATACTAATTAGTGATGGTATTTAAGAATTTTTATAAAATCATATTTATGTAGGTTAGATACCTACTTGAATGGCAGAAAACGTTCATATCAATAAATAACTTAACGATAACTTGAAGTTTTAGCTGCAATAATCACGATATTAATCTAGATTCAAAATTATTCACCTCAGTCTAAACTGTAAGAGCGAATGCACAAGTAATGGCTAACGGAATATATCGAAAGTTCCTTGGTATGAAATAATGTGACAAGATTACAAATGCTTATGATAATGGACGTTTGGATAGCTTTCTATGGTCGATTTCCAAAACCCCTATATGTAGAGAGGTATGAAGATTCCCAAATCCGATCATATAGTCTCGCATACTACTAGGTACTAGTGAGTGATTGAACCCCAAAGAACCAGTACGCCATCCCAAAGAAGGTAGGTATATATGCGTCTGATCTGTAGAACGTAAGGGGTTTGGCCGGGTATTCATTGTGGCCTTTAGTTGTAATAATAGCAGGTAGTTCAGGGTTGACACAAAGGTGGCGAGTTTCCCATCAACCATATTTCCGACCGCTTCAACCACATATGAGTGTCCCGACTGCTCTTAATTTTGAAGGGTGTCCTGAAGCCAGTTTTCGAGGAGTGTTCCGACGGTGCTGGACAGCAGTCAAACGAAAAATAAATGCAAATTACTCATTACTAATTTTATGTTGATAAATTAATTTGACGCAGTTTTTCGATGAGTTTCTCTCGTCTATGGAGTTTTGAAGAGTTACCAACCCGGGCGAAAACTCAACAAAAAGTCTCAAATTCAGATTTTTGATGAGTTTCCTTTTGATGAGTTTTCTAGTAGGTACCCGCCTTTTTCAGCTGCCGGTAACTCTATCAACAAGGGGAAAATCATGTCAACCACCATTCGAACTAAATCACTCGCGACGAAGTTGTGGAAACCCATTTCAAAACGGAAGTTAGTGAAAAACGTCCATTTCCACGAAAAATAAATATTTACAATGTATCGACGGACACAGCTTATGTAGTCACATGTGAAGGGATAATGAACCCCATTTTTCTCTCGACCAATGGGATTCAATCTCCCTTCACCTGTGACGATATAAGCTGTGTCCTCTTTGATGTGTGTTCAGTTATTGTTTGTTACTGACGGCCTAACCGCCGAAGTCGATTCAACATTGTATCTCTTTATTTCTCGTGGAAATAGACAACGTTTTTCACTAACTTCCGTTTTCAACCACCATGTTCCTAAGGTTCTTTGCCCCCTACCGCTTCTAGCGGCGGACAACTTAGTGTCAAAAGGCCAGCTATACGCCTCCACGTTATTCGAAGCTCACACTGATAAAGAGCCTTACGTCGGCGTCATTTTGTATTTTGCTCCTTCTATTGAGAGACTCATAATTCCCTGGGATGCTCCCTGACCTGGAATCCGATCCTTGAAAAGGTTCATTAAAGTCGTCCATTGGCGACTACCGGAACCGAACCCCCTTCTTGTCCTCTCCTTCAAATTACGTTGGAAGTTGGAAGGTGGAAACTGTGATTACTTAACTTCATTTCCGCCTGACGTCGAACGTCTTTTACCGAAAAAGTCCCATCTTATTTCTCACTGAACAGAACCCGATGCTTCAATACATTTGCTATACGAACTGCATTGTGTTTGGTGAATACGTGGAAACCTATTCACTACCACAATATTTACGTTCATTCAATTCGTAATAGGACCATATTTGAACCATAAACCTGTATTTTCTTTAAAAAGGAAAAAGGGAGGGGAGAGAGAGGATTAACCCTCTTTTAGCTCTATATTTTAGCTCTATTGGTGAAAGAAAGTTCCAATTATTTATTTATTTAAAACGTTCTGTATGCCATCAAGTTCAATGCAAAGAAGTGTCTTATGTCACGAGTGGATATATCTGGTGTGATATAGAAAGGTACAAGGAGAGTACGTTTACTATCAATAGAGGTTTCATATTCGCATAAATATCTTCACCACCATTATTTGCTGTAGAAATACGCTTCAAAGTAATAATGGACGAATAGCTTCATAGGACGAATAGTGAAGAAATTTGGAACCTATGCAGATCAGGGTGGTTCCGCACTCTTCTACCTGTCTCATACAACAGGGCTCTGTTTCAAATGTAAGCGTCATAGATTACACGCCATAGAAATAAGCTTACGAGCTCAATTAGCAGATTATGGTGGTTCCGCACGTTGAAATTCTACTCTACCTGTCTCATACAGGCCCTGTTTCAAATATCAGCTTCAGAGATTAAATACCATATATATCAACTTTAGGAGCCAATCAGCTGGTCAGAGGGTTATGCATCGTCTAGTACCTACTGCTTACAAGTACCTACTACTCAATAATACCTACCAACCATGTTGTAAATTCTTTTCGCATTATTAGTTCATTATGGTTACATAGCAATATTAGTTTATAACGAAGCTTAATAAATCAGCTTTCCTTCACACTACAGCGGCTTAGGGTGAGGGATCATGAGATGTTGTGATAAAATGAGGGCATTCGAATAAGTGGTGAACGGTTTTCCTGCTATGAAAACTAAGGGAGTTACACTTCCCTATCAACGCATTGGTTGTGCGTGAAAAATCAATTGAAAACATGTCGTCTCGCGCTGAATTTCGCTTAATTTCTAAGCGGAAATTCCAGCGGTAAAACAAGATACATGAAAACAAAAACTAGATTATATAAGTACTTACGTACTAACCAGAACTGAATGATTTCAGCTTCAGCACTGCAACGATTTTTACGTCACACGAGTGTAATTTTTGCTCTCACCTGAAACAAAACGTGAAGTGTTAAGATTGCAATTAGCTTAGATTTTAGTCCATTTATGAATCTTCTTTTTAGCGAATTTTTGAAGAAAATTAAGCTATTGCTCTCGCCTCAAAATTTGTAGAATGTGAATTTTTGAAAAATTTTTATGCAGAAATCCGTTTCAGGCTATTCTGAATCATATTCTGAAGTTTAACGCATTTTTTTATGTATGTATGTATGTATATATATATATGTATATATGTATGTGTCATTCCAGACGATAACTGTCCGTAGAATTGTGCTAGAAACTTCAAACAAATTTTAAAATGTTAAGGGCACAAAACGAAAGTTCAAGTTCGTTGGCCAGCATGATCGGATTACATCTTCGGGTTGAAATTTTCAAAAATGTAGTCAAAAATTTCAAAATAGCCTGTTTTTTGCGATTTGTTGTGCGAAATAATTTTTTCAGCATACTAACATGTGGTATATTCGGAATCAGCGTAAAATTTCCTATAAGAATATGTATTAAGTTTTCAAAAATTTCAAAGTTGAAAAATCAGTCAAAATCGAAATAATGCCGTTTGATAGTTGTAAAAATCGGTAATATTTGCATGAAACATTGTCCAAATTCAGATTGAACTACTCTTATGGAAGTATCCCTGTATAACCAATCCTAGAACCATGCTGTTTAAAACGTAGGTAGTAGGTGCTTGTTAAAAAAAAAAAAAAAAAAAAAAAAAAAAAAAAAAAAAAAAAAAAAAAAAAAAAAAAAAAAAAAAAAAAGTAATCACAACTGATGAGTTTACTCGGTGAAATATTCCGTCCTCCGATTCTCTCAGTCGCTCTCTTTAATGTTTTACGTTCAACTGTTTTAGGACTTGAATTAATAATTTGATTCCATGTTTGTCTATCAAAATCATAAACTAAAATTTCTCTACACGATCAATAGCGACTGAAATGTCGAAGATTTCTTCAAAAATTCGCTCATGGGGTCATGCTGCATGACTGGACTTTTTTTTTCGATTGTATATGAGACAGTGGCAACTATAATAACAAATAATTTTCTGTTGAAACCAATAAATAAAAATCATGTACTTATTATTTTTTCTCTCTCTAATGTTGCAAAATACAAAATTTCAGCTTACTCCGTCTGTTAGGAGAGAAATGTGCAACCGAGCTCACTCAGCTAATCACGGTGGATCCTCGCTTGGTATGTAACTCTAACACAGCAGGTCTACAGACGATCAATTTAAAATTCAGCCTCCTATTACAACTCTATATAGCCTCCTATTACAAGTCTATTACAACTTCAAAAGTGTTGCTTTTGTACTGTAGTATGTCATCAAGTTGAATCTAAGTGATGTACCTGGTATGATATAAAAAGGTACAAAGAGAGTCTGATTACTATCAATGGTGGTTTCGATTGCAAACATATCTTCAACACCATTATGTGCTGTAGAAATACGCTTCACAGTCATTTCTTCTACATTAAACTTCAATGGTCAATAGGTGCAGTTTAAAATTTGGCTTCATAGGACGAGTAGCAAAGACATTAGGAACCTTAGCAGATGAGAGGGGTTCCGCACTATGAAATTCCATTCTAACTGTCTCGTAAAGGCTCTGTTTAAATATTCAACTTCATATATTAAAAGGCATAGAAATTAACTTACGAGCTAATTCAGCAGATTATCGTGGTTTCACACGTTTAAATTATATTCTACTTGTGTCATATATGTGTCACAAGCATTTGATAAAGTGTGGTATGAAGGGCTTATTCACAAACTTTGCAAAATTCTACCAGCATGCTATGCAGCAATTCTGGAGTCTTATCTGACCGACCGATACTTCTGAATCAAACAAGACGACGCTTTCTCGAAGCCTTCGAAGATTCATGCTGGAGTGCCACAAGGCAGTGTACTAGGCCCACTACTGTACCTGCTTTACACTCGCGATCTACCAGAAACTGAGGAAAATATAACTGCCACGTTTGCAGATGAAATGCAATATTGGCGACAGGAGAAACAAACATTGAATCAGTTACAAAATTAAACCACTCCATCCTCCGCATCCATGAATGGACAAAAAGATGGAGAATTAGATTGAATGAAGCGAAATCTGTACATGTTGATTTCACAAATAAGAGGATCAACTACGTGTCAGCCTTCCTTGACAGCAAGTCGATTCCTTATGCCAATGAGGCTAAATATCTTGGGATGAAACTCGATGCCAAACTGAGGTGGAAATCACATGTTAAAAAGAAAAATTCTGAACTAGTTATCAAATTCAGGAAAATGTACTGGCTTGTGGTAAGACACTCAAAACTGTCTATCCACAATAAGCTCATATTGTACAAGCAAGTCCTCAAATCTGTCTGGACATATGGTGCTCAACTGTGGGGGTGCACTGCACAAAGTAACAGCAACATTATCCAGCGCTTTCAGAATAATGTTCTGCGTACCTGCGTTGACGCATACAGATAATTCAGAAACGACAGATTACACTATGAGTTGAAAGTTGAATCTGTCAATGAGTTATCCGCAAACAAGCCGTCAATCACCTTTTGAGGCTCAGAGATCATGTTAACGAGGATGTCGTCCAGCTCCTTGACACCGAAGATCTACTTAGAAGACTTAAAAGAACTAAACCGCATGAACTAAGTGAAATAAAATGAACGTCAAGACTAGTGACTCAATTATCAGAACAATAAGTCTAAAGTGAAGTATATTAGATCTTAAGAAAATGTATAATAATTTATCACATGAATATTGCTTATAAGTTGCTATTACTTGGCGCAATAAAACTTGTAATGCTATGAAAACTAAGGGAGTTACACTTCCTTAGCAATGCATTGGTTGTACGTGAAAATCAATGGAAAACATGTCGGCTCGAATTTTGCTTAATTATTAAGCTAAAAATCCAGCGGTAAGTAAAATATAATAGGTCCATGCAAAAAAAAAAAAAAAATATCAGACCTCATGAAGTGAGTTGCATGATAGTTCATATTCTTGTAAGGAGATCCGATGTTTACTGATAAGAGTGTAGCCATTGATTACGTTGGTGAAACCGTTTGTTTTAAATCAATGTTCAAAACTCTGGTTCTGTAAATCAATGATCTACGTTAAACATGGTTAGGGATTCTTGGTGACACCGGCCCTAAGTGTCTTAAATTTTTGTAAATTTCTTTAACGGAATTAAATACAAGTATATTCAAGTCTCAATATTGACATAATGTGCAGATATATTCCCATAAACATGTTTTAGTGGATGATTATGTTCGGTATTTAGGTTGAGTTGATTTCCGTTGAGCAAGCACTGATCTCTTACGTTACGTCATTACCTGAGTGTTTATCCGTGGCTTTCATTGATATCGAGGTCAAATGATGAGGCGGTGAAGGGGAATGTAACTGAGAAGCCCTGCATATTCAACAGGCTCTTTCCGCTATCCTTCTGTTAATGCGGGAGCGGATTAGCTCTCACAATAAGTGCAAAAAGGAATTGAATAATGAAAATGGGGGAAGCAATAAAGAAAAACAAAGTACTGAGGGAAAATCGTTCGGAAATAAAATGTTTTATTTGTGTCGTGAGAAGACTAGATAGCATGTGTGCATTAACCGGTTTAGCAGAAAACTTAAAAATTTCAACGGCAACTAAACTGTGTAGATTTTAGGCTTTGCGATCAACTGAACGGTCTAAAATACTCAAAGTTTCTGAATGCATTGTTATTTACTTACTGGTACAACTTGGTTTATTATTTTCCCAAGCAAGCAGTATACGATACTTGGGAGTAGAAATAGACCAAACACTTAAGTGGGACAACCATGTAGAGAAATTAAAAACAAGAATGAGATGATCAATACATATATTTCGAGAATTACGAAATTTTTTGAAGTTTAAACTTCTATAGGCGCACCGCGTCGAAAAATTTAGCGGGGTACAACTTACTCGGTTTAATCCAAATTTGAAATGCCCGTCCGCCGTTCGCCGTCCGGGCCATAAAAGGCCTAAGAATTTACATAAAAAACCCGTAGTTACCTACTTATCACATTTTACCAACTTCATGGGCCGAAAACGGGCGAAAAAGTGTCTTTTTCGAGGTTTTGAGTGTTAAACGTGTTAGACTCACGTCCCAAGCAAGCAGTATACGATTTTCACGTACAAGAATGAGATGATCAATACATATATTTCAGAATTACGAAATTTTTTGAAGTTTAAACCGTTTTAGCTGGAGAAAGCTGTTTTTTTCTTTTGATTTTCACGTACAACCAAGCCGTTCTTTCTTTATTTTTCACCGGACAAAAATCGTTCTCCACTCGTTGGAAAGCTCTCGATTTATCACGCATTTCTTTCGTACTTGTTCTTCTATTCATGTCGTAGTTTTATATTTATTTATGTTATAAATAGATATAGTAAACAATGCCGCTTGTTTTGTTGTCACTTGGTTGAGAAGTTAATCTTGCTTATAGTAATTGAAGACGCGAACCATAACAGAAAATTACCTACTTGGGTACTCTGTTCTAATTTCGATGTTTAAAACATTTATGTCGTAGTTTTAAATTTACATTTACGAATTAGCGGGAAGAAAGCATGTTCCATGTTTTAGCATTTTAGCCGAAGGCTCAAGGCGGAAAGTTACCTAGGGACCAGGGGCGGAGCCTGTCCACTTTTACTTTTCCAACACCCCAACAGAGTGGAAAGTAATGTCCAATTTTACTTTCCCAACATCCCAACAGAGTGGAAAGTAATGTCCAATTTTACTTTCCCAACATCCCAACAGAGTGGAAAGTAATGTCCATTTTTACTTACCCAACATCCCAACAGAGTGGAAAGTAATGTCCACTTTTACTTTCCCAACATCCCAACAGAGTGGAAAGTTTTTTCGGCAACCAAAATCATTTCCATAATATATTTTATATTTATTATATTTAGCAGAAAATCGCCATAGAAGTTTACACTTCTCCCGTGTGGTCTTTAGCACACCTGGTTTTTTTAATTTCACCAACTAAAAAACGTCTGCCAAATTGGGTGTGGCACATAACTTCCTCGTTTACCTATCACGAATGTATAGATCATTGAAAAGTTTTAAATGATCTAGACAAATTCCATAGCGGAAAAGAGTAAAGCAAGAAGTAAGGTGAAATATCACAATTGATCAATTAAGAAACAAAAAAAAATTATACTCAATGTAATTTACGTTTGTGCAAGCGCAAAATGAACTGATGAGTTGAAAACAATCAACAACCTAAACCGACCATCTACATACAACCTAAACCGCGCATTCGCTGACAATTTCATCAAAATCGGATGAAAACTGTGGAAATTAAAGGTCATTACAAGCATTTCACATTGGCACATTGAAGCGAAAATTGTGCAATAATGAAGTTTTGCAGATATTAAATTACCTCATGAGATTCATGATGTTGGGGTATTTTTTCGTGCTAACCTCGTAAATGCTACCACTAATAACACAATGGTTTATTATTTCTGTGTTAGATAGCCCTTCTACGCAGATCATTGGTCAGTAATTTTTAAACCCCATATGTAATATATGATCAGAACATGGCGCATCGTGCCTCCGAGAAGGGTTCCCACTTTCACAGTTCTAAGACCCCGCAATTTTACGTTTCACAGGAAAGATTTTAAAAAAAACAGGAAAATAATGCTTGAAGTAATTTCGCAGATGAATGGAATAATGATTTGAGAAAAATGAAATTGGTAGGGTACAATCTACAGCCTAACCCACAAATTCCCAGAAAATGTAATCAAAACCTGATGAAAACTAGACCTTGTTTTCCGAGAACACTTGCGCGCATGCGCAGGAGCTAATAATGATGCAATCATGTTGAAATTACCATGGAATAATTAAACCATTGTCCCCCAACTATGCCCCAAATTTGAGCGGGATCGGACGACTAGAGCGTAAAAAAATGATGTTGAAGTAATTCACATTTGAGCATGCGCAAAATGGACTAATGATTGGAGGAGTAAGAAATTAATATTGGACCATTTACAGCCTATCCCGCACATTTATTGAAAATTTCATCAAAATCAGATGAAAACTGTTGAAATTAGGCTCGTTTAAAAAGGAATACATATTCGCGCATGCGCTATAGCTACTAATGATAGGATTACGTTGAAATTGCTAGGGAATGCTCAAATTAACCTCTCCCACCTATTCTTCGAATTTGAGCGATATCGGACAACGGGGGCGTGAGAAAATGATGGATGATGGAATTCACGTTTGCGCATGCGCCGAGTGAACCATTGATTTTGGAACAACGAAAACCATAGGGAACCATCTTCACCCTAATCCCCACATACCATGAACATTTCATGAGAATCGGTTGAACGGTGTGGATATTAAGCTTGTTACAAGGATTTGCGGACATACACACACACACAGATAGAGAGAGAAAGACACGTCATGGTAGGGAAAAAATCTCGTTACCTACCTGTGAAGTCTAACAACCAAACGATTTGCTGTTGTTGACAAGCAATAAGCAAATTACACGGAAGAGTTTCGAAACCACGCTCTGCTACCATGCGACAAGGAGGTCATGGAAATGTAGAAGATCCTCCTTCAAAGGAGAGAGGCGATTAACCTACTAGTCCTGTATGAACCTAGTAGTCCTGAATGTTTAATAACCTCAGCAATATCTCCACCTGCACCGTTTTCAAAAATCGAGAAGGACCACCCCATATCCCTCACCAAAGTACCCATATCTATAACAAAGTTTACTTGGGAACTTTGTCGGGAGGATATTTACGGAATATCTCTGTGTGTTTCAGTTCAAACCTGAAACCTTCCGCGTATTTGCCCTGCCGAGCATTCGGGGTCCTTCTCCACAGATAATTTAACGCTTTGTTTGCTCAGAGGATTTCTCACCGTCTCCTGCAAATGAGAGGGATGAAGCAGGATTTGTGGTATAGGAAAAAAAAGATGATGAATCTGCCGATGAAGTTTAAACAATGAAACAATTACCTCTGCAATGAAAATATACCCCGATGAAATTATAAGGTAAGTTCACTTTCATTTGATTTAGTAATTTTACGTTAATTTATATATCCTTTTGGCTCGAGTTGGAAATAAATACACCGATTCCACAAGGCATGAAAACAAGCGTTCGAGTAAAGCGTGAATATCGCGGAAGAGAAATCGTGTGTATAATGGCAAGTTGTCAGAAATATTCAACATACAGATACAAGTTTATTTATAAAGATTGAAAACGAAATGTTAATGTCACTGATTATTAACAACAATTAATATTTAAGTATCTCTATATACGAGTGTATAAGTGTTGTTGGTTTGTGTGCGCTTCAAAAACTTGAAATGTTCTGCATCGATTGGGCTCAACTTTCGACGCTCACAAAAACACGTTGCAAAGAAATGCTCTCGGATATTCCTCTTACAACCAAATCGTTGCTACGGACTGTATCTTTGCCATTCTGCCATTCTTTGCTTGCAACTGCAACGGTCACTTATTGGCGCCTTTCTTCTTACTTCTTGCAATTTAACTACGTACAACAGTCGAGCCACAACAGGTATCAACCATTGGTTGACAATAATCATATTCATAGTGGTGCTTTGGTTCTTCTGATTTAGCAAGCTCCAATAATCCATATCAAAAATACGCAACGATCAAGAACTCCTAGTGTAGGAGAGATACGTACCTACCAACTTATCAATGTATTGTACGAATTTCATACTTTATTATATACGACTTGAGGAAAATGAATAGTTTATTCAACCTGTTTGCATAATGAGGAATTTCCTTTGTTATTTATTATTTGCTAATTAAAAAGGCCTGAGCGAGAGCTTTTCAAAAAGGTGCTATATGATGGGTAACTAACCACTAATTCGGCACTTGAAATTAATTTGCGCAATGACGTCACGGCCCCCAACCGCCTGCGGGGACCCCTCAGCTCTCTTGCTCATGATCTTCCTACCCGTTTATTGGCCAAAACAAAAGGTATTTTGAGCTGAAAATTAATACATAGGGGGTTTCCGGTGCGCTGAATCAGAATGTGAGATCACAAGTATGAAATTTCGACACAAGAATATTCCCCATTATATAGTATCGCCGAAAATTGCGGGGGAACCCCGAATTTTTCAAATTAATTAATTCAAATCAATATTCTCCAGAAAACTTCCACTCATTGCATTTTACGTAATAAACACATTATTTCTCTTTGAACAATGATTAATTTTGTTGATTTTTATGCCCCAATAGTCCACTAGTTTTTATTATAAAACCATATTGAATTTCATAGAATGGGCCAAGGTTTGTAAGTACACATTTTACAGTGAAATAAGTAAATATTTCTTCAAGAAGATGGAAATGGGAGGAAGGAAATTTATGGTAAGAGTTTGCGTTTTGCTTGAAACGCGGGAATTAAAAAAACAATAACGTCGGTAGTACCTACTTTTACTTAGGGTGGATTACTGCGTGGAAAGTCTTGGGGCCGAGCTAATCTTAATAACGCGAACTCTGCTTATTAGATTTAGCCCTTGAGCGTGTCGGTGAGACCCCACCTCAGCCCTTCAGCTTTTCCCCGCTGGCTATCCGGTACCTACTTAATCCCTCCGTTATTCACCGTAGCGTCGTCCCGCTTCAAAGCTCTCGGTTTATTGAAGTTCATCAGCCTGGGCTTTGCACTCTTCACCGTTAAGATCGAACCGCCTTGAAGAGGGTCGTTACGGTGAGATGAAATGACGTGAGAAACAAAACCTGATTGCCTGACGTCGGGTTTTGAGGGTTATGTCATAGAATCTCACATCAGAAACAGAAACAGCGGGTTCCTATAGGTAGGAGAAATAGTAAATTAAGATGGAGCGTAAAATATCTTAAAATCGGCCAATTAGGATTCTTGAAGAGGAATACGAAGGAATTTTCTGATCCGGCAGTGGTTAAGATCCTCTTATACTTCATTGGTACGGCGATGTGTGGAGTACTGCTCTCAGGTGCAGGGTTGACGAGCACCTCCCGCCCTGTCTTTTCCACTCCGTTTGTTAGGAGTGTCTCAAGCCTGCCCGAGCGTTGAGTAGTATTCTGCCGTACTAAGAATAGATCCCGTATCTGAATTTTTGGCAGTTACTGAGTTACTTAGTTACTGAAACCATCAATGTGTGTATCCAGCACATTTGAGAGTTGGATTACTTTTGAAGTACTTTGACAATCAGATGTAAGCTGTTGGTATGGTGAACATACTCATGAAATCCAGTCCTTCTTTTGCCTTCAGCACCCCAGGGTGGTTGGAACTGGTCCTCTTTGGTACGGTAGGTACCCTTCTAAAATTTGGCCATTTTGCTAGTCTCGAAGTCTGATCTCAACGGGAAATGCCTCAAAAACGGCTTACAATTACCGCGTTAGCTACGTATTGGTTCGATTTTCTTATGAAAATTCCGTAACTGGCCTTTTTTTTTTAGAGCAAAACCAGCATCTGGGCGTCAGATACGATTATTTTATTAGTATTCAGATACATACGAATTGAGACGCTGTTGAAAGTCCAAATAAGAATTTATTTCTTAGTATTTTAGGACTCGTGGCGTCTGATACGATTTCGGAATCAGTGGCAGAAACGATTTTTCTTCCCAGTATTTTGATCATACGAACGTATTTTCTCTTGACAGACCAGATACGATTTTCGGAGGTTGGCAACCAAGATTATTTCTCCTAGTATCCTGCATATAATACAATAATATCTAATATTATATAATATATAATAAAAAATATAATAATTTTTATCGCCACGTAGAGCGGTACTAATTTTGTATTAGAAAAAACGTATCGGTCTTATTTCAAAACAAAAACTCGTATGTGCACCAGATACGATGAAATCGCCTAGTACATATTATGTTCTACACATTTTTTTGCAATTTTCTGACCAAAATAATATTTTTTCAGCCAGACCACGCGATTCTGCGAGAAATTTTATCTGGAATGAGTGCTTTTGGAGCTCGAGACAACGTGAAATAGAGCTATTATCAGGGAATTTCGACCAAAAACCTAGAGACGCATTTTCCAAAAAGTAGGGTTTGGTCAGATACGGGATCTATTCTTAGTACGGCAGAATTTTGAACTGTTATTATTTTGAATTTGGTGACTGAATCAATAAGAGGAGGAACGATTCCCCTCCAGTGGGGTTAGAACACGGATGATGCAATTCCAGGAAAGATTCGTGGTGATGCGGTCAGTGTTGCTGCGATACTGGTCGTATCTAAGGTTTTATCTACCTGCACCCGGTTTATCATCACTTTCTAAATCAAAATCCTGCTAAAGTGGGCTTTCTACTGCTTATTGCGTGCTGTCGAAAGTGTATACACAGCTTACTGAGAGTTTGCTTGTTTCTACAAAGAAGTCATCGCCACAGGTCTGCTACACGATGTGGGCTCTCAGAGGAGGAACGCGTACGTTACTTAGGCATACCAATCTCAAGCAGGTGAGTGAGATTAATTTTCATGATAGTGAGCAGGTTTAGGTACTCAATTACTCTAAAAAGTTCCAGTCATGCTGCATGATCGTATGAGCGAATTTTCGTAAATTTTCGTATTGTATAATGTTATAATTGTTTTGAAATTTGAGCTTTTTGAGTGCAAGTAAATGTTTAACTATTAATTTTATGGCAAAAAACGTAGGTACTTACTCTAAATAATAATTGGTATTCAAAAGTGACTTTGAATTTTTTCAGTTTTAGCGAATTTTCGTAGAAAACGAAAGTATTGCAATGGCTCCAAAAATTTTAAAATCAAAATTTTTGAAAAATTTTCTCGAAGGAGAGTTATTGTCTGGAATGACACACAACAGACACACACACACACATACACACACACACACACACACATACACACACACACACACACACACACATACACACACACACGATAACTCTCCTTAGGATTGAGATAAAAATTCTGTTCTTGCACCAAAAAATCAAGCTTTCCAAACGAAAGGATGAGTTCGTTGGCCAATATTTTCTGAAATTTTGACAATAGGGCATGTGGGGTGTCATAGTTGAAGTACTTTTCAGTGATGAGTCGATTGCGGCCACTCCCAGATTTCCAAGGTTCATAATTAAATGAGATAAATCAATTTTTAGGTCAAAAATGCACATAGTTGACCAAATTTTGACAATAGGGCATGGGGGTGTCACAGTCGAAGTATTTTTTTTTTAGCGCTGAGACTTTTGCAACCACTCCCAGATCTCTAAGATTCATAAATAAGTGAGAAAAATAGATTTTTAGATGAAAAATGCACATAACTGACCAAATTTTTGAGTTCAAGTGCGTGTTCAAAAATTTTCTTTGAGACCTCGTCACATGGTTGTCCCTTCAGTTTAATTCAGGACATCGTTGCTCAGAATTTAAGTGCCTAATTTAATGCGATCCATAACTTTTCTTTGAAAATCTGCTCTATTAGTCATGCTGCATAACTGAGTAATTGTTACGTGTTCAGATGGGGTCGGTGAGAGTGCGGGGGCTTAAAACCTCGAAGCATCCCATGTCATCAGAGCTATCTGCCATCCTGGAGGAGAGAATTCTTGGAGCCAAATACGAAGTTGAGCTGGAGGAAACTGGTCGAGTTCTGAGCATAGGTATAATCTACACAATTTCAGTTTATAGTAGGAAGATATTATTATATATTATCCTAGAAACAGGTGGGCATTTCCGATTATTAACTATAATTTACTACTTATAAGCGACTGTTAGTACTATGGGCCAGGGATACAAAACCAGTTTAAACCTCAATCAACGTTTACGGCCGGTTACACCAAACGGATTTTACCAACGTAATCAATGATTACATTGTTATCAGTAAACATCGACTCACACAGTTTCCGTGAAACGTCGATTTAAAGTTTAAACATTGATTTAGACCATATCAAGGAGGCATTTGCCCGCAAAATGAGGGTGATAACGAGATAATAGTGAGGGAACAGCTGTTACCAACCTGAAATCTTCAATGGTTCTCTCTTTTTTATTCTGGTAGCATAAGAGTTTACAAACTCGTAGGGGTAGTCTTTTACTGCCCAATCATTTCGAAACTAGTGCAGCAATGATGATAATATATGGGTTTCTTCAAGGATTCTGGATTTGAGTTTGAAGTAAAAACCGCGAAATTTTGAAACACTGGAATACTCCATCCAAACGCGATTTTGATTTGTCTTCATTGGAAACTTCTGGGGTCGGTCTCCTAAATAGCAGTGGTTGGTATTCGATGGATTTTATAACTGTAGCCACTGCAGAATCCAAGATTCCAGTTATTTTGCCTTAAAAAGCTCAGGAAACAGGTTATAATTGTTTCGTAATATATTATGGTCAAGTTGCATAACTAGGTATTTTTATGTTTTTTATCACTCATCACTTCAATGACAACAGCCTACGGCACCATCTAGACACATTGTGTCGCTTCAAATTGTAACGAGCCGTTGGCTATTTTAACAGTTTGAAAACTGTATGTATGTACCTATATCCTTACCCGTGACTTGCGTATTCGATGCTATCATCAATTCGTTCAAGGACTGACAAAACAGTAGTCTTTAAAATTCGGTAGGTAACTCCTCAGAAATCGATTTCATTGAGATTGAAATCCGCCGTACTCTCTCTCTAATCCAACGAGAACGGGGAATAGTGAAGTAAAGTCTTCATCATCCTCGTCAAATTCGTCCCCAAAAACCAATGCTCTAATCAATCCTCTTTGGCTCATTTTATTGCACGTAGGAAATAGGAAAATGTAGCAAAACAGGCGGGAAAACGTACCATAAAAGGATTTCGGTCATGTAAACAAAGACGGCGAAAAGAACTACCTAGTAAATCGTTGATTTGAACGCTAACCACCCGAATTCGGCTGGTTGGTTTTGATAGTTGATTTAGCGCATTTGATCATTTATTTATCTGAACCGGAGTTGGTGAAACCGAATATCGTTGTTTAACAGTTGAGATCTTCGGTTTAATGAGTTGATTAAACGTTGATTAAATACTTCGGTGAAACCGGCCCTTAAACTGCTGTATAAATGGAGAATATGGTTCTTGCCAATTGTACAAGTTCTTTAACGGCGCTCAGAGTTTGTGGTAAGAGCTAAGCTCTGCTTGTAGTTGAACGATAGTCGAGAACCGTTTAAACTCGGTTTTTTTTTTTTTAGCGGAGAATTTGTTAGCAAGTCGTAGAATTGAGGAAAGGTAGTACAGATCAGAAATATATTTCTCATGATGAATGTATTGTGGAATTGATGGAGGTGTTGTCAAGGCCAAAAGATTAAAAGTGGTTTATGCCCATGCGCAAACATTAATTTTTAATGCCTAACGAGGAAAAAACAGCATGAGTCAAGTAGGTAGCTTCAAGTCCTTCTGTATTTAGCAAAACCCGATCTGCCAACTAAACACTAAATCTTGACAGAACATGTTTTTGCATCCATTAAAACTGTTGACTGCAGAGATTTAATTGGTTTTTATTTTACTCTTCAGAAGTACCTAATTGACAATACTGGTTTACGACAGCTAAAGTAAGTTATATCTCCATTGTAGTCAGTGCGCATGCGATAAAGTTAATTTATTTCATTTTCCTATGATTTATTAGTCCGATTTCGTTCAAACTCGGGAAGTAAATGGGTACCCATATGTTCCAGAAAAATTCCTTATTTATTATAACGCGATTGGCGGAGGAATAACAACAGCGTATGCGCAAAACTGAAATTGATCGACACAGACATAACATCGAAACTAACGGATCGATTCTTATGAAATTTTCAAGGATTGTGCGGTTTAGCTTGTAGATGTTCCTCTATAAATTTCATTGTCGTTGGAAAAATAATAGTCAGTGTGCATGCGCAAAAACATTAATTTTTTATAACGTCGACTTATAAATCATTTCGACTCGCACTCTGTTCTTAATTTAATTCTACTCGTCTATATTAAAAAACGTGAGGAAGCTTTACTGACCACCCAACTTGGCAGACGTTTTTTCTATCTCTACTGACAGGAATTGCCATACTCCTCCCGCTAATATGTTATGGATAATGGGAAAATATCAGAGTTAAAACCAATTACCAGCTAAATGCAGAAACTACCTAGTTAATGTGGGGAAAATACCGGTAATAAACTTGAATAGCGAAAGGGAATTGTGCTCACGATTTTATTTTTCCCACAATCAATTAGCAGGATCTCTCGTTTATGAAAAGAACCAGGAAATTATGAATCCGAATAATCGTTGATATTTTCAATTAGGACTAAATTCCTATTGAAGTTAATTATAATTGATTTATAACTATTATATTTCAAATGTTGATGGAGATTTGATCACATAACACTGATGATGAATTTGACTGTGAACAGTAATATCGCGTGATTTGTGGTTTCCTCGACTTTTGACATTAATATCTATACTAATTCGTCAATGCTTCGAAAAAATATATTACATTCACGAAACCATATACGAACTACAGTACCATGCTTGGAGCAAAGTTCAGAATTCGTGGATTACTTAGCAGTTGGTAAGGTTTAAAAAGTTCCTTCGTAAATTATCGTATTGTATAATGTTGAATTGTTTTGAAATTTGATTTTTTTTGGGTGCAAGGAAAGTTTTTAACTATTAATTTTATGGGGGAAAACGTATTCTAAATAATAATATCCTAATCAAATAGAGGTTTTGAATAGTCAGCTTTTTTCGCAGTTTTTATCGATTTTCTTTTTTATTTTATTATTATTGTTATTTTTTTTGTTTTTTAGCAAATTTTGATGACATTTTTCATATAATTTTGAATACATCTATTGTATACATACAAATATAACATACATTTTTCAGTATCATTTCGTACATAAATTTTTGAATGTTCTATTTTATAGTTAATAAGCTTTATTTGAGCAATATTCTACCAAAACCATAAATTTAACGATTTTTAGCCGTTTATAGCCATTTTTGGTAACTCTAGGGTTCGTTTCAGAATGTCTCTAAGCGGATTTCAATGAAGACATTTTTCAAAAATTTTGACTTTAAAAATTTCCAAGCCATTGCAATTATTTATTCAATATTTTCTACTAAAATTCGCTAAAAGATTCATAGAGTCGTGAGTCGAGTACAGAGTGGGCATCAGGAAAATAGCGGCTCGTTCAGTATATATATATATATATATATATATATATATATATATATATATATGTATATAAAACTCTGTGACATACCTGTAACAAAACAGAAATTGGAATTAATTCCTTATATTAAGGGCGTGATGAATCAACTGACAGTAAAAGCCTGAACCTTGCTACTTTAAAGGAATACAAATGACAGATGTTTATTACTTTTTAGTATAAAGGTACAGAAATGATGGGTTCAGTCATATTTCTTGATTCATTGTTTACATATGTGATTCAGGTGATGGTATTGCACGAGTTTACGGTTTGGAGAACATACAGGCAGACGAGATGGTCGAGTTTTCATCCGGCGTGAAGGGGATGGCCTTGAACTTGGAACCGGACAACGTCGGCATCGTCGTCTTCGGCAACGACAAGCTGATCAAGGAGGGCGACATTGTCAAGCGGACAGGTAATGCTGCTGATGGACCCATAATAATTCAATCTAATCCCGTATAGGTGATATTCTTGGGTACGAGTAAACTATACAAAAAAGCGCCATTAGGAGTCACCATCTACATACCTACTTTCTTACGGTTCAGTATTTACCTAGTTCAGTATATTTTATTATGCCAGGTAATAAATTTTATACGAATTATATCAAGCTGTAATCCGGCAATAACGCGAAAGGTTGTGAATTCAAGATTAGTTTATGCAGTCGAGATCCCAATGAAATTTGTGTTGGGAAGTTGACAAACAACTGTTAGAAGTTCCAGATATCAGGCGCGAAAATGTTGTGGATTATCCAGTTTTCAGAACCGTTCTTTGAATCAATTAAGAAACTTAAAATCTTTAGAGTCCTTTAAAAGTGGTCATGTGAAAGGACGTGCCATGAGAGCTCTGCCAGAATTAAATATTAGGTACGTAGTTATCGCCTTTGGAAAGGTAAGTACCTAGAGAGGTAGGTAGTATACACTACCTACTTTCCGTATATTATTATTAGTTATTCACCTTGTACTTCCATAGACAAAAATTGAAGTAGGTACCTACTTAATCAACTTTTTTTGTCCCACAAATCTGCGTAACTGCAAAACTCGCGTAATAACTGCAATGACAATGCCCGTCTTTCCACGCCCGTCTTTATGAAGTCTAAACGGAAGAAGTTCTTTAGTTTTCGGATGATTTCCAATAATAGTTAGTATCTAGTGCAAATAAAAACTAGTTCACTACTAGATCGGTATCGTTGTCTACAACCAATAGTCGAGCTGGCAGGCGTGATTACTGCGACCATTTAGTTGCATTGAAACTTTATATTACTACTAACTTTCGCAAACCAAAACTGTTGAAAAATGTCATTAACACATCGTATTAGGTTGACATACGACGGCAAACTTCTAGTGAAAAATAGGTTGGTTGAGTTGCGATCAAGTAACATCTACCACGTCATGGCGGACCTTGGAAGAAACTCAAACCAACTCCAGGCGTGACGTCACGAGAATATGGGCTATACAAGCTTGCGCACAGTTATGGGGTGAACGGTGTCAGCCAGTTGCGGCCCAATCCTCACAAAAGGTATCAGCTGAGGCCCAATCCTCACAAATGGTATCAGCTGTGGCTCAATCCTCATAAAAGGTATCAGCTGCAGCCCAATCCTCACAAAAGGTATCAGCTGCGGCCCAGTCCTCACAAAAGGTATCAGCTGCAGCCCAATCCTCACAAAAGGTATCAGCTGCGGCCCAGTCCTCACAAAAGGTATCAGCTGCGGCCCCCTGGCTCTCATCGGTGAACTCAACAATTCTAATCTAAAATATGGTGCTTTGATTTTTCACTTCGAATGACTTAACGATAACGAAACATGAACAACGATACGAGGAACGATCGAGGTGAGCAGCGATAACATCCAAATGTATACCGTAGATGTACCCAATTTCGGCCACTTATGGAGGGTTTTTTTTGTTTATTCAAGGTCAAATGTATTAGTAAAACTCTGATAACGATCATTTAAATAACAGCAGTTCTGATCTACAGGATGTCATTAATCATTTTAATAATAATTTTAATGGGCCGCAAATAACCATGTTCGGTGATTTCCTAGTAGGTAGTTATAAGTTTGTTGAAGAAGAACAGCGATGACTCGATAACTTACACCCAGCAGGTTAGACTTTCTCCACAATTCTCGCCCAGCCAGAGGGCCGCAACTGGTACTTTTCAAAGTCGCCTTCATTACAACTGGACTGCAGCCGGAGTAAATGACCCACATTCTTGTCAACACCTCAGAAATGGAAGTTCGCTGAAAAAAAATTGTTATCAAGATAAATCCTTTGTTCAGCACCACAGTCAACATGTTCTCATTCAACGGGCTCCTTACTAGTTATGCAAGTGTCTAATTTCAAGTTACAACGTCGTGGTGTAAACGCTTCGAAACACATTTGTTAAAAAACTTATTACGAACAAAATTGTGGAAAATATTTGTTTTTCAGTTAAAAAAAAAAGAAGGAAAAAACCAAAGACTTATTGCCAGGTTCAATCTAAAACAAAAAAACTATTGAATTATGTAAAGGGGGAAAAACACGATGCCGATATTTAGTACTTTCATTTTTAAGAGCAAGGATATAACGAAAAGAAGACCCAGCTGGTCTGATTTCAAAACGGAAGTTAGTGAAGAAACGTCTATTTCCACGAAAAATAAAGAGTTACAATGTTAAATTGATTTCGACGGTTAGGTCATCATCATTAACAAACAATAACTGGTCTGACTTCCTTGCAATCACTCAAGAGGGCAATTGTACAAGATTTCAGGGTTTTTGGTAGTCTCTCGAACTTTGAGAAAAATAATAATGCGTGACGGATTTTGTTTTCTGTATCTGTGTGTCTATTCACAGAGTTATCTACGTTTGTACCTACAACTACATTACCTTACTACTTTCAGGCCTGTCCATCTCGTGATGAGATGAAAACACTAGAATGCTAGAAAATACTGGAATAGGTACTAGGAAAGGTAGTGTCAACCAAAAGCAAATCCACAAAAACAACTTCACGAATGACATGAAATAGTGCCTTGCTGTGATCAGTTGAAAGAAAGAAAATTGTGACGTGTGATGTGTGGGCGGAGTCAGTTGCCGCGGCCGCGTTGGTGGGCTCTCGGGAAATTCAAACTTTAATAATTTTTATAAAACCATAGAGATTTCTAACAAAAACAATTTTTTTTTCGCCTTTCAGGCATATATCCCACTTACTTTTAATTTCTGCAATAAAAAAGTGTGCAAGTACCTCATTGATAGGTAAATGCTTCAAGGCATGTACTATTATCACGTCTCTAGTAACTAATAACCCAGTTTGTGTACTTGGTAACAAGAAACTAACCATTCTTGTAATATGGTTATGCATCTCCTTCAGGATTAGGTGCAGTTATCTCACACCGATTCCCAGATGGAAGTGAACGGCCGATCGCATTTGCGTCGAGATCTCTCACTGCATGCGAGAAAAAGTACAGCCAAATCGATAAGAAAGCGACAAGCATATATTGGGCTTTACGAAAATTCTTTCCCTACTGCTATGGGAGAAAATTCACATTAATTACGGACCATAAGCCACTTGTTTCAATGTTGGACCCTCAAGCATCCTTACCAAGTTACGATACTCATTAAGTAATTTAAATCGATTTTAGGTTGTTTCAAATGTCAATGAAGAGGAAGAGGGGGACTCTAAAAATTGCAAATCTTATTTTTAAAATTAGAAAACGATGGTTTGATGTGGAGAAATCTTATTTTGAAAATGGGGGGCAGGACTAAAGTACACCCAATATCGTAAAAAGGTTTTATGATTATTAAAATGCAATCCTTTTTTTTCCTGCAGGAGCTATTGTGGACGTGCCAGTAGGGGAGAACCTTCTTGGGCGAGTGGTTGACGCCTTAGGGAACCCCATCGACGGCAAAGGTCCTGTGAAGTTCGATAAGAAAATGAGAGTTGGAGTCAAAGCGCCAGGAATCATCCCTCGCATTTCCGTAAAAGAACCCATGCAAACAGGTTAAGTCAACATTCCATTTTTGTTAATAGTACGAGTATAGTATGATCGTATGAGCTAATTTTCGTCAATTATATTGTACAATGTTAAATTGTTTTGAAATTTGAGCTCTTTGAGAGCAAGGGAATTGTAAACTATTAATTTTATGGCAAACAAAGTATTCTAAATAATAATCTCCTATTCAAATAGAGGTTTTGCATTTTTAGCTTTTTTGCTGTTTTTATAGATTTTATAGCAAATTTTAATGTACTTATTTTAAGTAAAGTTTTCAGCATAATTTTGTACACAAATTTTTGAATGTTCTATTTTATAGTTGAAAAACTTTATCTAAGCAACATTCTACCAAAAAATATAAATCTGGATCGTGAGAATCGGTCAATGAAATAAAATGTTTAGGCCAACGTTTCGAGAAATTTATTTCTCATCTTCAGGGCTCTAAATCACAAATTATTGGGTCATGGCGGATGGTAGTCTGGGTTTGGATGCCAGATGTTGGTAATTATGGATTATGTCAACTGAACACTTGAAAATGTCACTGAACATTATTGATCACAATTAATGGTCATAAATAGAGGAAGGGGAACTTTTGTAGAAAACAGTAAACGTTGAAGTAGAGGCTTCCAAATCCAGACTACCATCCACCATGAAACAATAATTTGTGATTTAGAGTCCTGAAGAGGAGAAATACATTTCTCGAAACGTTGGCCTAAACACGTTATTTCATTGACCGATTCTAACGATCCATAACAAGGTATTTACTGTCACGGTCGAGAACCTCCCCAACATTTACGGTTGGAAGTTTGTTGAAATACATTGGTGTGACAGGTTTTGTAATATGTTTTAGGAATCAAAGCTGTGGACTCGCTGGTACCAATTGGACGAGGGCAACGAGAGCTCATTATAGGTGACAGGCAGACTGGGAAAACAGCATTGGCTATTGACACAATCATCAACCAGAAACGTACTAACGAGGGTACCGACGATTCTAAGAAGTTGTTCTGTATCTACGTCGCCATAGGGCAGAAGCGTTCCACCGTGGCTCAAATCGTAAAAAGGCTGACGACAGAGGATGCTTTAAAATACTGCATCATCGTCGCAGCAACAGCATCGGATGCTGCGCCTTTGCAGTATCTGTCGCCGTACTCGGGGTGCGCGATGGGAGAGTATTTCCGTGACTCTGGAAGGCATTGTTTGATCATTTTCGACGACTTGTCTAAGCAGGCAGTAGCGTATAGACAGATGTCGCTGCTCCTTAGACGACCGCCAGGGAGAGAGGCGTATCCAGGAGATGTGTTTTACCTACATTCCAGACTTTTGGAGCGAGCAGCAAAAATGAATAAGGACTTCGGCAGTGGATCTCTCACAGCTCTACCCGTTATTGAAACTCAGGTTCGTATATATATATACATACACTGAGTGCAGGTTATGTCTAGGTAGTTAATATAATTGATATAACTGGAGAATGGGTTGACCAAACTAAACTTGAGTGGTTTTCTCTATGTTTTATTCAACATACATTACCATTACACATAGTAGGTAACTCCACTTTTTCTCACCATAGTTTTAAAAAGTCCCGCCATATTGTCATACTAGATAGCCACAGCCATTATGATCACAACTCCCCCAACCACCCTTACCAGCCATTACTGTGATGACGCTTCTAGTTCTGGCCCAGGCCATACCAGTTGTATGTAATTCGAAGTTTGTCAAAGTTTTATATGTTCTTACATTTAAAACTAATGTTTTATCTACCTGGTGAAAAACCCTCCACCACTTTCAACCAACTGTAAGTACTTAAAAAAAAAAAAAAAAAAAAAACTAGTTTATATGTATTGTAATATCTAAGCCATCAGATGATAAGTAAAACTACTAAGATTGTCCCTGATCATACACTTCTACCATTTATATTATACCTACTTCTTGTTCTTTTTAGGTTATTACCACATAATTAGGACCCAGCCTCTGGGTAGAAACGTAGTGAATTATGTTGAATATGTTGAATAAAACATAAATAAGCCACTCAAGTCAAGTTAGGTCAACCCCACCTCCTATTATATATATATATATATATATATATATATATATATATATATATATATATATATATATATATATATATATATATATATATATATAAACACAAAATTTTCAAAACATTTGATTTTAAAATTTTCCGATCCATTGCAATAGCTTCATTTTCTACGAAAATTTGCTAAAAGTGTGTAGGAAGTGCTTCAATAGAATATATATAAGAACCCCCTAACTTCAACAAGATTTTCTACAGTAAGAGGAATGAATAGTTCAGGAAAGAGTACTGAATCATTCCTGTAATTTAGTCCACTAAGCTTTCATAATTTCATTGCTGCAAAACATGAATATTGAATACGAATAATTAATATTCTCGTACTAATCCAGGCGATTATCCTTTTTGATTTAATCCAGGCAGGAGACGTTTCAGCGTACATTCCAACAAACGTAATCTCCATCACAGATGGGCAAATATTCCTGGAGACGGAGCTTTTCTATAAAGGTGTCCGTCCTGCCATCAACGTCGGTCTTTCAGTTTCAAGAGTTGGATCTGCCGCTCAGGTAAAATGATACTTTTTTTCTGTATATCTTAAATATCATCTGAAAATGTGATAAAACTGTTTGGAGTATTTTAGCTTCAGCTTTATAAGCACTAGTATTTGTAGTGTATTGACCCTTTTTCAACTTCTGTGGAATCATGTGGGATTACTTCATGTTCGTAAAGCATCTATTTCACCAAAGACCTTGTAGATTTTCATGGGGTTAATCCTTGAATGGTCCTTCAATAGTTGCATTTTGGTTTTGATATTAGGTAATTGCCAGGCCTAGTTCGATTTTCTTAAAATTTCAAAGTTACAGCTAAGTTGGTGGAGACTAGTGGGGTTTCCATGACAACTAGGAAGTTGCATGGGTCCAAATATCATTCTGTAGTTATTAATTCCTTTTTGTATAAATTTAAAAAAACTTTCGATAATTGCCAGAAATCGCGGTTTAATTCATAAGCCACCTTAATTCGAAGTCATCCACCAACTACCATCCAAATGAGATTGTTGAAATTGTATGGTGAAAAAATGGCAAAACCCATACATGGGTGTTGCGGTTGCGCGTAAACAAAAAAGCTAATGTTTCAGCTCCTGGTAAAACCAGCGATACTCGCGAATTCCCATATCTTGATGGCAAGCCTAGGTATGTTTTTGAGCTAATATAGTCGTAGTGTAATGCCCGTTAATGTAGAGCTAGTCTAGTCTTATGTTGGTTTAGTCGTAGTTTAGTGTCCATAGTCTAGTCCAAATGGATTCAGAAATTAGAGAGTGGTGAACGTATCTTCTTAAATTACCTCTACCCATCAAAAGCTTTCCAGCTTCAAAAAAATATTCTACTTCAAAGTTCCACGTGTTTTGAATTCATCTGTGAGTAAATATTACCTAACTGTTTGGTTACGCGGCAACACCCATGTACCTAATGTATACAACTCCCTATGTACGGTTCAAATTCGTAGGTCACACTCATGAAAAACCACGATTTTGCCATAATTATGGTTAATATTTCGGCTCCTGGTCATCGGATCCACTAGTTTGCCAAAATGGGAAAATAAAGACCCTTTCCACTACCATTTAGTGAAAACCGGAAGTCTCTAGGTGGCCAGGGGGCCGAGATCTCGATGGAACGTACAGACAGACATACGGAAAAATGCGCGTATAAGCGTAACAAACAGAGTTTGGTCACGCTAAAAATATATATTATATGAAATTCAGGATTGCGAATGCGCATAGATGCATTCATATTGGCCCTAAGGCTCGCACAATCCATGGAAAATTCGTTATCTTCATATTAGTAAAATTCTGCATTACGAACGGTTTCTTACGAAATACGGTTTAGTTGTATACATTTATAGCTGTAATTCGTTGTATAGGTGACAAAATACTTGGGATGGCAGTGGAAGCCCTGAAATTTACACTGGGGAGGTGTCCATGTGAATCTTGTTTGATTCAGAAAAATGTTTACGCTGATTTTCAATCCTTTCAGGTAGGATCCATGAAGCAAGTGGCAGGCTCCATGAAGCTCGAGCTGGCTCAGTACAGGGAAGTTGCAGCTTTTGCACAGTTCGGCTCGGATTTGGACGCAGCGACGCAGAATCTTCTGAACAGGGGTCAGCGCCTCACGGAGCTCCTGAAGCAGGGCCAGTACGCACCAATGACTGTTGAAGAACAGGTGGGACAACTTGTAAAAAAAGGACCTCTTCAGCGAAGGACCTATTGTAATAAGAAGTCCCCGTCCCCATTAGTCCCGAAGATACCCGATCAGTCCCGATTCCCTAGATTCAAAGTTTTCGTTGTCTGTCTTATTTCGGATTAGTTTATACCTAGGGACGTCTAGACATGGTTAGGGGTTCAGGTAGAATATATAGCATTTCCCACTCAAATTAATACTTTGCCCAACCAAATTAGTACTTTTCCCTCTCAAATTAATAATTTTCCCATTCAAATTAGTACTTCTCTCATTCAACAAAAGAAAAGGAGAAAAATAAGAGAACTAACAAACAACGAATCAATTGAAACAACGTATGAAAATTGAAATATAATATTTTCCAACCTAATTCAACCTTTTATCAATTGAATTCAAAATTTTCCAATTTAATTAAACCTTTTTTCAATTGAATTCAATTTTTTTCCAATTAAACTAACTAACGGTTAATTAAACTAACGGCAACAACGATTCTTTCCGGTTTTGACTTCACCTTTCGAAAGGTTCCTTTAAACCCTAATAGGTGGCACCACTATCTCAATTTCGCAAAAAAAAAATGACAAACACGTTTTTTCCCCGGTACCTTTCATTTGCTTAACTTAGTTCAAAATTCAGTTCTAACTTTCTGCAAATAAACTACGTTATTAGAGAGTTTTTTATGTCGTACAGCGCAACAAGTCGGGCGACGACTCGGGATGGCGATAGGGCGAGCAAACGAATGCCAACCTCCCGAGACTTTGGTTGCCGAGCGGTGGGTCGTTGACGACTCACGCTACGACACATTAGAGAGTTTTTGCAACGCTGAGTCGTAGTCGAGTGGGAGGAACTACGAATAGAAATGAAGCGCAAAATGCTAACGGTTAGCGGCCCGTTCATTGTACGAATAGAAAAATCCTATTCGGAGCTGAAGAGAAGCCAAATACAGCTCCGAATACGCGGGTAACCACCCATTTCGATAACCTATAATCAAATTTTTTTGGTTCTTATTTCAAGGTGACATGACATGGACATCGTAATATTTGTGATATTCAAAAAAGGTGGTTGGTTTGTAGGATTCATCCTCACTTAAATTATGCTGATACCTTACATTGGATTCTAAAGCTTCACGATCTACCATCAGTCCGATTTCGCTCGAGGGTATTTGGGTAGGTACAAGTCACAGGATGGCATCCTACTAATTTTGTTGAAATAGGTAACCATTAAACATGTCAAACCTGAAATTAGTTGTTATAGACGATGCTCCGATACTGATAGATCGATTTTGATGAAGTGGGTAGGGATTGTGCCACTTGACAGAGAAGATCTAGACACGGACAGAAACTGCTGTCTTCGCCCTTTGTCGCGTATTAGGAAGGTATCCACATCTTCAAAAATGGTTCGTTATTTTCAATAATAAAACGTAATTGTCCAAGGGGAAAAAAAGTAAAATATCGTACATATGTAGGTAATAAGTACAGGTAGGTACATATTTATGATATTGGTAGGTACTTATTTATACATCTTGATCGTTGATCATGTTGAAATTATCGAAAGAGATTCTCCTAACCCAAGGCGAATTTCAATGTTGCCTTAACAACTACAAAAATTATACCACATAGGTAGATAAAGTTATAGCCAATTTAATAGGTACTTCTTCCATTATGAAAGAAAAATAATACATTACACGTCAGGTAATCTATGACTCGGGCTTAATTATGGAGATTTTGAGTAGTGTAGTCACGTTAGTGTGACTTTTGAATCGTTTCATTCAATCATACAACGATTCCCTATTCTTACAGTAAAACTCAGTGGTTAGCTTCTGGTTTGCTTGCGCTAGAAAAACCTCTATTCGTAAAACGACTCAGCTGAACGGCGCAGACGGAAAACTGCAAAAACTCTCTATTTATCCACTCGCGACATAAGAACTCCTTATTATTACATATAATTGATTACGCAGGATTCTTTTTTATTGACTCCCCAGGTTGCCGTCATATACTGCGGCGTGAAGGGGTTCCTAGACAAGGTCGAGCCTTCCAAGATCGCCAAGTTCGAGAAGCAGTACCTCGCACACATGAGAGGCCCTGGGAAGCCCATCCTCGACAGCATCGTCAAAGAAGGAAAAATCATTAAAGAAACCGAACAACAACTAAGGGAAACCATTAAATCCTTCCTAGAGGGATTTTCTTAATAATTTTACACAGTTTGGATAACAATTTTTCTCTTACAATTTTCATCCATGTATTAGGTGCTCAAATTATCCATACGATCCAATAGTTGAAGTCCTTAAATATGATTCTTAGGTTTCCTGTTATGCTCTGATATTTTAATATAAAAATGTCTTAATAAAACTAATGTTATGTATAATTATGCTTATCAATAGTTTTTTATTTTACAACTCATTTGAACAATCTTAAAATCGGCAGGGGACGGATTAGGAACACTAGTCATGGACTATAATATTAGCAGATGGAAATATGAATAGACAGCGGATGGCGCAAGATAATTTCACATCCTATACGCAAGTACATCTCCGTTAACCAATTATAAACTCACGAAAAAGCTGTTTCAAAAATTTTGAATTACATCGCCGGATAAGAGAAAGTTATGCAATCAACCTGAATTATCGACCTATTTCTGTGGACTTTACTATTATTCCATTGCGCGAATTTGGACCGAAGCTGAAAAACGCTGCGAAAGATTTCTTGGAATTTTGTTATTTCTGAATTAGATAGCTTTTCTGCGAACATCAACGATTCATATGTAGTTAATTATCAAACGGAGCCCATGGTATATAATTACGTTTAAGAATATGTACATAGGCATTCATCGGGAGAAAATCTATATTAATAAAGTCGTAAGTACTTCTGTCTGTACATTGCTTATAATCATGAAATTTCGCGTTTCTTTATCGTTTCATGCTATGTGTAGACGATTGGTACCATTTTCTCAACTTTTCTCTGCCTGTCTGTCTGTCCGTATATGTCCGCTTTTCACGATTACAGGGGTCATTGGACAACTGATATGAGTAGGGGAAAATGCCTGTATCAGTCCAGCTTGAATTATAGGCTATTCGAAGTTTTTAAATTTTGAGCCTAAGGGGATGTTTTAGGGGAGTGGAAGGGGGTGAAATGGGGTATCTTGGACCATTGAACGAACTGAGGATCTGATTAGGCGAATTTGTTTGGATTATTCTAACTTAAATCACAGGCTACTTGAAAATTTTCTAATCTGCCCCATAGGGGGTGTTTTATGGGAGGAGGGGGAGGGGGAATGGGGTATATTTGTAATCACTGAACAAACTGGGGATTAGATTGTCGAATATGTTAGTATCACTCTAATTCAAGTCAAAGAGTACTTTTTCAAATTTTTCAAGTCTGACCCACAAAGAAGGAGGAGGGGGTGGGAGAGTTGAAGCGTTTTGAACGTCACTGAACCAACTGGGGATCTGTGTTGTCGAATATGTTTGGAGTATTCTAACTTAAATCACAGGCTACTTGAAAGTCTTCAAATCTGACCCAAAGGGGGTATTTTCTTAGGGGAGAGATGTGGGGGGTGGGTGAAATATCGTGGACATCATTGAATTAACCGAGGACCTGATTGATAAAATATGTTTGGAATACTCCAACTTGAATCACAAACTACTTGAAATTTTCATATCTGAACCATAAAGGGTATTTTAAGGGAAGAGCGGGGGTGGAATGGGGGTATCTTGAACATCAGTGAATAAATTGAGGACCTGATTGATGAAATATGTTTGGATAACACTAAAAAACCACAGCCTACTTAGAAAATTTCAAATCCGGCCCATAGGGGTGTTTTTGGGGGAGGGGATTTGCAAAGGGGTATCTTTGACATCACTGAACAAACTGGGGATCTGATTGGGCGAATATGTTCACATTACGTCAACCTCAATCACAGGCTATTAAAATTGTTTCTATCCTCAACCATCGGGAGGTATTTGTGGTAAGGGAAAAAAAGTAGGATGGAAGGGAGTGGTTAAACGGAATAATTTGGTCATCACCGAACGAACTGGTGATCTGATGATCGGACGAATGAAATTGGATGAGTCTGAACGTTCTGAATATTCTATCAAGAATATTTTAAATCTGAAATGGGTATGGGGGGGAGGGGTTGTTTGTGGAGAGGGAGTGAGGGTTGATCTCAATAGTTAGTTCCTAATAGGTAATTTATTTAACAATTATAACTGGAGGTTGTGACAGTTCCCGCGAGATCCAAGGGAATGCGCTGCCGTCGCTCCGTTGTTTACCAACGGGCGTCGGGCGCTTTTTCCCGTGTTTTCGAAAGCCTGCGTTTGGCGATGGATGGGTCATCCTAAAACTGGAAAATCTATCTTCTCCGAACGTAGCATATATGCTATTAGTACGAGTTGTATCTCTAATGGCACTGTCACTCTCCTCTCTCTCTCTCTATGAGTATGGATTTAGGCCCCCATTGCACCACGGGGCGCCTAAGCTCATTACAAGGTTAATGAGATATCTGGAGCTTTCGAACTTCAAACAAGTTCATTTATTTACAAAATCTTATTTGAATCTCAAGTTTGATTGTCTTCAATTTCGTACCTTCCAATGGATATATGTATGGGGATTTGTCTTCAAATAGCAGCAACGGCGAAGATTCTATCGTAGCATAATACTTTGAATGGAAAAGAAGATCGTATATAGTAAGACCCCTTGTAGATCACCTACTAAAATGGGACGAGTGCGTATTTTTATTGAGGTTTCGGTTGGACAAAGATACCGTTCTTTACATTCTAACACAGATCGAAGATGTAAGTCCACAACTACTGATCATTCAGGTTGCAATATCGAAATTTGAATATGTATTTCTCTCTATAGAAATTAACATGAAGCATGAAAAATGTGGTGGTTTCTTATTTGCCGAGACCCGGTTTTTTAAATAGTCGATCCATGAAGAAAATGTGGCTCCTACTCTACTCTGTGGTGGCTCCATGTGTAATTTTGTACCCCTTTGTTGTTTGTATGTAAGTTTGTAACCCTTATTTTCTCATCTACAGACACCAATGAGGATGCTAACGACGCTAACTGCCAGACAGAATTTATCTGAGGGATAATTTTACCCGCTAGGTAATTCGGCATTGATAAACGACTCACATTCTTTTTCTGGAGTATAGTCAGTATAGCTATTCTCAATTTAATGTAGATAATTGATAAACCAGCCCTTAATACAATAAATCAAATTTATTGTAAAATATGCCAAAAAACCACCACCTTTTATTCCTAAAATTCTTAGATATTAACTTTATTCGGTGAACACATGCGACGGCCTTGATTTCAGATAATTTCGTTCCATAATTGCAATAGTTATTGTTTATGAATAAAAATGCTTCGTTAGAAGTGGAAATTTCCAGTAAAAGCGAATGCGGGTGATGATATTCTTATTATTTTTAGGGCCATAATAAAATCTAACAATAGAATATTATTCACTCGTTAACTGCCTAGAAGGCGGAATTATTACGCTGTAAAACTTGGAAGCAGCTCGTCGAATGCGTCAACCCAATGGATTTTACGAGCTCCAAGCTCCGCTAGGAATCCGATTTCTCTTCGGTATCCAGTTGCACCAGATTGTGCTTTTTCAATATGAATGCTCACCTTCAAATCAACTAATCTGCATCTGGAGGTGTTCAACGGCTTAAAACAAGGCAAGAAAACGGAAAACTGAGAAAAATTGGACACTTTTGGAGTAATTCAAAATATCAATAATATTGGTGTTACTTTAGGTTAATCATTTTCAACAATCTACTATGAAAACTAAATGAGTTCCCATTTGCTAGTAACGCATTGGTTGTACGCGAATATCAATAGAAATAGGAAGACCTATGTATGAGGAAAAATATGTAGAAAAAAATCCCGTTTTTGGCTCATTTTTGGTTCATAGCATTGATGTATCTGAAGCGATCGGGCTGGTTAGATTCTAAGATCAACTAGACCCCAAGTGGAGTCCATGTGAGAAAGAGCGTATTTTTTTGATCAAGTTAAAGGCCTCTTACAGCCTGGACGGCGGACGGACATTGCAGTTTTGGATTCTACTCACCTTGAAATGTAAAATGACAAAGTTTGAGAGAAAATAATTTTTTCCCCCTATACGATTACAAAGGCTTATTACTGGAAATAGTAAATCAAACCGGGCAGGAAGGAAAAAATCAGGGATCGATATTCATCCATCCGTCCCGGATCGAATTCACTCCGGAGTAAAAATAACCATCCCAGGTGAATTCGATCCAAAATGGAGCAATTTGTTAGGGATCAGTATATTTCTGTGTCAAAATAATGGTTTCAATCGAAGCAGCTCAAATATATATACATAGATTTCAACCCCGGGTTGATGTAACCCCCGATTTTGATGAAACTTGGTATGAATATAATATGTAACATGGCGAAGATTAAGATATATCAGGGACCGCTGACGCATGAGAGGTCATCGATCAGCTGAGTGAGTTCCAAAGTCATTTTGTCTCCTATTCTACGCAGGAAGCTTCTATTTCACGCGAATCTCATTGCAAGAAAATGAGCTATCATGTGACTCACTTCGTGATTTTGTATTTATTTACCTATTGGTTCACATTTAGAAATTCACGGTATTGGTTCGATAGTTAGTGAAATATGCTTCAAAATTCTTTGAGATTATCAAAATCATCGAAGCACAGACAAGTTTTCATTTACCTTGAACTTAGATACTTAATTATGATTCAGTTTCCCTGGTATAGAAACCCAAGGTGGCCGTGTTCATAACACTGGTACTCATTAGATATTTTTTTCGTTCCTCACGTCTTGCTAGAAAACTAATATTCAAACATATGCAAGCAGTAGACAATGGTGAAGAAACTACTTCCGAGCAATGGCCTGTGATTTCAGAAGCGACTGTCTTAGCTTACCTGAACTCTACGACCATCTCTCGGTGCCCAATACGCTGATAGCGCTCTGCGCACAATATGAGCACGGCCGGGTCTGGAGACCTGGAATTTCTGGAGGAAACAGACCTCGATCTCTGGGGGTAGGTGGCAGACTTACTTCCCGGGAGATGGACACGATCCGCCGGCTATTTTCCTGTGGCAAGTTGAAGCATGTCGAAAAAAGAGACAAAGCGACACAGACTGATGGAGGAGGTGCTATTACAAATAACGTTGCTGTTCGCCCATCATTCATTCGTAAGTAGATTAAGCTGCTGTCATACTTTCTATGACCTGTTCATATGATGATGTAATTTTCCATTTTAGGTACTTATCGTTCTTTATTTCCATACCGTGGGTCTTTTCTGTTGTATCCCCGCATTTACAAACTATTTTCTATAGAATGGGGATTGATAGGATTGATGATCCCCAATCATTTTTACGTCCACTGTCGTAAAATAGATCAGAATGCTGTGTATAGTTTGGTGGTCTGGATGCTCGCAAGCTTGCATCTAAAATATACATTACATCAAGTAATCAATCCCTTTGTAAAAATTCAGATTAGTTGGACATGTAGGTCAGATTTATGTGTATAGTTTGGTGGTCTGGATGCTCGCAAGCTCGCATCTCAAAAATACATAACATCAAGTAGTCAATCCCTTAGTAAAAATACAGTTTAGTTGGACATACAGGTCAGAATGAATGAATAGTAGAGAATTAATGGAAATATGGGGGATATAACAGAAAAGGCCCCATACCGTCAACAATTGAAGACCATCAGGTCCAAAGGGCCTTACTTCAAAACAGTTTTATATGCTTAAGGTATCATAATGTCCGAAATGTACTCACTATGCATTCAAAATTCCTGAAACTTTTCTTTCGTTACCTTTGTTGGAAGTGCTTTTATTTCCTACAGACTGCACCTTCATAGGACTTCTTCAAGATTAATAAAAAATGTTATTGTTTTTGAAAAGCTCAAAAGAGCCAATGTACCACCCTAGTTTCCCAAGAGCGTTTAAGTGCCATTAGTTCTGTGACTAAATGACTATTGATCACTACCTAACCTTATGTTGACAATATTGGCCGATCCATTCTACTAATCAAGAGTAGCTGTGAACGTCATCAACCAACAAACAAAGAGGAGAAAAATACATAAAACGATTGCAGTGTTGCCCGAAAACGGGTTGGCATTTAGGCCGTTTCAATAAAAATCCTGTCTGGACTTAGATGCCTCTTGAATAAAGGAGGTACATATTAGCAACCCTGCTTTTTAGCGGTAGATTTCAAGACGAATAGAAATGAGTTGGAACATAGGACCTCTCTAGATATATTCCCGTTGGCACATAGGTATCGAATATGGAGGAAAAAAAGTCTGCCAAGTTGGGTGTGGCACATAGCTAACTTGTTTACCAATCATCTTCTTCCAAGTATGATCCAAATTTAAGCGAACTCGAACGACCAGAAAGTGAAAAGATGGAACATGATGAAATTTACGTATTCGACGATAAGATCATGCCCAACACTGCCCGTCCGACCCGATCCAGCGCAGAAATGTCCCGTCTCGCGACTCGAGTCGGCGGTTGGTCAAATACGAATCAGATCGAGCGCGATAACATAACATCCTTGGAATTTAAAAAAATCCCAACTAGGAAAAATTAACATTCCGAGTATTTGTTGTGGTAACAGTTTTCAATGTCACTCAAATGTCAAACTCAAGTTTGTAAGCTAGTCGGTTTTCTGTGTTGAGGACATTCTAAAATGTCTCTATCTTGTCATAGAAATAATAAATTTGTGATCCATATTGAGATCCTCAGACTGAAAAATATACAGATTTACTTTTCTCAACGTTTACCATGAAGAGTGATTTTATCGTTTGTATATTTTAAAAATACAGAGTTTATTCAACCATATATTATATAACTATTGAATCCGTAGCTCCTCCTTGAGTTTTATATGTGTTCATGGTGGAATGGGAATTGTAAGGAAAGGTTTTAGGAAGAGGGGTCCAGGAGACCCCGTCCACCCCGAATGTCACCTGGAAACGTCCACTTGCTGAAGGATGAACATATTGGTAAGTAATGCATGCATTACAGGGAAGTCTATATGAATAGATTGTACATAATTTTGGCGAAAGTTAAAATAAAAAAAAAAAAATAATAAAAAAAGTCTGCCAAGTTGGGTCACGTAGCTTCCTCGATTACCAATCATTTTCTCCCAAGTATCACCCAAATTTAAGCGAACTCGAACGACTAGAAAGTGAAAAGATGGAACATGATGAAATTTACGTTTGCGCAAGCGCAGAATGAAGTATTGATAGGGCATCAATGAAACTGATAGAGGGCCATCTAAAACCTAACCCGCGCATTCTCTGACAGTTTTATCGAAATCGGATGTAAACAGTGGAACTTAACGTCGTTACAAGGATTTCACATAGGCGCATGCGCGGTAGGTATTTGATACAATCATGTTGAAATAGATATGGGATGATCAAATCGTGTGACCTTTTTGTTGAACATGGAGAGGAAAATGTGTACATTTTAAGGGAATTGGTCCGGTACATCTCATTTCCATGCGCGGTGGCCTCCAAGTTCACCAGATTTGACCCCACGTGATTATTTATTTATTTATTTTTTATTTTTTTGCGGGGTCATTTGAACACCAAAGTTCATCAACATCGTTCCAGCTGCAATAACCCTTGAAGTGGCAGCTATTCCGCCTGACATGGCCCAAAGGGTTGTTGCAAAATTTCTTAAAAGACTAAATTTTTTGCATCGCCGATGGAGGGCAGCATTTAAGTGGCATCATTTTTAAAAACACGTAAAATGAAACTACATTATAGAGGGTCTCTACACTTCAGCGGGGTAAAAATCCAGGGGTCGATTCTACAAGTAATTTGCAACAAAAAGTGGCTTTTCGACTTTTTTTAGAGGCTTCGTTTCCGAGTAATTTCTTTTTTAAGATTTTTATCGTGTTTTCGACATTAAGTCACAAAAACGGCTCTAACTCCCCAATTTTTGGGGTTTTCTCAAATCTGAGGATATCGTTGGAATGTTAAATTTCATATCTTTCTGATGTAAATTCCAATTTTTTTAATTAATTGTAGTTAGCGAAAAAATGGCCAAAGTTCAATATTTGAAAAAATGTAAAAATAGTCGATTTTTCTGCTTTCAGTATGGAACTTTTCGGCGGGCACTCTTCGGGAAAAACTTTCTCAAACTGTCAGATCTCCAACGGTCAACTACAAAAATATTTTTTATAGGGAAGTTTTGGGAGAAAATTGCGTTTGAATGACAAAAAACGTGATTTTGTCGGTCGAAATTGACGTTTCATTTTTTTTCTTCTAATATTTCATTATGCACAGCTGTCATGCTATTCATCATACATTTCGATGATAATAAACCATCAAAATAATAGTATCTCTACCCAAATCATTTTCCACCTGCCTTATCTACATGTGCAAAATTAGATAATTATCGGAGGGGCAGGCGGAAAAGTACGATAATACGATCGGCTACCTCAATCAATTCTGCTTCAATCTCTCTCCCTTCTTGTTCTTCTTTCTCATCTTTCATTTGAGTAGATACCTAATAATACGGGGTGGGTTAGCAATGAAAATGCTGTTGTGAATCAGAGATCTCTCGTGTTATAAAAAAAAAATTACTTCTTTAAAAAAAATTAATTAATTCACACAAAAAATCAAAGCAGGTTCTCAAAGTGCCTCTCTCCTTCCTGTATGCAGAATGCGCTTATCTTACGTAACGTCACAAGATCCGTGAGGAAGAGATGCCGCGTAGCGGCGTATTTGACGAATAGATAGTAGATCTAACCCAAGTGGACAACGATTCCATAATTTCATTTTAATATTATAATAACACATATATGTATTGAAAAAGCTATATGTGCACTCCTTGATTTTGATCTTGGATTAATGATAACTCCTGGAAGAAGAAGAAAAATCATTAGCTGAGATTTTTGAGAAGCTTCACAGATTCTCCATTTTGCTTTACTTATCGTTTTTAGGATTCGGTGATCCTATCATGATAACCAAAAAATATATTCACTTACAGAACTATATTACTGTAAAGTGAAAGTTGAGCCTCCAAAACCAAGAAAAACGGTGATTCAGTGCCTTAGGTGTCAAGCTTTCGGCCACTCAAAAAATTATTGCAAAAATCAGCCAAAATGTGTTAAATGTGACTCCAACCACTCATCCGATCAATGCAGCAAACCTCCGAACATACCTCCAACTTGTGTAAATTGTAAAGGCCAGCACACTGCTAATTATAGAGGCTGTCCGGCACTCAAAGTTTTACAAAATACGTCGAGGAAGTGGGCGATTGATGAAATCAAACCACAGAGCTCACTGAAACCGTCTACCAGTCAATCAACCAAAACTAATAATTACACTGCAGAGGTCCGTACAATACCTGGTATCAAATCATACGCCGAAGCAACTAGCCAACAATCCTCGATCGAGATGCTTTCCCGAAAAATCGATAAACTACTGTCAGCAATAACACTTTTAATAGAAATGTTAGCACAAATCCTGCCCAAACTCATAAAAATATAGCATGAATCTTCAAATCAATAATAATCTAGCAATCTGCACTTGGAATTGCCGTGGTCTTGGAAACAAATACCACGAACTCTCCTTATATCTTCAGCAGTATAACATCTTTTTTATCCTACTCTCTGAAACTAAACTCGCTCCTCTCGTGCCGTTTTTCATCCCAGGCTTCAAACATATCGTTCTGAATATCCCAGAGGGAGACGTAAAGGTGGATCAGCACTGATTATTAAAAACTCTATTAGTCACGAAGAGCTGCCACCAATAATAGAGAATGAAATGCAAGCTTGTCAAATAATAATTCACACACAAAGTATCCCCCATCTGAGAATTCGCTCATTTTACTCAGCCCCTGAAAACCGAGTTCAAATGGGCGACTTTCTATCACTTGTACATGAACTCCGTTGTTGCTTCATTTTGGGTGGTTACTTCAACTCGAAACACCCACGTTTTGGCAGTCAAACAACTAACCCTCGAGGAAGACTCCTGCAAAATGTTGTAGTACAAAATGCTCTTGAAGTAATCACGCCACGAGAACCGACGTTCTATCCTGACAGTGGACGAACACCGGTTATCCTCGACTTTTTTATCTGCAACGACTGCAAACGGGCTCATAACCTCGTAACAAACATACATGTACCACACGAAATGAGTTCTGACCATTATCCTGTTGTGATCGAAATCCAACTTCAAGGCACTACAGTACACTCCCAACGAACACTCACGAACCATCCAGTGGACTGGGACAAATACAAATCAACTATCCAAGAATTGATCGATCTGCAGATACCATTGAAAACATCAGCCGATATTGATAGGGCAGTAGTTATTCTTACAAACGTAATACATATTGCAGCAGAAACAGCATCCTCACCGAGAGTAATAACCACACTTAACCGAAAATTCTGGACCTACTCCACATTAAAAAATCAGCTAGAAGACAATGGGAATCAACACAACATGCGCAAGATAAAAGCACATATAATAAGAAACCTTAAAATAGCCATGAAAGAAGAAAATGATGAGGCGGAATATAATAGATTAAAATCACTGAACACCCAAGACAATTCACTCTGGCTCAAAACTCCGAGCATAACGAAAGAAAGATCCGATATACCAGCATTAAAACATAATGGCCATTGGTTGACTTCTGCCCAAGAAAAAGCTGACATGTTCTCAACAATACTAGCAGACCAATTTTCACCAAACCCGGACATCGACTCTTCATTCACACAGCATATAAAAAGCAAAATAAATGAGCCTCTTCTACTGACACCGTTTAATTGTTTTTTCACTCCAGGTGAAATCAGAAACGTGGTGAACAGATCTTCAGACAGGAAGTCACCTGGAAATGACCCAATCACACCAAGACTAGTGAAAAACCTACCCAGAAAAGGTATTGTCCTGCTGACACAAATAATGAATGCCATTCTGAGAACTACACATATACCACGGAGATGGAAACACGCAGAAATTGTAATGATCAAAAAGTCCAACAAACGGAGTGATGACCCTTTCAGCTACCGACCCATAAGCCTATTGCCATATTTTTCCAAACTATTCGAAAGACTTCTGTTGCCCAAACTGTTGCAATATCTTTCAGCTTTGATCCCGGACACCCAATTCGGCTTTCGCTCTTCACACTCTTGTCCCATGCAGCTCCACAGAGTCGTGGACCAGCTACTTGAAACCTACGAGAACAAGAAAGTTTGCCTTGGTATATTTTTGGATTCTGAGAAATGTTTTGATAAGGTATTACATGAAGGACTGCTATATAAGATCAAACCTCATCTGACTGATACATATTATCGCTTGATCCAGCTTACCTTGACTGTCGCACGTACTCAGTAAGGTACAAAACTGCAGTATATGATTCTAAAGCGATCCACTCTGGAGTACTACAAGGAAGCGTAGTAGCCCCATTTCTGTACCTCATCTACGCACATGAGCACACAACATTAGCACAATTCGCGGATGACGTGGCTCTCCTCCAAGGGGACAATACGTTCGATGATGCTGCTGTCAAAGCTCAATCTGCTCTTGTCGCGACTGACAACTGGTGCTAAATATGGTGAATCAGAATGAACCCCACGAAATCCATAGTGGTCCCCTTCACGAAACGAAGAGTTAATTTTCAGGGTTACTTGCGCATCAGCGACTGCACGATACCGACGTCCACTAACGTTCGGTACCTTGGTGTTCACTTAGACGAGACGCTGACTTGGGAAGTCCACATTAAGATACTAGTTAATAAAATTAAGCAGGGAATCCATCAACTAAAGCCACTTTTGAATTATCGTTCTCCACGGAGCCTATCCACTAAGCGCCTCCTGTATCTCTCCCTAATTCGACCAATTTGGAGCTACTCATCAGGACTTTGGGGGTCGGCAGCGGCATGCCATGTACAAAAGATACAAGTGACTCAAAATCGAGTACTACGACTGATAAAAAATGCTCCATGGTATGTCCGCAATGCAACTCTTCATAATGACTTGAACGTGCCGACCGTACAAGAACTGATAAAAAGCTCATACAAAAGCTTGAACAACAAAATGATCAACCACGAAAATACACTCGTATCCTCCATCCCTCTTAACGGCCCTCCTCCACCCGAACGAATAAGATTAAAAAAAGGCCACAGGACTTCTTGAACGACTGATCAATCACTTGAGTTACCATTGTTATACTGCACCTATATGTTACCTTGTTATCAATAATATCCAAACATTTATCCTAACCATACATGTATATGAAGTAATAATATAATAAGTAACTGCGTTACTTTAAACTGGTATAGGACAGTCACGGGGCTGTACCTACAAGTCAAGTACCACATTAATCAGGCTGCGCTTGCTGTATTATTTATTAACACAACTGTAATGTCAATACTGACAATAAAGTTTAATTATTGGAAAGAGAAAAGAGAAAGAGAGGATTCGGTGCAGTCATGACTACTCCGAAGGAGGTTTATAATTTTATACTACATTATACTGACTTAACAAAGTATGATTGAAAAAAGTGGGAATATATGATTTTTTAAATCGTCAGTAGTACGTACCAAACAATACGTCAGCTGGCCAAATCTATAATATGCTCACCTGAAAAGAAGAAGAAACATTAGTTTTGTAGAAATGAATTACACATTACTTTATATAGCAACTATCAAGTTATTCGTATTATTAACCCATCTCTTGGCACGAATTCAATTTTCCAATAATTCTTCTTACAATACATACTCGTGAGAAACATTTCTCTGACTTGAAGGATCGTTTTCAGTTTAGGTCCGGACCCGAGTTTCAGATACATATTGTTCGTTCATATTTACTTTCTCTGTCCAAATGAGTGTTGGAGAAAAAACTATTTGAGTAACACGATTTCAAGTAAGTTTTATGTCCTGACAATGATCAAGGTAGACGAATGACAGTTCTGGACGGATTCTTAAATGAAAATACCAGGTTGTCGTAAGGTTGTAAGCGATAATCATAAGAAACTTCTAACAATGTTGCATACGAGTCTGCAAGACATTGAGGCATTTTATTTCTTCACCCCCCCTTTCTCGTTGAGAGAATTTCTATTCAGCGCGGGATTTTTTATATTCTGTATATTAATTCTAACATACTTCTATAAACAAACGAACATTCAGCTGATTTGGAATGAGCCCATTATTTTGATGTTCTCTTGAAGTTCTACAGAGTCTCCACATCAAATTTCAACTTCCTAATGTGAACAGGAGATAATTCAGCTGACTGAGCTGATCAGGAAAGAGCCCATCATCTCGATCGTCTCTTAATGTCCCAAGGAGTTTCACTATCAAATTTCAACTTCCTTGGATGAACAGTACAGATTTTAGCTCACTCATCTGATTAAGAAAGAGCGTATAACTTCAATCGTCTCTTAATGTCCCAGAGAGTTTCACTATCAAATTTCAACTTCCTTGAGTGAAAAGGAGAGAATTTAGGTCACTAGCTGATTTAGGAAAGAGCCCATCATTTCAATCTTCTCTTGAGAGAGAGAGAGAGAGAGAGAGAGAGTCTTCCTATCGAATTTCAACTTCCTAGGGTGAACAGGAGAGTATTTAGCTCCCGACACCAGAGGTAAAAGCGTGTTCCAATTTTTTCAATGTTTAGTCGTTATGCTCTAGGTGGAAACAAAGGGAGCATATACATTTTAGAGCATTGTTACAGCATATTACTTAACAGCATAAACATTTTTGTATATATGAAAAAGGGTTAGCCGATAAGGTATAACAAATAATTTAAAATTTCATTATTTACTGTAAATTGTATGTTTATTTCAGAATCAGTGTACGGGAATGAGGTGAGGGTGAGGCCGACGACAACAGTGATGGATCAGGAGCCGAGAGACGCCAGGAAGTACGACAAAGACGTGGGAACCGTAAGAAGGGAGAACATCAGGCTGCCGGATAAGGAGGAGGCGGAGGCCATCAACCAGGATATGCTGAGAGCGATGGCGGCGTACCGGCCGCTCTCCCTCGTCTTCCCCTCGAACGACCAGATCAGGACGATCAGGAAGCAGACGGCGTCCGACACGGAGTACCTCCTGTCGTCGCCGAGCCCCGAGCCGGCCGAGGCGACGTCCAGCGGGAGACCGTCGGGCGCCCGAGCCTCTGGCGGAAGATTCAGCACGCGGAAGAGCACGAACCCCCCGAAGCCGCCCGAGCCGCCCACCTGACACCTGAAAATGCCCCACACAGCTGGGAGGCCAACAATCAATAAAATATTCTTCAACAATTAACTCTTTTATGCCCACATGACGAACTGGAATCAAACTCAAAACCCCAGCTAACGGTTAGGTAAAACGAGACGTTCCAGACCCGACGCGAGCAACTCCCACTCCATCCTGTTCCTCCCCACAAAGCAACCCTTCAGCGTTGCCAACCGTGCAATCGAATTTGAATCGAACTTGAGCGCCTGTATTTTAAAGCTATTTCAACTCTTTCTGATTCATGTAGTCAATCCCTTAGTAAAAATTCAGATTAGTTGGTCGAATAGATCAGAATGATTTGTGTAGTTTGGTGGTCTGGATGCTCCCAAGCTCTCATCTCAAAAATACATAAAATCGAGAAGTCAATCCCTTAGCAAAATACGGAATAGTTAGACAAATAGATAAAAATGACGTTCTAAAATATGACGTTTAAAAATGTTTTGGAGGTGAATTCAAATGCAAAAATCGATCTCCGGTCCTTTGTCTCAGTAGTCTGTTGTGCTATTCACTAGACTACAGAGGACTACAAGAACAAGAACCAGTGAACAATCATAGAACTTCCCTACTCATAGCTGGTCAGACTGTGATTTCCTCAGTATCCTTAACGAGCGCTAGTTCTACGCGGCAGCAGATGGCAGGCTTGAGACACTCAACAAACGGAGGGGAAAATACAATACAGTGGGGTGGGAGGTGCTCGCGTAGGGTCTGGAACGTCTCGTTTAGGTAAATCGAGAGCTTTTTAACAACTGGCGAACGATTTTTGTACGATGATAAATGCCTAATAGGGTGCCCGCTATTTTAGAAAGGTGGAATTCGATGACCTCCACCCAAAATTTAATGTAAAAGGACAAAAAAATGACCCCTGCATTTTTTCAGATTTTTCGCATAGCAAAAACCTACGCCGGTAGTCGATTTGGTTTTTGAAATACGCTTTTCTTGCCAACATCAGACTTTTGAATATAACTTTTACAAACTTCTTTGTAAAATTGTAAAACTTCGTATACTTACGTTTTTTGGGTCACTGAATTCGAATATGCAGTCAAATCAAGTCGACAGCAACAACTTTCAATAGTTTGGAATCTCAAAATCGTCAAAAAATGACAATTTTTCAAAATTCATTGTAAAATTATGAAAAGTCGTATTTTTACGTATTTCTGTTAAAATTGTCATTAAAGTCAACAAAAAATAAAATTTTAAATATTTAATTTTTGTTTTTTATTTTGTTGGTTGCAAATTTTAAATATTTAATTTTTTGTTTGTGGATTTGTGGAAGTTTGTGGATAAACTAAAATTTATTAAGACCGGTTTGGAAATTGTACAGAAATTGAAAGTTGTAAATGATATAGCGGAAAGAGGTATCAAAATCATTACAGATTATAACAAAAGATTAAGTATTACACGAAGAACAAAAGCAGTACCTATGTTCTTCAGGTCGTGGAAAGGTATAACAAATTGTCCTCAAAGGCGACAAAATAAAACTTACCTAAGCCTATGATTCTTCAGTAAGTTGATCGTTTGTATGAGGGTCATTCTCATTTCATTTGCCGCTTTGGGTCGTGAGAACCTCAGTGATGTGAAATATGAAAGTGCTCAAAATGAGGTTAGATCGGCAAATACTACTCATTGTACATTGCAGATTTGTGTTCCATAGATGAACAGTGAGTTTTTCATTGATGTATTTTATATATTTTTTGTATTAATAAACATGATATCCAACTCATGAGTGTTACCGGATTTCAAAAATTGATTTCTGTAAAATGGATGACTTAGGCAAAATTGTTGTCGTTGCTCAAGTAAGTACAAAAGAATCACGTTCAAACGTAATATTCAGATTTTGCGGAATTCATGTTGAAGGCAGTGTAATTAAGCTTAAATCTCAGGAGTGTTACCATATTATTGTACTGTAATATCAGGAGTGTTACCCATCCTTGGTCACACTCCTGAGAGGTAACAGTCATGAGAATTTCCAGTAAAAATGGCGTCACACAGGATGATGAAGTGACAAAACTCGGGGATGGCTACTGTTTGAAACCTGTCACCAAGCAGTATGGTTGTTGATATCGGATTATTTTGTTTAAGCACTAACAACACTCGTAATTAGTGTAACACTCATGATTGAAAATAAAAATACTCAACATGTTTTTAGGCTTCTTTCGCTGTAAAAACTGCTGTAACTCTAAGCACTCCACTACAGTCTCACATCTTCAACTGGACAACCTTCACATCTGACTGTTTTCCGCCATTTTCCATCGGCTTTCTTGATCGCAAAAATGGTAACACTCCTGAGGTCCCATTGAGAAGAGATGTGGGGGACTGACAGACTAAAAAACTAGTTTTTCACGGGTTGGGAAGAATCTTAAAAATGTAAATCCTTACTCTAAATAAAGAGGAACCAACTTACTGCAGCTAGTAACCCTGGCCAGTTCTAGATTGTCATTGTTTCGTAACTACCTAACTTCTACTTAGGTGTTAGGTAGGAGGGGACAGTAACACTCATGAGTTTCCAGGATTTCAGGTTTCATTCGTCCGGTTGTATTGGTTAAAGGGGATTTTGGGAAGTCAAATTATTACTTCGTTGATCTCCCAACTTATACTACCCTTTTTCCCCCAAAATCGCTAGTTTCGGTCAAGAATTGTGAGAATTCGTCGTCGGGGACATGAAAGCGGCAAATGAAATGAGAATGACCCACGAAGAATAAAAATTATGTTTGTTATGTATTTGACTTATTACGAGGTATTTTACTGGTGTATGACCATTACTTTTCAAAAAATTGATTTTTGACAGCGAATTCGAGTTCAGCGACTCAAAAAACAATAATACAAATTTTCATAATTTTACAATAAATTTTGAAAAATTGTCATTTTGACATTTTCATGTCTTTGCCCTGGCACATTGCACAAAAAACTGTCACGTAACGTAACGTAAATATTTTGACGATTTCCGCTTACAACCGAGTCGTTGCTAGGGAAATGGTACTTCGTCGTTTTTCATCAAAAAAAATTCGTTGACCATTCGTTCGAAAGCTCTCGATTTATCCAACCATATTATGTTTACTACTGCGAAGTGCGTGGCCAACAAGCTGAGTTATGAGCAAGGTTATTTGAATAATTGTGTACACTCAGGTGATCATTCTCAATAATTGATATTGTGAACATGATTGCCACCGCTTGTTAATTTCTGATGATTTCATTGAGCTGGTGTTTCGATGATTTGATTCATAGCAGGTGATCCAAATATTGCGAGAACGGTTTGATTTGTGAAGCGGTGGTTAAATCATTTTAATAGGTAATTTCTATGCTTTACACTCTAGGAAGCTGTAATTTCTTATGTAGCCTCTTTAGGACATTGACTTGACGATGCCCACGGTCCGGATCAGATGAGTGGCTTTTGAAGCTAATTTCTATGTTTTACACTCTAGGAAGCTGTAATTTCGTATGTAGTCTCTTTAGCACATTTACGTGACGATGCCCAGGTTCCGGATCAGCTGAGTGGCTCTCAGAGCTTGCATACGAGTCTGCAGGGGGGTAGGTGATGTAGCCTGGCTCGAATTCAATGAAGTACCCACGGGTGTCGGAACAATGAGTCAACATGATCGCGAATTCAATTAAGTACCCACGGGTGGGCGGTTTCTCTTATGGCCCATTTAATTGATTTGTACGCCCCGCCGTGCTTGTCTTTCTTATGATTTTTATGTTATAAATGGATATACCTAGTAAACAATGCCGCTTGTTTTGTTGTCACTTGGTTGAGAAGGTAATCTTGCTTATAGTAATAGTAGACGCGCACCATAACAGAAAATTACCTACTTTGGAACTCTGTTCTAATGTCTTTTGACATGATTTTGACGATTTTGAGATTTCAAACTATCAAAAGTTGTTGCTGTCGACTCTTTGACTGCATATTTGAGTTCAGCGACCCCAAAAACGTAAGTATAAAGAGTTTCACAAGTTTAAAAAGAATTTTGTAAAAGTTATATTCAAAAGTCTGATATAGGCAAAAAAAGCGTATATCAAAAACCAAAATGGAGCTACCGACGTAGGTTTTCGTAATGCAAAAAATCTGGAAAAATTCAAGGGTCATTTTTTTGACATTTTAAAAACCAAATTGCGAGTGTAGGTCATCAAAATTCCACCTTTCTCAAAATAGTGGGCACCCTAATTAATAAGATACATTTACGTAGCAACGATCCGGTTGTAAGCGATTATCATCAGAAATTTACCATAAATTACTCATTCAACACTCACACTCTACTGAAATTAAGTTGAAAACACTCCGAACGATAAATCTTCTTAGGTTTGAGATAAACTATATAAGAAAATCTTGCATACGAGTCTGCTAGACATTGAGACATTTTATGTCTTCACTTCCCACAATTTCAATCGTCTCTTAATGTCCCAAAGAGTCTCCCAATCAAATTTCAACTTCCAAATTTCTTTCCAGTCTTATAGTGGTTGAAATCATGTTTACAAAATTAATTGAGAAGGATCACCTGCATGTAAACAATTATTCAGACAACCACGCTCATACTTCAGATTGTAGGCCACGCACTGCGCGGTGGTTAACATAATACAGTTAGGTAAATCGAGAGCTTTCTAACGAATGGGGAACGATTTCTGTCCGCTGAAAACTAAAGAAGTTTCATTCCCTCAGAAACGGCTTTGTTGTACGTGAAAATCATTGGAAATCAACTGTAACGATTTTAATAACGCAGCACTTTTCGAGTCCATGAGCCAAAGTAAAGACTTAAAATGTGAAAATGCTGAGAATAAATTGTTATTATGGGTGGGTACCGATTCCGCGCAAATCACTTTTTGTGACTATGTAATGATTGCCGTGATTAATTTTTTTATTGTCTCTACTATATTTTTGTATATTTAATTATTATTCCTGGATAAAGGTGAATAAGTATGAAACAGATATAATCGCTGGGATAATTTTTATCACACATTTCTTTATGGCGCTCCAAAAGAAAGGTACTAAAGGGAGGTTATCTGACTAGCCTGCGGTCTTCATATATTCTTGAATACACTGTGACAGAGGTGGAAGAAATACCGCAGGGAAGTAAAGAGGTGTGAGGATAGAAATTGATATGAATTATTGATAACATGTATGATAATAAGTTGCTATGCGCACTAAAGAATGAGAGATGACTCACCTTGACAAAGGCAGGAGACTGAATGAAGGGTCGAAGTGTTCACTATAAAGATTCTTGTAACAGCTCGTAAGAACTGTAACATCTTTCACCTACCAGTTCCGCGCGGAATGAAATTTCACAAAGATTTAGTTCCACGCCAAACAAAAATACCTTAGATGCGAATTCCGTGTCAAATCATGTGTCAGTTCTCTGCAAACCAATCCCGACCACTGATCTCTGTAGTCAAAACTAGTGTAAGACCGTCCATAACTAATCTAGGAGATATTTTTCACATTAGTTTTCTGCTTAGATCAGTGATCAGGATACTCGCTACGCTCACATCTCAAAAATACTTAACATCAAGTAGTCAATCCCATAGTAAAAATTCTGTCTGAACAGTGGATAAGGACTTAACATCGGTTGTAGTAAAGGTTGGTGTGGAAGGTGAGGGAAGCTCATACACTGAAGAAAAGTGTTAAATTCACTCATAAAATCATGTTGCATGATTGGAACTTTTTTATTTCGACCCTACAACACGGATCGCTCTTGGTATACTAGAATCTTAGTGATAGTGCACATAAAATTGCAGCATTCTGTAACAGCTATCGAAAACTGTTACGGTGATTCGTTCAATGGAATGGTGTGCCTGTTGGTATCCCCAAAGTGCGCCGGTCCGCTTGCTTTTAATCGTTGTTGAACCTTCAGAACGGTGAGTCTACCTCTCTCTTACATTTTGCGTTAATAGCAATAATATTATATAAACTCCTATTGTTCATGCTAATACCCAATCCATTGCTATCCCGCATACTACACTCTCTATCTCCCTCCTGCGGTATTTCTTTCATCTTTAAAAGAAGTGAATATAAGAAACTAATCAACCGACAGGCTAGGTAGAAAAACCCCCCTTATTACCTTTCTTTTGGAGCGACATAAAGAAAAGCGTAATAAATTATCCCAGTGATTGAAACCTTGTACTAATTATTTCACCTGAATCCCAAAATTACATCGAAAGATTGAAAAATACTATGAAATCCAAGAATTTTGATCACGACAATCGGAAGATTGTCACAATTCTCTGGTCTGTGGGTAATAAACATGGGATTTTAGTTGTAGGAGAGGGGTCACGGTCTACAACTTTCCCTATCCGTATCCGTATGGCGTAACCGCCTTCAAACTGCCTCCAGAGAAGAGTGTCCGTTAAGGGAAGATATCCGTAAAGATGGATTTCACTGGTACGCATGCCTGTTATGCACGTTCGTTGACGAGGTGAGGAAGGCAGGTAAGTACCAGTTTGCTGTTATCTCGATGGAACAGTTCTGGCATATTCAACTTTCACCCTCCGCCTCCGCCCGCTAAAAATAACTCGGCGCCTCTCGAGTGGGCGACCGCAGCGGAATCGTCTGCGGCCGGCGCGACGGACGTGCGGGTGGGATTGCGCAATTTCCCCTGCACTCTAATGCATAGAGTGCAGGGGATTTTGTCGTTATTCACTTTCCGATAATTTTGTGTCTCAGAGGTAATCGTACGTCCAAAAATGTAGTTTTCGAAATTTTTAGTGAATTTTCGTAAAAAAAAAAAAAAAAAGGATGTAGGGATTGAGGGTAGAAGAAGATTCAAGATTATTTATTTGGCACAACAAGAAAATAAATAGAAGGAAATGTACTTATCAACCAATAAATAAATTTAAAAAATGAAAAACTTAACCAATACATTTTACACGTGTGCCCACAGAGCTTAAATTCAAAGAATTGGTGTCCCTTTATGGGGTCGCAGCTATCCCTCATGGTTATATCACAAATAAATCACTATTAAGTAAAAGAAAACAATTATGGAAACATCTTTTTAGAATCAAAATAATAGGTTGTTTATATCATGAGCCAATTTCAGCAATTTTTACAATTAAATGATATTAAATAATTTAAATTTGTCAAACTGACTGATTTAATGATTATAAAAAAATTGTAACGCTACAACATATGCACTTCTTCTGTAAATTTCAAGGTGTACCACATGAGAATGGCAGTGCTTGGCTATTATTTGCCATTCTCATGTGGTAAACCTTTATTTCTTCCTTATTTACAAGTTTTACACATAGAAAATGACGAAAGATGTATTATTGCATAGTGCACTGTTGTAATTAACCTCCAACGAACTAGTATATCAACCACAAGTAAAAAACGCATGCCCTGAAGAGGCCTATAAAGGCGAAACTAGTCGACAAGCAAATTCATAAAATCACACTTTTGGAAGACTCCTTTACTTCTTCCACCCTCAATCCCTACATCCATTCGGAAAAGGATACCAACCCACAATTGTAAGAAATGCTGCGAATTATTACACAAAGGTTTATTATTTATGTATTAGATAGCCCTTTAATTAAACGAAAACTATTATTCATTATCTAAATATATCTGCAGTGCCATAGACGCCTATCGAAAATAAATTAAACAAAAAACACCTCCAATTTACTAGTCTTTTGAATTTAGCACAAGCTGACCAACCAACGGAAAATTGATTATACCTATAAGATAAATCACATACCCTACGTTTCGCAGCTCCATTTACAGGTGACAAAAGTTATAATAATCTGAATTCCTTTGGAATTATATCAGCTGATACGATCGTCATAGTTTATTAGGTAATTTTTACTATGTTTCACATATTGCGGTACATCCCATGTTGATTTTTTTCCTTGTTAAAGTTCTGGCCCTTAGGGAGGAGAGCAAACCTATGAAGTTAGAGCTCCCTGTGTGGTTTCTTTCGATTCTTTGGGATGATATCTACGAATTATTATTAAGCCCTGTGACAGAGTTCCCGTCACAATCCCAGAGAAAGCGCTGCCGTCGCTCCGTTGGAAAACAACGGGCGTCGCACGCCTCTACTTGTGTTCTTGAGAGGCTGAGTTTGGCGTTGGATGGGTGATCCAGGTCCTGGAAATCCAATCTACTCCGAACATAGCACATTAATGCTATTAGTAGGAGTGGTATCTCTCTTACGGGATACTGTCACTCTCCTCTACCTCTTTTTCGAGGATTTAGGACCCCATTGCACCTCTGGGGGACGACCTAGATCCTTGATATGGTAGCAGAGCGTGGTTAGGATTATGGACGGCTAACGCCTAGTAATCCAATCCACTATTTTTGGGGCGTTAATGTTTCAGAAGAAACATGGCCCGGGGTTCCAGAAGGAATTCCCATTATCACCCTTTGGTATATAAATAATTTCATTGGTCTTTGACTTATAATTTTTCATTTATTCCCCTCTTATAATTTCAATTTCATACCTATGGTATACCTGGCCTTTGCCAATTTTATTATTATTCTTTATACCCGAGCATGGTTCCCAATTATTCAAGGGCATTGTTTCCTATAATTCAAGGGCATTGTTCCCAATTTCCAGGGCTTAGTTCCCAATTTAAGTCTCCAATGTGGGCATATTAATTTATATCTATTTTATTTTCCTTAAGGTATAAGTCTCCATAGTTGAGCCACCGTTTATTCCCAATTGCTCCATTCTTTGATGAACTTGATGATACTTCATATGAAGATTCATTGACAATCCATCCTGTTTTAATTTCTCTTTTCCCATCCTCAATCGCCAATGCAGCTATTTATTAATGAGCGTCAGTTCTCAGCCAGTAAACTATTCCACCTGGTTAACATACTTGCTCTTCCATCAAGTATGTCTTTAAGTGGGGGAGTGTGACAGAGTTCCCGTAAGAATCCCAGAGAAAGCGCTGCCGTCGCTCCGTTGGAAAACAACGGGCGTCGCACGCCTCTACTCGTGTTCTTGAGAGGCTGAGTTTGGCGTTGGATTGGTGATCCAGGTCCTGGAAATCCAATCTACTCCGAACATGGCTCATTAATAGCTATTAGTAGGAGTGGGTATCTCTCTGACGGGATACTGTCAACCTCCTCTACCTTTTTATCGAGGATTTAGGCCCCCATTGCACCTCTGGGGGGCTACCTAGAGCCTTGATAGCCCCGTACATAGAAAACTTGTATTAGACAGCCCTTCACCGCAGAATCCTGGTCCAAAAGAAAAAAAAAAAAAAAAAAAATTACCTACCAAACTGAGCCTAAGGTGCATTACCGAAATATAACTGGACGATGTCACCTACCAAAAGAAACAAAAGAAAAATCTACACTACATGAGGATACATGGATATGCCTTATTTATCCCCCTGACAAATTTGTGTGTTGTGTCTCAAGTTAAAAACGTCTCAATTAAATTAGCTAAGTCAGCTGATCAGAAAAGATCCAATCGATTCAATCATCTCGTAGTGTCTTAGAGTGTCGCTGAAAATTTCATCCAAATCGGATGAAAACTGTGGAAAATGAGCTTGTTACAAGGATTTGCGGAAACACGACACGACACGAAACGACACGACACACACACACACAGAATCGGAACCAAAGTTATCCAGAATGGAGTAAAACGTAAAATGCGAGTGGAAATTTTGATTTTGGAGACCAAAAATTTTTCTTCTCCCGAAAGTGCAAACAATGCTTCCGCACACACACAAGGAAGGAAAATCTTGCATACGAGTCTGCAAGACATTCAGACATTTTATGTCTTCACTTCAATCGTAATTTCAATCGTCTCTTAATGTCCCAAAGGGTCTCCCTATCAAATTTGAACTTCCAAGTTTCATTCCAGTCTAATAGTGGTTACAATCATGTTTACATAATTAACTGAGAAGGATCACCTGTATGTAAATAATTATTCGGACAACCACTCTCATACCTCAGATTGTAGGCCACGCACTGCGCAGTGGTTAACATAATACGGTAAGGTAAATTGAAAGCCTTCCAATCGATTTTTGTACTATGATAAAAGCCTAAGATACAGTTCCGTAGCAACGATTTGGTTGAATGCGATAATCATCAGAAAATCGCTACCCAACAGATGTGATTCCTATTATATAGACCTGTGTAGTATCTGTGCATATAATTTGGTACCTAAGTAAATTAGATACGTACATAAGTCAACTCATGTCAAAATTTCTCTAGCAACGACTCGGTTGTAAGCGGAAATCATCAAAATTCGATAATCATCAGATCTTTGATTTGATAATCAATCGGGAAAAAATCTTTAAATTGATAATTTTTGCAGAGTTTCAGTAAAAATCAAAAGAAACTACCAAAACATTGATAAGTTTTTTAGGTCTAAATTTGGAGAAAGGGGGTTCCTATTTGAATACGCTTGCATACGAGTCTGCAACACCTTGGGACATTTTATGTCTTTAGTTGTAGACTCGCATGTGTTGCTCGTATGTGTATCTAAGCTCTAAGAGCCACTCAGCTGATCCGGACCCTGGGCATCGTCAAGTAGATGTCCTAAAGAGACTACATACGAAATTAAAGCTTCCTAGAGTGTAAAGTATAGAAATTACCTATTAAAATCATTTAACCACCGCTTCACAAATCAAACCGTTCTCGCAATATTCGGATCACCTGCTATGAATCAAATCATCGAAACACCAGCTCAATGAAATCATCAGGAATTAACAAGCGGTTGCAATCATGTTCACAGTATCAATTATTGAGAATGATCACCTGAGTGTAAATAATTATTCAAATAACCATGCTCATAACTTAGCTTGTTGGCCATGCACTTCGCAGTAGTTAACATAATATGATTGGGTAAATCGAGAGCTTTCGAACGAATGGTCAACGAATTTTGTGGGAAGAAAAACGAAGAAGTACCATTTCCGTAGCAACGACTCGGTTGTAAGCTGAAATCATCAGAAAACCAACCGTAACGCTTTTTTTAATGCATTTTTTTAACGCTTTTTTCGTTCATGGGCCAAAGTAAAGACATAAAATGTCAAAACGAACGTTTGGAAACTTTGTAAGTTTGATTGGACTTCGTGTAACGTGAAACCACACACACAGCAGCCCCCCTTCTGTTGCATTGCTTAATTTTGTCCGGTAAATTCCGTTTTATTTCAGCTGAGAGGGCCGTTCAGGTTATCGGAGAACCAGACTGGAGTGGCTGGATATAATAACCCGCGCACTGACCCGGAGACAAACGATACTGCTACCAACTGGGAAATGGACCAGCAGAGCACGATGCAGCGGAAACTGGCCCACCTTTGAACAACTTACGTAAATGAATTCACACCGTTCGAGTTTCACAAACGCAGCCCGAGTAGGCGGAATTTTCAGGGGCGACCTTTAAAAGCTTGGGTTGGTCAGAGTTGTCAAAGGATCATTGTGATCGGAGGATATTGAATTGTTTTCTATTTGGGTCTAAAAGTGTCAGCTAGAGACAGGAGTTGACATTATTGACACAAAAACTGGACCATATTGCTTCCGATTCTACCTAAAGGTAGCGGAAGCATTGTTTTCAATTTCGGGAGAAAAACAATTTTTGGTCTCCAAAGTCAAAATTTCCACTCGCGTTATACGTTTTAGACCATTCTGAACAACTTTGGTTCCGTGTCTGTCTGTCTGTGTGTGTGTCTGTCTGGTGTCTGCAAATCCTTGTAACAAGCTTATTTTCCACCGTTTTCATCCGATTTGGATGAAATTTTCAGGGGATGTGCGGGTTAGGGGTAGACGATCCCCTATCAGTTTCATCGTTCTTGACTCAATACCTCACTCTGCGCATGCGCAAACGTAAATTCTACCAAGCATCCCAGGCATCCCCACGCATCCGGGCATTCTCTCGCCCTAGATCTCACTCAAATTGGGATGATAGTTGGGGAATGGCAGTTTAATCATCTTATATCAATTTCAAAATGATTTTATCATTAATAGCTACTGCGCATGTGCCTATGTGAAATCCTTGTAACGACGCCAATTTTCACTGTTTTCATCCGATTTCGATGAAATTGTCAGAGAATGAGCGGGTTAGGTTGTAGATGGTCCCTTATCAGTTTCATTGTTGCCAAATCAATACTTCACTCTGCGCATGCGCCAAAGTAAATTTCATTATGCTTCATTTATTCACAATCTAGCCGTTCGATTTCGCTTAAATTTGGATGATAGTTGGAAGAAGATGACTTAATTACTTGCCTCTTTCAATTTCAACACGATTGTATCATTAACAGCTAGTGCGCATGCGCCAATGCGAAATACTTTTAATGACGTTAATTTCCACAGTTTTCATCCGATTTTGATAAAATTGTCAGCGAATGCGCGGTTTAGATGGTAGATGGTCCCGTTCCTATTTCATTGTTTTCAACTCATCAGTTCATTCGGCGCTTGCACAAACGTAAACTACATCAAGTATCATTTTTTTCGTTTCTTAATTGATCATTATGACATTAAGGCGGAAAAGAGTAAATGAAGAAGTAGCGTGTTCTTCATTTACTCTTTTCCGCTATGGAATTTTCCAAGATCATTTAAAACTTTCCAATGATCTATACATTCATGATAGGTAAACGAGGAAGCTATGTGCCACACCCAAATTGGCAGACGTTTATAGTTGTCACCTTAATCAACTGGAAAACACGAAGGGTTTAAAAACAAGCAGTGAATTGTTACAATAAGAATTTGATTTCCGTATTAGATACACCTGGATCTCATAGATACTAGGTCACTGGTCTATAGACAAATTCACTAAACAGAATCAGATATTCATCATTATTCAAGTATAACTATTTGACGTACGTCCCAACCTAGGAAAATAATTAATGAAATAAAACGCTAACCCATGCTTCACTAGGCCATAGGTAAGAAAATTCATAATAAAATCTGTTTTTTGAAAGGCAATTCTCTATTCCAATTATACAGCTGATTGATCGTTGTAGTTTATAAGGGGATATGTACGAATACATATGAATGCCATGAATATCCTCTTATGTATAAAAGAGAGAAATATGCCTGTCTGTCTGTCCAAGGTCGGTTAACGTCCAAACGGCTTAACCGATTTGGATGGTTTTGTTTTCCCAAAATGATCGCAAAGTCCCGGATCAACATTTAGGCTAGTAAACTCTTCCGAACTTACTCCTTCGTCGTCAACTCGAACTTCCCTAACGACCGACGTTGCCCCGGTAACCAAGTTCGTAAATAAGGAAAACCCTAATATGCGGAACTACTTTATACGTCAAATGAGGTTGGGATCGGATCAGGTGGATAGAAGTTACTGTTACAAATCAAAGATACTAAAACGATTTTTGTGGGTTGAGCCGTTCAGTCGTATTGAAAAAGTCAGATCTTCAAAAATTGATATTCTGAACGCCTTACAACTTGCTACTCAAAAAAAACTAAGGGTGTGAAAGACCCTCGGTGGTCTTCTGCAGCTCGATCGTATTTCATATGTTTTGCATTTGCTGCTGCTCTTGATGTTTGATTCCAGTCTTGGGAGAGGTAGGAGGCAGCGTCAGCATTAACTATGCGATTATCAAAAAACGCTGGTCTCCCACTCTCCCAGACACCATTCACCATAACATCACCCACTAATGCTGGCTGTCCGTTGGCTGGCTCTTGCATTACTGGCTCAATCAAAGCTCCCCCCCAGGCAAGGTTGGCTATTCCTGCAACAACGTCTCGTACTTCGTCATGCCCCCTCTTTACCATTCCCCCTTTCTTACAGTTGAGAGCATGTGAGAGATCAAATGCCGCTTCACAACCATCGCATCTCATTGGGAGATCTTGGGGGGTATGAGCATATCTTAAGGATATAGCGTCTCTGAATTGGGTTGCGGACAAGTCAAACCCATCTGCCGCTGTTGGTATCATGGAAAGCCACTGCGATGCTTCACTCACTCGCCGAAGGACTCTCTGCTGGTTCGGCGCCAACCCTTGAAGCATCTCTTCCCTCCATTGTTTCAGAACAGCTTCTCGTGCAGCTTTTTCTTCCTTTATCACTGTCGATACATAATTATTGTGATCATTGTAATTTAGAAAGCTGCCGGTGCAAATGGATGTGGTAAGGAGCTCACACGACCTCTCGGACGTTCGGAAAGCCTCGGATGAATTTGTTAGGTCAGAGACACCTAGACCCCCAAGTCTGGCTGGGAGGCTTAGAAGATTCCCCTCTTCGTCTCCCACTTCCCGTCCCATGATGGCTGACATCAGCCTTTGGCGAATGGTGTCCCACAGCGGACGGTATTCGTTGTCACACCCATCAACCACCCTCTGGGTGAAGGCCCACTCAAATTGAAATGATTTTGTGAACGCTGCGTGCACGGCTTGAGGACTCTCTTGAGCTGCAGCTGCAAATTTTTCAGTATATTCAACCCATTTCTCTACTTTTTGTTTTACATACTCTCTTTTATTTGCTAAACTGCCTATCACGCCTCCTAGGAATCTGTGCGAATGAACGATTTTAACATTGAGTTCACCAAACAGAGCTCTGCTTTCTTCCTCGAGACCGCTCTTTATTACTAAAAAGCTTTTTTCCGGTTCGGGGTGATAGCCCCACTTCGGCCCCTCTTCAAGTAAAAGATTGAACCACTCACGGATTTGTCTCAGTTTCCCAACACAGGCTGAATCGTCAGCATACCAGTTCTGCCTCCACTGCGGTCTTTTCAGTTTCTTGATCAATTGAAGAGTTCCCACTGCATACATCATCATACCGAGAGGATCACCTTGAGTGGTTCCCTCACGGCTCAACAATGATGCTTCGCTCTGACGGAATAAAATCAATGGGAAACCTCGGTACGTATTGAACAAAAAGCGAGAACACCTTGGCCAATACAACCGGGCGTTCCATAAGGCCAGTGGGCGACTCATTACGTTAAAGGCGTTGGAGGCATCAACTAGCAGCAGGCCCTCAGTTTCGTCTTCTTCAAACATGCCACTTACCGCATGAATAGCCCCCTCAATTCCTGCCTTCAAACCAGCTGAGAGTTGTTCGGCACCACATGCCTCCTTCAAGTCGTCTCCTGTGATATATGCCATAGTTTTGGTGCAGATTCCTTGAAGCAGTTCCCCAACTCCGATTGGTCTGATTCCTGGACATTTGTTAATAGCTACAGCTCTTCTAGCCAACATAGCTTTAACCTGGCTCCATTCAACTACTCCATTCGCTAGCGTTCGAACCAAGTAGGCTACGGCTTCTCTTAGTCGGTTGCTATGTGCACCGAATCTCAGCAACATAGTGCGCCATTGTTCAGCATCGGTGCCACTTGGGCCCCCACTTCCTTTCAGACTATGTGCTACTCGCTCAATGTGATTTGCTGAAATGTCGACATCTACCAGTAACGGAAGGGGTTGACTTGATATGAAGGTTTGTCGATCGGGTCGAAACTGTGCGGGGTGTTTGTTCTTTAATGCCTCTAGAACCATGTTCCCGTCAGCCATCAAGTCTCGTGGGTGTAATACTCTTCCGTGGGATCTTTCTGTCAACCATCTAGTCGCATCTCTCAGTCTACCTTGTACTACCAGCCGTGTGAAAATCCTAACAGTATGGTCCGTCACGTCCCCTCTGGGCGGTACCTTCAGCTTTTTGTCACATCGCTCCGCTTCCTGCAGCAATTCGTCGTACTTTTCGGATTCCCAAAGTTCCATCCGTCTTCGCAGCAGTCGTCTAATGTCTTCCCCGGACGTGATCATTTTTTCTCTCTGCAATATTGTAGCACAGAGGATAAATATTCTTTCCGAATTTTGTACTCCTCTCGCTGTTGACTGTATCTCGTGGGCAAGTAAAGAGACGAATTGGCGCCCTACAGCACCCTGTGGTAGGTGGTACTGCTTACCTTGAAGGCGCATGGCACGACGCCACCGAGAAGTCCAGAATGGATCGTCTTGGCCCTCCTCATTTAATAATGGGGCTCCAAATCCGTCTCTGAACAACTCTTGCATGTATTCTGGGACTGCTTCTTCTCTCTCTTGATGCATTTGTTCAACCTCAGTTTCATTTGAACTATTTGGTTGGGCAATATTGTCTTGACCACTAGATAGGTGATCGGAGGATTGAATGTTTTGCGCTTCTCTTAAAACACATCGTCTAATATGAGCGTTGATTCTTACATATAGTCTTCCACAATATGGGCATGACTGTCTGTCTCTGTTGATACCTCCGTTACTTGCCTGAGAAGAATTGATTGCTTCACTTGGGTTGTTGGAAGTTTCCGCCATTTAGTTGGTTGGGTACCTGGTGATCACATTTTCTGCGGCAACGCGTCCTAACAACTTCCGAAACTAAAAATTTTTCTGAGAATTACTAGTAAAAACACAAATGGGTAAGATTTTCTAGTATAACAATCTAATTAACAAAAAACTTTCACATATAACGAATGATGCCCTCTCAATGAACTTGTTTGCCAAAATTTGTCACTTTTCACCAATAAAAACCACTCAAACTGGACAACTTTTGTAAGAGTAAATTTTACACCACGAGCATAACAACCAATTGTTCTCCTCGATATTGATTCGAAATTCTATGAAAACATCAGAAATTAACAAGCGGTTGCAATCATGTTCACAATATCAATTATTGAGAATGATCACCTGTGTGTAAACAATTATTTATATAACCATGCTCATAACTCAGTTTGTTGGACACGCACTTCGCCGTAGTTAACATAATATTGTTGGATAAATCGAGAGCTTTCGAACGAATGGTCAACGAATTTTGTGGGATGAAAAACGACGAAGTACCATTTCCCTAGCAACGACTCGGTTGTAGGCGGAAATCACTGTAACACTATATGTTTCGTGCGCGGAAAAAAATTGACTCGCAAAATTGACTCGCAAAAATTGCTAGGACCCCAGGGCTAGTCCAGGCAATGAAGACAAAAAAGGGCCCTGAGGTAGAAAAAAATAGAACCCAAACCAAAATTGGTACAGATGTAGGTGGAGGTCCCCTGATTGACATACTAAAAGTCCTGGGGGGTGGGGGTGCCGCTCGAGGGGGGGGGGGTCATTAAAGGTCCCATTTTTTGGTTTTTCGCGAATATCTCGGAAACGGTGCATTTTTCGATGAACCATGTCCTATAGTAAATGAAAGCTGATAAAATTTTCTACAACTTTGATTATATACGTTTTATCGAAATTCCGAACCGTTACGGAGATATATGCATCCGAAAATGGACGAATTTTGAAAATTAGGTTTTTAGCTCACGTTTTTCGGATAACTTTGTTGATTTGCTTCCAAACCGTTTATCTGAGAAAAAAGTCCTCTTAGAGAAAGTTGTAGAGCATCGAATTTCCCTGAAGAATATGTAGCTGAATGCCAATTTATCATTCACTAATCAAAAGTTACGCCAGTTTCAAAATTTTGCCCATTTTTGTCATTTTTACTCAAATGTTGTCAGGCCACTTTTCTGTGTCCTCCAGCTTTAATCGTCCTTCTTTCTGTCATCTGTGGTCATACATACGCCCACACGACCCCAGAATTACATACCACCACATGGGGGAGGGGGGGGGGGGGGGGGTGAGACGACGATGTAAAAAAGTGTTATTCCATGGTAAGCACGAGTTCAACTTCTTTCACCCCTTACCAATGATCGTACGAAGTGGTCTTTTGCATTCAAATTTGTTGGGTGGTGAGCTCAGGAAAGACCGGATGGCCGAGGGAACGGAGGGGGAGTTGAAGCAGATGAAGTGCTAACAGTGGAATTTTGTAAATGTACCTAGTGTTACAGTTGATCTGTGTTTTAGTACTTAATATATATATATTTTTTTTTGAAGAATACACTTTTTACATTTTCTTGAACACACACAGAATGAACTTTATTCAATATTGAACATATGAACATGTGGAACCTAACAACATAACACAAGTTGATGTAGTGGCCAACTTAAACTTCAATACTCCCCCTTAAGTGGGCACCACACTCAACATGTCTGCAGGCTCCGAAACTTCTCGAACTTCAACATAGGTCTTGAGAATGTTTCATTGACTACACCGTATTGTTGCGTAAAATCTTTAGCAACAGGTCTTGATTCAAACTTCGAAATTTTATCATCCACTCCAACTTTCTTCCTAAATACCCAACGGTTCTTGACAACCTGCCCGTTGCTTGGACGATCAACAAACTCCCAAGCTTTCAATTTTATTAGTGCATCATATTCTCGTTTCATCGCTTCTAACCACTTTTCTTTTTCTTCACTTTCAAGCACGTCTTTATAACTTGCTGGTTCGTCAAGTTCATCCCCTGCTGTAGCTATACAACAGTGCCACTGCTTTGGTTTCACAATCCGGCTTGACTTCCCTCATGCCACTGTGCTTGAATTTTGATTGGCGAGTTCTGGTAGTGGTTCAGCGTGATTTATTTCAGTTTCAAACCATTCTTCTTGTTCCGATTCTTCATTTTCTTCTGGAACGTGTTCTGATGGAAGATCAAGAGAAGCTCCGATCCCTGTTTCAATTATAATGGGATGTTCTATCGGTTGCTCAGATCGTTCTTGATTTGTTATGATCACTACGTTTTCAGTGTTTATTGTTTCAGTGGTTGAATTATGAAGATTTTCGTCGGTTTTTGTTTGTAACGTTTCGGCCTCAAAGAATATCACATCCCTCGCTTTCGTTACGATTGTGGGATTAGTGGGATCACTTAATCGATACCCTTTCGTGTCTTCACAGTATCCCACGAATATGTATTCTTTGCTTTTAGGGTCCCATTTCTTTCTTTTCTGCTTTGAAACATGAACAAAAGCTCGGCAGCCAAACACACGAAGATGAAATAACGCAACTTTTCTTCCTGTCCAGACTTCTTCAGGAGTTTTCTTCTCCAGTGCAGATGTTGGAGACCTATTCTTTAAATAGTTTGCAGTGCTTAATGCTTCTGCCCAGTATCTTTCACTGAGCCCTGCTTCTTGCAGCATGCACCTAGCCTTCTCTACTAGAGTTGTATTAACTCTCTCTGCGACTCCTAGCTGTTCTGGAGTATAAGGTACTGTTGTTTGATGCCTTATTCCATGTTGCTTTAGAAAGTCTGTTAATGCAACGTTGACGTACTCAGAGCCATTGTCGGTCCTTAGAACTTTCATCTTCTTGTTTGTTTGATTTTCCACTAGTTGTTTGAACTCTTGAAACACATTCTTTACCTCGCTCTTGTTTTTAATCATGTACACAAAAGTTTTCCTAGAAAAATCATCAGTGAATGTTAGGGCATACCTCTTTCCTCCCCAACTTTCCACTGGCATTGGTCCACAAACGTCCGAATGAATCAATTCCAAAATATTTTTGGATTTTGATTTGCTTGTGGGGAAACTTTGTCTTGTCATTTTCCCTTTCACGCACGCTTCGCAGGGTTGAAATCCAGCTGAGGCAAATTTCACTCCACGAGCCATATTTTTCCTCAAAAGGTTCATGGATCTCACGTTTAAATGCCCCAACCTCTTGTGATTGCATTAACTTGTTCACGGTTCTTCGGAACAATTTTAAACACTCCCAAATCATATATGCCCTGTATGAAAACTTTTCCTTTGACCCTAGTCTGGGAATCCATTATCCTACAGCCATCTCTTGAAAATACTACCTTATAGCCTTTTTTGACTATTTTCCCGACTGATAGTAGGTTTGTGTTGAGATTTGGACTGAACATCACATCATGGATATCAGTTTTCTCTACAGTACCGGGTAACTCTAAACTAACTGTCCCACAGCTTTTTGCTAGAATTTTTTCGTTATTTGCTACCCTTATTTCCCTTTCTGTTGGTCGTCTATTCTTAAGCCAATCGTCTCTCATGGTAAAATGTGAAGTAGCTCCTGAATCGATGATCCACTCATCGTTATCCAGTCTCCCTATAGCTAAGGCCATTGAAGTTCCTTGCTCACTTGCATTTTTCTTCTTGGCTTTACATTGTGAAGCGAAATGTCCTTTCTTGTCACAAGCAAAACACTTGGGAATAAAATGCTTTTTCTTTGACTCTTTCTTCAATGTTAGAGCTTTATCATTTTCATTATTGGGCTTGGCTTGTTGACTCAATAGGGTACGTACTGAATCACTTGTGATTTTTGCCCCTGAGCTCTCCAGAGCCATTATCATGGGCCCTTCAGCCCCCCAACCCCTTCAGCATGACAATACCGATGAACTCGTCTTCAAGCCCTGCATTGATTGACTCTAATTGCTGAGATATGCTAAGGATTCGATTAAGGTATTCTTCAACAGTTGAAAACTGTGTCAACTCGAGTGAAAACAGTTGTTTCAGCAAACTCAAACGTCTGCATAATCCTTTACTTTCATAATTTGACTCAAGCTTAGCCCAGACATCTTTTGCCGACTTTTGACTACGAACCATAGGATACAGAGACTCATCGACCATTAAACCAATTTTTGATCGAGCTTTGGCATCCTTTCTTGGATCAACCTCTGTCCCTGCAACAACTGCCCTCAGATCCTCGGCGATCAGAAACATTTCCATTCCGAACTTCCAGTTGGAATAATTTTCTGAACCAACCAATTTTTTAATGTCCGGCATTGCTCCCAGTCTCCTGCAACTGCAACACTCGTAGATGCCACAGGTGGAGAACCACCTGCTCCTGGATCCCCATGAGACATGTTGATTGTCTACAAATTAGTGCTGGGCCCATAACCAGTTGAAGCAGATGAAGTGCTAACAGTGGAATTTTGTAAATGTACCTAGTGTTACAGTTGATCTGTGTTTTAGTACTTAATATTTTTTTTTTTTTAAGAATACACTTTTTACATTTTCTTGAACACACACAGAATGAACTTTATTCAATATTGAACATATGAACATGTGGAACCTAACAACATAACACAAGTTGATGTAGTGGCCAACTTAGACTTCAATAAACAGGCATTGCCTGCTCCGTCGCCTGCATCGGGCGTCACGGAACATGTTCAAACGCCGCCCCCACGGAACGGCCCGACGAGGAGAGTGACGAAGAATACGACATGTTCTAATCATGTATCATCTAATCATGCAATCATGTATTATTTAATTACTTCATAATTAATTACACGCATCGCTTTTTTACATCGTCGTCTCATCCCCCCCCCCCCCCCCCCCATGTGGTGGTATGTAATTCTGGGGTCGTGTGGACGTATGTATGACGACAGATGACAGAAAGAAGGACGATTCAAGCTGGAGGACACAGAAAAGTGGCCTGACAACATTTGGGTAAAAATGGGCAAAATTTTGAAACTGGCGTAACTTTTGATTGGTGAATGATAAATTGGCATTCAGCCACATATTCTTCAAGGAAATTTGATGCTCTACAACTTTCTCTAAGAGGACTTTTTTCTCAGATAAACGGTTTGGACGCAAATCAACAAAGTTATCCGAAAAACGTGAGCTAAAAACCTAATTTTCAAAATTCGTCCATTTTCGGATGCATATATCTCCGTAACGGTTCGGAATTTCGATAAAACGTATATGATCAAAGTTGTAGAGAATTTTATCAGCTTTTATTTACTATAGGACATGGTTCATCGAAAAATGCACCGTTTCCGAGATATTCGCGAAAAACCCCAAAATGGGACCTTTAATGACCCCCCCCCCCTCGAGCGGCACCCCCACCCCCCAGGACTTTTAGTATGTCAATCAGCGGACCTCCACCTACGTCTGTACCAATTTTGGTTTGGGTTCTATTTTTTTCTACCTCAATGTCTTTATTTCCTGGACTACAGGGCTAAAACATTACATGTTAAAAAGAGGAATCTGTCATAATAGTCATACAAGACAATGCCGCAAGCCTAATTCGAATCGCGATCTCAGCGAACCTGGCGGTATGAAGGTGGGTTCGGTCCAATATAGATTAGTTGATGTGTATAGTTTGGTGGTCCGGATGCTCGCATGCTGGCATCTCAAAATTACATAACATCAATCAGTCAATCCCTTAGCGAAAATTCAGTTTGGTTGGACATACCGCCAGGTTCGCTGCGATCGCGATTCAAATCCGGCATGCCCCCATTGTCTAGTTACAAAGTATTTTGCCGATTTTTCGACAGTCAACTAACAAATACTACGGTGGAAAAAATAACGCTTGATTGAAGCCTTTATACGAGTAGGAAAGTTCTCGAATAACGTTCCAGCATGGAACATACTTTAACGGCACACAAAGTGAAGGCTTCAGTTGTGACCCATCTGGGACACAGATTTGTTCAGCGTTAAATATCCCTCATAAAAAAAACCGACAAAACATCAAAAACATCTTGCGTCGGTTCTTTTCCGTTATACCCCCCCCCCCCCCCCCTTCCGACCCCCAGTCAATCTGTCTTCGACACGCCCGCCCGATGTTTCTAGGCATTCCTTCTTACTTAGATAATGTTATGTCTTTTTGAGATGCGAGCTTCCGAGCATCCAGACCGCCAAAGTATACTCATCATTCTGACCTACATGTCCAACTAATCTGTATTTTTACTAAGGCATTGACTACTTGATGTTATGTAATTTTGAGATGCGAGCTAGCGAGCATCCAGACCACCAACCTATACACAGCATTCTGATCTATCTGTGCGAATTCATGTGCATTTTACTTGTGCGAATTCATGTGGAGGCAATCAAACCACAACCACGCCAATTTGTTTCAACAAATCCTCACCGACATCGGCAACTTCTGAAAATACGGTACCAATTATTGCTTCCAAGACTGCAAGGCAGCGGAAGCTTTGTTTTCACTTTCGAAATGAAAAAAAAAATTTTTAGCTCCAAAATCAAAATTTCCACTCGCATTTTGCGTTTCAGAGCCTCCTGAACAAATTTGGTTCCGTGTCTGTCTGTCTGTCCGTCCACATTTCCTTGTAACAGCCATAACTTCCACAATTTTGATCCCATTTTAACCAAATTTTCAGGGATCGTGCGGGTTAAGCTCTAGATGGTCCCCTATCAACTTCATCATGATCGAATCAACGGTAGCTTCTGCGCAGGCGCTAACGTGAATTCCTTGTGACGGTCATAACTCGGTCAATGTTGAACGGATTTCAGTCAGAATTTCAGGGATAATGTGGGTAAGGTCCCTTGAGACAATCATCATAATTGCATTAGCGGTACGCTCTGCGTATGCGTGAACGAAATATTCTTGTTACGGTCCTTGCAACAGCCGTAATTTCCACAATTTTGATGCGATTTTCTTCAAATTTTTAGGGATTGTGCGGGTATAGCTCTACATGGTCCCCTATCAGTTCCGTCATGATCGAATCAACGGTCCGATTTAGACGAAATTTTCAGGGAACATGCGGACTACATCCTGGATGGTCCCATATTAAAATCAAAATTTTCCTTATTAATTTCATTTATTATATGTACCATTCAGCTTCCAATTTCCCACCTTATTAATTCCCTGATGCCAGAACCGGTCGTTTCTAGTTTTCTGGAATTTAATGGTGACGTACTGTGAAGGTCACGAGGAAGCTCATGTGCCATTTCCTTGGCAGTGTATTTTTTTTAAATATTATAATTTTTTCCCACAGCTTGAAATTGTCACCATTTCTACGTAAATATGTAATCTAAGTAAGAAGGAATGCCTAGAAACATCGGGCGGGCGTGTTGAAGACAAATCGACTGTGGGGGGTATAACCGAAAAGTACCAAATATTCTTCATGAAAAAACCGACAAAACAACAAAAACAACTCGTGTCCACCACTACTGCCCTTACAGACAATAAAAGAGTAGCGAATCGGTAAGGTCATTGTTTACGTGCTGCGCTCTATCTCGAGCTTCTCAAGTTCGGAGTCCCATTGAAGAAGAAGGTGCTTATTCATAAGGCGAGGCAAGACGCTCTCAGTGGAGACCAGCAGCGATATCAGGCCTCGGGGCGAACAGCGGTGAAATATCGGAGTAGGCGGCAGAGCGGAGCCAAAGCCCCCGGGCGGTCATGATTCCTCGGACCAGCGAGCGGGTTTACGCGGGAATTATGACCACCACGGCATTATCTCCCCTCGCCAGTCTCTTTTCCCGTGTTATTGGATCACGTTTTTTACCTGCTTTACCTTCGCACTCAACTTCCCCACTGAACTTGAACTGTTGCTCTCCAAGAAGCCAAGAAGTTGGTAGCTAACTACATTGCGATAGGACATACAATTCCAAGAATTTATTAGACTAATACAGCGATAATTATAACCCAAAATAAGACTATAATAACTAGTGAAACGTTCCGAGAAATTTTATAAAATACCAATTATGTAACTAACGAAAAAAATATCTAGAAGTTCATGATTTTGGTCTCGGCTGACTTCGTGGGATAGCAACCTACGATACTACAAAAACCGGACATTCGCCGCTCTTCCTGTGAAAACCGGACATTTGGCCTTCAGGGCGACTTTCAGTTATCGGCCGGACAGCTAAAACCGGACTGTCAAGGCCAAAACCGGACAACTTGGTAACCCTGTTTCAACTACCAGTTTAATTGCCCCTTCTCCCGCATGCCACGCTTGGTTAATGCATTCCTCCAAGCCACCAATTTTGACTTTTTCTCCGATAAGCTGACATCCCTCAAGCTGCCAGTCGAACCAGAAGTGTTCATTTTATTTGATTTGATTCTATACTCGATTGATACATGTCTTAATATTTTTTCTCTTATACCAATGATGTGAATTGCTTTTTGTTTCTATTATTACCTGATTCTGTTGAACAACTATTATATAATTGCCGTATGCCGTACATTAATAAATAAATATGTACAAGTAGGCAATGAAGTGACCCTAATAATTATGTACTAGGATGTCGACATTCTGGAGTCATTTAACTGGATAGTTGGTTGGTTTAATGAGGCAAGCGAAGAGAATATTATTAAAAATATTATCACACGCTCAGATACCTCTCCCTCCCGTTTCTCGCTTGTCATGTTTTTATGAGTAGAAAACATCCGGCTTTCTCTGCCTTGCTCCACAATCAGAGTCCATACCTGTGTAAGCCACCCCCATTAATGTCGTGTATAACTTTCCTGACGATTTGCTTTCTTGCAGGATGTTCTAGTATCATGCGATCTAGCATAAACTAGGATATAATACACTTATTTACAATCCAGAAGCAGTAGATGATTTCGACATTGATTGAATGGAACCTTTTCTATACAAAAATTGGTTTTATATAAATGGTAGTGGGTTACCCGTGCATTGCATGTAGCCACGGGTACAGATCTCTTAATGTCGTAAAGAGTCACTCTATGAAATTTCAACTTCCTAGAGTGAACAGGAGAGAAGTTAGCTCACTCAGCTGATCATTAAAGAGCCCAACATTTCAATCGTCTTTTAATGACCCAGAGAGCCCTTTTGACCCCCCCCCCCCTCTCTCTCTCTCTCTGACCTTCTCAGGTTGTAAAGTTGGATAGAGCATACTATTATTCCATTGGTTGACAAGTTGAAGAGTTTGGGAATTTTTGCTGACTCATTTCTAAATTGTGAGTACCTAGCCTTTAAGGTTTGTAACCAAATCGATGCCATGTAATTTTTCATTACATTGTAATTAGTTTCCCTACCTGACGCAGTATTTATAAGCATATATCAAGTTCGTGTGCCTGATGGTAGAGGGCACTGCCCTAATCATGGGCACGTTTTTCGATAAAAATATTCTGAATCTGAATTCCTCTCTCTCTCCCTCCCTCCCCTCTCTCTCTCATATATATACATACATACAAAGAGATCTGAAAATGAATGTATTGTAAACGTGTTCTACACCCTCTGAAGCGCAAAGAAAATTCATCCTCACCCCCAACTGCCACCGTGCCGACGGCTGAAATACCCCCTTTTCTACGAAAAGTTGGGTAAAATATACGTCTACACATTATGTTTGATTCGTTAGTTCTATCGCGGCTCAGAACTTTGAGCGTGAGGTTACAATCCTACAGTGCTCTCGTATTCCCACTGTACGCAGAACCACTAAATGGAGTTTTGGAGTAGCAGTGAGACGAGAATGTGATGGGCATTGTGAACTGAAAGCCTGGAGATAACACTGCACCCCTCACACCTCTCACGAAGCCCTGGATGACCTCCGAATCTAAGCACAAATCCAACGGGTTTTCGTTTTCCCAAATATGCCTGACATAAGTACGAACTGATTTCATTGAAGTTTCCATTGCTTAGAGACACACAATGAAATAAATATTTGATGCTCAGATAGTCGATACTGCTGCTGAACGAAGATAATTACCCCGGTTTATTTGCCTTCTATCGAGCTGCATGGGCATACCGAAGACGAATGCTGCCTTAGGTTAATTATGAATGAGGGTCTACGAATCCACTATTAATGTTTTACTTACAGTGTTTGTAACTATAAGTTACTGTTGATAATAATCATACTAGCTGACCCGGCGGACATTGTCCCGCCTAACATATTATTCATCAAATCATGGTTACAAATAACAATAATTTTCATTTATTGAAATTTATTATTTAATTGAAGCGAAGAAAATATTGAATATAAATAATAAAGTAGTACGTATAAAGGGTGAATACGGGTATTTGAATTAGTTATTGTCCAACCTTTCGGAGACGTTGAAAGATACGTCGGACTCTTTAAGTGTTCACGGAAAGAGACCATCATTTTATTCGTTTCTCGATGTTCAAGAGAGTCTCCCCCCTTCAAATTTCAAACTCCTAGGGTGAATATAGCTCACTCAGCTAATCAGGAAAGAGCCAATAACTGCAATGTTCAGAAAATATCGAAAGAATTCATTCCGCCTATAAACACCCCACCCGGGCGAGCGAAGCGAGCGAGAAAACTAGGCTAGTTGTAATTATTGGATAGGACCTTGTCCGAAAAAAAAACAAAAAAAAACAATCTGTGTTCCGCAGAATTTTCCGCTACATGAATGAACTCAGAAGCAACAATAAACAGAATAGCAGCCCAAATCACCAAAAATCGGTATTGACAGTTTTCCATTTCACCGGGTGCATAGCTTTCTGCCTGATCAGTAAAGATTGTAGGCTTTGGTAAAGAAGTGCTTCTGTACGCGGGAAAATCATTATTCTTTTCAAACTTGGCTTTGCTTTTGCTTCTTTTGACGCGGCCTCGCCATTACGTGGAGGCCTCTATTAAGTCCTGCCTCCTTTTGCCGCCCATCCTTTTAGTCCTTTTATTTTATGAACGTACCTTCCGTTCCATCAGTGCGATCTGCTTTCCGCAGTATGTTGAAGAAAACGCATTCTAGGCGATCAAAGCGAACCCGTGGAAACCACCTTTGAACCGTTTTGATGTGGAAGTGGATTTCGAACCGGTATTTGGGCCCTTTTGATGGAAAAAGTTCTTCATTCATCGGTTTTTGACTTATTTTGAAATTGCTTGGCAACTGGAGAATTTCTACATACGGCTACTAAAGCATAGTTTACGAAATTTGGCTCAAAATCAAACATCGGCCGGGGATCTGTTTGTAATCTCGGCAGTACTTTCGAACCTTGTTGGTGGTCGGGAGAATCGGTCGAATAAAAGAAGATTTTAGGCCAACGTTTCGAGAAATTTATTTCTCATCATCAGGGCTCTAAAACAGATTATTGTCTCATGGTGGATAGGCTTTTTATGCAGGCCAAATGTTGGTAACTTGGTTTAAATGGCCTATCTTTATTGAACATAATAAACTTTTCATGGTCCCACATAGAAAACGCAGCAAATTATTACACAGCAATTTATTATTTTCGTTTTGCCCCTTTAATAAGATTTTTTTTTTTTTTTTTTTCATATCGTGGCTCCACATAATCTCAACTGGATTGCCCTTCTACGCAGATAAATGGCCTAACCTTATAACTTTTCATGGTCCCACATAGAAAATGCAGAGAGACCCTACCTACGCACCTAACTAAATTTACCAGACACTAGGTACACAACATGTCCCGCTGTGCCCCGCCGACCTGAATTTGAACTAGCGTTAACTGGCAATGGAAATAAGCTATAATGGATAAATCCTCGTGGAGTAGTAGATATCATAACAGACACAAAAGTTGAGTGACCCGGGTTCGATCCCACATACGGGCCAATATTATTTTGCATTTGAATCCAATCTCCGAAACATATTTTTAAACGTTATTATTTCAAGTGTTTTAAATCATACTTTGAAACGTCATTTTGATCTTTTCGTCTAAATAATCTTCATTTCACTAAGGGATTGGCTACTTGCTGTAATGTATTTTTGAGATGCGAGCTTGCTAGCATCCATACCACGAAACTATACAAATCATTCTGATCTATTCGTCCAACTAATCTGAATGTTTACTAATGGGTTGACTACTTGATGTTATGTATTTTTGATATACGAGCATCCAGACCACCAAATTACACACATTCTCATCGAACTGTCCAACTAATCTATATTTTTGTAGCGGATATAGATTAATAAAAATTGAGGCGCCAATTCATTCAACGTAACCTATTCGTGCGAAAAGACAATGGGGGAACGTAGTTACAATTCAGCTCGGTAGGGGCGCGCACAGCGGGACATGTTGTGTACCCAACGTCAAGTACTAAATTTGGCAGTGCGATTAGCGAAGTTGCGTGACTGAGTCATACGTGGAAGCGAGCTGACCAGCCCAGTGAACTTGGCCTGGATCCAGAACAGAAGCGGCCGGCCTCCTTTGACGAGCGACGAAGGACAGACAAGGACCAGCGGTCAATGCGAGGTAGGAGTCGGCCTTCTCGTCACAAAGAGGCAAATGGCCCGGCCAGCTGTAAAGGTAAACTCCCTTGTATAGGTAACCTCTCTCTGAGGAGGTAGCTTCCCGATGTATAGGGAAACCTTCTGATGCGAATGGGGGCCGCAGAGCTATAGAAGCCCGTCGTGTCCTCTAGACTAGTGCGTCTTCTATTATGGAACCGGGAGATAATGCTGCACGCTCAGTGAAGGGAACCTGAGCAGAAAGGACGAGCTATAATAGCAACGCTGAAGTTTCAGCAAATAAACTGAAAAATCCAGATGTGGTTTTTAGCATGGAACATGCTTTAGCCTTGAGCTAACAGCCCGAAAACGTTACGCGAAATCGTCACGAAATTTCCTTATGATTTTCAAGTACAACCAAGCCGTTGCATCGGACGAAAATCGTTCTCCATTCGTTGGAAAGCTCTCGATTTATCACGCATTTCTTTCGTACTTGTTCTTCTATTTATGTCGTAGTTTTATATTTATTCATGTTATAAATGGATATAGTAAACAATGCCGCTTGTTTTGTTGTCACTTGGTTGAGAAGTTAATCTTGGTTATAGTAATTGTAGACGCGCACCATAACAGAAAATTACCTACCTAGGTACTTCCTTCTAATTTTGATTAGTAAAATATTTATGTCGTAGTTTTAGCGAGAAGAAAACATGTTCCATGTTTTAGCATTTTAGCCGAAGGCTCACCGCGGGCGGAAAGCAACCGGGAGGTCCAGGGGGGCGGAGCCCTTTGCGAGGCCCAAAGGGCCGAGTTTTTCGTTTTTATTTTTTATAGATAGATTTATTTCAATAAAGACACACACATATAATGATAGTACAAAAGCAGAACTAGGCTACTCGCCTAGCTTACTTTTCCAACGGTAGGCTTGGCCCGTGCTGTTGGTTAAGGACTAGGCGAGTTGTCCATAATTTCAAACATAGCACGTTGACATAATGGTTTTTCCTATGAAATCTATGAAGCTCTATACTATAAATCTATTATATCTATTCTATCAAGCTCTTTTCAGATCAGCTGAGTGAGCAAAAAATCTCTCCTTTTCACAGTAGGATGTTGAAATTTGACTAGGAGCCTCTCTGGTGCATCAAGAGATGTGTGAAATGATGGGCTCATTCGCGATCAGCTGAGTGAGCTAAAATCTCTTATTTTCACTACAGGATGTTGAAATTTGACAGGGAGCCTCTCTGGGACATCAAGAGGAGAATGAAACGATGGGCTGAGTCAGCTAAATTCTATGCTCGTAGTTGATAACATATGGAGGAGAGAATATCAAATAATTGAATAGAAATAATTGAAGTTTCTATTATCATCTGAATAAGTTTCGGAGCGAATTCTTTTGCTATTCAACCTATAAAGTTGGAATTTTGAAGGGATGAAACATAATCCATTCTTTTGAACTGGATCAAAAACGCTCGGAGTTTTATGAACTTAAGTTGGGACACCCTGTATTGTGCAATATGGCTTGATAAATGAATTGTTTGAGGCAAAAAAAAATAACAAAAACAAAAAAAGTAGTGGAAGTGGCAGTGCTAGAACTGGTTGTGGTTTCCACTAGATTTGATGTGAGTTCACACTCCCTTCTTCGAATACAAAGCAGAAGATTTTGCTAGCAGCAGACGTTTCCGATGGCTGACTTCTCCTGCAGGATGGCGCCACTCAGTTACACTACATGGGGCGTTAACCTCCGGAGCAGTGGTGTCGGAGATCCGTATCAGGAATCCCATCGCCGTGCTCTACCGTGTTGGCTAAATACACCACCGGAAGAATCCTACCTTCAACCTCCTATTTCCATAATTATGTACGTTTCGACTTTCCAATTTATGGACAACGATTTTCATATTCAAAAATATAGTATTCTTGTTCTTTAAAATTCATCTCATCAATTACCGCATACTCCACTATCATTTGTAATTATCTTGAAACTAGACGCAGTTTTCGAAGGCTTCACGTATCCACCACGTGCGCAGATTTAAAACATATAACCACGAATAACCCAGTCGACCATCTCAACTCAAAATCGCACATCTCCAGTACTATAAACAACTCTTTTACTCTTCTAAGCTATGGAATTTTTGAAGATCATTTAAAACTTTTCAATGATCTATGCATTCATGATAGGTAAACGAGGAAGCTATGTGCCACACCCAACTTGGCAGACGTTTTTACAGTAGTAGCGTGAAATGTAAAAATTGGTCAATTAAGAAACGAAAATATGATACTCAATGTATATAATTAACTCAGGGAAACTCTTTGGGACGATGAATCTATGATCTAAGAGACGATGAATTGATTGGGTCTTTTCTGATGACCTGACTGAGTTAATTTAATTGAGACATTTTTAACTCGAGACACGAAAAACATATTTCACAGGGGGAAAAATAAGACATATCCATTTACCGATGTGTCTGCATGTAGTGTAGATACTCAACATCAGTTTACTGATTTCTGAGATTCAACTTCAATTATAATTTGTGCTTCGAGAACATATAGTTTACACGATTCCTTCTGTCTGCCTTCTTGTATTTCTATTCTGTTTAACATCACTTCTTTGCGCTCTGAATTTACTGTTTTCCTAACAATAGTTCTACTCAGTAAACCTATAGTCACGATAGAACCGCTAAAAGCTATGATCTCGTATTTTCCATAGAAATTTAGTTAGTTAATTATCTATATATATATATATATATATATATATATATATATATATATATATATATAATAAACTTAATTTGATATGAATTTCACAGATAAAAAGAAAAAAGAATGATTTGATATTTCGAAAATAATCTTTGTCAAAAATAGAAGAGTGAATAGTTTTTCTGAATAATTGGACGGGTAGTGTCTTGGAAGCCTGCAACCATGTAACCATCCATATATTATGGCTTCGCAACTTCTAATGTAGACTCAATCGTTGAGGTTGAGGCCGGGAGGCCGCATTGATCCCAGTACCCAGCGATGAGCGCGTTCGGACTGCTGCAACAATCTATCATTTGTTGGTGGTGGCATCACCTTTAAAACCTTCACTCCATTTAAAGGTGATGCCACCACCAACAAATGATAGATTGTTGCAGCAGTCCGAACGCGCTCATCGCTGGGTACTGGGATCAATGCGGCCTCCCGGCCTCAACCTCAACGATTGAGTCTACATTAGAAGTTGAGAAGCCATAATATATGGATGGTTACATGGTTGCAGGCTTCCAAGACACTACCCGTCCAATTATTCAGAAAAACTATTCACTCTTCTATTTTTGACAAAGATTATTTTCGAAATATCAAATCATTCTTTTTTCTTTTTATCTGTGAAATTCATATCAAATTAAGTTTATTATATACATAGTTCAGTAGAACAAGAACAATCAAATGCATATATATATATATATATATATATATATATATATATATATATATATATATATATATATTAGCGCCTCGCCGGGGGACTTCGCCCCCCTGGACCCCCCGGATCTTTTCTCTTTTCTACTGTGTAGAAAACGAGGATAATTTGCTATGCAATTCTTAGCCTGAAAACGCTCAAAAAATAAAGTATAAAAAAATTTGGACATACAAAAATATTCAAGCCTGGCTGGGATTCAACCCACGATGCGAAAAAAATGGATATAAAAAATTTTTCAAGCCCGGCTGGGATTCGAACTCGCGCTTCGCGTTACGGACATTTTTCGTTACGGACGTTACAAAAAAAATTGTTGGGGGTCGGCCTAAGAATTGCGTGGGAACAATTCCCATTCAATAAAGTGGGAACAATTCCTGAAAAAATCGATGTTTTGTGAAGAATTGATACTATTTTTATTTCTTTTCAAAAGAATCGATACGATTTGAATCCCTGCAGTCTCGTGCGCCTATTCTCACGTGAGTCCGTAGTTACTGCTAGTCCGTAGTTAGTGAGTCTGTAGGTAACAGGAGTTGGTGGGGGGGGGGGGACACGTCGGTTTTCCAAAGGAGCCATTAGCACCTGGTTGGGAGGAGCCGCCTCTTGAAAACTTCCGAAGGTTACGAAAAAAAGAGGAAGAAAAAAAAGCGATGCCGTCGCCCGGGGATGAAGATGGATTATGAGGGACCGCTACGGGACCCGCTAGGAGGAAGGTAAACAGGAACCAGCCTGCACCGGCGGGGAATCACGGGTGGTTGGTTAGGAGGTTTAGCGGGAAACGGGGGACCGACGGGGGGATCAGACGTCGAACTGCCGCGGAATCGGAAAGGCCAAGGACGGCGGGCTCCGCGGACGCGGACTTCTCGCCGGAACTGCAGCCCCCCCCCCCCCCCCCCCCCCCCCGACACAGATCCAGCACAGAAATGTCCCGTCTTGCAACTCGAGTCGGTGGTAGGCAGTGTCAGGCACAATCTTATCGTCTAATACGAATACGATTGTAATCGCGATAATTATTCGTTGATTCTGAGTCAACTACGATTATATTCGTATTCGTGTAATCGTATTCGTCTGTCGGCGATCTCACGAATACAACCCATAAAAATGCGTCACGGTCATCAATTTTAATAGGGCGTCCCTCCTATAGTATGCGAAGTTTTGCTAATATTACCTATCTCCAGAGGGACGTCCTTAAAGCGAATTCAACGACTGGAGCCCAGCCTATTTGTCTCAAATCTATTTCAATAGGACGTCCCATGACGCATCGACCGTGACGCATTTTTATGGGTTGTATTCGTGTAATCGCCGACAGACGAATACGATTACACGAATACGAATATAATCGCAGTTGATTAAGAATCAACGAATAGTTATCGCCATTACAATCGTATTCGTATTCGACGATAAGATTATGCCCAACACTGCCCGCCCAACACCGATTCAGAGCAGAGATGTCCCTTCTTGCAACTCGAGTAGGCGGTTGGTCGAATACGAATCGGATCGAGTGCTATAACATAACATCCTTGCCATTTTTAAAAATCCCAACTAGAAAAAATTAACCTATTTGTTTTTATTATCATTAACCTATTTATTTTATTATTAGGACCTATTTATTTTATTATTATTAACGATAGTCACTTTATCAAACACTAGCCGCTCCGGCTCGCTTCGTACAACCAATGCGTTGCAAGCGAAGTGTAACTCCCTTAGTTTTCATAGCAGGAAAATCGTTCGCCAGTTTTTGAATAAATAGACGTTATAGGTACTAAATTGAAATTTCGTAGTCACAACTTAAATTCAGTCACTTGACCATATGCCTAGGCATTTCATGGTGCGTCTAGGCGTTTGATTAGATGAGGCTCACTGTTTAGACAGTTGATCAAACGTGCATTGAGCTTTATTGGTCATCAAATGTCAAGTCATCATGGAATTTCTATTTTTGGGCTACCTTCCTACTCATTAGGCCAAGTGGATGGATTTAATTATGTGGCTGTGACTAGGCATTTGGTCTAATGGCTGGATTCAAGTATGTGACTACAATAACGCTTTCACTTTGTCAACATTACCATTATGACTAGGCAGAAAGCAAAATTGCGAAGATTTTTACTAACTGTCTAAAAGCATTCTTACACTTATACGCTTAGCCTTCTTGCCTAGTATATTTATAAAACACCTAGCAAGTTGATTAAATGGCTAGGTTTCTGCGGAAATGGTAGCAATTTGCCTATATGTCTGGTCAACATTGTAATGACAAAGTGCCTGTGACAGATGTAACTTGGTTGGGTTTAGGAGGGAGCGTTACTAAAAACTCAGCAAATTGTTACACAAAGACTCATTATTACCATAACCCTTCTGCGTAGGTCAATAATATGCTGATAATAATTGAAACGGAGGCAATAAAAGATATGATTAATTACTATTTCTCGTAAAGGAAATTCCTTCGTAATTATATCAGCTGTTACAGTCGTCATACTTGAAAAGGGGATAAGTACTGCTATATTCATGCCTTTTAACATCTTAGGGAGAGCGAACGGATGAACGTACAACGATTTGGGTGGTCGCCTTATTCGATTCTTTGAAATGAAATATATTAATATAAAATAGAAAATTTCCAGTAAATTTAGCATGATTAAATGACCAAAATTTCTTAATTTTTCTACAAAAGCAAGCCCCATTGAGGTGAATTGCAATTGAAACATGTGGGGGATGTTTGATTGCTTCGCTCGCAAACGGTAGATCACTAAGGGTAGGTTTAAAGTGTGTAGGAGATGTTGCTTGCTTCGCTCGCTCGGTATGGCTGTATATGTGTAGGAAAAACCTCGTTGAAATCCGACGTGCGTAGGGAATGTTGCAAGTTTTGATCATTTACTAGATATATGTGGGGCTTCATAATAATTATAGACCAATGGTCAGCGTAGAAATACATGATGTGTTTCTACATGACCAATACAAAACTATATGACCAATGATCTAATACAGAAATAATAAACCTTTGTTTAATAATTTGCAGCGTTTTATGTATTCCAGCATCACTATCTAGCGATCTTTGATGAAATTAAGAGCTGTTCAACAGATTCACTAGCAGAGCATTAGAAACCACGCTTAGAAATTCGAAGGTGTTTTTCGTTGTTCGAGTTCTTAGAGAAAACGAACCGTGTAACGTTCAGCGTCACGGATGGTTTCAATCCATTCTTTGAGATCATATTCATGTAAGTTGTTCGACATTATCTGAATTTTGCTGCTTTCGTGCTATTTTCGTTGTTGATTTAACCTTTGTATTTGTCTTTTTTTCGTGCCCCCCCCCCACACAAACCAGAAGGCTCATTGGCGGCATTTTGTTCTTGCTTTCAACGTTTTAACGCGACGATTTCAGCATTTTCATCTCAAGATTTCGTTTTAAGATATGAGCTTTCAAGATTTATTTTACATGTTCTAAAATTTGAGTTCTTCCTTCATGGCTGAATCTTTTCTGTATGGTGTAGAGATAAGTGGTCGTTGTTTCTTATTTCACGTTATGTTTTGAAGACTTTCAACTTACTGCGAGTTTTAAGCAGTGACTCACTACAAGAGTCACGTTAACTTTACTATAAGAGTTCTCTTTCTCTCGGGCTTACGAAAACGCTACGAGAAATCAATGCGAAAAAGGTTAGCATTCATCGTGCTCGCTCCAATAGCTTGTTTCCGTGTTTACGAGAAATACCGATACGAGAAGTACAAAAACTCTCCAATGATCCAAACCACGTAATTAACATGCCTTCAATTCAAGTTAACTAAAATACATTCAATTGAAGTAGAGAGGGGGAGGGGAAATGGAGAAAGGATAAAGCCCAAAATAAGTTTCTTGACCTCATTAGAGAGTAAGGCGTCTTTCAGTTAGAGAAAAAATAAGTTCAATTCTCATGGAAAGATCCTTGATTTTCAACTTGGACTCCGAAAGCCAGCGGTAAAAATGGTAACGAGATATAGAACAGCTGAGGGGAGGAAGGAAATGACAGGAAACTTTGTCGTGGTTCAAAGTTTTAATTGAAAAGGTTTGAAATTACCTTTTGTAGGAATGTGGCTCTCGAATCAGGTCCAGAGTATATAAGAGAAACAACTTCTATTGGCGTAATTATGATGATATTATTTGTGATCAAATTTATCTCGAGAGGGCGAACGATATTTTCGCGTGACCCAATTCCAATGTATACCTATCAAAAATTAATATCAATCGAAATCGTCAGGAGAAAAGACCTACTTAGAGAAGTAAATACCACGGGTCGGGAAGAAATTAATGAGTCAAAAATAACGACGAGAAGACTATACTGAAATTAATGAATTTAATAGGTCCAAAAATAATGAAATACTTTAATAAAACCTGAATTTTGAAGTTGAAGAAGACAAATTAATTCACACAAACACTTGATTTTTTTGACATGGATATGTCTGTTGGCTGGCCTACAAGAGTGCGAAAATTAGTATTATAAAATTCAACGGTTTTGTTCTATTTCTATTGATTTTCACGTACAACCAATGCATTACTTTTACGTTAATCGTTCGCCACTTTTTCGAATGTTCTCATTTTATCACAATATCTCATGATCCCTAAGCCATTGTAGTGTCAAGGAAAGCTGATTTATTAGGCACTCTAAAATCTAAGTTGTAAACTAATGTTGCTAAGTAACCATAATGAACTAATGAGAAAGGAAGGCACTAGAGTCTAGGTATACCTACCATTGAGTAGTAGGTACTTGTAAGCAGTAGGTACTAGACGATGCAAAGACCTCTGATCAGCTGATGAGCTGCTGAACCTGATGGGCTCCTAAAGCTGATGACTTGTATCGTATTTAATCTCTGAAGCTGAAATTAAGAGACGATTGCAATTATTGGCTCTTTCCTAATCAACTGAGTGAGCTAAATCGTCTCCTGTTCATCCTAGCAAGTTGAGATTTGATGGTGAGACTCTCGAAACGACACTACGAAACGATTGAAAATAGTGGCTCTTTCCCAATCAGCTGAGTGAACAAAATTCTCTCCTGTTACCCCTAGGAAGTTGAAATTTGACTCTCAGGGACACTAAGAGACTATTGAATTGATCGGGTCTTTTCTGATCAGCTGACTGAGCTAATTTAATTGAGAAATTTTCAACTCGGGACACAAAACACATATTTCACAGGGGGAAAAATTAGACTTATCCATTTACCGATGTATCTGCATGTAGTGTAGATACTCGACATCATTTCTGATTTTATCATAACATAAACAAACTTGGAATGAAATGGAAAAAAAAAAAAAAAAAAAAACTGACTAAAAAACTATTTACTGACTATGACTTAGCTATATTATTCTGGCTTACCTACCTACTTACATAAAATACTAGCGACGTATTTTTTATTTTCATTTTAAATTTGCTTAATATGGCTCGAAAAAGACAAGCGCTCATCAAACCGGACTGAGCCACACATCCAGAATGAGAGAATCCACAATCTCCGTCAGTCTGTTCAGGGGATTCTCGCACAGTGTTCCCATCAGTGTAAAACTGTTCGGTCCTATGAAAGGAAACAACTGAGCATTTTGAGGGGTTCAAATATAGTTTGTTTGTCGCACACCATCCCTCCGAATCCAATATCGCCTTCAGCAGGGACTCACAATCCGAAATCGATCTGATGTGACGAAATATCTTTAGGTCATCGGCGAACAACAGACAGTGCACATCAGGGTCCAAAGCTCATACTACACTGTTTATTACCAGCAGGAAACACAGCGGACCCAAGTGGCTGGACTGAGGAACTCCAGAAGTCGGAAAAAAATGAGACGACAATCCGCCACGCACACGAACCATAGGTTTCCTTCCCTCAATGTAGCTGGTGAGCCAATCATGAAATGTACCAAATATCCTATAATACTTGAGAAGAGCCAGCAGATGGCGATGTCACAACGTCAAATGCCTGCTATTCGACATCTTAGAACACAAACTGAGGATGATAATACATTTTTGCGCATTCCGTATTCTTTGCCTCAGAAGGAGCAAAAGGCGAAACATTTTATATCATCCTTCATGTAGACCAAAACCAAAATATATTGGTTTCCTAGCTTAGATACAGCTAAAATTAGCTGAGCCCGTCGATTCTCCATCTCGTTACATTGTTTCGTTGAATAAATAACTCGCCTCGGCTGAGCGAAGGTTGGCTGTTAACTCCGGGATAATTCGTTTAAAATATTAACGCCTCTGCCCTACATGGGAATTCCCTATAAATCCCGTCGCCGGCGCGTTTAATTATTAAAATTAGGTCTGGGGCCCGTACTCGCGTTGCACTATGTTAGCACAACGGAGATGGATATTATTGATTGCCCCAGGCGAATTATTTCTGAGGCTGTTGGACGGTTGAAATTCCCGAGATCTTTACATCCTTTCCAAAATTAAGTCGAATTATTCGCTCTCAACTTTATCAACAAATAGCTGTTTTAATCACTTCAGACATCAATGGAGGGCACAAGTTAAACGTCTTCTGATAAGACTATTTTACTACTGGAACAAAATAATGTAAATATTGTTTTCAATTCGGATATCTATTTTTAGAGCATTTTCTTTTAAAAAAAAGAAAAAATTAGCTATTGTGTCCACTTTGTCCGTTGATGTATAGTATGTATGTCCTCTTAAAATCGGTTTAAATGCCAATTCCCGACGTCCGATTTTGATGAAACATGGTAAGGATGTAATCTGTAACATGAGGAGGATAAAGATATTTCAGGAGCCGCTGACGCATGAGAGGTCATCGATCAGCTGAGTGAGTTCCAAAGCCATTTTGTCACCTATTTGACGCAGGTAGCTGAAATTTCAGAGGGAAGCTCAAGGGAGAATGCTGAAGACGACTGGGAAGTCATTGATCAGCTGAGTGAGCTCCATAGCTATTTAGCCTACTAGTCAACGCAGGAGCTGGAATTTGAGAAGGAGGAGTGAGCTCCAAAGCCAATTTGTCTCCTATTCGACGCAGGAAGCTGACATCTCAGGGGGAGGCTTAAGGAAGAATGCTCAGAATCTGAGTGAAAAGCTTTGTTATTATTTCAATATAAGTGGTACACTGAAGATTTTGTTTTATATTTTACACCCCATCAGATTTTGTAAGATGGCTTACCACAGATGGTCGATAGAAAAACTTTATGAATTGATGAAAAATTATGTCCCTCAAAAATTGTGATGCTGAACATTAATGATCGAAGTCATGACTGAAGATGCAATCGATCTAAAAATATACTAAGTAGAAAAATTTTTGTTTCAAACGAGGGGGAGAGGTTACGTTCTACCCGACTGACGTTCTATAAGAGAAGGTACGTAAGTACTTGGTTTGAAGTCAAAATCCGGACATTTGGCGCCCAGACATGAGGCTTTCAATTTTCGCCCGGATAACTTGGTAAGAACTTAACTGGCTGGCCCGAAAATGGACACCCGGCAAACCTGCCTTAAGAATCAGGTTGAAGGATAGTATTAAGAATTTACTATTAGGTACATTATTATTACGCCTCTGTAACTATTCGTTACACCCATAATTACACATCAATTAGAGGTACCTCTATATCAAACCCGTAATTCTGATTATTAGCTCCCCTGCTCACCACTTTATCATGGTTTGTTCCACTCTGGTAGAGCCTGGAACAACCTGCCGTTACGCCAGCCCTCCTGCTCACGCCTGATTATCGCGGCGATAATTCCAGATATACGTCGGATACGTCGTACGTCAAACCTCCCGTTTCCATTATACCCTAAATTGATAGGCTTAATACCCTCAATTGGCCCCGAGCTCCGGAGGGAGATGCTGATACGTAGGTATTGATGCGAAGGCCTACATCACTTTGATGGCTCAACTGGAACTGCCATTCGATTAGGTATCAGCATGGTAGCGGGTCGATATTCTTATTCTATATTCAATGCTATAGTGTATTCATTTTATGATGGTAGTTTGTGTCTTTGTATGAAGTAACCTCGGTCGAAGCAATATCTCCTTTAAAAGTTCACCTGATGAGATTTTAGCTGATTTCCGTAGAAAATTAAGCTATTGCAATGACTCCAAAATTTTTAAAATGAGATTTTTCGAAAATTTTCTTAATTGAAATCCATTTTAAGATGTATTAATTGCTATGCAATTCTTAGGCCGACCCCCAATAATTTTTTTTGTAATGTCCGTAACGAAATTAACGATGATTTTCACGTACAACCGAGTAGTTGAGTAGTTGCTATAGATTGTGTCACAATTTCAGTGTTTTTCACGTAAGACCCAGCCGTTGTTAGGAGAATGAAACTTCCGCAGTTTTCATCGCACAAAAATCGTTCGCCACGCGTCGGAAATCGCTTGATTTATGTGATAAATGTTCACATTTCAAGCTACCAATTTCCCTCTCCTTACGTACCTTCCTACATTCTAAAACTAAGTTGATTCAGGCTAAGAATTGCATAGCAGTAGAAAAGAGAAAAGATCCGGCGAGGCGCGATGCGCCGAGTATAGATTGGGGAGTTCCAGGGGGGCGGAGCCCCCCGCCGAGGCGCGAAGCGCCGAGTATATATATATATATATATATATATATATATATATTTATATATATATATATATATATATATGTAAATAAAGTCAAATGCCCAAAAGTAAGGTCTTCCTCCCAGTTTTTCCTTGCGGAGACGCTTGCAAGTATTATAACGCTTGCCTATATATTATACAGGCTCTAGTTCACTATAGTTTTATTCCTACTGTTCGTTGATGCCATCTACACGTGTAAGAAGATGTTAAAGGATCACAAGAAATAACGAGTAAAACAAATTTTTCTTAAGTTTAGTTGGTAGCAGAGTGGAAACTGCATTACTCCCTTGGAGGAAGCAAAACGTGACGTCACACGCTATTAAGCCATTCACAGAGTGCCCTCAGCGGCTTCCCCCTCTCCTAACTTTTAAATTCAATTTTAATTAAGAAAATAATTTTTTTCTATTGGGTTTCATTACATACATGTTTGAGAATCGGATATGGTCTACAGTACATGAATAGAGGTTTCAGGCCGAATTTAAGATGAGTGCAAGTTCCTCATAATCAGAAATTAACAAGCGGTTGCAATCACGTTCACAGTATCAATTATTGAGAATGATCACCTGTGTGTAAACAATTATTCATACAACCATGCTCATAACTCAGCTTGTTGGCCAGGCCACACACTTCGCAGTAGTCAACATATGGTTGGATAAATCGAGAGCTTTCGAACGAATGAACAACGAATTTTGTGGTATGAAAAATGAGGAAGTACCATTTCCCTAGCAACGACACGGTTGTAAGCGGAAATCATCACTAAATTGTTGCAACACATTTTCGTTGCACAAAAACGCGGCACATAAATGCAACACATTTTCGTTAACACAAAAGTTTCGTTTTCGGTTGGAGATGCCAAGGCTAAAACACATTCTGTGTTAAAACTTGTGTAATAAAGAAAAGGGTTTCTATCTATATGAATATATCCATGTCAATTTGATGTACTCGTAACATATGTAGCTTTGTGGCTGTTGCTTCGGCAAATGCTCGACGCTGCAGTATAGATAGTATGTAATCACTGAAGCATAGGGATCTCTCGTTGAATCATCGGGCGTTTATCGAATGTTTCGATCGTTTGACGGAAGCCGTATCGGGACATGGGGCGAGAGCTCTTCTCTACGGGAATGCTGTGGAACTCCGCGGATTATGCAGGCGGGACAACAGGTGGCTCTCGACAACTCGACAGGTGGTCCCCTTCAATAAATCACCCGGCCGACTTCTCTTTGGCTACAGACCGACCGGGTATTAGTGGTAACAGCCTAACCCTCCCTAGTGGCTGATTGGGGGACCTTGTTAACCTGTTTCAGAGTGCCTCCAATCTAAAGAGTGGGTATTTGTGGAAGCCAGTCAGCTGGTTATGGTAGAATTAGTAGGCTGTGTGCGTGCCCTAGCCTCCCACCATTGTGTGTGGCTCCGGATCCACCTGTAACAGTGTCACTTTTCTGGCATTGGAACAAGAGAGGAGACAACTCCAACCCACCCTAGTGGCTGAATGGGGAACCTTGTTCACCCGTTTCAGAGTGCCTTCACTATAAAGAGTGGGTATTTGTGGAAGCCAGACAGCTGGTTTTAGGTAGGATATGTAGGCTTAGATAGGCTGTAGGCTATTAGTAGGCTGTATGCGAGCCCAACCTACCCACCCTTGTGTGTGTGGCACCTGATCCACCTGTGCCACTTTTCTGGCATGGAAACAAGAGAGGAGACAACTCAAACCCACTAGTGGATAAATGGGGAACCTAGTTCACCTGTAATAATGACGGTATCTCGCTCAATGACTCTACTCACTCAATATGACGCTGGCACGACCCGATGCGATAAGCTCCCCGGGTATCTGAAAGTCATGGGTCCGTGGGTCATGGGTTTCTTGGTTTGTTGTTTATTGCCGTCAACCACTTCTTGACTTCTTCCCCAGCCTGCCATCCCCGCTTGCCTGGTCATCCCCAATCATTAGGACTCAGTGTAAATCACCAACGTGTTTAGTTTTGGCCTAAAAGCGTCATCTGCATGCGTTTTCAGTGACGATTGAGAATTTTCTAGTTGGCTACTTTCTATAATGATTAGCGTGACCTATGTATGCAAATCAACGTATATGGTTTACCTTATTCTGAATTAGCTTTTGTCTTGTTGAATGCTGTCCTTTCGTTGCAATTTTCTTCTTCATCGACTCCAACCATTTCAGGTATTTACTATTTCCCGTTATTATTGTTGTTATGCTCTATCTATATACTCATGTTAGTTCTGTAGGTATTTTATATTGCTGCTGTTATGTAGCTGTTGCGGTTACGCCCTTAAGGCATATTAGAATTATCCCTATTTTGTATCTATTTTTAGATTGGGGTAAGGTCCCCTTGTTTGAGTTAACATGAACTAAGTTCAGGAGTTCTTCATTAGTCTACTACCCTTATTAATATTTCGTGGTGTGCCATATTAGTGGCTGCCATTGAGTCACTTCTTCACCTTTCTAGTTCCATCATTCCGATTTCAAATCAGAATTGATAGAGCAGCTCAAGTTTTAGTACGTGATCAATTTAAGTACAGGCAAAGTCTGCCAAATAATCCTCCTCCTCATGGTTCTTCTAGCGTCGTATTGAATCTTTACAGATATGCTCTCTGAATATCTATTTAAACTTGAACTTTGAAGGCACTGTAACTCTCTTATTTTATCTCAGGATCCATGGTGAAGAATTATATTTATCCTCTGGAATGTTACCTTACTTATCCGCATACCTGTGGAGTGAGTCCGTTCCATATCTTCTTATTTCTAGTACAATTTTGTATTTTCCTTTCAGGGATCTTTTGCCGGACCTTGGTTGTCAATCTTTAGCATGATGCTTCGCTTGGTCTACCGCTTCAATCTTTCTCATTTCGTTTGCCTGGACTCTTCTTGGTGATTTACATCTACCGCTCTACGGCTACGTCCCTAGCTCTTAAGAACAACGTAGTTATTAGACTAAGTTAGGTATTCACCAAATAGGTACTAGGCTTAAGTCCTAAACCTAATACAAAGTTATTTTATATCGATTGCTTTCTTCGATATATAGATGGCCTTGGAAGGGACACCAGAACCTAACAAAATGACACCTGTAAAAACCCAATACACCTACACCGATTTCTGATTTCCTTCTACACAATTCCCACCCCCTAAACACCCCCTCCTGGTAGGGTAGTAGTAACGTTTTAAAGAGAAGTGGCGCGCAATGTTTTTCTTTTTTCTTTATGAACTGATCTTTAATTGTTTAACACAAATTATTAGGTCGGTGCACCCAATCCACTGAGCTAGTTAGGGCCGCTGAACACTTTATGAAGGTTATATAGCGTTATACCACTCTAAGGAGTGGGTATTTGTGGAAGCCAGTGAGTAGAATTAGTTGGATGTGTGTGTGCTGATACTTTGGCATCTTTTTGACCAATTAAATCTAACAAATATAAAACCTTATTTTATATCAGGGTTATAGGAAATTTAACGTGATTTCCAAAGATATCCTCAATTCGGGAAGACTGTGGAAAATGAAGATGTTATAGTCGTTTTTTGTGAGAGGTGGTCGAATACACGAAATAAATCTTAAACGTAAGAAAATGTAGGGTTTTTAGCGGGTTAAAAAAAATTGCCAAGAGACAAAAGTTGTTGGAAATTAGTTGTAGACTCGACCCCTCGATTTTTGCCCATCCTTTTAGCGTACATCCTGTATAATTGCAGGTAACAAGCAGAGACTATAGGTACATAACACATGTATGATGACCAGATACCTTCAAAATGTGGCACTTATTTTTACGAAATGTGGCACTAAAAAATTTGGGAATGTGGCACATTATTTATTTATGTATCTATAAATGTGTCCTTCCAGACGATAACTCTCCTTAGGATTGAGATAAAAATTCCGTTTTATAGATTTAAAAAATCAGATTTTTCAAACGAAAGGACGAGTTTGTTAGCCAGCATTTTCTGAGCACATAAAATTAGTCAAATTTCAAAAAATGAACTGAAAAACGCTGCAAATTATTTCACAAAGGTTTATTATTTTTTCAATTGAGTGTGATCGTTTAGTTGGCTTGCGTACGTCATAAGGGCCTTATGCCCACGCCGTCCAGACTCCTCGGCGTGTCCTATTTCGAGTTGCCACAACCTATACTTCTATAATTATATACCTTTCGAAAGCAATACAAGTGTAGGAAGTTTTCCACGCCACCCTGGAGGTACTCCCTAGGTCTCGTTACCTCACAACCGGAGGTTCACCACCCTATTACGCTTACACTAATCATACCAACCACATTTTTCCATCAACATTCATTTGAAAGTTGTGCATTTTGAGATGAGTGAATTTTGTCCTAACATGAGAATAATAATTATCCAAAAACAGATAGGTACGAGGAATATCCCTTCAAACCAAAGTGCTTCGTTTCTACCCTAAGGTACTTGAAGTGGCTTACCTGAAGAAGACTCGGGGAATTCCAGATAACTGAAGTAGGCGGAAAGAAATCAAATAGACGCGTTCAACTGGGTCGTAGAAAGGAGCCAACAACAAAATTTGATTGGAATAAGGAAAACTTGCTATTTAACTGGAAGCGTTTGGTGCGGTTTGAGATCTTTCCAAGGAATGGCGGAGGAAGGTTCGCGGATCGTGTAGTGGCGGAGGGGGGGAGGTCGGGACGCGAGCACACGGGCAGATCCACACGGAAGGTATTAACTCAATCTTGGAATCAAAATGGGAATAAATCGTATCCCGTTTCTAGGACGCTACCTACTGTTCCCGAAAATTCCCAGCAACTATGAAATGACCTACCTACCTAATTTTTATTTTTCACATTCTTTGATCGATCGTAATGAACATCGTCACTAGGCTTTCCTAAGCCAAAAAGTAATATTCGCGGATCGCGTAGGGTGGTCGTAGCGAGGGGCGGCGGCGGATCCACAAGGAAGGTACCTATACCTACCTATCATATCGCCTCCGGGAAGAAATAAACGGAAGTATCTCGTTTCTAGGACGCAGCCGTTTCAAGTTCACTCGTTATAACAACCTAACTTACGGAATTCCATCCTATTAGAATTCGCTTACTTTGTGGGACCGATCGTGTAGAGGGTGGTCGCATTGTAATAGTGATGAATACAAATCGATGTAAGATTCGATTAAATCAACTTTTTTTTTTTTTCTAAAAAATCGAAGACTAGATTTTTTTTAGAAAACTCAATTTTTTTTTATTTTTATTTTTTTTTTAGCAAAGTTGAATGGACAATTTATAGCGTTGGTACCTATACCACCTGGTTGGTACCTATATAGCTAACACTCAGAAAACAGTATTAGGAACTAAGAACTCATGAAGGATCAGTTTCAGTTTTTTCACAACTTCAAATAGAGTTAGGTACCAGCATAAACGAAATTGTGTTCCCTTCCCTCAGTAGGTACCTATATTTTCGGTCAGTTTTATTCCATAGAACCAAATGATCCAAGGAACATAATAGGAGGGCATATTGTAAGTTTAACAAGGATCAGGTATTTTTAGTCTATGGCCTGGTGCTAGGGGCCATAATTATCTACCTACCCTTTTCTCACTCAGCTTTTCAAGAAATTTGGAAGCAAAATAGGTATGATTTGGTAATGTGTCTATTGAGGGACTTTGATTAGTCCATCATAATTTTTGAAAGAAGGTAAGAAGGGAATAGTTATTTATCAACTTTTTAAAAATTTATTTATTTGCAAATTAGAATAATTTCACATATCGTGTCCTTGTACAATATACATAGATTGATACCGCACTTGCTTAATTCAAAAAGAAAATTTTTCGGATTTGGAATCACAATTTGTTGATTTTGGTACATACACTTCAGCACCCCCAAAAAACACGTGTTCAACGACACTCCTCCCGCTTAAAGCCCACAAATGAAAAATACCTATCCCAGTCGATTCTGCGTCCAAAATTACTTGGAAAAATACACCCTACTTGCCTATGTAAGAAAAAAGATCGAAAAACACTTTTTTTGACCAGTAGCACCCATGGGTGTAGGGCGACCGGGCTGGCGACAAGTTTCGAACAACTATACCAAATGACGTCTATGTGCGAAGGAATGGGTTTTAAAGTAAATTCAAATGCCTTTTATGGTCTGGACAGCGAAAGGCGGACGGACTTGGCAGATTTTGGATTCTATGCACCTTGAAACGTAAAATGTCAAGGTTTGAGGGGGGGTTATAAAATTTGTTTTGCTATACGGTCACAAAGGATTATTATTGGTAATAATATCTTTGAATTCTGCATTTTTGGGAAATTGTTAATAAAGGATGTAGGTAAAATTTAATATTCTTACCACAATTTCGTCATTTGCAATTAGGTACCTACTAAATTTTTCTTTTTGGGGCGTTTCTCATTGGAAATTGTAATAACTCTAACATTTATAAACATACGTTCAAGTATTTGTGTTACTAAGGATTTTGTGTTTCTTAGGTAATTGATTTCTAGTTTACTTTTTGAAAATATAATTCGTTCAAGTTCTAACGAGATAGACACATTTGTATTATTCTAAAGATATTTTAAGTGGCGACGATGAAAAAGCTGTGTGAAGTCGTTCAAATAGCAGGCCACATTGTCTAACTTGAATAGGTCGCACATCATGAAACGATCCTGACTTTTGATCAACGATTTTGACTTCAAACAAAGTAAGATTCGCCTTATAAGTATACACATTCAATTATGTCAACTTTGATTTCAAATCCAGCTGTTTTCACAATGGATGCTCAACATTTCACCGCACTCCTGGCAGTATTCACAGAACTACAAAAAGAACTCATAGCTGAAGTGACAGCACAGTTCCAGGCCCAAGTTCAAGCAATCGTAGAATCAAGTGATGTTAAAGGAAGCGGAGATTTATAACCTAACATAAAAATGTCGAATTCAACACCTTTTGAATATTTTGACTCCAGAAAAGAAACATTTTTCAATCATCTAGAACGTTTCGAAAATGATTATACAATGAGAGGCTTGGATGACAAAACAAAGCTCAACTTCTCTGTGCGTCTATTGGCGGGGATTATAACAGCCTTTCTGCGTTCTTGGGTCCAGATAAACCTCTCAAATCATTAAATTATGAAAATTTAGTAAAAGAGTTCAAGAAATTGTTGATTCCAAAAAAGAGTGTTGTTATTTCACAGCATTATTTTCTAAATATTTTCCCAAAAGATTGCCAATATATTTCAGAGTTTGAAGCTGATCTTAAACAGGACCTAGCGGATTGTGATTTCGTAGTTGAATGTCAATGCTTACGGGTCGTACCAATCGCCGATGTTTTCCTGCGCGCTCAATTCATTCGAGGTTTGAGAGACGATTGGCTGCACGAACAAATTTTACAATCAAACAAAACCATTTTCGATGAGATTCTCGAGCAAGCTGTAGCTCTTGAAGCCTCCAAAATCGAGAACAAAGAGTTCAGCCAACATTTCAGTTCCAGACATCAACAAAATATCAGGAACATCCAGACGTTCCCGATCTCCTCAGTCAACCCCAAGCCAATTGTTTGGCCGTTACAACAGAAATTCACGATCACGTCCACGGCAGCCAGATTTTATGGCCCTAGGGATAGAAAATCTGTGTTTGCGGTGTGGGCGAGACAATCATGTAGCTTCTGGATGCAAGACTGACAGGGCGAAACTCAAGTGTGGAGAGTGCTTAAAGGCAGGCCATGTCTCTCGAGTCTGCATCACTACATTGATGTCCAGGAATTCCAGGAACACCAGCGCCACGAACTCCCTGCAAATGAACTCTGAACACCAATCCTCATCTGATGATTTCTCAGATTATGGGCTCTACAAACTCGAAGCTGTCAATCAGAATCTTGATATTGTTGATTTATTCGAAATGGGGCGTGATTCAGACAAATACCTCGTTTCAGTCACCTTAAATGGGAAGCCCCAACGTTTTGAAGTGGACAGTGGAGCGAAATATTCTCTAATAGCAAAAAACGAATTTGATCGCCTAAATTTGAATATTCCAGTAGAAACTTCGAATTTAGCCTTTCGTTCGTATTCTGGTGATATTATTAAGCCCGAGGGAAAGGTCTCAATTAACGTTGCTTACAAGGGAAGACAAATGAATGGCGAACTCCACGTTGTACCCGTTGGTCACGAAGCACTACTTGGCCGACAGTGGATACGAGGGCTAGGTATCGAACTCAGCAACATCGATGCAGAAATGAATGCACCAGCGCCTCAGATTCAACACCTCAGTTCTACTAATGAAATTTTTGAAAAGTTTGCACCCATTTTTGAGGAGAAAATCGGATGTGTCCCAAATTTCACCGTGTCATTACATCTCCGAGAGGGAGCTAAACCCATTTTCACCCGGGAAAGAAATGTTCCGCATGCCCTCCTTGACCGGGTCAATCGAGAATTAGACAGTCTTGAGAGTAATGGAATAATTACACCTACTGCTACCAGTGACTGGGGTTCACCCTTGTTGTAATTCCAAAAGCAGATGGCGGTGTTCGTCTCTGTGTTGACTACAAGTGTGGAGTTAATGAACGGATTGTACAGGCAAATCATCCTATTCGGAAAATTGATGATGTGCTCGACAGCTTGCGCGGTTCCCGTTTCTTTTGTAAACTCGATCTTTATAAGGCATACCTACACTTGAAAGTTGATGATGAAGCCAGTGTGGTTCAGACAATGACAACCCATCGTGGAACATATCGAGTCAACCGCCTTAGCTTTGGTATAAAGACGGCTCCTTCTGAGTTTAATAGAATCCTCGCATTGATCTTGAAAGGTCTTCCAAAAACTGAAGCCTACTTCGATGACATTATTTGCCACGGTTACAACATTAGAAGAATGCAAGAATAATCTACAAGCTTGTCTTCAACGATTCTCCGACTTTGACCTCCACGTCAACAAGCAGAAATGCTCATTTTTCCAAGAAAGAATCGATTACCTGGGATGAGTCATTGAATTCAACAAGATAAGGAAATCTCCAGCCAAAATTCAAGCCATTGAAGGGATGCGACGGCCTTCAAATGTTGAAGAAGTGAGACGTTTCTTGGGACTAGTTTCCCACTATTCTCGGTTTTTCCCAGATGCATCAACTGTCACTTTTCCTCTACGACGTTTATTATGGAAAAGAACAAAATGGGTTTGGACATCCAACTGTGAAGCAGCCTTTTTACGAATAAAAGCTGAGCTATGTAGTGACCGAGTACTGATACCTTTTGACCCAAAGCTGCCATTGGTTGTCACCACGGATGCGTCACCTACGGGCTTAGCTGCAGTTTTGAGCCACACGATCCGGGGAGTGGAAAGGCCGATTGCGTATGCTTCTCGCTCTCTCACCGATGCTGAACGCAACTACAGACAATTGGACAGAGAAGCCCTCGCCATAATTTTTGGTGTCTCTCATTTTTATTACTATCTTTTTGGAACAAAATTTCAACTTGTGACGGACAACCAACCGATTTCTCGAATTTTCAGACAGGATAAGGCTCTACCACAAATGACATCTGCACGCCTACTTCGCTATGCTTCCTACCTCTCAGGCTTCAATTACGAGTTGAAATTTAAAAAAGGAATTGATATAAAAATGTAGATTGTCTGTCAAGAGCCCCAGTTCAGAATGATATTCCTTCAGCTGAGAAAGCTATTGGTGAAGAGGTCCAGCAAATTTGTGCACAAGTAATTTTTTCAAATTTCAAGCCATGAAATCACATCTGCATCCATCAAAACCCAGACTGAATGTGATCCAGAACTCTCAAAGATTCAGCATGATCTCCTAAACAACTCGTCTGATTCAGAATTCACCTTGGTTGAAGGAGTATTGTTGCAAGGAGATCGCGTGTATATACCAGCTAGTCTCAGATCCAAAGTTCTTGAAGAACTACACGAAACTCACCTCGGGATAACCAAGATGAAACAGTTAGCTCGCCGTTACGTTTATTGGCCTGGCATCGACAAAGACATCGAGAACCTTGTTAAAGGCTGTGAAAATTGTGCTCTGACTCGTTCAAATCCACCTAAAGCACCAGTTCACCCATGGGACCCTCCTCAAGACAATTGGGATCGGGTGCACATAGATTACGCCGGACCTTTTCAAGGCTACAATTTCTTAATGTGCATTGACGCCAGATCTAAATGGACTGAAGTAAAGGCTATCAGAAATGCTCCGACCAGTTCTAATACCATAACATTGCTTGAAGAAATCTTCGCAGTACATGGATACCCCAGAGTTCTTGTGTCAGACAACGCCACAGTTTTCAAAAGTGACACATTCCACACTTTTTGCGAGACCAAAGGAATTTTTCAAAAATTTATTGCACCAGGCCATCCTGCAACCAATGGTCTGGCTGAACGTTCCATACAAACCCTGAAAAATCGGCTCAAAACTGCATCAACGGATAACTCTCCAATGGTGGAGAAGGTTCAACGAATTCTGATGAGGTACAGGGCCACCCCACTTGCTTGTGGTCAATCACCTGCCGAACTGTACTTACATCGCAAACTGAGAATTCGAATGGATGCCATATTCCCCTATGTGTCCCAAGACTCATCAATAGTTGTTCCAAAGGCACGATCTTTTCAAGAGGGGGAGAGAGTTCAAGTCCGAATGTTTATTAATAACAAACCTTTGTGGCAGTTCGGGGAGGTAACAAAGAAGCTCGGACAGCGACATTATTTGGTGTCCCTCGATTCATCAAGACGGGTCATTAAGCGACACATCAACCAATTGCGGTCGACCTTAGTTCCCAAACCCAAGTGTGTCACTTTTGGGCCGACTCATTCGTACAACATCCCGATGGCTTCGAATTTTCAAGTTCCACAGCGTGTGACCCGATCCTCAACTGGTATCTCAACTTCCGTGACTAGTCCTAATTCCCAACAGGCCTCTAATACCCCAAATCCTCCAGCTGAAGAAAATCAAGGAAGACCACAACGACAACGACGGCCACCTACGAGGTTAAATGATTACGTCCTCTACTAACAGTAGTGTGCAGTCCATATAGTGGGGGAGATTGTAATAACTCTAACAATCATAAACATACGTTCAAGTATTTGTGTTACTAAGGATTTTGTGTTTCTTAGAAAATTGATTTCTAGTTTACTTTTTGAAAATATAATTCGTACAAGTTCTAACGAGATAGACACATTTGTATTATTCTAAAGATATTTTAGAATATAGTGGAATGACGAAATCAAGTAAATCAATCTTTTGATTGATCAAACTTTTGTAGAACTATTCTCGATTCCATATTAGAAAAAAAAAATCGTAGTTTTAGTTGGCTTGCGTACGTCATAAGGCCCGTCCAGGCTCCTCGGCGTGTCCTATTTCGAGTTGCCACAACCTATACTTCTATAATTATATACGCATGTTTATATTTCTCGATTTGAGCTCCTATCTATTCAAATAGTTATTGCCTTAATAATATCATTGTCTAAGTACGTACGAAAAGTCGAGAGGATATGTTATTAAATATGCGTAGGAAAAGCATTGGTATTAACACACAAATATGACCTAGGAAAAAACATATATTCATGCCTCGAAGGAACGCTGTACCCACCTCATGGTGCCGCGGCGCCTCCTCTCACTCCACCCCCCGCTCACCCCCCTCACCACCCGTGACCCCCTGCCAAGCGTGCCAGGCGTGCGTCTAACACGTCCTAAAAGACACTTTTTCGTCCGTTTTTGGCCCATAGCATCTATGCGAGTAAAGCGATCGGGATGGTTAAACGTTAGGACCAACTAGACCCCAAATGGAGTCTATGTGCGAAAGAACAGGTTTTTTAAGTCAATTCTTAGGCCTTTTATGGCCCGGACGGCGGACAGGACGGCGAACGGCGGACGGACATTTCAAATTTGGATTCTACGCACCTTGAAACGTAAAGTGACAAAGTTTGAGGGGGGGTTATAAAAATTTTTTGCTACACGATCACATAGGCTTATTATTGGAAATAATAAACCAAAAATCACTAAAAATAGCAAAAAACGGCTAAAAATTGTTAAATTTATATTTTTTAGCAGAATATTACTCAAATAAAGTTTATTAATTATAAGATAGAACATAAAAAATCTATGGGCAAAATTATGCTGAAAAATGTACTTGAATTTCATTAAAATGTGCTAAAAAATTGATAAAAACTCCAAAAAAGTTGAAAATTCAAAATCATTTTTTGAATTGCAGAATATTATTTAGAACGAGTTTTGCCGTAAAATTGGTGGTTAACAATGTATTTTCCCTCAAAGTCCCTAATTATTAAAACAATGTAACATAACACGGTACGATATTTTACGAAAATTCACTCATACGATCATGCTGCATGACTGGAACTTTTGTGCTGTTTTTATTTATTTGCCGACAAATATTGAATACAATTGAATACAATTCATTGAATTGAATACAATTCAAGTACGTTTTTCAGCGTAAATATCTGCATACATTTTTTATTGTTCCAGTTCATGGTTAATAAACTTCTTTTGACTAAAATGCTGTTGTTGGTAGGTATATGCAGTTGGTACATAGAATGCCTCTACCGAGAAAAGATTGGTCCACAATATTATTAATAGAAGCATTGATTTCTGGAGTGCTAGACTTTTGTTTTGTAATAGAAATATACATCTATTATGAGTAATTTTATTCCCAGGGGCAGAAATAGAAAGAGATTGCTTTTGTGGGTTGCTTGCAAAGGTTTAATGAGAATGAGTGAACCGAGCGTCTAATTGGCCCTTGTTTAGGATCAGTCATTTCAACTCTACATTTCTCCTACACGGCATTATGTTGTTCCACAGCACTAAGCTATAATAAACCATTGTACCCAGACACATTGGTGAATATTGCATTTTCATGTCTAACACCTAGTTTATTTACTTTCACCGATGGACCGTTTTTCTTTGAGTGGTACACCCGCTCGAAATGAGACTGCGGATAGACTAGACTTTAAGCTTAGAAAAATCCATCAATTCGAAGGGATATTGGGAGTACAACATGCAATTATTACTTGTTTTCTAATGACAGGACAGTTCAAAGATTTTTCTTAAATCGTGAATATGATTTTGTAGAGTCTAATTTCATGAATTTATCAATATACCGCTAATACCACAATCAAAATTTGGTTTTAATATTAGTCAACAATGTCAACATGTTGTTCCATGCATCCTATTGCAAATGCTATTTATTTTGCTTATTACTACGTAATCATTTTGATCCTTTACCTTTTTTTAATCCTGTGAACCGAATCAACTAATTAATCAAAACAATCAAGTGAATAAGAGAAAGTTACTCAATATAGTGCCAGTGTCAAGTGAATAAGAGAAAGTGGCACAATATGCTTAATTGTTTAGTGGTTCCTTTTTCATCAAGTTTTCAACACGGGTAACCTCCTTGGCATCGACATGTCTGATCAAGAGGAACCACATTCTAGCGGAAATAATTGTAGATGATGAAGGGTCATCATATGATGAAGTCGGTGAAATACGGATGGAAGACGGTCCTCATCAAGTTCCTTCAGCTGCAAATCTACCTACTCAGAATCTTATAGGAGATTTATTGAATCTGCTCAATCGACTGCCAGCACAACAACCGAATATATTTATTCCTCCGATAACGAGATCCAAACTCGAATTTCCCCCATTCGACCCTGCTGAAAACAATGTCTATTCATGGATTGAAATGGCAGAAATCGCGCTGGAAGAGAAACAGCCAACTCGTTCAGAGTTACTCATCTCAATTACACATGCAATGAAAGGAGTTGCGAAGTATTGGCTTTCAAAAGTTGGCATCACCTCACATGGGAAATATTCCAACAAAAATTCCTAACCGAATTCGCTCGTGTCGAGACCCCTGCATCAGTGCTTTATCGGGCCATGACAGTTCATCATAAAGACATGGATATTGAAAAACTGGTGAATTCTCATTTATCCAAAGTACGAGCAGTATTTCGTGGTCGTACCGCCGACGAGTGTGGTTTGATCTTCATGGCCTTCAAAAAGGAAACGTTGACTGAAGTCGGTCTAATGAAGGAGATACGGGCAATAAAGGCTTCAAAGTTTAGGGCCAAAACCCGTGACTACCAACAACAACACTTTCCAACATTAAAATCAGTAAAGTCCGTAAATCAGAATGTATTAAACTCGTAAACGAGTTCTACTATCTGCTTTACAAGCAGATACCATGTTACATGGATATGTCTTCGATTGGGGATTTCATAACGGTAGTCCTCGAGAGTTGTAAACAAATCCTTTAACTTTGGACTGTAGGCGACGAAATGTAGGATAACGAATACATTCTATCATTCTTGGAGGCACAAAAAGCATATACATATAAATACTGTTAAAGTTATTTCCCCAATACAGACGCTCCGCCAAACGAAAATTGTTTATAGTCCAATCAACTTAGTTTAGGAATGTAGCCAGGTACGTAAGGAGGGGGAAATTGGTAGCTTGAGATGTGAACATTTATCACATAAATCAAGCGCTTTCCAACGAGTGGCGAACGATTTCTGTGCGATGAAAACTGCGGAAGTTCCATTCCCCTAGCAACAGATGGGTTGTACGTGAAAAACACTGAAATTGTGACATAAATTTTGCGTCACGGAAATTTTAGGTTGACCCCCCAGAGCAAAGACATATCCATGTCAAAAGAGCGGCTCAAGATCAGCACCAGGGAATACCAGCTCAAAAGAAGTTCAAGGGCGACTTCAAGACTACAAGTCGAGTTCCTAACAAGGGATCGTTTCCAGCCATTCAACAACCACAACAACCCTCAAGTTCCAGACACTGCGAGGGATGCTTCAAAGTGGGACACACCTGGTCTCGATGTTGGAACAATTCTGAGAGCGGCGTAAAGAAGCCATCTCCATCTTCAGCATCAAGAGAGTCCAATCAGAACCGCGGAAGGGGCATCACTCCCATAGCCTCACCCAGAGACAGGCCACAACGCCGTGTGCAGGTCTGTGAGACCAATCCTCAGGGCGAATTACAACATCAAGGTAAAACATTTAATTTTTTTTTTTTTTTTTTTGATTCAGGAAGTGATATTTCATTGTTGTCGCAAAATTTACTTCATAATTTTAGTGGTCAAAAATTCAAATCTCTCATCACCATAACAGGTATTGGAAATCAACGTATACCTGTTGATGATTCTATTGCTACGATAGTAACCATATACAATATTCAAAGTTCCTGAAGGAATAATAAAGAAGCAGATTTTACTTGGAAGGGATATTCTTTCTGCAAGAATATACGAAAATGTCATGTCAGACCTCCCAAAAATAAACGAACATCGGACCATCCATTGATTATAATAATGACTGCAGAATTCATCCAAGTTTCTTTATTTTATTGGTTGTGCTACAACGTAACATATAACCAGTTGAGTTGACATTTGAGCTATTTACGTCTTCATCAGTCGCTTCATAAATAAAATTAAATCATGAAATAAAATTACACTTGTCACAAAAGTATTCCCGCTGTCTTCATATAAGCAATCAGTTTTTTGTAGTAACTGTTTGTAGCGTGTAGAAGGTATAGTGTGAGGTTTTGGCCATTTTTAATGGATGACGATGCTGCTCTTTCTTCCGCATAAAGTGGGTAATGTTCCACTCTATGAACAACATCGTCCACTGTATCTTCGCAGTAATCACAATATGGTGTATTGCTGAGGTTGATCAGGAAGCGGCATCGTTTTAGTTGGCCATGTCCAGTTCTCAAGCGGATTATTTGGATTAACTCTCTTCGTGGAAGTCGCATGTTGAGGGGTTTGGGCTGTTTTTGCACTCTTACCATTAACGTGTAGTGGTGGATTCTTTTTTCGAGGGACTACTTGTCAGTCCAATCCTGCCATTCATCCATTGAAATCTGTGCATCCGGAAGAGGAATTTGCACGGGTAAACGTTGACAATATTCACTGGCTCCGATTTTGGCAGCATGTTCGGCTCAATCATTGCCTACTAGACCAATATGTCCAGGGATCCATTGTATCGTTATATCTTCTGGGCTGGAGGTGAGGATTTTGGCTAAGTCATACACAATGAAGTTTGTAAACGTGCCTAAATGGATTCGGGAGAGTTCTTCACAGGTTGATTTGGAGTCTGTTAATTTGACAGATTTTCTTCCTAATGCTTTAAAGGTTATTTCTTCTGCAGCAACCTTTATGGACAGCAGTTCAGCACTGTTTATTTGTAAATGAAGAGGTTAGACGATAGGATGATGATTATTGGATTTCGAGTTATAAATTCCAATACCAATTGCCGTGCTTGATCGTGAGGCGTCAGCGTATGTCTTATAGTACGTCGCGTACATTACACACAACATTTCTTGCGTACATGATAACAATTCTTCCGTTGCAATATTCCTCCAACCCTTCTTACGCACTTTTAAAATTTTGAAGCCTTCTAAATAGCTAATTTTTTCTTTGAAAATGCACTAAAATATAAATTTTTTGTTATTAACAAAGGTTTATGACTAAAAATAATTAAAGTAAACCAAAAACATAAACGCAAAGCAAATATTAAGTGCCACCCCTCCCCCCGCCGCCATTCTATCTGATCATTTGATTTCCAAAAGTCGGAGTAATCCAGGACTACCGTTTGAATTCACTCCTGTGACCTGCATACTTTGAACGTAATATCCTCAAGTTGGTCTGTGGAATAAGCTCTAGAGCACTATTTGATCAGACTTAGAGCAGTTCTATGTACGCTGCGGATGAGAGCTAATGGCCTCGGAGCGGTGTTGACGTAGGGCAGTCAATATTTGGGTCGTTCGCCTGCCTCCATCTAGTTAGATTCAGGTACCTACGTCTCATTAGTGGGATAACCAATAATTACAATCTACCGCCAGCACCGTCCAAGCAAATTTCTTGTTCACATTTATTATAATTTATACCTATCCTGCCGGTTATCAATAAATGAATAGAACAGGTTTTGTGAAAAATATACGCAACCGTAGAGCTTACCATGTAAAAGTACCCATTGCCAAGCTTGTATCCGTGGGGTACTCGCTGATCGGATTGACACAGTGGTTTGTCTGAGTCAAGGTGCAGCCCTACCATATCCTCACTTCAACATGGCTCATGAGGAGGTTGTGAGAGATGCCTATCTTGAAATAATGATTCTATTTACAAGGAAATATGAATTCTATCTTCCACGGATCCGTACAGTTTCGGACCTATGAAGATAACATTAATATCATGGCCCTCTGTGAAGGAACTTGAAAGGTCTTTATCCATCTTATGTTGGCAGTAGCTTATATAGGACTCACCATCAACCAAGGCAAAACTAAGTACATGGTCTCCAGTGAATACGCCTCTGAAATCAGAACGCAATAGATTCTCCTAGGTCCTCAGAGTCCTGCGTGGAAACAAAGATTGCACAATAGTAATGAAGACAACCGGTGCTTTTAACATGGAACATGTTTTTACGGGCGTGATTCTGTTTGGAAGAGCGTGGCTGTTCTGTACCTCCATGACCCACCCATCGGCAAGGCTCCAAACTGTCCGTCTGTCCGTCCACGGTATGCACTGACATCCCGCTCAACAGTTTTCGTCTACGAGTGGGGGGATCTTCTTGGGTTTGTCCAAAAAGGTACATTTCTTAAAATTTGTACCCCTACACGAACCATGGGCTGGAGGGGGCTGGGAGCCCCTTTTGATGCGTGTTTTTTGTCAGAGCGCTCTCTCTTCTATTGGCTGCCACAATAAAATTTGATCGAGAGCTCCTCGTATTGCAGCGATAAAGTTACGTTCCTGGACCCGTAGAACACGATGGTACCGTCATGTATTCAGAGCATTGTTCTTCTACCACTGTTTCCTCTGTTTATATGAACCTATTTGAAAAACATGTTCTATGTCTCCTTGCCTTGATTCCCCCAAATTTTATTCTACAATAAATGTACCATCATGAACGCAAACCACCGGCGGTAGTTGCAACTCCTGAAATCCCGAGTGCTCTCTAGGAAAGTGAACCTTAGCTTGAGCAACACACTGCTTCGACTTGCCCGGCATATGCTTCGGGCATGTACTTTACTGGGCACTGGGCACCGAAGCGCTCGTGAAGAGCCTCCCTCCTCCACACACCCATATTGTTTGGGCTGAGTTTGGGGGCGAATATCCTCACTCCAGCGGAGGTAGAGTGGTTAGAGGACAGGTACAAATTCACTGCCCTCGGGCCTGCTACCCGATCAGGCATCTGGAGACAGTGGAGAGTCCAGTAACATGGTAATCTCCCAACCCAAAACCGGTATCACGGGTTGGGGGGAGTCCCAGGCTACCAGCACGCTGGCACTATGCTAAAGTGTCAGCAGCCTGCCCCCCTGATGAGGTAGGATTCGTGGCGGCACTGGTCGACCACACCCCAGCCTTGGGACACGGGGCCCAGGGTTCTTAGGGATCAGATCACTAGGAACTCGTACCCTGGTAATGTGTCTCGGCATGTAAATTTTGCTATAAACTTGGATACCAGCTTCCGTTTTTTTTTTTTTTTAATATACTGGCGGGGGGAGAAACGCAATCCACGAGGGATATGCTCTCCTAAACAAATGTCAACCTTCTGTAAGAAGGGAGATCTCTCTCTTATATGGTTCAGAATCATGGGTTATGTCTAGACAGTCCAAAAATGAGCCTAGAATTCCCGAGAGAAAGAACCTTCAGATAATCCTGGTCCAGTGTTAGATCAACCTATTGAGGTAGAAATGGCGCTACAACAATGAGCTTTACCAGCTGTAGGATGATATTGACATTTTCAAGTTCGTTAAGTTGGAGTCTCTAGGAACCGAACTTTATTTTTTGTTATTTTTTGACAGCTTATGTTTTCCCGGAATATTCACAAAAAACAAATTTAAAAAAAAAAAAAAAAAAGTCTGCCAAGTTAGGTGTGGCACATAGCTTCCTCGTTTACCTATCATGAATGTATAGATCATTGAAAAGTTTTAAATGCTCTTGGAGAATTCCATAGCGGAAAAGGGTAAGTCAAGAAGTTGCGTAAAATGTCATAATTGATCAAATTTATTAAGAAACGAAAAAATTATACTTAATGTAATTAACGTTTGTGCAAGCGCAGAATGAACTGAAGAGTTGAAAACAATGAAATAGGTACGGGACCATCTACGACCGAAACCGCGCATTCGCTGACAATTTCATCAAAATCGGATGAAAACTGTGGAAAATAAGGTCATTACAAGTATTTTACATTGGCGCATGCGCAGTAACTATTAATGGTACAATTATATTGAAATTGATATGGGATGATCAAATCGTCATCCCCCAAATATCATCCGAATTTGAGCGAGATCGGAAGACTAGAGCGTGAGAAAATTATGATGCTTGGTAGAATTTACGTTTGCGCGTGCGAAGAGTGAGGTATTGAATCAAGAACGATGCAACTTACAAGGACACACGACACACACACACACACACATACACACACACACACACACACACACATACACACACACACACACACACATACGCACAGACACGGAACCAAAGTTGTTCAGCATGGTCTAAAACGTAAAACGCAAGTGGAAATTTTAATTTTGAGGACCAAACATTTTTAGTGGAAACTATGCTTCCGCTACCTTTAGGTAGACTCGGAAGCAAAACACGTAGTCACTAGTCACAACAAATATGATGAGAATAAGCACGAACATTCCCTCATAAATGGTCATGCTGCCCCACTGGAACTTTTGCTCCACTGAATAGAAAATAGTTCTGTTGGACGATCTTGAGTGCGGAAGAGTGTGAAAAAGAAAGCTCGTCAGATATTCAAGGGAAAAAGTTATTCTGCGTCTTAATTGTTTTTACTAAGACCGCAATGGTTTTCCACTTTAGAGAAGATGACTAGTTTATGCATCAGCACTTGAATTCCTCTTTGATCCGACCACATTAAAATGCTCTTACGCTCAAGTTTCCGCCTGCTTCCCAGTTTTACCATTTCCCGCGTTCCACTCCAGTTTCCCTTGTCTGCTTACATTTGTCTACAGCAAACTGAATTTACAATCCAGTTATTTTCTAACGGTAAGAGAAGAACGCAGACCTAGTTTTAGACATTGTCAGTAAAACTGTGAAAACGAAGATTTCGTATCACCACTGTGGTATACGTACGTGGATTTGATTTTTTTTTTCTTTTTTGTTTTTTAGTTCAGCCATGTAAGCAGTAGTTGTAAATGTACTATCCAACCGACAAATGATTTAAAAAAAAAAAAGTCTGCCAAATTGGGGGTGGCACATAGCTTCCTCGTTTACCTATCATGAATGTAGAGATCATTGAAAAGTTTTAAATGATCTCGAAAAATTCCATAGCGGAAAAGAGTAAATCAAGAAGTATCGTGAAAAGTCATAACTGGTCGGTCAATTAAGAAACGGAAAAATGGACCCATTATAGGCATAGATTTGTTCAGCGTTAATTATCCTTCATGATTTACTTTTAGCGGATTTTCGTAGAAAGTGAAGCTATTGCAATGGCTCGGAAAATTTTAAAATCAAAACTTATTAGGGGGGTTAAATATATATATATATATATATATATAGGTGTGTGTGTGTGTGTGTGTGTGTGTCCTTCCAGACGATAACTCTCCTTAGGATTGAGATAAAAATTCCGTTCTTGCGCCAAAGAGTCAAGCTTTCCAAACGAAAGGATGAGTTCGTTTTCCTGCTCTTTTTGAGCACATTAAATTAGTCTAATTTCTAAAAATGTGCTGAGAAAATCACTAAAAATGGCTAAAAATTGTATAATTGATTGACATATTTTAGCAGTTATTGCAGAAATAAAGTCTATTAAATAAAAAATGGAACATTCAAAAATGTATGTACGAAATGCTAGCAAATGTACATAAATTTCATTAAAATTTGCTAAGAAATCGATCCGGCGAGGCAAAAAAAAAAGCTAAAAATATATCTTAGGGGGGTCCAGGGGGGCAAAGCCCCCCTGGCGGGGTCAAGGGGCGGAGCCCCTTGCGAGGCCCGAAGGGCCGAGTAAAATAATATATATATATATATATATATATATAATTCGCTCATACGGTGTGTGTGTGTGTGAAACTTTTTTGTGTTGTTTTTGTCCTTCCAGACGATAACTCTCCTTAGGATTGAGATAAAAATTCCGTTCTTGCGCCAAAGAGTCAAGGTTTCCAAACGAAAGGATGAGTTCGTTTTCCTGCTCTTTTTGAGCACATTAAATTAGTCACATTTCAAAAAATGTGCTGAGAAAATCACTAAAAATGGCTAAAAATTGTATAATTGATATATTTTAGCAGTATATTGCAGAAATAAAGTCTATCAAATAAAAAATGGAACATTCAAAAATGTATGTTCAAAATGCTGAAAAATGTACATAAATTTCATTAAAATTTGCTAAGAAATCGATTTAAAAAAATTCAAAAAAAGCTAAAAATAAGGGTGGGCGGGGGGGTGGGGGTGGAGTGAGAGGAGGCGCCGCGCCACCTTGTGGCGGCTGGGGTGACCAGGGGCGTAGCAGAGGGGTGTAGGAGAATGGATATTTATTACTTTTATGTGTTACACCCATATAATACGTCGCGCCAACCTGAGGGGGGTACGGCATTAGGGGCATAGTGTGTTAGCAGAAAGGCGTCCGGGGCGTATCGGAACGGCTATAATATATATTTTATATTATATTTTATTACTTTTACCCCATATAACATTTAAACTACCTTGAACACTCTAGTATATTTATCTAGTATATTATATCATACTTTATTATGTTAAAAAAATAATTGATCCAGCCCATCTAAAATCCTTTGTTCTTTTTCTTCCCAAAATCTTCTCAGATAGTTCGAAGCTAATCGTTTTTAAATTAAAATTGCATTACATGGGCAGGATGGAGTCTGAACCCTCTGGATGAATAGCTGTTTACTTATATTTCTGCCATAGGTAAGTGGGGTGCCGTCACCCAAGTAATTTTGGACGCAGAATCGACTGGGATATGTCCCAGATGCTTCTGGAATCCAGTGTACCTACGGTTTTAGTTTGATTCCTATAGAAATTAGCTCCGTGGATTGAATGAGACCACTCGGGTGGCTGTACGATCATCCATTTGCTCCTCATCGGGAGCCCAGCCTGTAACGCGAGAACAGAGGTGGATAGTAGAAAAGAGACTGGCGAAAGCCCCAGAGCATGCTGGTTACTATAGCTGGCTATCTGATTCAGAAATAATAAACCATTATGTAATCATTTGCATCTTTTTTATAATAGAGCTAGAGTTAGATTGGAGAAGATCCAGAATAAGTTTCTAAGATTTTTAGCATTTAGAGTGGGAGTGCCGATCAATGGTGACTCTTTACATGAAAAAATGATGATGGGCATAAGTGGTCTGTCTCCGTTAGAGACTAGACGAAGGTGGATGGATGCAGCATTCGTTGTCAAACTGTTCAATGGTGGAATCGACTGTCCCTCACTCTTATCCTTATTTAATTTAAATGCCCCCCACTACATCATGCGCCACCATTTCATTTTTTCTAATCCTCACACCCACGGTAATTATTTATTAGATAGCCCTATTACTAGAATTCAGAGACATATAAATTATTTAGCTTCATTGTCCGAAGATTTAGATCTGTTCACCTCCAGTCTAAGTTACTTCAAGAAGCAGGTTTTGTCCCTAATTTAATATTTAGTTCGGTTTCAATTTCTCATTTCCTGTGACCGTCTTTATTGAAATTCGTGTTAATTGTTGGTGTATTTTTCCTGAACCTTGTAATTTTGGTAAAGTTTAAGAAATTTCATAAACTCCAGCATCCATGTCATGAACTTTTCTATTTTGTACATAATTATCTATCATGTTTGTACATAATTATCTATTATGTACATATTTATATATACATCTATATTTGTCATGTATATTGTTATTGGGCTACACCGGTATCTATTGAAATAAACAATAAACAAAATAATCAATAAAGACGAGTTTAATTCAGCACCCTTTAAAACCCCCCGACGAACCTTCTGTTCTTTCTTTTGCGACGAGGACATTTAATTTTGTAGCTAGATTGGGTTTTTGAACAACTGTGCGTCGACCTATATATATATATATAGATCGAGGAACCAACTAAAGAAATATTGTTCAAGCTCTAATCCCCAACTAATCCACAACTAATCACGATTCCCAAAGACACGGAACGGATAGCGATGTATTTATGTTTCAAAGATTGCGGAATTTTCCCAAGCCGATCTCTCGCCCGCACAGTGTATCGTAATTGGATCGAACAGCGAGGATGGGTCTTTCTCGTGGGAATTCCATTATTCATTAAACCGATAGCGGACATTTTCTGTCTTTTTTCTCTTTGCCGTTTTTTTCCCTTTCTCTTACTTTTTCTGTTTTTGCTACAGGAGTTATCCAACTCGTAAATTTTACCAGTTTTTGCGACGTGGGCAGGCGGCTTTTTGCGAGGCCTTGTCCGGGAGCTGACCTTTCTCCCCGTCGGATTTCAAATGAAGTAGGTACTCGTAACTTATTTTTACCTGGAACAGAAATGAACATTTTGATAAAATTGCGAAACACTACAATCAAACTTACAATAAATTTAAATAAATAGTAATTAGTAATGGAAATAGTACAATAAATTTCCGTCTTCGCCGACTCGCCTACTCTATGTCCTCTGAGGTTCTGCTTATGGTGTATCATGCATGTTTCGCAAGCCGTATTTCTTACTGTGTGGTGTTGTGGGGGAATTCCAGTCATGCGGAGTACATATTCAAACTACAGAAAAGAGCCATCCGCACTTTCCAGAAGCTTGGATGGAATAAAAGTTGTCGAGGACATTTTTATGAACTTGGGATTCTCACACTTCCTAGTATCTATGCGCTCAATTGTTTGTTGCTTGTGAAGACGAATTTGGACGTTTTTTCCATCGTCTCATCCATCCATCCATCGTTCCATCAGCTCGTCTAATCACAACCATTTCACTAGATCTCGCAAAAAACCTCAGTCCCCCGCAAGTTAGACTTAATTCTTCAATGATTTCGAACCCCTACCAAATGGGATGCCGTATGTTTAATCTACTTAACGAGGAGACTAACGAGCTTTCTTTCAAACATTTCAAGTGCACTATACAACGTGAACTCATTGAGCAAGAACTGTCATACTAGCGATTTTTCAAAATGAAATATAGGTACCATTTTTAATTAGTAGGTACTCAATTTTTCAAGCAATAATTTTTTTTGACTAGTGGGACGTTATACTATAATTATTCACTGTTCTTAGTTTTTATCTTGTAGCCATTGTTAATTTTATGTCAGCAACCGAGGAATTTTATAAAAGTACTCGAGGTAGCTTTTTAGATGTTTATAATGACTGTGATAACTTCTTAATTGTTGAAATTTTTTATTTTTTAAGATTTATATAAGTTGTATGAGGCATTGTTTTAGTGTGTTTGTAATTTATTGAGTGTACTTATGGCTTTATAGCGAGCTAATTGTTTAGGCTCGGGGGCTCTCATTCGGCTCGGGGGCGGTCTCGCCTGGTGATTCTCGGTAGCGCGATTTATGAATCGCAGCAAGGGGTGCTTACCTAAAAATAGGTGGGCGCCCCCGGGAGGCCGCCACGGTGGGTCGGGTCCGGGCTCGGTCGGGAAGCTCCGACCTAGCCGCTTTGCAGGCGGGTTAATGACCAACCTATACTCTTTAATTTCATTTTATTATTATTTTAATTAATCTATTTTTTTTATCTCTCCTTTATTGGCTACAGGAAAGTTAATTTACCTACTACGAACTACGTTGACAATTGTCCTACATTCTACCATCTTATGACAATATACAAGATTCTGATTCTGATAAGTATAGAACCTATCTAATGGGAAGATTCACGTGTTTCAATCCATCATCAGTGAAACCCCAATAAAAGCATTCTAAAACGCTGCAAATTATTACACAATGGTTTATTATATCTTTACTGGAAAGCCCTTCTACTCATAATACGAGTCTATAATATTACTAAACAACGCATACATAAGGCATCTTTTTTTCGGAACAGCTTTTATGTGGCCTCCAAAACTTGCTGGGTCAAAGAAATTGGCATTGCGTAGCTCTGATATCCCTTATATTAGTAAGCGCCATACTTTTGCCCAACTAACTACAAGCTGTTTTGAATAGTCAGAAGACAGGCTTTTTGCAGCGTTTTGCAGGATAGAGCTGATCAAGCTTGGTTCCATTTAATCTACCGGAACCTCAACTGGAACGTGGATTATCTTCTGAACACGAACCAGGATGAAGCCATAATACAGCGAAGTAGGAGGAGAGCAGGTACTCAGGCTGGTAGTCAGTATGATGAAGAAGGAGATTCCCCTTACTGAACATATCCTATTATACAAATCCAAAAGCACTGATGAGGCCTTGACGGGCGAAAGTACTAAGCGAATAAACACTTACAAAAAGAGAAGCCTATCAAATCTCACCCTCAAAATCAACGTACCTACATGAGGAATAAGGCGACCCACCATAAAACTAAACATAATAATTTTGCGTCTACATTGACTTGTGTACTGAAAATTGTGTCATCATACGGATCAGCATATGAAATATCGTATTGCTGAATTCGATGGGAGTTCTAAATCGGAGGATAACTTTATATTTGTGTATAGGGGGTTGGAGGGGGTTGGTAGGGGGTTGGAGGGGTAGTGACGTATGACGGGAGCTTTGCGGGAGTGTGACGGGGTGGTGTGTGGGCATGATGGGATTTGGGGATCATCTCGTCGTGAATATAACGCTAAGCCCTGCTTTTCAAACGCGCGTCCTGATCCCTCATACGAGATATCCCTATAGAGTCGGATATCCATCGAATTTCCACATCCATTTTTCCCGGCTTTTAAATGAGGTTTATAAACCGATTGAAATGAATGTGTAATGGGGATTCTAGCAATACTGCACTGCACCTAAAACATATTGGTACCTAAGTAATGCATGCAATACAGGGACGACCGTATGGATGGATTTTATCTAATTTCGGTGCGAGTTAAAATAAGAGGAAAACGAAAAATATTGTGACTTCTCGGAATTACCCTTTCTCCTCTCCCCCATTAACCCCCTCCACGGACAGTAAATTTTTATCTTAAAACTTCTAGCATGAAATTTGAAACTCCGCCAATACTAGACCAGATTCGTAACTAAACAAAAAAATATCATGAAAAGCTGACGATAAAATATAATTAAAAATAAACAAATTTAAAAAAAATCAAAACGACCACCAAAAAACCTAAAAAACTTTTATTTTTGATAAAATATTATGGTTTATTACTATTACCCCCTCCATTCACAACCTTCTATCATGAAATTTGAAACTACTGATAAGCCCTCCAAAACTAGACCGAATTTATGGTTGAACAAAAAAAGAATCACGAAAATCAGACGAGTATTGTTAAAACACACGGATTTATCAGTAATTTAAAACTCCAGACACGCGTTCGAAAACTATTTTGAATTCGTGATGGAACAAAATAAGAATAACGAAAATCGGTCGAGATTTGATGTTTGGGCAGCGCTGATTGGGCAGGTTTTTTTTTACTGATTCGGTCTTTAGAATGGTCGAAACGGATTTGTATACGATTATATTTTTCCTCATGCTTGGGTTGTCCCCCAACTCCCTGGATCAATTCCAATAGGCGTCCCTCTTGTTAAGAGCCCTTTTCTATAAGACATAGCTTCAGAGGGACATCCTAAAAACGCTGCAATGTAGGTAGATTTTAGGTATACTTTGTGATGCGGGTTTGACGTTAATGAAAAATGAAACGCCGCAAAATAGATAATTTTTAGAAACTCAACATGAATTCCTGAGTTGATAAAATGGTCAATAAACTCATCCACTTGTTGGCTCTCCTCTGATTCGCTGTCGGTTGGAGAATGAGGTTTGCGTGAGAGAGAATTTGAAGGCTCCAGAGTTTTGCAGAATCAGATAGGACTGAGGTTTGGGAGAAGCTTGCGGTTGTGCGTGGGGGTTGAGGAAGAGGTTCTGAATGGAAACTAGGCTTCAAGACCTTGATTTTCTTATTTTTCCTGGTAATTTCATGAAACGCACTTGCCCTTATTTTAAAACGCACTTGCCTCACAGTAAAAGGAAAAAAGAGTGGCTAGAACGTTTTATTGATTTACTGCAGCAATTTTTGTAGCCTTGATGTTATCAAGTGCGCAATTCATACAGAGACGACTGGTTGAAAGATATACAGTGGAATAAACAGGAAAGGAAGGGTTTTTAGAGAAGAAAACCATTGAAAACTGTACTTCCCTCAGATTCACACTGTGATATCGCACGAAGGCTTCGAGGTAAATGGTTCCAATCAAGCTTCTTTGTTCACTGAGGAGAACAAAACAAAAGCTGACTAACTTTTCTTCTGTTAAATTTTTATCAGACTGACTGACTGATTTTTAACTGACCAACTTTTTGTCTGTTAAATTTTTATCAGATGATCAAAAACACCTGTTCTGTCATTTGCTAAGAAATTTATTAAAATAGAGTGGTCTCATAGCGAAATAAAAAGAAGAGACGCACTTGCTCCGCCTGACCCTATTATTATACAAAAAGATTACGTTTTTGTGGTGTTTTAAAGGAAGTTAGGGTGGAAAAGGGTAAAGTGAGGGAATCCGACGGAATGCATCAATATTGTAAATGATAAGTAAGTTGAAACAAACTCTTTATCAAGAATATTGTTGTGAGAATCTTGATATTGGATTAGACCACTGCAGTATGGGTGTTTTCCAACCCGTAGAGTAGTTACAGTGTGAGGGGCTGTGGTGGAGGATGGTAAAAGTAAGAATTTAATCTGACGATGGGGATACGAAACGTTGGGATCAGAAAAAGTAGAAGAGGAGGACGAAGGGAGGAGAGATAAAATTTAATCAAGATGGTCCGAAGGAGGAGAATGGGGTCCGAAATAGCAACACCACTTACACGAACACCAACAGCAGTTGGCCCCTCTTGGAAATCGCCATGGAACGGTTTCTTATCGTGACTGTTTTTTTGTGCGATCCTACGAGCACTAATAGCTTTCCGTGTACAGCGTACCGCGTATATCGGAGGTCCCCGCGAGCCTTCTATTCAAAAGAAGGGTTTTTATCCGTGCCTTCCGCCAATAAAGGCTGCCCTCCCACCGGTCCTTTGAGCGATATTACTGGCATAAAACCTACGACCCGAACCTACAAAAACCCTCTTACAAAGATGTTACTACCTACGGACGACCTTCCTCTTCAGATCACGTCAAGAGCTTCTATACATTTCCCTCGACGAAATCTATTAGTGTTATGGAGTGTCATGGCCGTAAACGCGTTTGCCTACCTCATGGCCACCGGAGAGAGAAAAAATCTAGATGAATCAAACAACTCTTTCAAAATTTATTTTATGAAACTAAATAGAGGAATTTGATAACTAAAGAACGTTTTAATAAAATGCTTCATATTATTACAAAAGGGTTTATTATTTCTGTGTTTGACAACCTTTCTGAGAAGAAGTTAGTGAAAAAACGTCCATTTCCACGAAAAATAAAGAGTTACAATGTTAAATTGATTTCGACGGTTAGGCCATCATTAGTAACAAACAATAACTGAAAACACATTAGAAAGGATACAACTTTTATAGTCAATGGTGAACGGAGATCGAATCCCATTGGTCAAGAGGAACGAAAGGGGGCAGGAGATACAAATAATTAAGTGCAAGCAAAGTGAAGGGGGATTGTAGTTAATCATATGAAGTGAAAGGAAGGGATGAATTACTGGTTTCAACAATTTGAAGGGATAATTCCAATCTTTACAGACATGGACTTATCAGGGGTGAAATGTATTGAGGGATATCCTCATTTAAACATTTACCAGATCTGCCACTTTTCATAATTTCGAATTTTCCAAGTACATTCAACATACCTCCCTTTGGACAAAAATGAAGAAATTCTGTCAAATCAAAATTTTAACTATGATTGGATTCCTCAAGATGTTTCGCAAATGTGGACTTACCCTTATTTTCCTTGAAATCCTCCTGATGCTCTTCTATTCTTTCCCTAAATTTCCTACCAGTTTAACCGCAATATTCATAAAAATTAATCAAAAGAAAAATCCATTATCAAAAGCATAGCGGCTAGTAACGGATATGGAGGATATCTCGTTGATACCATATGGGATAAGGATCTTAGGAAAAAGATTAGGGAAAACATTTCCAATCTGGCCAGGGAAGATGTAAATTTAGGAGAAAAGCAATGGATAAGTATACCTTATTATGGGAAAATTTCTGATAAAATCGGCAAAATCTATCATCGAGAGTTACAAAGTAGGTTTTAAAACTAAAAATAGTCTTAAAGCATTACTAGGATTTGTTAAGGACAAAATCAATGTTCAGGATAAAAGTGGGGTTTATAAACTAAAATGTTCTTGTGGCTACGGATATTGCGGTCAAACTGGTAGGAAATTTAGGGAAAGAATAGAAGAGCATCAGGAGGGTTTCAAGGAAAATAAGGGGAAGTCTAAATTTAAGAAACAGCTTAAGGAATCTATACATAGTTACAATTTTGATTTGACAGATAGACAGTATGTAGAATTTCTTCATTTTTGTCCAAAGGGAGGTATGTAGAATGTACTTGAAAAATTCCAAATTATTTAAAGTGACAGATCTGGTAAATGTTTAAATGAGGATATCCCTCAATATATTTCACCACTGATAAGTACATTTCTGTAAAGCTCGGAATTATCCCTTCAAATTGATGAAACCAGTAATTCTTCCCCTCCTTTCACTTCATCTGATTAGCTATAATCCCCTTTCACTTCGCTTGCACTCAATTGGTAGTACTTCCTGCCCCCTTTCCTTTCTCTTGACCAATGGGATTGAATCTCCCTTCACCTGTGACTATTAAAGCTGTGTCTTTTCTAATGTGTCTTCAGTTATTGTTTGTTACTGATGATGGCCTATTCGTCGAAATCGATTTAACATTGTAACATTGTGGGGGGTTAGTTTTGGTACACACTCTACAATTTCCAACGCTGTCAGGCTCTACTTTGACGTGCCATGCACAAGTGTGTATAGGAGGTTAGGCTTCTCATATGCACAAAATTCGCTGAAAGAATCGATTCAATGCCGCGGCGCTCAGTGGTGCCAAACTCCTCAAATGTGACGAAAACCTCTTACCGTCAAACTTTTTTGCATGTAACTTGGTAGGCCCATGTTTTTTGGGTGCGGCAGAACCCAAAACTGAATTCAGACCTTGTTTACAAAATCTCGCATTGATTTCATAAATTGTATACGTTTTAGCTAGTTTTTAATATAACATATTACAAATTTATTATTGCGGATGATGGCGCACGTGCACAATGCGCAATGTTGTCGTCTGTGCATGCGCAAACGTAAATTCCATTGTGCTTCATTTTTTCACGCCCTAGACGTCTGATCTCGCTCAAATTTGGATTATAGTTGGGGGATAACGATTTGATCATCCTACATCAATTTCAACATGATTGTAGCAATATTAGCTACCGCGCATGCGCCTTTGTGAAATCCTTGTAACGACCCTAATTTCCACTTTTTTTCATCCGATTTCGACGAAGTTGTCAGAGAATACGCGGGTTAGGTTGTAGACGGTCCCCCATCAGTTTCATTGTTGCCAAATCAATACTTCATTCTGCGCATGAGCTATCGTTAATTCCATTATGCTCCATTTTTTCACACTCTAGTCTTTCGATTTCGCTTAAATTTGGATGATAGTTGGAATAAGATGACTCGATTACCTCATATCCATTTCAACACGATTGCATCATTAATAGGTAGCTAGTGCACATGCGCCAATGTGAAATACTTGTAATGACCTTAATTTCCACAGTTTTCATCAGATTTTGATGAAGTTATCAGCGAATGCGCGGTTTAGGTCGTAGATGGTCCCGTACCTATTTCATTGTTTTCAACTCATCAGTTCATTCTGCGCTTGCACAAACGTAAATTACATTGAGTATCATTTTTTCGTTTCTTAATTGACCAATTATGACATTTCACGCTACTTCTTGATTTGCTCTTTTCCGCTATGGAATTCTCCAAGAGCATTTAAAACTTTTCAATGATCTTTACATTCATGATAGGTAAACGAGGAAGCTATGTGCCACACCCAACTTGGCTGACGTTTCTTATTTCAAAGTTTATAATAACAGATTTCATAAATTTCATCCGTTTTAGCCGGTTTTCAATATAACATATTCCAAATTTATTATTGCGGACGTTGGCGCACGTGTACAATGCGCAATGTTGTCATTTTGAAATTTTATGTCTTTACTTTGGCACGTAAAGGAAAAAAGCGTTAAAAAAAAGCGTTAAAAAAGCGTTACGTAACGTTGCTAGGGAAATGGTACTTCGTCGTTTTTCATCCCACAAAATTCGTTGACCATTCGTTCGAAAGCTCTCGATTTATCCAACCATATTATATGTTAACTACTGCGAAGTGCGTGGCCAACAAGCTGAGTTATGAGCATGGTTATTTGAATAATTGTGTACACACAGGTGATCATTCTCAATAATTGATATTGTGAACATGATTGTAACCACTTGTTAATTTTTGATGATTTCATTGAGCTGGTGTTTCGATTTGATTCATAGCAGGTGATCCGAATATTGCGAGAACGGTTTGATTTCTGAAGCGGTGGTTAAATCATTTTAATAGGTAATTTCTATACTATACACTCTAGGAAGCTGTAATTTCGTATGTAGCCTCTTTAGGACTTTTACTTGATGATATCCAGGGTCCGGATCAGATGAGTGGCTCTTAAAACTGATTTCTATGCTTTACACTCTAGGAAGCTGTAATTTCGTATGTAGCCTCTTTAGGAAATTTACTTGACGATGCTCAGGGTCCGGATCAGCTGAGTGGCTCTTAGAGCTTGCTAAAGACATAAAATGTCCCAATGTGTTGCAGACTCGTATGCAAGCGTTTCTGATGATTATCGGTTTTGATTTGTTATCACGAAAAAACATTAAGATTGAAAAAGAAAAAAAATTATTTGTTTGCCCATTATAAGGGTTTTAGCAGGGAGGGGGTTGGGGGACGTTTAGGGGACTCCCCGTATACTATAATTTACGAAAATTCTGTTATGATCATGCTGCATGGCTTGAACTTTCTTTCACATCACATTAGTGTTTAGTCCTGTCACGCCGAAACCAAGAGAAATTCGGATACACGACGCTAAGTGAAACCCTCGCATGTTTGTTAGTGTCCGATCGAAAATGGAAGACACAAGTTTCGACTCAGCCGCTCAGTCACACGGAGAGTCCGGACAGAGGAGCTCCGGGGTACAACAACAGGGCAGGAAGCGGCTTCCTCCGGAAGAGCGTGTTTTATGAATGACTCGCAACCGACAGCCCGTCGACCCGGTGGGGCTTAACTCGCCTCTTTTACCCTTCTCGGGGTTAACTCCGACTTCGTGACTTGATCCGCCGTCACGACGCGAAACCTGCGGTGTCACGTATGAAAATCAAGATGTCATGATGTTGTGAAAAGAACGCTTAATTGCCCTCACGGTTACTCAATCAGTGAGTCGTGTTTTTGTTAAAGTATTTTTGCAAGTTTTGCATCAACACAAGAAATCTGATGTTAATGCTTTACGACAGTGGTACCAACCTGAAAGGATTGTCAAAATTGATAAATATTTTGAAAAAAAAAAAAAAAAAGTTTCAGTCATGCAGCATGATTGGATGAGAGAATTTTCATGAATTATCGTGCTGTATAATGTTGAATTGTTTTGATACTTGAAATACAAAAAAATGTCAGGAGGGGATAGAAGTTGTTTTCTTGGTCGATTAAAAAGGTTCATTATTGAAAATAATAAACCAAAACACACACACACACACACACACACACACACACAACGAGCTTCGGATTCGGATTCAGCACTCTCGAAAACCCCCAGGACCAGTACCAGTTTCGTGAGGGCAGGACTTTGATTTATTCATTTTATTTTATTTCATTTTTTTGGAGCAGTGCAATATCCCGCAGTCACTAATCAGTGAAAATGAAAAACCCACTATGCCTATAATGTGATATAGGCTATATCCTATTGAACGATCACATACTTGCCTGTTCGGTACTTTTCCGTTATACCCCCCCCCCCCCGCCCCGCAACATGTCTTCAACACGCCCGCCCGCCCGATGTTCCTAGGCATTACTTCTCACTTAGATTACGAGCATCCAGACCGCCAAAGTATACGTATGTAACACATCATTCTGACCTACATGTCCAACTAATCTGTATTTTTACTAAGGGATTGATTACTTGATGTTATGTAATTTTGAGATGCGAGCTTGCGAGCATCCAGACCACCTACCTATACACAGCATTCTGATCTACTTGTGCGAATTCATGTGGAGGCAATCAAACCACAACCACGCCAATTTGTTTCAACAAATCCTCACCGACATCGGCAACTTCTGAAAACACGGTAATTTTTTTTTTTTTTTTTTTTTTAAATAATAATATAATTTCTTCTCACAGCTTGAAATTGTCACCAATTCTACGTAAATATGTAATCTAAGTAAGAAGTAATGCCTAGAAACATCGGGCGGCGGGCGTGTTGAAGACAAATTGACGGGGGGGGGGGGGGGGGGGGGGTATAACGGAAAAGTACCGCCTCTTCAAGTCAAAGGCTGTTTTTTCCATTTTAAATTATATAAGTTTCTATGGATGATGCCTTCAAACGGCTACTCTTAATGTAACAATCACTAACTTCTGAAACGACATAGCTGCACCAATCAAATGTTCTGTGAACACACAGACCTCAAGAATAGGAATTTATCGTCTTTCTCCACCGATAGCTCCGCTGCGTGTCTATCGTCTGGGGATAGGAATTGAGTTATCCATTCCGCAGCTGCAATGTTATTAATTTCCTACGTCACAATCGCATTCGGTCATTATCTACATCGCGGCCGCCTTGAGCACGTTAGAGCACATTGATCGACTTAGAGTTGCCCCGCTACGAGGGGACGTGACCAAACTCATTTACCTAATCAGCGGTACCTATTTCCGTACAACAGTCAGCTCTCGCATCTTCCCTACCAGATAATCCTGCTCTGTGGTACCCGTGAAAAGCCTTGATTACCTTCCTTCAAGCCTCCATAGCTCATAATGTCTGACGCGAAAGATAATCAATTGTGATTTGTTGTAGGTAGAAAGCAGTACAGTGTTACAGAGTTACAAATATTCAACGAGTACTAGGAAACTCATCAAAAATCTGAACTTGAGTTTGATGATTTTCCCGCCCGGGTAGGAAACTTGACGAAACTCCATGGACGAAAAACTGCGTCAAATCAGTTTATCTGCATAAAATTACTTAGTAATGGTTTGCATTTATTTATTTCGACTGCTGTCCAGCACCGCCGGGACACTCCTCGAAAACTGGCTTCAGGACACCCTTCAAAAGTAAGAGCAGTCGGGACACTCATCGAAATATGGTTGATGGGAAACTCGCCACCTACGTGTCAACCCTGAACTGCCTGCTATTATTACAACTCAAGGCCACCATGAATACCAGGCCAAACCTCATACCTTCTATCGAACACACGTATATAACTTTTTCTGGGATGGCGTACTGGTTCTTTGGGGTTCAACTGCTCTCTAGTATCTAGTCTCTCCGATTCCATAAGACATTACTGAACAGAACAACCCATGATATGCTTTGAGGAGTACACTTTGAGAAACATTTGAAGCGAGACGTCTTAGTAGAAACATGTTCGTTGAAAGCTTTGAGTGAACACAATCCAAATGTGCATTCCAACGCAAATGTGGAGTCTTGAGATTATCTTATATTTTTTGCTGGTCGATATCTCAATCTGGCTCGGAAGAAATTAAATATTAGTGCGAGAGATCGTGTTGCTTCAGTGCATTTCTTATGGGATTCTGGGCCTACAAGCATTCTGGTCAGGGTTGCCAGATCTACAGTATTTCAAGTAGATCTACGGTATTTTGAACCCTTTGAAATTTATTTATTTATTTATTTATTTTTTTTTTTTTTTTACCGTTCTACTGTATTTTGCAAATTTTCAACAGTTTTTTTCGGAATGAAAAGGAAAAAATTAAAAATTATGAAAAAATAAAATCTCACCCTTCTATTATTTTAAGTACCTACTTGAGTGGTAATTCACAGGATTAAGGCGCATTATAACTTAAGATTGTCATTATCTGTATGGGGGATGAAGTTCTATCTTGACGCTCGTTTCGAAAGTTATTTGTTAGTCTTGACAAAGTGTTCGACTGTCTCATAGCAGTTGTTCCTTCAGTCTTCGATACGGTTTTTGTGCGAAATATAATTTTTTCAACGCCCTTCCCACCCCCTAAGTGTGTAAATACATGTAAGGTGAGTTTCTCAAAGATGGGGACCATCCTGTACTAATCCCTTTCGCTTAGCATCATAATATTCTGTGCTAAGGTGTTTTTGAATAGATTTTTCTACAGTATTCTACGGTTTTTGATTAAAATCAACGGTTTTATACAGAATTTTTGAATGAAAAAAAAAGACAGATAATTTAATAATGATTAATTCTACACATTATTAGTTCAATATGGTTAGTTTGCAATATTAGTTTAAAACTAAGCGTAATAAATCAGCTTTCCTTGACACTACAGAGGCTTAAGGATTATGTTGTGATAAAATGAGAGCATTCCAAAATGTGGCGAACGATTTTCCTGCTATGAAAACTAAGGGAGTTTCACTTCCCTAGTAACGTATTGGTTGTACGTGAAAATCAATATTCCGACGTGACGGTCGGAAAAAAATGGAAACATCCTGTTATCCTGTTAGGTAATCATTATTAAATGATAAAATCGACAGTATTTCTATAGTATTTTTCTGTTAACATCTGGAGTATTTTGCTTCTTCGAGTCTGGCTGATGGATGTTATTTGAAGTGAGGCATTAGTAGCGCAGGTCCCGGTACAATGCAGGTAGTAAAGGCCCTGCGAAGGGTTGGTTCAATGACTTTTCTTTCAATGACTTTCACGTTACCAGTTTTCGATCAGTTTCCACAAATATCAGGAAACCCATCGAAAATAATTGTTATCTTTCCAATTTATATCCTAATATTTGATTTCATATTTTCGACGACTTTCCCATCCATTCAGTTTCGACTAGTGTCCCACTCCACGAGAGCACATATTCAGATTTTCGATGAGTTTCCTTTCGATGAGTTTTTAGGGACCCGTGGCGGAAGGAACAATATTTCCCCAGCAACGACCTACGTGAAATTCACTGCAGGAATTGATTCGTGTCACAATTTGATGTTGATACTGAACTTGACACCCTCTATCATTATAATTGGCCTCTGCTATGTTTACGTCTAGCTTAAATACAACAAGAACCGTGCTATACACTATGCACAACTCTGGTTGCAATTTTCGAAAATGATATGCACGTACAACCAGTGTGTCGTAACAAGTGTACAAGTGCAATCGACGGCATTTTCAACTCGTGTGACTTCATGGGGGAATTCACAAAAAAAACTTCTCACGTCTTATTTCACACGAAACAAAAAGAAACTCGAAATGTCCTTATCACGTGGCTATCTGATAGCCTGGAGAGTCGAGAAATACCGCTAATGAAGGAATCCGCGTGGAATGTTTTAATCGTGTACAAACCTCCCTTCTCAGGCTACCTCGTAAGGTACATTCCCTGCACGAGTCTGACAAAACAATTGCTTAAATAACCCTCGTTGGGTTGTTGAGTTTCTATACAAACAGCAGGCTAAATCGGGTGTGGTAGTGACCCATAGTTTTCCTGTATCCATAACATGATTGTGTAAAACGGGAGAGTTGAAGTATCATTTGAAGAAAGTGTGAGAACATTATTAGTTATCTAGACATCTAGAGCCTAAGGACTGTCCAGAGCCTAGTCTGTAAATGTGTCTGAAAGTTATTTTGTTTGCACATGTTTAACGACTACCATTAGTACAGAATTTCAGCGAAAAACAATGTTTGTCAACATTAAAGCATAGTTTCCTCCCCAAATTAGCGAAGAAAAGTAGAATTGACTACATCGTTGAAAAGGTGAGTTTTTGGCGCAGTTTTCACCGTTCTTGTGTCTTGAAAAAATATTGGTTCGCATAGGTCAATTCCCAATCGAAAAAACTCAAGGTTTCCCGAATCAGGTAAAATTTGCTTTTCATAGAGCTTTTTCACTTCTCAAACCTTAATTCTTAAGAGAGCTCAGGCATCTAAATTTAATAGTCTTTCCAACGGTTTCCTCAGATTTGAATTTACACAGCAAATTAAGGGCGTTATGATCGCTTCAGTGACAAAACTTCAAAAACACGAAAAAAAAAAAATCTTAAAAACCAGATTAATCGAAAACTAACCGTTTGCGAGGAACTTCAGATCAGAAATGAGCTCTAAAATCGACACCTGAAATAACGACCACCTTATGCGGGAGACCCTGCATACTGGGCTAAACAATAGATAGATAGATGAATGATTTATTGACATGACAGAAATAATAATGAAAATAATACACTTTATAATATATAGGAAATTAAACACACCATTATTTATATTAGTGTTGTCAACTTATTGTCGGAAATGGGCAAGCCCGTGCTGCCGACAAGAGTCAGAACTCAGCTCAAAAGCAGTACAACAAAGGAAGATTCCTCAAAATACAGTAAAAAGAAAAAGAAAAAACCCCGGTTTATTTCTTTTTTCCATACTCTGTATGAAATCATAGGAACACAGAATGTGTTTTTGCCAACAATTTCCTTACCAACGGCTTGGTTGCACGTGAATAATAACAATATTTGGCAATAATAAAATAAATAATTGTTAGACATTTAATTTGGTCTAAAACCCTATAAATATTATATAAATAAATATGTAACTACAAGAAAAATACTATATAAATTGAGAGCTTTCCAACGAATGGTGAACGATTTCTGTGCGATTAAAATTGCGGAAGTTCCATTTCCCTACCAACGGCTCGGTTGTACGTGAAAATCATAAGAAAATTTACAAGCGGTTGCAATCATGTTGACAATATCAATTATTGAGAATGATCATCTGTGTGTAAACAATTGATTCAAATAACCATGCTCATAACTCAGGTTGATGGCCACGCACTTTGCAGTAGTTAACATAATATGGTTGGATAAATCAGGAGCTTTCCAACGAATGGTGAACGATTTCTGTGCGATTAAAATTGCGGAAGTTCCATTTCCCTACCAACGGCTCGGTTGTACGTGAAAATCATAAGAAAATTTACAAGCGGTTGCAATCATGTTGACAATATCAATTATTGAGAATGATCATCTGTGTGTAAACAATTGATTCAAATAACCATGCTCATAACTCAGGTTGATGGCCACGCACATTGCAGTAGTTAACATAATATGGTTGGATAAATCAGGAGCTTTCCAACGAATGGTGAACGATTTCTGTGCGATTAAAATTGCGGAAGTTCCATTTCCCTACCAACGGCTCGGTTGTACGTGAAAATCATAAGAAAATTTACAAGCGGTTGCAATCATGTTGACAATATCAATTATTGAGAATGATCATCTGTGTGTAAACAATTGATTCAAATAACCATGCTCATAACTCAGGTTGATGGCCACGCACTTCGCAGTAGTTAACATAATATGGTTGGATAAATCAGGAGCTTTCCAACGAATGGTGAACGATTTCTGTGCGATTGAAATTGCAAAGAAAATGTTTCTGTAAAAACTAAAGTAGGTACATAATTGGAATGGAACGTGGAACCAGGTTATTTTGTAGCATAGGTACTAGCCATAATATTTTCTAAAGGGATGTAACCGACTGAAATCAACCAAGAGTATACAAGCTTTTTGTATCCACCTCAGTTACTATTTAAAGGTGATTTCAGAACTCTAGGTAAAGATTTGAGCACTACATGTATTAAATATCGAGGGTTTTTTGTGAACAGAGTTGTTTTTGTACGAGGATTTGTAACACTAAGCGAAATCTTGTTGGGTATGCGTGTCCTGTTTCAGCAGAAATTATTTCAGGATGTTTATAATAATATAGTAACAGGTTTTTAACGAACAACTGCCTAATTGAGAAGTTTTTGCTTAAATTGATACTTCCACCGAACTGAATGTTTTGGGCTTTTTTAAGCATACCTTCAATATACATTTCTGTAATGTGGCCAGAGGTTTCAATGATGTTTGATATGTGCCACCCCATACGATAATTCCGTGTTGAATTATGGAATTATGGATGTTGAATTATAACCTTTGGGTAGTAATTTCCAGTAAACTCTCTCCTGTAAACTTGAGAAAAACGATATAAGCGATGTTAGAATTTTATCGACGATGTCATTTAATTTCATTTATTTCATCGTCAGTCCCGTTCGGATGCGGCTGTTGATGGAAGATCAACAGTGTGGATAACGACGGCGGGGAAGTTGGGACGTGATCAGAAGAGACGCCCGTCAGTCCCCGATGTGATCAGGCGGTTTGGTTGGGAGACCCGAATCGCGGTGTCCCGCCGCCGCCGCCTCCGCCCCAGATGTTGACTTTCCCCGCGGAGTTGACGCTCCTGTCACGTTCCCTCACCGGCGCCGCTTAACTTTAACCCTCTGACCTCCGGTCGTCACATCATCTTGACGCGTGAGCCGCAGCCCCGCGACCTCCTCCGTCATCCGATGTCACAAAGGTCTAACCCGAGCGTCCGCCTTTGTCACACAGCTGTAATTCACCTGTCAACGGCTGATTCCGCCCCAAATGGACGATACTTAAAACGTCCAAAAATAGCTTGCCTGCTCTCTCGATAGTTTTAAACAGCAGATTGTAATAGAATATGAAGCAATAACAAGCAGCGTAGTTAAACATAGATAGGTAGATATATATAGATAGATAGAAGCAATTTTTTTAATTTTGCAGGAATATTTTTTAATTATCTCAGGAAAAATACTTTCGCGCGGGGAACCCCCATTTTTATGGCAGATTCGAATTCTACGTGAAATTTCGGTACTTTTCCGTTATCCCCCCCCCCCTCCTAAAACGAAAAAAAAACCGAAAAATCGACCAAAATTGCACTTATCTTACTCATTTCCGCATAGCACAAAGCGCACCGAAATGTAGTTTTTTCCCAAACAACCAGGCACGCAAGAAAAAATTCATTTCTTCTTCCATAACGGTAGGTCTCTAAGGGTATGTTTAACTTCTGTAGGGGATGCTGCTCGCTTCGCTCGCTTGAGGAAGTTATACTGCCCACCCAACTTGGCAGACGTTTTTTTCTGTTGGAAATTCTTACAAACAAATTAAATCTTATAAAACTATGTGGAACCACGAAAAGTTTATTAGTGGATGTTGCTCGCTTTGCTCGCAAGGTATACCTGTATATGTGTAGGACAAAGTCCGTATTTATTCTGTTGAAATGGCTCTCGCTTCGCTCGCAAGGTAGGTACCTATACATGTATACCTGCTCGCCTCGCAAGGTATTGCGTAGAAGTGCAAATGGGAACCCCCCTGTGAGGGTCCCTTCTGGTAAGCAACGTTGTGAAACGGGCGGCCCGGGTCGATTAATTTCTGATGTTAAACGGTTCCCCTCGCTTCCGCTCGTGATTTGACCAACTTAACGTCACTTTTTTCGATATCCGATTTCGGATTCAGATTCGGCGGACCCAAAGCTGTATTTCGCCCGCGAAAACCGTTCCGAAAAACGTACCTTTACGGGGTATATTTTAATGGGAAAAAACGTGGTTTTTCGTCGGACTTTTTGAGAAAACGGGTCCGTACTCTCGCATTTTTTTGACGCATTTCCCGATACTTTTTTCGTGATCCGATCTCGCCGTCGTCTTCCTCGTAGGAAAACCTACGAAACCGGTATTTTTCCGGAATTTTCAACGCCCGTTTAGAGGGGTAGGGGAAGCGGGGAAGTCCAAAAAGCGCACATTAATTCTTACTTCGACCCCCCTCCCGCCCTACGGCCCATGGTTCGGGTGGGATTAGAAAATGTGAAATTCGCTCGCTCCCCCTATCGGAAAATCTCAAGAAGATCCCCCCACTCGTACACTCCCCCCACTCAGCCGTTTGGCCGTGCATAGACACGACAGACAAACAGACAAACAAACGGAGTTTCATTCTTATTAATAGTATAGATCTGTGACTAAGATTTTGATCGAAATATCAGATTTTTCTTTCGTCTTTTCTCTGTGAAATTTCTTTCCAACATTAGTCCAAAGTTCTTTCCTCAAGACCAAAGCGTACCATATTTTTTCCTTCAATGATTATGTACTGATGCTACAAATTTAATAAACATGTCATTCATTCATTCACAAAAGGTAACTAAATGTATACATCTGCCTAGGCGTAGAGCCTACTGAAGAAAATTAATTGTATTAAATAACACACCTACACTTTCCTAGTGTGTAAAACGAGCTGACCCACCAACTGAAAATTGATTTCATATAATAAATCACCTACCTACGCTTCAGAAGTCCTTCTAGAGGTGACTAAAGTTGTAATAAATCTGGTTTCGTGAAGTGAAAATTCCATCGAAATTATACTAGCAGCTGCAATCGTCGTAGTTACAAGGCAAATTTCGCTATGTCCCACCAGTTAAGATTTGCTCCCATGTTGCTGATTTGGTTTCTTGCCGAAGTTCCAGCCCTTAGAGAGAGCGAACACATGAACCTACAGCGACCGGGTGGTTTCATTCGGTTCTTTGGAATAATAACTATCACTGACAACCAAAAACCATGACTACTACCTTGACAGTTTTCAAGACCTTGTTTTAGCGAATTTTCGTAGTAAATGAGGCGATGGCAATGACTCCAAAATTTTGGTACATTTTAGTACGATTTGTGCTGGGTAGAGAAATGAGTAAGAAAAGTGCAATTCTGGTCGAAGTTTTGGAAATTTTTTTCATTGATTTGGTCTTAGGATGCTTTGAAACGGATTTGCATGCGGTTATTTTTTTTCTCATGCTTGGGTTGTCCCCCACCCCCTGGATCAATTCCAATAGGCGTCCCTCTTATTAACGAAACCTTGCCTATCAGACATAGCTTCAGAGGGCTTCCTAAAAATTAACGCATACACAAATAATTCTTGATTTAAGACTTTAGTTGTAGTGAGATGAGTCTCACACTTACTGTACTTACTGTACTTCATCAGTATAGAACGGGAACCAGCAGCCCCGTACTCGATCAGCAGAATGTTGAGTTTTGAATGGCCTCGATGAATTAGAGGGATCAACCCTTGTAATACTCTCTACAATACAACGCGGCCATGGAAGAAAGGAGGGGCACCTAGAGCTCAATCCGAGAGATGCTCGTGGACGATTGAAGTGATCAGTGCGGATCATCTGGATTAAAATCTCGTCCCAAGGGCTCCACGTACTCGAATCTCAGTCTCAAATGAGTTTCTCCAAACGAGCAAAACCGTAGGATAAATTCAAACTGTTCGCAGGAACGCCCTGGGGGAGCTTCGGGAAAGAGAAATAAAGTTTAGTCGACTGAAATTCTGCCTCGCAGGAGGATTGATTGATAGAGCTGAAGGTAGACGTGTGGTCGGGAGATCGGGCGAGGCCATGCGGGGTCCTAAGCATACACTTTTTTTACAGACAAGACCTTTCGTATTCAGTTGTTGCGCCCTCTTCGTGTGTGTTCGAATGGGATGATCCTACACAGCAAGTTGAGTCTATGTATTGTATGTACGGATTCAGCAACAAATCAATTCATTTCACAGGAGTTATCTTCTTTTATAATAGAGAGTTTTTGTATTTCTCGTATTCATTTTCTCGTATACGAAAATGACCTTTCCGAAACGAGAAGAGGTTTTCGTTATGTGGAAACGCTTTTCGGAACGGGAACCTTTACTCGTGCTCAGCTTTTTCGGAATCGTAATTACGAGACGACAACTTGACCTTCCTCTAGGATAACAAACTAGAATAACTTAGCAACTATCTGCAGTTGGCATGGACACACACACACCCGACAAAATCGCCTGAATTTCCCCCGTGCCGTATTTTGTTGGTGGTTTAACCTTTGTATTTGTCTTTTGACATTTTTTATGTCTTTACTTTGGCACATAAACAAAAAAAGCGTTACGATTGGTTTTCTGATGATTTCCGCTTACAACCGAGTCGTTGCTAGGGAAATGGTACCTCGTCGTTTTTCATCCCACAAAATTCGTTGACCATTCGTTCGAAAGCTCTCAATTTATCCAACCATATTATGTTAACTACTGCGAAGTGCGTGGCCAACAAGCTGAGTTATGAGCATGGTTATATGAATAATTGTTTACACACAGGTGATCATTCTCAATAATTGATATTGTGAACATGATTGCAACCACTTGTTGATTTCTGATGATTTCATTGAGCTGGTGTTTCGATGATTTGATTTATAGCAGGTGATCCGAATATTGCGAGAACGGTTTGATTTGTGAAGCGGTGGTTAAATCATTTTAATAGGTAATTTCTATACTTTACACTCTAGGAAGCTGTAATTTCGTATATAGCCTCTTTAGGACATTTACTTGACGATGCCCAGGGTCCGGATCAGCTGAGTGGCTCTTAGAGCTTGCATACGAGTCTGCAACTAAAGACATAAAATGTCCCAATGTGTTGCAGACTCGTATGCAAGCGTTTCTGATGATTATCGTTACTCCTCTCCTGCGTTGTTAATCATTATATTGTGTTGTTAATAGATATTATGTATTTACTTTGGCACATAAACGAAAAAAGCGTTAACAAAAAGCGTTACGGTTGGTTTTCTTATGATTTCTTTTGTGTTTTTTCCCGGCACCTCAACCAGAAGTGTCATTAGCGGCATTTTGTTCTTGCTTTCATGTTCAAGATTTCATTTCAAAGTTCATTTTGAACACGTTTCAAAGATTCGCGTTCTTCACAGCTGATTTTTTTTTTTTTTTTATATGATGTAGAGGTAAGTGGTCGTTGTTTCTTACTTCATGTTATATTTTGGAAATCGTCTACTGTGACAATTGAGTTTTGAGCAGTGATTCACTACAAGAGTCACGTTAACGTCTCTATAAGAGTTCTCTTTCTCTCGGGCTTACGAAAACGCTACGAGAAATCAATGCAAAAAGGTTAGCATTCATCGTGCTCGCTCTAACAGCTTGTTTTCGTGTTTACGAGAAATACAAAAACTCTCCAATTCCTTATTGTATTTTTTTAAATCACATTACCGAATTTTTTATCACACGAAAACCGTTAGCCACTAGTTGAAACGAAGTTAATACCTGTTGATTGTACTGAATGCACTTACGCTCTCAAAATATCTTCTCTTCTTTCGCCCAATGTACCATAACAAACGTATACAGGGTATGACAGTCAAACCTGCGATTTTAAAATGACTATAATCTGAAAACGGGTGTGTTATTGAAAAACGTTATTGATTTTTTAAAACATTTTTCAGTACATCAAGTTTACAACTTATTAGCAATTTGATTTTGATCTCATTTACTGCATAAACAATCCAAATGAAAGATACAGAACGTCTTTTGACAAAGTCTGATAATTGATGAACTCATTCATTCTGAAACTCAACTAATTGATGTTTATTATTTCACTTCCAGTGTGCTAGTTCGTGTGGTTTTCTTCTCTTCAGTCTTCTCAGCAGGTCGGTTACATCAAGGAAGTGGACAGCTTCGATGTTGACATGACCTCTTAGTCGCTCCTGGTGGGCGATGGCAATTTTCTTGATAGTTTCATCTATAGTTTCCACCTTTAGATCATGGTGGAGTTTGTCATTCTGAATGTACTAGGGTGCATTAACTATGTTCCTGAGCACACAATTTTATAAAGTCTGGATAAACTTCCGACTGCTCCGAGCTGTGCAGCCCCACAGCTGCATTCCGTAAGTCCATACTGGCTTTAGGACTTGGTTGTACAGGGTAAGTTTGTTTTGAACAATTTTGATGGTCTGCCCACTATCCAGGACATTTTTATGTGTTTGAGAGTCAGTATGTTTTTTTCTTTTTCTTTTTTACGTGCGATTTCCATTGCAACTTCGCATCTAACTTCATCCCCAGATATTTTGTTTTATTAGCGTAAGGGATGTCTTTGCCAATAAGCGGGCCAATAGATGATTTGAAGGTTCAACATGTACCGATTTTGCCTTATTCATTTATATTCTCCTTTTGGCTTTTGTGAAACATTTTTTGGATATGAGAAATAGATCGATTGAGCTCATGAATAAAAGTGTCCATGTTGTTGGCTGCCTACAGCCAGCACAGCAGTATCATCTGCGAAAGTGGCGGTTGCATCTCCACTTATTTCAGGTAGGTCAGTGGTGAAGAGTAGGTAAAGGAGTGGGCCAAGTACGCTACCCTGCGGTACATCAGCACCAATGTAAGGTCTGTACGGTACGAGTCCACCAGCTCGGCAAATTGCGATGGCAGAGATTTTCTCAGCTTGCACTGTATGACCTTTATCAAACGCTTGGATGAAGTAAGCAAGTTGAGTCTACCTATTATATAAGCGAATTCTGCAACACATCAATATAATACACAGGAATTTTCTTCGTTTATAACTCCTTATAGCATTTTTTAAAATCTCAACCGAATTTTTTATCTCACGAAAAACTTTAGCCACCGGTCGAAAGGAAGTTAATACCCGTTGATTGAATTGAACACACTTACACTTCCAAAGTATCCTCTCTTCTTTCTCCCAATGTGCCATAAAACACGTATGTCAGGTGCGACAGTTAAACCTGTGATTTTGAAAAGACTATGTTCTGAAAATGGCTGTGTTTTTGAACAATGTTATTGATCCTATTTTAATCTAGATTTAAAAGAATATGAAAGAAATGATTCAGTTTTTTTTTAAATAGCACCAGTAGACGGCGTCCATTCTGATTGAAGCATTCCTGCAGGAGATGAGTAACACTGTTCATTACATCATGGAGCTTCTGCTGAAAACTCTCTCGATTTCTTGACGAATTCCGGCCTTCAGTTTTTCAAGAGTACGATAGTTCAGGAGCCAAAGTCCAAAATAGATACTAATTTCAGGAGAAAGTATGAGGTTAAATTTTGAAAATTTTGGCCGTTTTGAGTGAGAAAATCTTTGTCTGCCATCTCGACATTGGTGGATTACAAATGGAAGCCGCATAAATATGGCTTAACTCGCCCATTTTAAAGTTTTCTTCTGATAATTTCTAAACCATTCATCCCACAGAAATGTTCCTACGAAGGAAAGTTGTAAAGCATAAAAATACAAGAGCGCCCCGATTCAAAAACTATGAATAATCTACCAGAGTATGCGAATCGCAAACAATTGGTCAGTCCTCTCTTCCCCTGTCTATACTTTTGCCCTTCAAAATCACCTAGCGGCCTTAATATTGGTTAAATTTGGTCTGCCAAACTTCATTCGATTCAGGGTTGAATCATTTCCAAAGTTCCGTTATAGAGCAAATTTTAGCTAAGACGTTTCCCCACTGACTTGCAGTAGAACTCATGAATTACATGTCATTTTACACAAAACGTTAGCAGAAACGGCGTTTTACTCTGTACTAGTCCGACCCATTGCAATAGCTTAATTTTCTACGAAAATCCGCTAATAAAAGTACTCAGCTGTAGAAGGTAGGGAAGAGTGGGGTAATACCGCCAAGTCGGGGAATACTGCCACCCCTTATAATTATTTAACCACCTGAGTGACTAATCTCGTAGCCCCATATATCGTCATCTTTAGATCAGCAGTAATATTGGAAATGTTGGTTTGGGGTCATTAATTTGTTTTCATCAAAGATAAGCGAGTTCATACTTTTTGAAGCTTGGCGTTTTAGTTTTACTGTGTTCGAGTTTGTGTGGTAAGTAATAGTTTTTCATACGTTTATGTAAATTGTTGAGCATGACAACGTAGAAGCATCATTCAACTTCAATTTCCACCCATTACTTCATGATTTTTTACGAAAACTGTAGTTTTTAATGATTTTTTATCTCGAAAAGTATATTGGGGTAATATCGCTACACCGAATTCAGGGTCATTCCGCCATGGCGGTATTGCCCCAATGCTCCAGTCATCAGACTTGTTGGAAGTTTTTTGTGGTAATAATTTCTATTGATTCTGAGTAATTAAAAATATAAATTAATATTTACAGTACGAATTATATTGTGGTAGCTTATCTTCTTTGCACCTGTACATATACCTCTTCGTAATTTATTAGATGTTCAACTACCTCTGACTAAAATTGTACAGTAGGTAGGTATCTACCTAACTGCCTTCCTAAATCAACATAACAGTTGTAAGATTCCACTCTTCTTGCTCCCGTTTTGATTTTGACTTTTTTGTTGTGAATTTTTGAAGTTGAATTGAAATTTTCTTGTGAATTTTGCTGCGACCTGAATGAGAGCACAAATTTAAAATTTTAGAAGCTGGGAAGAGGGAATGCTATATTTATAATGTTTCTTTTTTTAATGAGTTCCGCGTAGAACGTTGTCAATAATTCAGTTCCTGTGAAGAACCAACGCTATTTTACCAGTAATTATTTTGATTCAATTTTACTATTCCGATGTGGAAATTGTTTGTCAAGCTTTTTTGACTCCATTTCTTGTCAACTAAGTTCCCAATACGGTGAGAAACTACCCAGGAAGAGTTTTTGAAATTCAATAAATCGTTATTCCGATGTTCAGATGAGGCTGTTCATTTCCTCCTTGTTTTAATATGGCGGTATTACCCTAAGCCCATGGCGGTATTTCCCCAGCTAGCTACACCACCAGCAAAAACGTTATTATTCACTACTGGAGATCTTTTTTAATAATTTCCTTCAAAATCTGTTCTTGACTGAAAATCTGGGCTGTGATAGACAAATATGCTTAAGGTGGCGGTATTACCTCATTTTCATAGCTACTCACTTAATCTTTATCTCAGAGGTAAACTGGACAGAGGACAAACCAATATCGAATCTCTTTCGGAAAAAATGTTACAACCTTTTGTGTTGTGTGACAAGTCAAGGGTTTGCTATACAAAAGTAAGTAGAGGCTGCGAACAACATAGTTTGGGATCGGAGCCGCCATTAGAGACTCGAATGTACTTTGTGGCCTCTGCAATAGATACGCCGCCGTACCAGCATACCGCAAGCCCCCTCGCCGCCTTTGAGAATTCAAGACGGTTCGAGATTGCCGGCGGAACCTGAGAAACCTTCAGTCCCCGCAACCCGACCTTCTTACATCACAAATCACAAAGCCCCAGCGGTCGGAGCGCAAGTTCAGAAGTCAAGGGGGCACGTCTAGTAGCACTTCAACTCCAACACCCCCGCCGACTGGGGGCACCTCTAATTAGAACGCCTCGCTCCTTGAAATTTTAACCTCAGCATTATGTTAATTGAAGAAAATTTTGCATACCTAATGTAGTGATGGGTGGTCGTGCCCGAAAAATGAAGAACCGTTCCATGGGTTCCAATTCCCTTACCGAAACGGTTCCGGAGAACGGTTCCACAGTTCCTAAGAAAACCACAGTTTTCTTTCAGTCGAAACGAATTCAACACAAACGGTTCATAATTATACATTATGGTAAGTATTCCTCTAATTAGAACGCCTCGCCTCTTGAAATTTTAACCTCAGCATTATGATAATTAAAGACAATTTTGCATACCTAATGTAGTGATGGATCGCGCCAGAAAAATAAAGAACCGTTCCATGGGTTCCAATTTCCTTACCGGAACTGTTCCAGAGAACGGTTCTACAGTTCCGACGGTCACCCCTAAGAAAACCACAGTTTTCTCCCAGTCGAAACGAATTCAACACGAACGGTTCAAAATTATGCATTGTGGTAAGTATTCTACCAGCTGGTCTTTTGGACCCCGCTCTCCGCTATAACAGGGAGTCCCCAAAACCGCCCCCCTCATGCTAATATTGTTAATAACGATTAATGAAAAAAGTTCTTTTTTTTTTTTCAATCCTAATGTTTTATTTTCCCCCGTAAATGGGGTACTCCCATTTTTTATTTTACATTTGAATTCTACGTGAAATTTAGTCAAAAAGCGACCCATCACCCGATTTTCTATGAGCGCGCAAACGGGCGCTATTCCGCTCCAAAAGTATGCAACTCCGCTCTAAACGTGCAATAAATGTGAAATACTGAGCTTTTGAAGATATTCAATTGCCACATATAATACGTGATTTTGGAGTATTTTTTCGTGCTGAACCTCGTAATGATGTTGATTTATTAATATTTGCAACAAAAACTTAGAAAATACCGAAAAATTGACCGGAATTTGACTTTTTTACACACTTCCACAAAGCACAAAGCGTGCCTACTAGGATACAGCAGAATTGTGCACGTTTGCTCGCACTAAAAAATCGAGTGATGGGTCATTTCTTCATTAAATTTCTTAAAGTGGAAGGGGAGTTAACTTCATCTGATTAGCTATAATCCTCCTTCACTTTGTTTGCACTTAATTGGTTGTACCTCCTGCCCCTTTCATTTCTCTTGACCAATAGGATTCAATCTCCCTTCACCAGTGACTATATAAGCTGTGTTCTTTCTAATGTGTCTTCAGTTATTTTATGTTACTTATTGTGGCCTAACCGTCCAAATCGACTTAACATTGTAACTCTTTATTTTTCGAGGAAATAAACTACTACACTAACTTCCGTTTTGAAATGGGTTTCCACAACTTCGTCGCGAGTGATTTAGTTCGTAGAGACTTATTGCTGAGCCTAACGAACAGGTTTCTGAATATAAGGTTTCGGATAATAAGGTGAAAAAGCCAACAGAACGGAGAAGTCTCAAATACAGCAATACGGCTAACATTTAAAATGACAGCAGTTCTCAAGAAGGAACTGGGAAATTTTCGATTGGGTTGACTTTTTCGGTTAGTATGGAGTTCTGTATGTCTATAGCATGAAAACTACAGCAGTGTAAACCCCAACGTAAATGCAGTGCAACCATTTTGGTCAATAGATACGTTGATTTCGGCTGTTCGATACGAGAAAAATATTTTTCAATATGTAGTTATTGAATAAAATTACGATCTTTAATCCGGCGCCATTGTGGTTTTAAACAAGAACGAAGAACACAACTCAGTGTGACATCGAATAGGTACGTTCGATGTAGAAATGATCGATTGTTCAACTGATAAATATTAACGAGTTCAATACGGTGGAATCTCTTCAGTATGGATGTTGTTAATTATAGTAGCTTATGTATACTAAATTTAGAATGAATGATAACGGTGTTGTCCATGCTCGGAGTGAAAGTTCAATGAGACGTGGTTGGTAAGTTGAAGAATCGATTATCCGGAAGGTCACAGTGCAATTTATGGATCACATTTGTCTGCACAGAGTTGCCAAACCTACGGATTCGTAGGTAGGTTTACAGAGTTAATGACCGATCTACGGATTTTTTTATCCTCTGTTACTGCCACGGACGAATTTCCCCTGCTCCCGTTGGTTATTAAACCTATATAGAAGCCCGACCACGACTTGAAGCAATAATTGTTCAACAATACAATTTAATATCGATGTTTCATCTAATTGCTTGAATTAATAATGAAATGTTGAGTATGGAAATGAAACAGGAGAGTCTGGGGAACGAACCAGGAACTGGAAAATGCTGTAGTTATTAATGTAATATCTACTATGTATTTATATTATGGTTCATTAATAATATATTATTTAGTTACAGTTACTCGACTAGACATGGCTGGTAGGCTGTTTCCTTTCCTTTTTCGTTGTGGTAACTTGAATCCTCATTTTAATAACCCATGTAAATAGGAATTACAGGGTCATTTAGAGTCACGGTTTTTCAGAAAATTTATCTGATCGTAGGAGAGCATGGGATATTAATGGATTGCATAGTGAATTCGGCATTGCATGTGAACTGGAAAAAACGCATCAGTGAAACAGATGGAGATGAACACGGCTGAGAATATATAGTACGGTACGGACACCCCAGCACGACAGACTAGGACTCAAATAAGGTGGAATTATTCATTGGGATAGCAAGAGAGGGGCGACAGGCGATGGCTAGAATATAATACGGTTGTGACGAATGTTGATTCACGGCTTATCGTACTTAACATCGATGTCACGAATGTTAATTTACGGCTTATCATTCGAGTATGAATTAAATCATAGTACGGCAGTGGTAATTGGATTTGCAGTGGGATAGTTTTCTTGCAAGCGTGTCGCTGGGAGGTTCGTGAGTCGAAGGCTCTGTTGCCAGCGCAAAGCGCGCTTGAACAGTACCACTTGACGTTGGGTACACAACATGTCCCGCTGTGCGCGCCCCTACCGAGCTGAATGGTAACTACGATACCCCATTGTCTTATGGCCGTATCCTAGCATTTTTACCGCATTTTTTCTGCGTTTTTAATGCCTAAACGTGAAGAAGAAGAAGAAGAAGTGCTTTTTTCCAAGGTCAGCTTTTTCGACCATTGCGCCTCCTGGCGGAGCGTTTTTAAACTCACTTGGGAAAATTAGAACGCGTTCTAATTTTTACCTTGACGCAAGAAAAATGCTAAACATAACCCTTGGGGAGGTAACGTTTGACTGGGAAACTGCGTTTACATTCCAGTTCCAGTTCTCCTGTGCCAAAAATATTGTTCCTAGTTTATTGCCGAAGTTTTCTTATTTTCTTAGTGCCGAACTTCTTTTCTTATTATTCTTATTTCAGTGCCGAACTTCTATTTTTATTACCTTTTTTGTTTGGTCGCGCACCAATGCCTCACCTCGCATGACGTTAAGTGGGTAACAGCACCCCTACGGTCACTAAAGAGACTGCACTAAACAAATGCCGAATCAGGTGAAGTGAAGTTTGTTTGAGGATTATTGCTGTGCTGCCGTGCACTCTTGCTTCTCTGTTGAGTTCAAATTACATACCTGTCTTCTTATATAAATCTAATTTAAAATCGAATAATCTTTCTCGTTCTTGACCACGTCTCTAGCGGGAACAGTTTTTTATTATTACGTTATTTTTATTATTGTGCGTCTTCATAGTATAATAACTTTGGAAGAACAAGAGTTGTCAAGACACTGTTTGAAAACACTAGGCACGTCAAACGTTAGGTACTTCAATATTTCAAGCCCTAACCTGACAGGCTTAATAAAATTGCATTCCGCCAGAATGCGCTGTTTTTGCAGTTATTGCTCTTCAACATTCACTGCTGACCTTGAAAAAACGCACTTTGCCTTCTTCACGTTTCAGCGTTTAAAATGCGGAAAAAATGCAAGTGTGATACGGCCTTAAGCAATATAGGTTCGTTGAATGAATTGGCGCCTCAATTTTTGTTAATTTATTTTGCTAAAATATAGATTAGTTGGACAAATAGAAATATCCTTGTTGTAGTTAAGTTAAAACCACCAGTTGCTGTACCACCTGTAGTTATTTGAGGTTTAATTCCACACCCTTATTTATGGTAAGTATGTTGAAATTTCTCATTCACATTCTTCATTTATCTTCACAATTATAACAACAAGTCCTCAACAGCTGTATAGAAATTGTATCTAAGCACTCCCCTATTTCATCTGATTACAACTGTAGGGCCATTGTATATATACCTTAACTTAACACTTATCTGACATCCTCTACAGTGCGTTTTCTTTTTGTAGCCCTGAGGATGGTATATAAATATACCGAAACGTAGGCTTGGAGAATTTCATGATCTTTTTCTACTGAACCTCAAGATCCCCACAACATCTTTTTGGGCCAAGCATTCGAGAGACCAAACCTTATAATGAATTAGTTCTGAACAAGATGATACGAAATAAGTGTTTCATGAGACTCACATTTGCGTTTGCGCATACGATTCTATTGGACCCTACGGTCACGACCCTAGAACCCTAGAATGTTTTATTTCTGTGCTTTTTGATCCCGTTGGTGTAGGTACATGTGCCTTCGTAGTATACGGACATTGCTTTAGTTAATATATCTCTAGCTGTTAATGAGGTTAATGACGTATTTTTAATAATAGCCTCTTCATTCATGTTTTCATCATTACTCGTATTTAATAAGAAATCGAATCAAAAACCACAAACATAATATTATGATAACGAATATAGCTTGATCCAAGAGAATAACCATGGAAACCAACTACCGGTTCACCATGAGAAGTTTTTCAGTCTTCCTGATTGTAGGTTACAATAAATAAGGAGCAAGGAAGATTGGCAATGGTGGATAACGAGTGACTGTATAGTTCCACGTATCACCTTAGAAAACCACCACCTAATTCTAAACTCATACAAGTCAATGCCAATAGCTTGATATGGGGAAAACAGAGGGAAAGATTGTCCTCTATGATAGATTTTATTATCTTGACCTCATTCCGAATTGAGTTTATTAGTAGGAAGTTCTTGATGATGTACAAGACTTCCATAGCCTCAGTGGGTTTTTATATCAATGCTAAGTAACTCTTATAAGGGCATTCCGTCTTGAATGATTCAAGTTTTTATACAAGAAGGGTGAGCGAGCAGCTCGTTCCACTACCGAAAGGTCAAGCCGGCTCAAGTGCAGCCTTCACCAATCCAACAAGTTCAAATACAAGAAAACATCTCGTTAGTGAGAATCGATTTGCCAACTGCTTCTGACAACAATACCTATCCCGCGCGTCCTTAAACAAAACAATCAACCGTTCCTCCATACAACGTTTTCATTAACCATAATTAAATACACATTGGTCCTCTGTCCTACGTCAAAAATTTTTCAACATCGTGACCTTTGCTGTGACATGGTTCGGACAACTTCCCTTGTTATAACAGCGTTGCTTGTTCTCTCAGCAGGTTTGGAAAACCAAGGAAATATCCCATATTATGGCGTTAATGTATTTACCGGCATGAATAGTAACAATAATATATTTATTTCCATAGATCACAACTACGTGTGAGTAGAAAGCGTCGCACAAAGTATTTATTATTATTATTTAAAACAAAGAACAGTATTAAAAAAATGTTTATATTCTGACAAAAAAACAACAAAGCACAATATTAACAGAAATGGAGAACAAATCAATGGTTAAACATTCACTAAGAGAATAAAACACTTTGTTCACGAGAAACAACTTCACATTCTTCCTAAACGTAGAAAGCGAGCTACCCCCAATATGGAAACCCAGGAATTTATTGTGAAATTTCACAATCTGATAAAGTGAGCTTTCTTGAAATAGAGAGAGATTATGCTGAGGAAGCCGAAGAAGCCCAACACTGCGAGTGGAGTAGGTGCGGTTGAATTTAAATTCATCGAAATAGGCGGAGTATTTACTGTTAAAAATCAGGCATTGCATGATGAATGCTGATGTTGTCAGTAAACCTGCACTTCTGAATTGTTCAGGTGGACCGTCGATTATACCCATTTGACCATACGCTGCTGAATCCAGCAGGCTTCACCTCAATCCTCAGAAGAGAAGAGTTGCATGGGGAGACAGAGCAACGATTGAGGGGCCTCCTTCCCCAGCAGTTGGTGGTTGAAGACTGAATACACTCAAAGAGATGGGGTAGTCGACTACCCAATTCTCACACACAGCAAGATTATAATGCGTGTGAATCCTCATTTGCCTTTGATCCATTGAATACTCAGATCTGAACCTGATTGGGCATCTTTTCCATAAATTGGTTGACTTATGAGCTGCTGTGCTCCGTGTTGATTAGTAGTTTCTCCGTGAAGATTGTCCGCTCAAGAGATACCCTCATTAGTTACAACATTTGAAGGTGCGATTGAAAGACTATTGAAGGAGTATCAGATAAAAATATCATAACTCCAATTCCATATTAGTACAGCTTGATGCAAACAGCAATTTCAACAGGTTTGTAGAACCTTTCCCTCCTTTCAGAACAATAATACCCAAATGTTTTGATTTGAAACAACAATCATGTGAATGTTAAAAATCGCTTATTTTGGTCACTTATAACCTAGGTATGATTCATTTTCTGGAAAAACGTTAAATATTTCTGTTGTAACTTGATGTAGGACATCTTGGAAACTCCTTTTCCGTTACTCATCTACCGTTTACACATCTCGAGGGAAGAGGAAGGTAGAAAAAATATCAGTAAGAAATAAGTGCTGTGGGGACGTGGGTATTAAATTATAACATATCAGCTGAAGGCCGAAGAAGCACCTCAAGGGTCCGGGGGAGGAGTTGTCCGGCTTCCGACGAAGCTTCGAGGAGCAGGTTACTACTCGGCGAGAGGAGGCCCGACCTAGCTGTTAGTTATTGCTCCTAATTTTTCTCTCTTCGTCCTCCTTTTACTCCAAGGGCGAACTCCAACGACCGGTTAGTAAGGTTTCACTGCGAGAGAGAATTACTTTTCACTGATCTTTGCGCTCAATCACCACTCGCCTTCCGTTGAGTACTCATTACTTTACGCTTGCAAAGTGAGTGCTTCAACCAACAGGATTTATCCATCGTTGTTTGGAGAGCTTGCAACGTGCAGTGCGCTCATCCTGAACAACTCGTTGATAGAATATGAAATTGAATGAAAACTGTTCCGCTGAAATGCTTTGACAAGGATTCCATATTGCCGCAGTTGCAGTAACTACTAATGATACGATCGTTTTGAAATTGACAGTGGATGATTGAATCGTATTTTTTTCGACTAAAATATTTCCCTGATAATCTTGCGTAACAGTCACAAAACTTTGAGACATTTTATGACTTCACTATTATGTCTTAAATTTAATAGTCTCTCAATCTCCCAAAGTTTTTCCCTATCAAATTTCAACTTCATTGGGAGAACAGGAGAGAATTTAGGTCACTCAGCTGATTAGGAAAGAGCCCATCATTTCAATCGTCTCTTAGTGTCCCAGAGAGTCTCCCAATCAAATTTCAACTTCCTTGGGTGAACAGGAGATAATTTTGGTCACTCAGCTGATTTAGAAAGAGAACATCATTGCAACTTCTCTTAATGTCTCAGAGAGTCTCCCCGTCAAATTTCAACTTCCTAGGGTGAACAGAAAAGAATTTATGTCTCTAAGCTGATTAGGAAAGAGCCCATCGTTCCATTCGTCTCCCTATTAAATTTCAACTTCAAGGTCTGTATATGCAATTTAGATTTTCAATAAATTTGTTTTTTCTCAAAATAAAGAAAAAAACCCCGAATTTGCGTTTAAAAATACCAACATTTTCGCTTAGGCATGGCGATGAAGCACGCGAGCTACTAATAAAATCATTCAATTCAATTCAATTCAATTTATTTGTATTAAGTCACAAACTGACTGTTACAAGGAGTTCTTTACATAATACTTGAATGAAAATAAATTGGTACTTTTAAGTAGCAAGATTGATAAAATAAAAACTAGTTTCGGTTACAATTTTGAAAATTACTTCATACTCGTACATGGCAGGTTTTCTAGGTGAGTAGGTAAAAAAAAGAAAAATAGCACTATCGCACAAGGCCTAAGATACAAAAAGAAGAGTACATGTATGGATTCGCGCTTCCCTTCAGGGGTGGATACGTAGTGCGGAGGTAGGCTTGGCACGGAAGAGCAGGTTGAATCAAGCGACGGTGGTGTGTTTGAAAATATCTAAATTGGTAATATTGAAGCCATCCTGCAGTGGTTTGGAGATGTGGTGGTGGATGAGTTACCATTCATTCCTCGCGAAGGATCTCAGTAAAAGAGAACGCCAGGGGTACTGATATATGGCTTCTATTTTATCGTGATTCGATCCCAAGTCCAGCAATTCTACTATCAAGGCATCATCGCTCTGCCCAGAGGACATAAGTAGGTCGAGGAAGAAAGGCTCCAAGTAGTGCTCTCTGTACGGTCTGTAGAGGGGGCAGCTAAGCAGGAAGTGGGCCAGAGATTCAGGTACCTTCTGGCTGCATACTGTGCACAATTCGCTGCTGCCCCATTTATAGCTATTCTTTCGGTGATAAAACCGCAATGTTTGATTGTAATGGCAATTGATGGGGGCCATTCGTAGCTGGGCGAGGATGCGCTCTCTATGGGTGTTATACGACATTCCCAGGTAAGTCTGACGTCCAGTGAAGTACACAAAGGATCGATAGAGGCTGCTGTAGCTGGAGCCAATGGCCCTATCTACGTCGAGGCTGCTGCAGTGATTAATAAATTTGGCGATCAGCTCTTTATGCATACTCTTGATTTGATCAGCGCTCACAGTCTGCCAGTCCAGGGACACTCCAAGTGGCTGAAGAATGGCATCCATTCTTGTGATCCAATTCATACCATCATCTCTGCAGCCCAACACATGGATATTTGCAAGCTCTCTTAGGCATATCTTTGGCCAGCGCTCATCACTCATTTGGAGAACTCGCATCAGGAAGTAGATGGCTTTCTTGAAGACATTCACCTTCAGAGGGAGTCGTCCTGTTTCCAACCTAAGAAAGTGGCCCGGGGTTCTGCTCTGGAGGCAAAGAAGACTCTTCAGAAACAATTGCTGCACAACCTCGATGTCGTCCAAATGCCAAATACCCCATATCTCAGCACCATATAGAAGCACGGAGCCAACCAGTGCATCAAACAGCTTGAATCTAGAGTCCCAATTGCACACCTTTCCCCCCCAGAGAATCCCGCGTGTACTTCCCAAAGCAGACCTAGCTTTGGATACAGATGCCTTCATATTTTCGGTGAACTTCCCATTTCTGGAGAAGTGAACGCCAAGATACACGAAGGAAGTCACATAGTCCAACTTTTCACCATCACATAAAATTGTTCTCTTCTTTTTGGGACGCCCACCTCTTCCGAATATCATTATTCTGGACTTTTTGGGATTAATTGAGAGGAGGTGTTTTCTGCAACAGTCCTCAAGGACATTAATTTTATGCTAAGCATCTGGGACCGAATCAGCCAGAATTGAAATCTCGTCCGCAAAGAATAACATCATCAGCTCCCTTCCTGCGACTGGGATGCCGTGGCAGCCTCTCTCACGCATGTAGGACTCAAGATCAGAAAGGATAACAATGAAGAGCTGGGGGCTTATAGAGTCACCATGCAAGACTCCCTCGGTTATTGGTTGAATAAAGCCATGCGATTCATTGGCAGGGTTAATGGAAAATTCTGCTGATGAATACAGAGATTTCAACACTGAAATGAACTTGCTGCTGACACCCAGTAAGGACAGTTTGGATCACAGAAGTGAGTGGCTTATTGAGTCAAAGGCCCGCTTGAAATCAATCATGATGACAAACAGATCTTGGTTCTTTTTTATGGGTACAATGTTGGCCAGAGGGTGAAGTGAGAAGATCTGATCCGAGGATGATCTGCCCCTTCTGAAACCTGCCTGCTCTTCAAGAACTACGTTATTGGCTTCAGTCCATCAAGTCAGACGCTCACACAATATTCCAGAGAACAATTTTACTGCATTATTTATTAGGGCCAGTCCTCTATAGTTATATGGGTCTACTTTATCCCCTTTTTTGTGAACCAAGTGCAATCTCACCTTCCCCCAGTCCTGAGGGACCACTCCCCTGTTGAAGACTAAATTAAATGTTTCCAATAGGTTGGCTTTCCAACTATCTGGGAGGGCTTTAAATACTTCATTCGGGATGGCATCTAATCCAGGGGCTTTGCCCGTTTTGGCCCTCTTTATGGCCATATCTAGTTCCTTTGTTGTGATGTCACTGTCAAGGCAGTTCACAGTTCGTGATGAGTTCAGGCAGATATCAATTTGTGTTCTGGTATTGTTATATATTGACTGGAAGAAGGACCTCCATTCTGCTAGTGGGATTGGGTTAATTGGTCGGTTCCTCCTCCTTATCCTCTTAACAGCTGACCAAAAATCCCCAGAGTTTTTACAATCCATGAACCCCTGTCTTGTCTGCTTCTCATATTCGAGTCTCTTGGAACGTCTATAATGATGGTAATCGGCCTTCAAGTTGACTTCAGGGTACCCCCTCCTGCGCATTTTTCGGTCGGCGTGGCGCTCTAGGTATTTCTTTTTACCACATTCTGGTGTATACCAGGGTTGGTGGTATTTCTTGCCGGAATCACCACTGAACTTTCTATCAAATAGCAGTCCTGAAGATCGTGCAGCTGATTTAATATCTTCGATTAGTATCTTATAACAATCGTTCGAATTACTTCTATCAATTGATGGGGGGCACGATGGATTAGTTCTGTTTCAAACTTGGAGAGAAGCTCCCTATTTATTGTGCAGTAGATCTCGAAATAGCGCTGAGGCTGGGCCTGGGTAGGCACCTCCATCCGAACTGGAGAGTAAATGTCTAGAGTTGTTAAACATGGTAGATGGTCGGAAATGAGGCAGGAGTCGTCAACTTTCATGTCGATGAAATAATCAATCCCCTGGGTGTTAATCATTACAAGATCATTAGTACTAGCACCACTCCTACTCAAGTAAGTAAAAGCTGCAAGGGTGTCAGATTGGGATCGGCCATTGCCTATTATTAACCCGAACTCCTCACAGAGTTCAACTAGGAGGCGACCTCTTCTATTGACAGTGTTATCCATGGACCGACGACCCCTGCTTAACCCAGATCCAGCAGTTAACTCGCCCCCGCAACCATAAAATCATGTGCAATGGCATCCAGAAACATAATGTTTGCTGCATTCTACCTTGTTTCCTACCAATACCCCCCCCCCCCCCCTCCACGCCACCTCCCCATGTTCCTTACTTGCTAAGAACTCCTCTTCAGTTTCGGACTCACAGACTGAGTTGGAGAATTAAATACCTATGCCTAGAAAGAAAGAAAAGAAAAAAAAGAACTTTATAATTTCCGAAAATACGTATGGTAGGTTCAATGCAGCCTAGTAGGAATGAGTAGGTACTTATAAAAATCCCCAAACCCTTGTTCCAAGAACAAACGGGCCTCTCGTTCGAAGAACAAATGCAGCGTCAGGTTTCATTTCGATTTCGATCCAGCGAAAAGAAGGATCCGAGCGGCTGGATCTTCACGGGTATGTGGTTCCGATCTCGCTCCTATCCGTTCCCTCATCACTTTTTTCAGTGATTACCTCGACGAGACGGGCAGATCCAATCCAAAAAATCCGTCGGTGCGTTCACAAAAATTTCGTTTCGATCCAAGAGGATCGGTAAAAATGGGACCGGGTCCGATCCGAGCGATAATCATCGGAAAATCAAAAGTAACACTTTTCGGTGACGTAACACTCTTTGATTCTATGTGCCAAAGTAAAGACATTAAATGTCAATAATCAATTTTATGAATCACCAGTGCATGAAACTGAAAACGTCTGCCAAGTTGGGTGGGCAGTATAGCTTCCTCACATACTGTAACATGGACGTATAGAATTAGTACGTATAGTCGATGGACGTATAGTCGAAATGATCAATAAGTCGACGCTACAAGAAATTAATGTTTGCTCATGCGCACAGGCTACTATTATTCCAACGACAAAGAAATTTATAGGAGAATGCCAAGGAGCTAAACCGCACAATCCTTGAAATTTCATGAAAATCGGTTCATTAGTCTCGGAGTTTTGTCTGTGTCCATCAATTTTAGTTTTGCGCATGCGCTATAGTTATCACTCCTCCAATCACAATATAATTCATAAGGAAGTTTTCGGAAACATATACTCATCTATTCCCCGAGTTTTAACGAAATCGGACAAATAGACCCTACTTTTCAAATAAATAAATAAAATAAATAAATAAATAGGTGATAAGAAATAGACGTTATAATGAATTAACGATTGCGCATGCGTACAGACTGCTATTTATGTGACGGAAATGAAAGTTATTGGGATCGTCTAGCTACTATCCCACACATACCCTGAAAATGTCATCAAAATCGTTCCATTAGACTCGGAGTTTTGCATGTGTCAATCGATATTAGTTTCGCGCATGCGCACTTTCCTAGAACATACTCTCTACCTACCAAGTTTGAACGAAATAGGACCGATAGATGGTGAGAAATCGACGTTATGAGAAATTCACGTTTACACATCCGCACAGGCTACTGTTGATTCGGCATCATTGGAAATTATAGGAGACCGTCTAGGAGCTAACCCGCACGACTTCTGAAAAGTGCATTGGAATCGGAATGAAACTTGGTACAGTTTCGGGTGTGACAAGGATTTACCACAGACAGACAGACATCAGACACACAGACAAACGACAGACACGGAACCAAAATTGATCAGCAAGCTCTGAAACGCCAAAGGCAAGTGGAAATTTAGATTTTGGAGGACCACAATTTTTTCTACTTCAATCACGAACACAAAGCTTTTCTCCCTTCGGTAGTTCTATTGGAAATATTGGGCCAGTGGTGTACAAAATGGAAAGTAAAAATTACCTAACTCCTCAAAATCAAGTTTAGTCACCTACACGTATAAGAAGCAGTTAACTGAACCTATCCTCAATTACCTCCAACAACCAATTCTAAACGCTACGTCTCACCGATATTTACGAGAAATCCTATATCAGCACCTTACATTCCACGAACACATCTCCGAGCTAATTAAAAGACTAAGAACCCGCTGCTAACAACTCCGATCACTACTACACTCTCCGAATGTCTCATTATTCAATCGTGTGCTGATGTACAAAACACTCATCCGACCAATCTGGACGAATGCCACAGAAGTATGGGAAACCTGCTCCAAATCTCAATTCGGGAGGCTCGAATAGCATCAAAACGCCATGCTTCAAAGACAAATAGTCCATGCACCACCTTTTGTCCGAAATGAGACTATTTACACCGATCTAAAACTTGAACCACCGAAAGAATTCCTGACCCGACACTCAACCAACTTCCATCTTCGTCACGAAGACCACTTCAACCCCCTGGTTGTGAACAGTTTTCACTCACCACCCTTCAGACGCCTCTCCAGACCACGATACATAAGTGACAATATAGCCCAGTGATCAGTGACGTAACTATCAAGTAGGTGCATACTATGTACAATCAAGGACTGATGCCATGATGTCAGCCTAGAACAAGCGAAAATAGTGTGATATTTACTCTTTTCCGCCAATGAGGTATATTACATGTACAGTAATGGTCTCAATAAAATAAATTAAAAAAAAAAAAAAAAAAAAAAAAAAAAAAAAAACCCTTCGGTAGTGAGGAAGCAAAGGAATAAGGCTGCATGACTGTGTTATTTCATCGTGCCAAATACTATAACGACATTGGATTATCAGATCTGATTAATTAGAGGCGGAGGGATAATTCCAGCCTGCTCGTAATCAGGAAATATTTGCAGGTCACTAGAAGTACGTGAGTGGAGTACCTGCTGGGGGTGGAAGTACCGTCATGTATTGTGCTCTAATGAAGGGTGTCGTCCTCATCCCGCATTCCCGTCACGAAATGGAACGAAACAAAGAGACGAAAGCGCGGAAATCCCGCGGGAGGCTGCAGGTGGAAGGCGGACCGGGTAATGTGAAGTGTAAATAGTTTCCATCGTTAGACTGATAAACGGAGCCATTTTCCGCAAATGACGGCTCCCCCGAGTGGGAAGTAGATTGTGATTGTGTTGGTTTTCTTCTGAAAGGGAAGTGAAAGCTGGTGGCATCAGAATGACGAGCGGGACCGTTATGCGTTACTCCGCTGAGCATCTTCGTCCGGTCCTCGTCTGCGAACCGTCGATCAGTTTAAAATTACGAAACGAAGAAAAGAGTACAACTTAAGGACGAAGGAAATGCGAGTTTTCCACGCATAGAAACTCACAGTTAAGTACCTTCAGTTTGAAGTGTAAAAACGTTACGCCATAATTAATACCTAACTCCCCTATAGGACTAGCAAAATTTCAATTTTGAAAGATAACACTTTTGTTGTCCCTATCAACCGAAATCGAAATTCCTACTCTCATGTAGTCTTAAATACTTCTTTGTCCGATTTCGGTTCCTAGTAAGGACCTTCGTTCGTGGGGTGGAACTTGTACAACGAATTTTCGGTTTATTCCTTAGTTCATATGCATGTCCACATGCATGATTTCCTCGAATTGTGAGAGATCACGCCTGTCAGGCCTTACTTGATCACCTATAACCAAATAACCTGTAACCGTTATGCGTTACTCCGCTGAGCATCTTCGTCCGGTCCTCGTCTGCGAACCATCGATCAGTTTAAAATTTCGAAAGGAAGAAAAGAGTACAACTTAAGGACGAAGGAAATGAGAGTTTTCCTCGCATAGTAACTCAAGGTGGGTTCACATCCATCCGCAATTGCGGAAATGCGTTTGCAGTTGGAAGTAGTGGAGGGGTGTGCGGAATTGCGGCAGGCCGTTCACAACCATCCGGTTGTATTACAGGGTGGTCCCCCAAATGGAAATTTGAAATTTCCCAGACTTTTCCCTGACCGAACTTCAGATTCCCCTGACAAAAAATATCAAAATCAAAAATACTGTTTTTGTCATTTTTACGAAATTTCAAAGAAAAATTGAGCTATTTAGATTGCTTCAAAATTTAAAAATTGGGATGAAGGGACCGGGGACCCCCTACGAATCCATTTCTTACATCAAAGAATACAATTTACAATTTGCAATTTACAGTGTCTCAAAAATACTAAAAAATCAGTATTTTGACAATAGGGCATGTGGGGTGTCGAAGTCAGTATTTTTCAGCGCTGATTCGATTGCAACCACTCAAGACCTCCAAGATTAACAAATAAGAGAGAAATTAGATTTTTAGGAAAAAAATACTCATAATATTGACCAAATTTTCAAGTTCGGCTGAGTGTCCTAAAATTTCTTTGCGATCTCGTCACATGGCTGTCCCCTCAGTTTTATTCAAACTTTTCTTTGAAAATTCGCTCAATTAGCCATGCTGCATGACTGAGTACTTTTAATGTACAACGCGTCACCTTTAATTTAATGCTTCTGGAAAGAAAATCGGATAATGTAAAAAAAAACATACAACTCCAGGATTTTAGTGATTTTTTTAGAGTGCTCAAGGTGCTCGAATTTCAAAAGAATTTTAACATGAATACAATACGATAATTCATAAAAGTTCACTCGTACGAACATGCTGCATGACTGGAACTTTTTAAAAATTTGGTTGTATGTGTGTGTGTGTGTGTGTCATTCCAAACAGTAACTCTCCTTAGGATTAATATAAGAAATCCGTTCTTTCGCCAAACATCAAGTATTTTATAGGAAAGGATTGGTTCGTTGGATAGCACTTCAAATTGGATAAATGTCAGAAAGAGCTTAAAAAGCACCAAATATAGCAAGAACGGTTGGAAAATTGTTAAATTTATATTGATTAGCATAATATTACTCAAATAAATTTCATCAACTATAAATGAGAACATTAAAAAATTTACGCACATAATTGTACAGAAAAAATGTCTTTGAATTTCAATAATATGTGCAAAAAAATCAATAAAAACGTAGCTTATGTATAGAAACTAGTTGTTGGGACTCTCAATGGACCAATCCACTACTCCTCTGATTGGTGTGCTCCCTAGTTCAGTACTCGGTTGATTTTTCCACACATGGTTTACTACTAGGTGTTGTAGAATCCGAGAGCCAAAGACATATCGATTTACACAATGTATATGCGTGTTAATCTTTGAACAGTTTAACCACCACTCTTGATAATTATTTTTGACAGTCGAATAACCCACCTATAAAATAATATGTAGTGTGATAAAGTAGACTGTTGAAGTTCGATTGTTTAGGAGTTAGAATATACCTAAGAACGCTGCGAATTATTACACTGAGTTTTCATTTTAAAAATTCCCTGACATTTCCCTGACTTTTCCAAACGCAAAGCATTCCCTGACAATTCCAGATTTTCCCTGACGTTTCGCAATTTGGGTGTCAATTTCGTTTAAATGGATTTTCATGGAACAATTTTCTTTTAAAGTTGATAATTTTAATTGTACGATTGCACAGGCTTTAGGTCTTGAGACATTGACCAAAAAGTTCTGCTATCAGAGTCATATCTCACACTTCTTCAGTATACCAAAGTCCTCATGCCATTCGGACTTGGAAACACGTTCGTATGAATCTTGTTAGAAAATCAGGTAAACACCCCAAACAAGTATGGGAGTTGTAAACACACTATTCACCCCTAAATGCAAATTTGTTGGTAACTGAGACCAAAACCTAACTAAATCATTCACAAGTCACAAAGTTCGTTGAATAAACAAGTAAAGTTCGAAAAAGCCATTCAAGCGTTCCAACTAGACCACAATGGAGGGCTTCAGATAACATTTGCTCTACTGAATTAGAACATCAATATTTTATGCTATTGCATAGAACAATTTATTGATTCCGAGTCTACCTATAAATAGTGTCTCGCTCTTACATGACATTTTGGTTTATATTATAGGGCCCATTATTATATTGCTTCCGAGATTGCAAGGCAGCGGAAGCTTTGTTTTCACTTTCGAAACGAAAAAAAATTTTTTGCTCCAAAATCAAAATTTCCACTCGCATTTTGCGTTTCAGAGCCTCCTGAACAAATTTGGTTCCGTGTCTGTCTGTCTGTCCACATTTCCTTGTAACAGCCATAACTTCCACAATTTTGATCCGATTTTAACCAAATTTTCAGGGATCGTGCGGGTTAAGCTCTAATTGGTCCCCTATTAACTTCATCATGATCGAATATACGGTAGCTTCGGCGCAGGCGCTAACGTGAATTCGTTGTGACGGTCATAACTCGGTCAATATTGAACGGATTTCGGTCAGATTTTCAGGAATGATGTGGGTAAGGTCCTTTGAGGTCCCATAAGACAATCATCATAATTGCATTAGCGGTACGCTCTGCGCATGCGTGAACAAAGTATTCTTGTAACGGTCCTTGCAACAGCCGTAATTTCCACAATTTTGATGCGATTTTCTTCAAATTTTTAGGGATTGTGCGGATATAGCTCTACATGGTCCCCTATCAGTTCCGTCATGATCGAATCAACGGTAGCCTCTGCGCAGGCGCAAACAACATTTTCTTGTTTCGGTCATAACTCAGGCAATTGTGAACGGATTTCGGTCAGATTTTCAGGGATGATGCGGGCAAGGTTTCTTGAGGTCCCGTATCACATTCTTCGCGATCATCAGCAGTGGTACGCTAGGCGCATGCGCGAAAGTGATGTTTTTGTTACGGTCACAGCTTAGTTAATTTTATCGGATTTTGTTCAAATTTTCAGAGATGATCCCGGTAGAGTCCCTTGAGGTGCCATACGAATCGTACGGTACTACCAGTGATTGTACCCATCATGCCGGGAGTTTATTTGCCGGCCGTTTCTAGTTTTCTGGAATTTAATGGTGACGTACTGTGAAGGTCACGAGGAAGCTCATGTGCCATTTCCTTGGCAGTGTATTTCTATTTGTTACTAGCTGGTTCACCCGTGCGTTACACAGGTTGACTTGAACATTATCAAATAGCCTGTTACCCAAGTTAAAGTAATTCTGATAGATTCGCCCACTCAGGTCCCCAGCTGGTTCAGTGACGTTCAAAACGCTTTAACATCCCCCTCCCCCTCCATCATGGTTCAGATTTGAAAAATTTGAAAAAAGTAGTCTTCGACTTGAATTGGAGTAATCCAAACATATTCGACAATCAAATCCACAGTTTGATCCCTAAAACACCCCCTTCTATGGGTTAGATTTTAAATTTTCAAGTTGCCTGTGATTTAAGTTAGAATATTCGAAACATACTTGACATTCAAATCCCCAGTTTGTTCAATGATGACAAAGATATTCCATTCCCCCCTCCTTCCCTAAAACACCCCCTATGCGGCAGATTCGAAATTTGAAACCTTTGAAACCTTCTCTGGACTTCCACAAATACTATAGATCCAAAATTAGCCAAATCGGTCCAGCCGTTCTCGAGTTTTAGCGAGACTAACGAACAGCAATTGATTTTAATATATATAGATTATGAATATTATTTGTTGGAAGTTAGTTTGAAATTTGTTAGATTTGTAAGATTTTTATTTTTATTGATGGTCACATTATTTGCCAAACTGATGTTAATTGTTTGGAGAATAAAGTGACTAGGGGGTTGTTTGTGATTTTTAAAAAAATTTCAGAAGTCATGTTCTACAGTAGTGAGTAAATAACTGTTTCTACTGTTCTACTGTAACTGTGGAAATAAATTACAGATCCTGAGGAAGGGGGCATCGTATCTCCCGAAAGAAGTCGCAAAAAACTGAAAGCATTCTGTGTTTCTTCTTTCAAATTCCAGAATAAGATGATCCACATAGAAAATCTAGACAATTTTGGTTTATTATTTTCAATAGTGAACATTTGTAATCGACCAAAAACAAAAATTCGTAATTCGATGCAAAGAATCCAAAACCGATCCGTCGAAAAAGAAAGAAAAAAAAGATCGAAAGAAAAAAAACCGTCCGTCCGCCGTACTAAGCTTTCCTCCGACACTACTAGACAAAACTTCATGAAACTTGGGTTAAAAATCACATTTTGGGGTCTATTTGGTCCTAGAAACTCGGCATCAATTGAGAACATTGAGTATTGTGAAAGTAATATTTCAGGTGAAGGCCAAATTTTGATATTTATATCTAAATTAACATCATATAAGGGGTCATATATTTGGATTTTAAAATTGAATTACCCGTTGGGTTCGAACTGTCGCGTCCAAACTGTCAAAACAACTGCAGGTGTATTTGCAAAAGTGAAAATACTAATTTCAATGGAATCCCTGATGCAGTAATTCCATCTCCAGTCGTATCAACATCTTGTTTCCCCTTTAACAAAACAGATACGTATTTCACTAGCTCATCATTGGTAATTTTACACTGATATAAGGTTTTACTTAATGTTTTTGGTAGTCTTGACCACAGAGAAAAATAATAAACCGTCATATATAATAATTTTTTGTATTAATACGCTTTTTTGACTCGATTATCACGAAAACGGAACAGGTTTTCTGCTTTACCAGTATAATTAAAAATTTTGGTTTAGTATTTTCAATAATTAACCCTTCTAATCGATCAAGTAAAAGAAAGTATTGCCAAGTTGGGTATGACACATAGCTTCCTCGTTTAAGTATCATGAATGTATAAATCAAAATTGTGACTATGATAGGATTCCTTAAGATGTTTAGCAAATGTAGACTTACCCTTCTTTTCCCTGAAATCATCCTGATGCTCTTCAATTCATTCCCTGAATTTCCTGCCTGTTTCACCGGAATATTGGAAGCCACAAGAACATTTTAGTTTATAAAACCCATTTTTATCCTGAACATTGATTCTGGCTCTAAGACCATTTCGAGTATTAAAACCCACTTTGTAACCTCTCGATGAAAGAATTTTGCCGATTTTATCAGCAATTTTTCCATAACAAGGTATACTAATCCATTGTTTTTCTTCTAAAGTTACATCTTCCCTAACCAGATTGGAAACTTTATTTCTACTCTTTTTCCCACATGGTATTAACGAGATCTCCTCTATATCCATTACTAGCCGCTATGCTTTTGATAATGGATTTTTCTTTAGATAAATTTCGTTCACTCATTGGAATAGATAGTGCTCGGTTGAACATACTATAGAAGGCTGCATGCTTCTGGACTAAAGGGTGATTTGAATTACTATGGGTAGTTATGGATAGACAACGTCTTTTTCCACGAACTTCCCTTTTTGAAATGGGCTTACACAACTTCGTCGCGAGTGATTTAGTTACATCAGATGCGCTTTGCCAAAAACGCTTATCTGCTCCACCCCCTCCCTTACTGGGTGAAAATAACTCATTTGATGGATGGTAGGTGACAGGTGGTAGCAAAGACTGGAATAATTAACGTGGCTCCTAAGACATTTTCTAATCAACATTTTTTATGTTGGAGCACGAAATCATTAAATTCACCTTGGTGGTACCAGTATTTTTAAAAAACCCTTCATAACTTACTATGATCGACCAGCTGATATAATTTAAATTGCCTTTTCAAGGAATCGAGTTTATTATAACTTTTGTTATTTATAGACGGGCTAGTAAAGCGTAGATAAGGTTTGCATTCTATTTTATAAATTTTCATTAATAATGTAATAATGTACCGTAGGCCAGGAACTCACATTTTTCTTCAGAGTGTCTTTTCTAAAGAGTATTTCTTCAAACCAAAGCATTTCCTAGTTATTACGCAGGAAGCGCCAATAGTACTTCTTTTAAAGACATTTTAATACTTCTGATTCACGCTGTTCTCTCCTTCAATCGCAGTTTAGTTAACTAGACCGAATACACAGTTGAACAAAAAAAGAATCACATGAATCTGACGAGAGTAGTTGAAACATCATGATTGATTACTATTACTCCCTCCTTTCACCCCCTTCCATAATGAAATTTGAAACTCCTTATACGCGATCCGAAACTAGACCTAATTCATAGTTGAACAAAAAAATAATCACGAAAATCGAACAGGAATTGTTAAGACCACACACACACACACACACGGCGCGCACACACGCACGAACGCACGCACAACCACACACACACGCATGCACAGAAACGCAAATACACACACACACACACACTTATGGTTTTAGCGAATTTCCGAGAAAACTGAAGCTATTGTAATGGCTCGAAAAATTTTTAAATCAAAATTTTTGAACTATTTCTTCATTTCAATCAATTTTGAGGTATATATATATATATATATTTATTTATTTATTTATTTATTTATTTATATGTGTGTGTGTGTGTGTGGGTGTACGTGCGTGCGAAGCGTGTGTGTGTGAAATTCCAGAAGATAACTTTCATTAGGATTGAGATAAAAATTTCGTTCTTCCGCCAAAAAAATCAAGCTTTCCAAATTCCAAACGATAGCACTTTTTGAGCGCATTAAATTAGTCAAATTTCAAAAAATGTGCTGAAAAAATATCACTAATTACAGCTGAAAACGGCAAAAAATTGTTAAAATTATATTCGTTTGCAGAATATTGCTCAAATAAAGTTTATAGTATAAAATAGAACATTCAAAAATTTATGTATAAATATCACGGTGAAAATATACGTAAATTTCATTAAAAATTGCTAAAAAAAAAAAAAAAAATGATGCTATTGCTTTACGTTAAGAATCTTGTAACCGGCTTGCTTATTAAAATTGTTTATAGTCAAATCAACTTAGTTTTGGAATGTAGCCAGATACGTAAGGAGGGGGAAATGGGTAGCTTGTCGCTGTTTCTTCACGTCTCCGCTCTTATGTGCACACCCTTCCTGACACCCTTGAACAATTATTCGTGGTTTTGCCAGATCTTCACTTAGTTCTTGGCGCTGTCTACCTTCCTTCTTATTCACCTCTCTCCGCTTTCCAACGGCACTTTGAGGATAAAAAAAAAAATAAAAAAAAAAAAAAAAAAAAAAAAAACTCTCGCCAATTTTCATCTCGCGCTTAGCTCCTGAGCAGCACGGCTAAAAAAAATCGATTAAAACTGCAAAAAAGGTAAAAATTCAAAACCTCTTTTTGAATGGCAGATTATTATTTAGAATACGTTTTATGCAATAAAATTATAAATTACAAAGTTCCTTGCACTCAAAAACGTTAAATTTCAACACAATTTAACATTAGTCAATACGATAATTTACGAAAATTCACTCATTCGATCATGCTGCATGACTGGACCTTGTTCAAGGATTCTGCCATGGAATAGTTGGGCAGTCCCCCACCCCTCTGGTTCAATTCCGATGAGCGTCCCTCTTTTAAACGAAGCCTTGCCTATAAGACAAGATTCAGAGGGACGTCCTAAAAACGGTGAGGTACCTACCTCCACTATCAGGCACCCACCAAAATCATCAACAAAGCTTACGTTACTTTGAAAGAAAGTTGGAGCAATATAGCGTTTCCTTAGGTATTATGAAGCTGATATTCTTGAAGAACTTCCTTTGATAAACGTGGCTCGTCCTTGTATCGTCTTATTTCACTCTAATACCTGAAGAGAACAAAGTTTCCTCGACATATTTAATCGCTTCTGTCGCTGAACATGTAACACGACGTCGGTGAATCTTCTCCGTTCTCCGTTCTGCGAAAATCCCTTTAACTTGAAGAAGTTCAGAAGCGCGTGGAAGGAAGTAGCGCGAGATCCAACGTTTACTGAACGTTACATCGCCGAGCTAATGTTTACAAGCCAAAGTCATCACTGAGATATCGAAGGAGAAAATGCAAGTGTGTGTTTATGGCGAAGGCAAACGTCGATGTTATCTTACTTCGAGACTCAATCCATCAATGTTTTGTTTCGCAATGAAAAACTTTCTGCCGAGTTGGGTGTAGCACGTAGTTTCCTCGTAAGAATAACATGAATACATTTAAACAGCGTGACGCACTTTTGGGCGCACCACCGACTAGAGTTCGATTCTACTACTAATTTGTGACTTTTTTTGTCCTATATTTATTTTTATTTATTTATTTATTTTATTTTATTTTTAGGTTTAAGCCGCATCTCAACCAGAAGGGTCATTAGCGGCATTGAACAAGGTGTCCAGAGGGACACTGGAAGTGGCACGATTCTAAGGGGAGCCATGTTGGACTTCCCTAGCATTTTCAACATAATCCTATCATAAGTAGCTATTGCGCGTGGGCGAATATGTATTCTCTTTTAAACGAGCCTAATTTTAACAGTTGTCTTCCTATTTTGATGAAATATTCAGGGAATGTGCGAGTTAAGCTGTAAATGGTCCACAATTAATTCCGTACTTCTCAAATCATCACTTCATTTTGCGCATGCGCCAACATATATATTCCTTCAAGCATAATTTTTTTATGCCCTAGTCGTCCTATCCCACTCAAATTTGGCATAGTTGGGGGATGACGGTTTAATTATTCCAAGTTAATTTCAACACGATTGCATCATTATTAGCTCCTGCACATGCGCGAAAGTGTACTCCCAGGAACAAGGTCTGGTTTTCATCAGATTTTATTACCTACATTTTCTGGGAATTAGTGGGTTAGGCTGTGGATTGTTCCCCACCAGTTTCTTTTTTCTCAAATTTTCTCAAACCATTCTGCGCATGCGCTAACGTACATTACTTCAAACATCATTTTCCTGTTTCCTACATAACCGATTTCGAAATTTTACGTTACCTACTTTACTCAATATAACTAAACACTTGATGTATGACTGTAAAGCATATGATTAGTTCATGATGTTGCAGTGCGGACGGCATCCTCAATAGTGCAGTAATTTGCAGGGTTTTTTTAAATTGTCGATTCCATAGTGGAATAAAGGCAGATTGTGTTAACATACTTTATTATTATTTTTCGGTAAGCCATCTATGTGCAGACTGCGCTCTTTAGGAAGTGGAACTGGTAGGGTAATATAGGTAGGGTATATCCTGGGAAAAACCGTTGTGCTGTAATTTGCAAAGGTTTCTCTCCGATGGAGAAAACCAATGTTAGTAAGACTCAATCATACTTGCCTTCGCTGAGGGAAATCAGCACCATAGACATCTATCTCCAACAGTTATTCCCTTAACTATCTCCACTTTATCTCTGCGAGCTTCGAGAACGAATGAATGCATTTTCCATTAGGGCTCCACAGAACACACTGTGTTGTAAGAGAATTCAAAAGAAAAGCCCTGGAAAAGCGATGAAGCTGTGTTGGAAAGCTCTCCCAGGAAGACAAATGACTTTTCCTGGGATCTGAGTAGGTGTAGGGGAGGAGGGGTCTGTTCTCCGTCTAATTTTATGGTCTGATGAATGCAGGTGGATTTACAAAGGGGAACAATAAAGTTGGTGATAGGGGAACAATTCAATTGGGTGACGGGAGCTTCATTAACTGGGTTTTGATGTGGGATGGAAACACGATTTGGAAATCACTGGGCCGTGTAGCTTTCAAACATAATGAATACGGAAACATGTAATCAATCCTCTGCCTGCTAATATTCCCGTGATTCAATTCTTTCTATGTTAAAACATCTCCCAAGTTTTGCGGGTAGTTTGTCTTCCTCACACTGTAATCTAGACGTGTATGATAAATTCATAAATATATTTTTAATACGTCCATGTTACAGTAAGTGAGGACGCCATACTGTCCACCCTACTTGGAGCACGTTTCTCTGCTACCATATTAGCGAATTTCCCTTGAAAATGAAACTATTGAAATGACTCGGAAAATTTTAAAATCAAAATTTAAAAAAATTTCTTCATTGAAAGCCTTTCCAGGCTTCATGTTATTCCAGGCGATAACTCTCCTTTGTGTTGACACAAAAATTTCACTCTTGCGCCAAAAAAATCAAGCTCTCTAAGTTGAAGGATGAGTTAATTAGCCAGCTCTTTTTGACCACATTAAATTACTGAAATTTGAAAAAAATTGTTAAAAATATCAGTTAAAAATAGCTTTTTTTTAAAACTGTTGAAAATTGTGAAATTTAAATTTTTTTAGCAGAATTTTACTCAAAAGAAGTTTATCAACGTTAAACTAAAACATTATCCGCAAAATTATGTGAAAATGTACTTAAGTTTCAATAATATTTGCTTTTTCAATTTTTGAATCTATTTAAAAAACTGAAAACTTGATAAACATCCAAAATCGGTTTTGAATCGTACAATGCGACGTGTGTGATGGGTTTATTTGCCATAAAATTGGTGGTTATCAATTTCTTTGAACTCGAAGTGCTCAAGTTTTGAAACAATGTGACGTAATCGGTTACGATAATATACGGAAATTCGCTCAAAGGCTTATGCTGCATGAATTGAACTTTGAAGGTATTATACTTATGCAACATTATACAGGTTGTTAACCTTTGGTACCTGCCATAGGCCAGGGATCGATTGTGCCTACCTGCGAGTACAGCAAATTTGCAACAAAAGTTGCCCTATACATTTTTTTTAATCCGCTTAAAATCCGTGTTTTTGCGCTTCAAGATTTTTTCCGATATTTCAACCTTAACTCACCAAAACGGCATAACACCCTTAATTATCTGGAAAATTGAAATTCAAATTTTTGATTATACGGTTCGAAAGAGTGCTGAATTTCCCATCTCCCTAATGCAGCACAAAAGATTTTAAGATGGTTCATTTGGAGAAAAATCAATTTGAAAAGTGAATTTTGTCGAATATTCAGAATGACCACTTTTTTCATACTCTGCAGGTCTAATAAAATTCTACATGTCAAATTTAGCCTGTAGTCCTCATATATGCGCCAGAATCTCGGTTTTCTAACGGTCTAGTCAATTTTACTTTTACTTCGCTAATCAGGGGACAATAACACGTTTTAATGTTTAAAAACTTTGTTTTTTCAACAAAATCGAGGGTTTCATTGAAAAATGACCTATAAAAATACGAGTTTGGGGCGGTTTCTACGTATTTTTTAACGCTGAATTGAATGTTAACACTTGCATATCTCCCAAATTCTGTTATAGCCAGTCTGTCGCAGAATTGCGAGTTTCAAGTTGTTTGGTTACCGTTTGGATTTTTTCTTCAAGTTCAGAATTTACCAAACGAACTGCTTGGCCCGAGAAATTATAACAGGCGTCTTTACCATCAATTGATTCTTATAGCCAAGAATAAACCAGTCTTGCTAGAAACTTCAAACTGATTATTAATTTATAAAATTAAAAATGAAACGCTGGAACACATACTTGTGATATGCCCAACCTACACCGCAGCTAGAGGTAAAATGTTAAGCTCAATCACCCAACGTATGGAGAACCCCGTGCATTACCACCAAATTATTTATTCGAAATCGCAATCTACAGAACTGCGAGTATATTGATGACATTGAAGTGAAAATTTAATACTGCTTAATTGTAATAATTCGTGTCATGACCACGTAATGTTTATGAAATAAAGGTCTTCATGGCTGTTGCCCCTGGCTAATGACAACTGAAGAAAAAAATTATAAAATAGAAAAACCTAATTAACAAAAAAATAGGAAAAAGTAGAAAGAAATTTTTTAGTTGTGGAAAGAAATTTTCCATATATGACTGTATGAATGAATGAATAAAAGATGAAATATCTCATTAATTAGTACTTCCATACAGAAATAAAATGAACTTTCATAGTTGAATGATAAATATACCTATACAGTATTATAGTATAAACTAACAATTATGAGGTTGGAGGTTATGCATGCCTGTAAGCATAGCTTGGCGGCATACATGAGCCAGATTATTATTTTTTTCTTGTTTATTTTCAATAAACGAATGATTCATTAAAAAAAAAAATCGTCATGTGAGACTATAACAATATATTATATTATAGGAAATACTTTACTATTGCCAGTGAACAACCATATTTTATGGTATATTTTTGATATTATTTTTGTATAATTTATTAAAAGAGAAATTCGGATAATTCAAGATGACATAAATATTTGAATTTAAGAGTTAGGTTTTCAATAAATTAGTGAGCATGAGAAGGGTCTTTTAATTTGGAACTGGACTTGATTAATATGTCTTCTGTGAATATATATTTGTTTATTGTATTTAATGATCTATGTATATAGTTGTAAGTGTTGGTGAATAAGGGATATAAAATTTTGAATAAATAATTAAAAGTTAATAGCATTTTATACTTAGGACTATGCCCTGAAAATTTTGATCTTATTCTCGGTAGCTCAAATCTATACGGCTTTCCTCTAGAAGTTCTGATGATATTATCTTTGAATTCATTTTTATTTTTCAAGATGTATCCGCACATGCTGTACGTATATAGTTGATGAACACTGAAAATTTCGAGGTCTTTTAACAAATTATACGTCGGTTCTTTTTCTTTTTTTTATTTGAGTAGTTTTTTTGAGTATTAAGCAACAGAGTTTGATTTTATGAGTTTGGTAAATACATTTGCGGTTTTTGGTGTAAGATTTAGGACATGAATAATCAATCACCTTGATTTTGGAGTTTGTTGGCCTTCCATGGTGAAAGGGAAGATCTAGTTCAGCTCCGAGTTCCGTAGGGCGCCGAAGAAAAAGTAGCACAACAACAGCAACAAAATTTAAAATAATTGTAATCAACAACACCGCCGCGACGACACAGACATCACAACACTCGGCATCCGGGTTCCGCACCGGAAATGCAACTGCAACTAAGGGGAGGCGGGTGGGAGTTTTTGGCGTCGAAGGTGGGAAAAGTGGGACGCGCCCGAGATCGCGAGATCAGGACCTGAACGGAGACTGAGGGCTCCGGAGCGCTTCGCCGCCTCCCCCTCCGATCCAAGGGGGGCCTTTTCTGTCCCCTCCCTCCCTCCCCCCCGTTGCTGCCGCCTTTGATGCCGGTCGTTCCGGCGCTTTTGGCGAAAAAGCGAAGTCGTTCGCCGCCGGGACAGGGCGGAAGGAGGTAGTGGACTGTTATGGGGAGGGGGGTCGTGAGGTGGACTGTTATGGGGGGGGGGGGGGGGTCGTGAGGTGGACCGTTATCACGAGTTTGTGTACTGAGGAAGCTGAGGGGCAGAGGGGGGAAACCGGAGTCGAGGAGTTGACCGCTGCAGCCGCTCCGGCGACCTGCGACTGACCGCTGCAAGAGGTCGCCTTCAGCCCTAAGATAGAATTTCATGACTCGTAGTCCAGAGTTTGAGATGGTGCTGGCGGCTGATATTTTTTGAGACTCACCAGTAATGTGTTGGACATTTCCCTCAGTTTTGGTTCACCTTACCAAAACCGGAGTAAGGTCAGCAATAGATTCCAGCAACGGAGAATATTGCCAAGAGACGTTATCAATACTTTTTAGCAATAATATATTGCTTCCGAGACTGCAAGGCAGCTGAAGCTTTGTTTTCACTTTCGAAATGAAAAAAAATGTTTGCTCCAAAATCAAAATTTCCACTTGCATTTTGCGTTTCAAAGCCTCCTGAACAAATTTGTTTCCGTGTCTGTTGTCCGTTCACATTTCCTTGTAACAGCCATAACTTCCACAATTTTGATCCGATTTTAACCAAATTTTCAGGTATTGTGCGGGTTAGGCTCTAGATGGTCCCCTATCAACTGCATCATGATCGAATCAATGGTAGCTTCTGCGCAGGCGCTAACGTGAATTCCTTGTGACGGTCATAACTCGGTCAATGTTGAACGGATTTCGGTCAGATTTTCAGGGGTGATGTGGGTAAGGTCCCTTGAGGTCCCATAAGACAATAATCATAATTGCATTAGCGGTACGCTCTGCGCATGCGTGAACGCCAGTCCAACTCTGTATTTCGGTAGATCTGGTCAAAAAAACCGGTAGATCCCGGTAATACAATTTCGGAAATTCGGTAGATTTCCCGGTAGTTTTTTGAACGAATTATGACGTAGCTAATACTTTATCAATTGAATACAATATTACTCTAGGGTTGCATTCTAGGTTAAAACTCTCATACGATAGACTATGAAATCTCCAGGGTCGAATCCACAGTACCTACTATTTGTCCTTTTAGCATGGACCAAATCAGTGTACCCATCATTTTTTAATACTACATAATTAAATTAATCAGCCATATCACATAGATGAAATGACAGGGAATAATATTGGGTTTACGAAACACATCAGTAATTTGTAGGTAACATTTGAATTTATGTGTCCACAAGTAGGAAAAATCAGAAGCAATAAGAGTTATATACCTAAATAGGTAACAAGAAGCTGCAACCAGCAGATATGTAAATAAATGTAGGTAGTATATTTAAAGGGAAAGGGAAACTAGGTTACCTGTACCACAGAACTGACATTGAAGATCGGAAATTGAGACCACGCTGATCCTTATGCAAAAGAATAAAACACTAGACGAATAAGCACAGTAAGTGACCACAGTAAACAACGAGGCGAAGGCGAAGAAAGATGTGAGCACTGAGCAAGTAAGATTCCTGTACCTAGGTAATACTAATTAATAAATTATAAAAACCTAAAATGCATCATATTGAAGTAATACCAAAAGCCCAAGTTGACCACAGAATAGACATGGTCGAAACTGGTAGGAAGGTAGGTACCTACATACCATGGAAGAAGGGAAGTCAACTTTTCAAGGTAGGCACTGGGCATGGTAGAAGAATACAGAGAATGTGTACTCGTTGATCCATGTGAAAGTTTTTGCCTTGGATTTTGTTCAGAACTCTAAATCCCGGTAGATTCAACCCTGAAACCTGTAGCCCGGTAGAAAAAGTGAAATACCGGTAGATCTACCGGAATCGCGGTGGAACGGCAACCCTGAATGCAGGTAACGTATTCATTACCAAACAGTAGGAATGGATATCTTCCTTATGCATCGACAGCTACAGTTACATCCGATCAAAAGAAGAAAAGAGAAAGCAGAGAAATTTAAATATAAACTAGGGCAACAACGGTTACGTTCAAATAGATCATATCGCAATGAAGTACCTAGTAAACATTCCAAAGAAATTATGAGCATACCGCCAATACGAGCGATATCCAACTAATTCCCGAAAATTAAGATACTAAGATATTTTTAGCTCCAGAGATGTACATACATCCCCTACACCCCTCTGAGTAAGCCTTAACTTCCCAAGTTCCTCACCATTATTAATCTACATGAATGTATTATCCAAGATCTTAGCCCACAAAAAAAAAAAAAAAAAAAAAAATCCTACCTTTCAAATTGGTTGTCAGTCGTCCCTTACAGCCTGCAGCTCGGGCATCTCCAAACACACACTCCCAATTCACTGAATTTAATATGGATATATGTATTTGGGCTGGGGGTCATTCTAAAATTTGCGTAACGACACCAACATTTGTGACGACCCGGCACTTTAGATTATTATTAACTCGAAAAGTGAAGGCTAGGTAGAATTTCAATTGATTTTTCACGTACAACCAAGGCGTTACTAGGGAAGAGTAACTCCCATAGTTTTCATAGTAGGAAAATCGTTCGCCACTTTTTGGAATGCTCTCATTTTATCACAACATCTCATGACCTCTAAGCCATTGTAGTGTCAAGGAATGCTGATTTATTACTCTAAGTTATAAACTAATATTGTTTTGTAACTATAATGGAATAATCTTGTGGAAATAAGGCACTACATGGTTGGTATACAATTTAGTAGTGGGTAGGTTCTACCTACTGGTAAGCAGTAGGTACAAGACATATCCATGATCTTTTGTTTTTCCCATCAAGGGAGAAATTAATTTAAGAAATTTAGTATCCAGAATTCGTTCTGATCAATGCGCTCTGACCTTTTTATTAGTTTTTTTTTCTTCCGATACTGGTAACTATCGTGTACAAGTATAGATTTCCCTTTCGATGATAGCACTTCCATATTGACTGATTGACAGCACTTCACAAACTACCTTTTAATTGGAGTCGCGGAAGTGGCACGATTTTCAGGAGGTTTTTCATATGGAAAGAGTCGGAAATGGGAGGCGCGGAACGGGGAGGACAACTTTGTAATTTCTACACCTTCTGCTTTGAGGTACAAATCGGCTGTACCCAATCAAAAAATTATTTTCGAATGTCTGTCACTCATTTTCTAAGTAAATGAGCTTGGGGTCTGGAAGCTTAGGATCCGGATTTTGACACTTTAGACACCGGAACTTTTGACGCAGCTCGAATGGCGTCGACAGTAGTTTCCTGAGTTCATCCACTGAATGTATTTCATACATAATACAGACTGACTGACAGGTTGGGAGGTTTCCCGAACCTTAACATATAAACATAACCATTTCCCCTTTCTTTGATACTGAGAATTACCTACATACATATGTATGCAAAACAATAAATCTCCCCCAAAATTGTCCATCTGCCATTGGCCTTACTCCCAAAAGTCATAGAGTCGCCTTCACACCGATTTTGCTGGTCCTTTTGTCGATAGAATATTTTTGTAATATCTCGTAGCGCATACGAAATGGCTGGAAATCATAACACGAAAGCAGAAAAACTTGTTGATGCGTTCCGTACTATTTTCGTACGCTTTGATTTACCACACCGTATGGTCAGTGGCAATGGACCACTGTACACAAGTTCAATATTCCAGGGGATCTTACATGCCAAAGGATTCAAACATACATTTGCACCTGTACACTATCCAGCAACTAATGGGGCAGCAGAAAACATTGTTATCTTAAAAGATAAAATATATAAAATAGCAAAATAGGGAAATCTTTGAAACATGCAGTGCGAATATATCTTTTTGATTGCAGAACTGTAAATCACCCAATCACTGGGAAAACTCCAGAGTTTAATAGAGGATTAAAAACTAAACTCGATACACTTGTCCTACAGATAGAGATGTACACGTTGAACAAGCTCAGCGGGATGTTACTAACATGACGTGACATCACTTTTGCTTTCGAGTCAACCTAAAGGTAGCGGAAGCATTGTTTTCACTTTCGGGAGAAGAAAAATTTTTGGTCTCCAAAATCAAAATTTTCACTCGTATTTTACGTTTGAGACCATTCTGAACAACTTTGGTTCCGTGTCTGTCTGTCTGTGTGTATCTGTCGTGTGTCCGCAAATCCTTGTAACAAGCTTATTTTCCACAGTTTTCATCCGATCTGGATGAAATTTTTAGGGAATGTGCGGGCTAGGGAGAAGACGGTCCCCTACCATTTCAATTGTTGCGAAATCAATACTCCACTCTTCGCATGCGCAAACGTAAATTCCATTATGCTCCATTTTCTCCCGCCCTAGTCGTCCGATCTCGCTCAAATTCGGATGATAGTTGGGGGATGACGATTTGATCATCCTATATCTATTTCAACATGATTGTATCATTATTAGCTACTGCGCATGCGCCAATATGAAATCCTTGTAACAAGCTTATTTTCCACAGTTTTCATCCGATCTGGACGAAATTTTCAAGAAATGTGCGGGCTAGGGTGTAGACGGTCCCCTATCAGTTTCATTGTTGCGAAATCAATAGTCCACTCTGCGCATGCGCAAACGTAATCTCCATTATGCTCCATTTTTTCACGCCCTAGTCGCCCGATCAAATTCGGATGATAGTTGGGGGATGACGATTTGATCACCCTATATCAATTTCATACATGTTTGTATCGAAAATAGCTACTACGCAAGCGCCTATGTGAAATCCTTGTAACGACTTTAGTTTCCACTGTTTTCATCTGATTTCGATGAAATTGTCAGAGAATGCGGGTTAGGTTGGTAGATGGCGCTTGAAATTCACAGGGTTTTTGGCACAACAAGACTGAAATTGGAATCAAACCAATTGAGAATCACTAAAATCGGTTGAGAATTGTGGCTTGGGTGGCGTCGACAAAATTTGTCGGAAAAAAACACGTTTTTTCGGCTTTACCCCCTCCATTCTCCTCTTCCGATCAAAAATTTCGGGGTTCGTTGCACAACTAGACTGAAATTGGGATCGAAAAAATAAAGAATCACGGAAATAGGTTGAAAATGGTGAACTGAGCAAAGTCGAAAAAATTTGTCACACACACACACCCACACACGTTATGGTTTTCTTCACGAATTTGGCACTAGAATGGTCTGAAACGGATTTGTATGTGGTAAATCAATGTGGTTGACCCCCTACTCAATAGGATCAATTCCAAAAGGCGACCCTCTTGTTTACGAAGCCTTGCCTATAAGACATAGCTTCAGACGGACGTACCAAAAATAAAGTTTCAGTCAAGCAGTATGAGGGTATAAACGACTTTTCGTATATTATTATGTTGCTATGAAATTAAAGCACTTTGAGTATTAAAAAAGATTATATCTACCAATTTTATGGGGGAAAAACTCGTTCTGAATTATGATTTTGCGATTCAAAAATGATTTTGGATTTTTAGCTTTTTGTCAGTTACTATCGATTTTTCAGGATATATTAATTAAACTCGAGGACATTTTGCAGCATAATTTTGTGCCTAGATTTTTTAATGTTCTAGTTCATCATTGATAAACTTCAGTCGACTAGTTCTACCTTCATGAAAATATAAATTTAATTATTTTTAGCCGATTTTTAAATTTTTGGAGCCATTGCAACAGCTTAATTTTCCACATAAGTTTGCTAAAATGGATTAATATAGTTCCCGATATATTTGCCCATGAATAGGGAGTTTTAGCAGTTTTCCATCTGAGTCGTTGTCCAAAAAGAGATTTTTCTAGCGCAAGCAAACCAGAAGCTAACCACTGAGTCGTACTGTACGAATAGGGAACCGTTGTACGATTGAATGAAACGATTCAAAAGTCACACTAACGTCACTACACTACTCCAAATCTTCATAATTAAGCCCTAGTCATAGATTACCTAACGTGTAATTAATTCGTTTATAATGGAAGAAGTATCAAATTAGCAACAACTTTGTCTGTGGTTTAATTTTTTCTCTCGAAATATATGTAGTAGAAGAAGGGAGGGAACTTCGAAGGGTAGCTAGTTGTTAAGGCTAAAGGGGACGACAGTTGTGTGAGAGAGAGGGAAGATACAAATAGATAATCTTGATTATCTCCACACCAGTCAATCAATTTTCAAATCTAAATATATATTTGAGTTTGTATCATCCTAGGCTATCGAGCGAACATAACAAAGTTTCCACACACAAAATTTGTTGTTGAAATTTTGACTTATAATTTTAATTGCTAATTTAATTTTTTTTTAAATTAAACAAATCGCTAATATCCCGTGTTTGGAAACAATTCAAGTGTATGCTGGCATAGGCATGAAATTTTGATTCTGAAAATTAGTGGCCGCATGTGAGAATTGGGAGCGAAAAACGTGGTTCCAGGAAGACGAGTGTATTTGAGGGGCGCGTGCCTTGGCGACGCCCAGCAACTGATCTCATCCGCGCGCGCGTACGAACCCGCTTACCGAGCCGTCTCTCGAATTTTTGTACTTACTGCTTCTTCCACTTTTATCAAAATATACTTTATCAAAGTGTTAGGTGGGGTTTTATTTTCATTTGTTATAGGAACGTCCATGATAATAATTAGTTTGTATAGTTGGAACCTTTGTATTCGTGTGAAAACAACTGGAGGAGTTTGACGCACTGAACGTAATATTCATTAGGTAGGTATCTACCAACCTCGTACCTACCTACCTACAATCAGAGATGAGCAAACACATATCCGAAAATACAAATATGTATTTATCCTTTATTTTTTATTATTTATAGTTGAATTTCTTTGTAGGTACCTCTATGAATAAATTTTTATTCATTTTTTGGCTACGAATATTCAAAATGTATACTCGAAACTATGAATATAGAAATTGTATTCAAAGAATAAAAATATTTCAATACTTATAGAAGTGCAAATTATTATTCAATAATTTTTGAATATCAAATAATAATATTCACGTATTCAATCAATATTAATATCTCGATAGGTACCTATTCAACTTTATATTCATCATTCAATTTCACAAAACCTAATTTTTTTCTACTTGCTGCACTATTACAAAGATGAGTGAGGGAGCGAAATTGAATTCTGGTTATTTTTGGCGTTTACCACATAAGTGAAGGGAAGTAGATCTCAAAATTGATCGTAGAATACCGAGAATTTGGGTAAACTTGCCTTTATTGGAATATCGCCTATTAGGCATCATAAATAGAATGGAACGAAAAACGAACCAAAAACACACACGAATCTGGGCGCTAACAAAAATTTAGTTTTTCAATTTTTTTGTATTTTGTTCAAAAATATTATTTTTAACAATTTTTTTCTGGAAAACGCTAACATCCCATATTTTTACATATCTAAACTACCTAAGTACTAGAAAATTAAATTAAAGTTAAATTAAATTAAATTTAAAATTAAATTAGCAATTAAAATTTCAAGTCAAAATTTCAACAACAACATTTTTTTTTTAACAATGTTATATGATCGCTCGATAGATTTACTCGCCCTGATAATGATTCTGAAGCCAGATTTAAAAAAATGTGTACTCGAGTGGAGATTTGCCCGATAAAGTGTCATCCGACGCTAGCGCCATCCGTTATGTGAGAATCACACTAAATACCCGTCCCCTTTAGCCTTAAGGAAACATCAAAATTCGCCTTGGCTTAGGAGAATCTCATTCGGGAACTTCAACATGATCAACGATCAAGATGTACATACATATATTACAAACATTACACCATGTACCTACCAACCTGTACCCTTTACCTACATATGTACGATATTTTACACTTTTTCCCCTTGGCCAATTACGTTTCATTATTGAAGATGTGGATGCACATCAGACAAAGAGCAAAGAAAGCCGTTCTATTTTCTCTGTAATGTGGCACAATCTCTACCCATTTCATCTAAATCGATCTATCATTCAGTATCGGATTTTCGTCTATAACAACCAAATTCAGGTTTGGCAGGTGCAATGGTTACCTATTTCAACAATTAGTAGGATGACATCCTGAGACTTGTACCCAAATACCCTCGAACGAAATCGGACAGATGGTAGATTGTGAAGTTTTAGAATCCATTATAAGGTATCAGCAGTGGCGTAGTTTGAGGAGGGGCAGGGTGGGCAGAGCCTCTCCATAAATTATAAGGGATGTAGAATTTTATTGTATGGATACAATCAAAATGAATAATTTTACGCTTACAACTTCAGTACCAACGCTTTCAATGGAAGAATGTAATTAGTAAAACACAACTACTATTTTTATTATAAGCGTCCGGTTGCCTAGAGACTTGAGCCGCTCCTTAGAAATAAAGAAATAATTATTAGGTTCGTTTGTGTAGGGGCAAAATGGCGTGGGTATTGTACAACCCCACAGAGATAAAATGACCTAGTCAGCGAAACGGAAATCTGGATACTGCCAACTGAAATCAAGTCGTTCTCCACTACCTTTTGGGGCTAGCCCGTATGCGATTTTTCCCTAGAAAAATATCCATTGTTCAGTATCCACCAAAATTCCCCTATGAACTTCCCCTACTTTTCACTGCCTACTTGATCAAGCTTGGTTGCTGGATTCAAAACAGTTTCCCATTGTACTATACATTTAATTTACGAATAAAATCCCAGTTAACATGAAGCAAGAATACAATAAATAGAAACCTGCAGTGGTGATTGAAATAATTTAATACAAAATATTAAAATAATCTAGTGAAGCAGTATTTATATTCTAAAATAGCATATTGCTGGTATGATTTTGTTTGTGCCTACTTATATAATACGATTGTGTGCTATTGTCCAGAAAAAGTTATTTTCGCGCAGAAGGAACAACTGAGGATAAATCTGTAAGAGAGAAAGACCATATAGGGTATATGAATTTGCATGAAGTGGGTAAGTCTAGTAAATAATATAATAAACCTAGTGCTCCTCAGTTCATCGGTAGGTACTTATTCGTATTTATCGTAGTTTTTAACGTTCTAATTAGTTATTTGGGTACTATTTTTTTCTAATTAGTATTATGCTTTAACAATCCATAGGTAGGTTTATGAATGTGAAAGCGTCCGTGATTTCAGATCATTACAATAAGCCATTGAGCACCTACCTACTTATATGAACGTTTGACAGTTTATTAACAGTCTTCGTATACTTTCAGCAACAAGCAGATGAAATTAATACTAAAACTATAAAATAAAATGAAATCCTCGACTGTTGCCCCTCCATGAGAAATGACTCAGCTACGCCACTGGTAGAGGGAATGAATGAAAGGAGACCGAAATCAGCGTGATATTGTATTTGGAATTTTCAACAGACAGATAGTAAGTACGAGTACATATGACGATCTCTAAGAAATATACTGACTAAGCAGATAAAATCTTCGTTACCTATCAATTTAACCAGGCATCATACCAGCTAGTAGAGATAATATTTTCCTTGCCACAACAACCATTAGGTATGTCAAGAGAAACTGACAAAATAATCTTGGTTTGCTCACAACCCGAAAACTTTATTCTGCAAAGAATCCCTACTATCGTTTTTGAGACTCTGTCATAGCGATAACTCTTAGGTTCATAAGCATTGATTAATACGACATTTTTAATTTCTTGTTTTTGGTATTAAACCAGGTTTCACTGAGCTCAATGAAGTTAGCAACGTTTTTGTGCAACGGTCCATAATTCCTTTAATAATGGACGAATTGCGTCCAAATTTCACACATACACTCAGCACCCAGACTGGCTCCTCCGAATGAGGTCGGGCACGGCATAGCTACCCCAGGGGCGGCTGGGGGCGGTATTACGCACTTTCCTTGAATGTGCCGCAAAAATAAATAGATTATAGATATATTGTTGTTATATAGATCTATATTGTGTATATAGATAGATTTTTGGCGGTGGCGAAACTGATTCTGATGATTTGTATTGCGGCATGTTCATAGGAATTTCTTATAACCCCCCCCCCCCCCCCCCCCCCACTGTCGCCCCCGTTTTCCCACTCTCCTAAACTGCCAGTCTCAACGAAAATGGAACCATAGAGGTTTTGTAGGGTTCTGAAATCGATTCTGATAATAATCATTTTTGCGGCACATTCACGGGAAGTGCGTAATACCGCCCCCAGCCGCCTCCATGGCCGCCCTAGGGGTACCCGACCTCATCCCGAGGTGCCAGTCTGGGTGCTGAGTGTATGTGTGTAATTTGGACGCAATTCGTCCATTATTAACGGAATTATGGGCTGTTGCTTAAAACTGTTGCTAACTTCACTGAGCTGATCCTTCATATGTCTATAAAAATGGTCATCGGACGAGTTAAAACTAAGCTAGAGAAGACTGGAGGTAAGTTAGTGAGCACTGTTAAATAAAATCCATTAATTTAAAGTACCTAGGTATATCAATTTACAATTTCAAAGGAAGCTAGACGAAACATTGAATAGCCAGCTTCCTTTCCGATGGGCAAACGACGGACGCGTTTCACGCTCTGAGCGCAGCCAAGCGGTGGGAAGAGAAACCAAAGATTCAAGAGAAGTCCGCTAGAGCATGCTCGTAACTGTAGAAGTTCAACAAGTGAACAGGTGGTCGCGTCCCTCCTTTGGCCATAAAATAATACTAGGGAGGCTGTTGGCCATTTAATTAAAGAGAGGCTTTAGCTTTACGATTTCTAGCACGATCATCACTCATTATCATTAAATCATACTAATCCCACTATAGGTAAATAACACTCTTTGAAAAAACCTTTGAATATCAATAATTGATAGGTACGTATGCCTGTATATTTTATGTACCTATATAATTATATTATGTAAGTATATATTTTCAAAATCCTTTCTCGAAAAAAAAGTTTCCAGTCATTTATCGTTGCGTGATCGTATGAGCAAAGTTTCGTAGATTATCGTATTATATTATGTAAATTTGTTTTGGAATTTGAGCACTTTGAGTGCAACGTAATAGTTATCCACCAATTTCAAAGCAAATGGTTTCGTTCAAAATCATATTCTACAAAGGGACAATACCTACAAGCCAGTGGCGGCCGGTGGTCTGCAAAAGGAGTGGGGCACAAAAATATGAGAGTGGGCCTATTTGACAGTTAAGAAGAGTATTGATGTTTTTATTCCATTTGTTTTGCTTTCAGTGTGAATTAATTTTGATCTAAACACATGAAACATGAATCCCACTCGGGTCATGTCAAATGCCATGGGCAACCGTTATAAAAGAATATGACTACAAAATAAAATTAAAATCATGATCATTAAATATTATTGATAAATTGAATATATATAAATCAATTATATTTAAAATGCTGTCTTATAGGTACCTACTTACTAAGTATCTAAAAAATTTAGAATGGAGTGTATTATTATTGAAAGTATTAAACATTATCAAGGTTTCGATTGTATTGCGATAGTGAACTACTTAGGAAAAATAATTCTGAAGGAACATTGAAGAACTCAAATTAAATTACGATGAAATGATACAAGTGTGAGGTGGGACGTCAATTAAAAATCGGATATTTCAAAAGGCTATAGAAATGTTTTCTAACCCCACAACCACCTCTCACTTATGTATAACCTTTTTCTTTAAGCATATCCAAACATATCCAAAATTATCAATATTCTACCGAAAATATTGATTTGAGAAGTTTTCGTTACTCATTCTGTATGGTTTTGGAGGTGCCTTTGAACACTGTAGCTCTTTCCCCACTGTGACCTCAAAATGTCGTCAGTTTTGGCTGATTTTGTTACTAAGCCCAGAAAATTCCTCGGTTCAATCCCTCTCAGCATAGCCTCTTACTCCTACTTCATGAAGACCACAAAACTTGATGCGATCTACAGGGTGTCTCAACTTAAGTAGGCAAGACTTCAGGGATCAATTCTACAAGTAATTTGCAACAAAAAGTGTCTCTTAAAGTGTTATTTTTAGAGGCTTCGTTTTCGAGTTATTGACGATCTAAGATTTTTTTCGTGTTTTCGACCTTATCTCCTAAAAATGACTGTGACCCCATCATTCTTTGAGAATTCTCAAACCTGAGGATACCGTTGGAAAGAACGTTAAATTTCCTATCTTTTTGATGCCAAATCATAATTATTCAAGAGAGTTAAGATACCGAAAAAAGAGGTCAAAGTACAAACTTTGTAAAATTCTAAAAATGTGGGTTTTTTCAATCTGATTCCTCCCTCCATAAAAAAAATGAACAGTCGTTTGCAAGTACAGTAAAAACTTTAAAATCTTATCAGCTTTCTAACGGTATAGCCGAAAAATTGATAAGAGTAACAACAAGGAGAAAAAACGGCTTTTGAATGCGAAAAAACGTGGTATTTTTAACGAAAATCGATGGATTTCAAGAAAAAACGATCTCCCACAACTTTATGATTTAAATGTCGAATTATACGTAATTTTTCACGCTGAATCGAATGGTGACATTTGCAGACCTCTACAACTAACGAATAAGGGCGAAAGTGCCCTTTGACCCTCGAACCTCAGAGAAGGGCCCTTTAAAAACCACTTTCGCCCTCATTAGTTAGTCGTAGAGGTCTGCAAGTGTCACCATTCGATTCAGCGTGAAAAATTACGTAGAATTCGACATTTAAATCATAAAGTTGTGGGAGATCGTTTTTTCTTGAAATCCATCGATTTTCGTTAAAAATACCACGTTTTTTCGCATTCAAAAGCCGTTTTTTCTCCTTGTTATTACTTTTATCATTTTTTTGGCTATACCGTCAGAAAGCTGATAAGATTTTGAAGTTTTTACTGTACTTGCAAACGACTGTTCATTTTTTTTATGGAGGGAGGAATCAGATTGAAAAAACCCACATTTTTAGAATTTTACAAAGTTTGTACTTTGACCTCTTTTTTCGGTATCTTAACTCTCTTGAATAATTATGATTTGGCATCAAAAAGATAGGAAATTTAACGTTCTTTCCAACGGTATCCTCAGGTTTGAGAATACTCAAAGAATGATGGGGTCACAGCCATTTTTAGGAGATAAGGTCGAAAACACGAAAAAAATCTTAGATTGTCAATAACTCGAAAATGAAGTCTCTAAAAAATAACACTTTAGGAGACACTTTTTGTTGCAAATTACTAGTAGAATTGATCCCTGAAGTCTTGCCTACTTAAGTTGAGACACCCTGTATAATTTCAGAAAGTATACATCGATTTCTGTCAACTTGCTCATTGTGTTTCTTGATAGCAAGTTGATGAGCTGAATCTAACTGAATAGCTATGTTAGCTCAGCCAATCAAAGCTAATTCTGTGATGTAATTGAGATGTTTTTTATTAGATTCGTGAGATTTAATCCGATCTGTCAGATGTTTTATATCAGTCACACCATTCTAAGTCCACAACCCATCTCCACGTAATATCAAGCAAGGAAAACAAAACGGAGCGTTCTTTCTAGGGCACCCTGTGATCCATTGGCGTTTGCTATAAATTTCAGGGTTGAATTTACGAGTTCCCTTTTCGTTTTTGCAACTCGTGTTAATTTCAAGTGAGGGGTGTCTCTTCCCAAACTTTTAATGAACACCCTCTCTATCATTACGATCTGTAGAGGATTTTGATTGCAAATTGGCCACAGTGTTTGATTCGGGTGGAAACATTGCTACCAAGTTCCAATAATGTAGGTAAGTAAAAACAAAGTTAATATATATGTACAAACGACAATGTCGAATAAAATGTGAAGGAAACTTATCTTAAGTCCCAAATCGTCAAGCGCCAGGTGCTGGAACACACAATCCTTATTTCATCCTATCCTTATTCAAAGGTAAGACGTGCATAGTATACGAACTGGTAATGTATTAGAGAAATATTAACACATTTTTACATTTAAAAAAGCAGAATAAATAGGATTCTACTACTGGCTGGCTGAACCATGATCTTACTTTATAGGTTGTTGTTGTTGTTTTCCACAGCCATAGAGCAAAGAAAACTTTTAGCATGGATGGCAGGGAAGATATCACAGAGTAAAAGAATGAACCATGGAATGACCAGAAGAGAATCAGTTTGGCTAATGGAATAAACCGAAAATACTCTAGCGGAAACCACTGATGACGTAAATTTCATTCTACGGTCTTTAGAAAAGTGGAAACGCTATCTGGAACAAGGCCCCGAATATCATAAGAAATATCCCTTTATGACCTCTCTTTCCCATTCCTTGCCCTTTATTTCCCGTTCCTTGCCTTTTATTTTCCTGTACCCACGTACCCCTTCACAGTCTAACCTGAATCGACGAAATTTCTCTCTCGATAGAGTGATATTATCGCAATCTACGTACTTTCTTTCCTTGGAGCCACAGCATGGAGCTAAACACTCCATGAATTCTATTGGAACGATGAGTTGCATGTAAAGGATTCATTCTAGTTTGTAACTTTCTTCCCGAAAGTACTGGGGCGATTTCCCGATGCCCCCCCTCACCGGCCGCCCCTGCTGCAAGCGGCATGATACTAAGGGGAGCCATGTTGCCATCATTGACTAAAAAGGAGCGCCATCGTGGACTCCACTGGCATATCGGTGGGGGGAAAATGAGGGGCACAGTGATAACCACTGTTTATACCCTCAAGTGCTCTCGATTTACCAAACCGTATTAAGTTAACCACTGTGCAGTGCGTGGCCAACAAGCTGAGGTATGAGCGTAATTGTCCGAATAATACAGGTGATCCTTCTCAGTTAATTTTGTAAACATGATTGCAACCACTACTATGCTGGAAAGAAACTTGGAAGTTGAAATTTGATAGAGAGACTTTCTGGGGTAGTAAGAGACGACTGGAATGATGGGCTCTTTTCTAATCAGCTGAGTGACCTAAATTCTCACCTGGTCTCCCAAGGAACATGTTTGTTCGATGGTTCTGACCACTTCATTGTTTACTGCAGCCATGTTTGTTTATTATTTCTTGAATGTGTTATCTTTCTTTCTTCTGGTCCAATCACTCCCCCCCAAGAAACGCTGCGAGTATACTATCTTCACATCTACTGCCAGGAACAACCATTGGTATTAAAAGCTTGCCATCACTTACTGCCATTTGTACCGTTTTGTACATAAACGATACAGACAAACCTATTATATCATCAAAGCGAAAATATCATCAAATCATCAACATAACATTCAGGGTGGCCCCCAAATGGAAATTTGAAATTTCCCTAACCGAACTTCAGATTCACCTGATAAGAAATATCAAAATTAAATACTTTTTTTTGTCATTTTTACGAATTTTCAAAAAAATTGAGCTATTTAGATGGCTTCAAAATTTAAAAACGCTGCAAATTATTTCACAAAGGTTTATTATTTTTTCAATTGAGTATGATCGTAGTTTTAGTTGGCTTGCGTACGTCATAAGGCCCGTCCAGACTCCTCGGCGTGTCCTATTTCGAGTTGCCACAACCTATACTTCTATAATTATATACGCATGTTTATATTTCTCGATTTGAGCTCCTATCTATTCAAATAGTTATTGCCTTAATAATATCATTGTCTAAGTACGTACGAAAAGTCGAGAGGATATGTTATTAAATATGCGTAGGAAAAGCATTGGTATTAACACACAAATATGACCTAGGAAAAAACATATATTCATGCCTCGAAGGAACGCTGTACCCACCTCATGGTGTCGCGGCGCCTCCTCTCACTCCACCCCCCGCTCACCCACTCACCAACCACCGTGACCCCCTGCCAAGCGTGCCAGGCGTGCGTCTAACACGTCCTAAAAGACACTTTTTCGTCCGTATTTGGCCCATAGCATCTATGCGAGTAAAGCGATCGGGATGGTTAAACGTTAGGACCAACTAGACCCCAAGTGGAGTCTATGTACGAAAGAACAGGTTTTTTAAGTCAATTCTTAGGCCTTTTATGGCCCGGACGGCGAACGGCGGACGGCGGACGGACATTTCAAATTTGGATTCTACGCACCTTGAAACGTAAAGAGACAAAATTTGAGGGGGGGTTGTAAAAATTTTTTGCTACACGATCACATAGGCTTATTATTGGAAATAATAAACCAAAAGTGACAAAAGAGTAGTTATTTTGAATGCGTTTGGTTCTTTAACAAAATTTAAAAAATAAAAACTAAGCAGTCGTTGGACTGCCGTCAGAAGCGTAAATTCCACCTAAAAAAAAATATAAATATGTATGTATGTATATATATATATACTCGGCCCTTCGGGCCTCGAGAGTTGTAAACAAATCCTTTAACTTTAAACAAATCCCTGGGCCGCATCCCGACTAATTCCAACAAAACAACAGTTTACTTATAAAAATGTTGAAAATAACTGTGGAGAGAAGTCACTACAATGAGTTGTTGTTAACAGTCGACTGTTGTCAAGAGGATGAAAATGTTTCCTATGGAGTGAAGTAAATGATGCTATTGCTATTGCTATTGCTAATGCTATTGCTATTGTTGAAGTAGATGCTATTGCTTTACGTTAAGAATATTGTAACCGGCTTACTAAAATTGTTTATAGTCCAATCAAATTAGTTTAGGAATGTAGCCAGGTACGTAAGGAGGGGGAAATTGGTAGCTTGAGATGTGAACATTTATCACATAAATCAAGCGCTTTCCAACGAGTGGCGAACGATTTTTGTGCGATGAAAACTACGGAAGTTCCATTCCCCTAGCAACGGCTGAGTTGTACGTGAAAAACACTGTAATTGTGATACAAATTTTGCGTGACGGAAATTTTTGGTTGACCCCCCGAGCAAAGAAATATCCATGTCAAAATGTCTCGACAACTGCTTTGAACTTACTTTCAAATAGGTTGTAACGTTATCCAAAAACAGATAGGTACGAGGAATATCCCTTCAAACAGTGCTTCGTTTCTACTCTAAGGTACTTGAAGTGGCTTACCTGAAGAATACTCGGGGAATTCCAGATTACTGAAGTAGGCGGAAAGAATTCGAATAGACGCGTTCAACTGGGTCGTAGAAAGCAGCCAACAACCAAATTTGATTGGAATCAGGAAAACTTGCTATTTAACTGGAAGCGTTAATGCGGTTTGAGATCTTTCCAAAGGTTCGCGGATCGTGTAGTGGCGGAGGGGGGGGGGGGGGGGGACGCGAGCACACGGGCAGATCCACACGGAAGGTATTAACTCAATCATGGCCAGAGGGGGAATAAATCGTATCCCATTTTTAGGACGCTACCAACTGTTCCTGAAAATTCCCAGCAACTATGAAATGACCTACCTACCTAATTTTTATTTTTCACATTCTTTGATTGATCGTGATGAACATCGTCACAAGGCTTTCCTAAGCCAAAAAGTAATATTCGCGGATCGCGTAGGGTGGTCGGAGCGAGGGGCGGCGGCGGATCCACAAGGAAGGTATAGGCACCTACCTATCATATCGCCTCCGGGAAGAAATAAACGTAAGTATCTCGTTTCTAGGACGCAGCCGTTTCAAGTTCACTCGTTGTAACAACCTAACTTACGGAATTCCATCCTTTTAGATTTCGCTTACTTTGTGGGACCGATCGTGTAGAGGGTGGTCGCATTGTAATAGTGATGAATACAAATCGATGTAAGATTCGATTAAATCAACTTTTTTCTAAAAAATCAAAGACTAGATTTTTTTTAGAAAACACAATTTTTTTTTTTTTTTTTTTTCCACCAAAGTTTAATGGACAATGTATAGCGTTGGTACCTAATAGCTAACACTCAGAAAACAGTATTAGGAACTATGAACTCATGAAGGATCAGTTTCAGTTTTTTCACAACTTCAAATAGAGTTAGGTACCAGCATAAACGAAATTGTGTTCCCTTACCTCAGTAGGTAGGTACCTATATTTTCGGTCAGTTTTATTCCATAGAACCAAATGATCCAAGGAACATAATAGGAAGGGCATATTGTAAGTTTAACAAGGATCAGGTATTTTTAGTCTATGGCCTGGTGCTAGGGGCCATAATTATCTACCTACCCTTTTCTCACTCAGCTTTTCAAGAAATTTGGAAGCAAAATAGGTAGGTATGATTTGGTAATGTGTCTATTGAGGGACTTTGATTAGTCCATCATAATTTTTGAAAGAAAGTGAAAGAAGGTAAGAAGGAAATAGTGATTTATCAACTTTTTAAAAATTTATTTATTTGCAAATTAGAATAATTTCACATATTGTGCCCTTGTACAATATACATAGATTGATACCGCACTTGCTTAATAATTCAAAAAGAAAATTTTTCGGATTTGGAATCACAATTTGGCGATTTTGGTGGTACATACACTTCAGCACCCCCAAAACACATGTTCAACAACACTCCTCCCGCTCAAAGCCCACAAATGAAAAATACCTATCCCAGTCGATTCTGCGTCCAAAACTACCTGGAAAAAGACACCCCACTTGCCTATGTAAGAAAAAATATCGAAAAACACTTTTTTTGCCCCGTAGCACTCGTGGGTGTGGGGCGACCGGGCTGGCGACAAGTTTGGACCAACTATACCCCAAATGACGTCTATGTGCGAAAGAATGGGTTTAAAGTAAATTCAAATGCCCTTTATCTTCCGGACAGCGAAAGGCGGAGGGACTTGGCAGATTTTGGATTATACGCACCTTGAAATGTAAAATGACAAGGTTTGAGGGGGGTTATAAAATTTGTTCTGCTATACGGTCACAAATGATTATTATTGGTAATAATATCTTTGAATTCTGCATTTTTGGGAAGTTGGTAATAAAGGATGTAGGTAAAATTTAATATTCTTACCATAATTTCGACGTATGCAATCAGGTACCTACCTACTAAATGTCTCTTCTTGGGGCGTTTCTCATTGGAAATGTAGTTGAAATGACGAAATCAAGTAAATCAATCTTTTGATTTATCAAACTTTCGTAGAACTATTCTTGATTCCATATTAGAAATAATATCTATGAGTAGACAGAACTACATTAAAAAAAAAAAATTAAAAAAAAAAAAAAAAAAAAACAGCAAAAATAAAAAAAACCAGTAGTGCAGAAAAGAGCAAATAAAAGAAAGAAATGTTTTTCGTAAAATTATACAATTTTTGGCTCATAGCCCCCATGGGGGTGGAGCGATCGAGCTGGCGAGAAGGACCAACTAGACCCCAAGTGGAGTCTATGTGCGTCCGGACGGCGGACGGACATTTCAAATTTGGATTCTACGCACTTTGAAACGTAAAATGACAAAGTTTGAGGGGGGGTTATAAAAATTTTTTGGTATACGATCACATAGGCTTATTATTGAAAATAATAAACCAAAAGCAGTAATGGCTACACTAATTAGGTAGTATTGCCTTATTTTACTCACTATTCTGACTGTGTTTACTCTTACTCAACTCAACGAATCAATAAAACAAAAAATAAATAATTTGTGCTGTTGATAGTTTAAGTTTTGTTGATAAGTTTAGTTTAGTTGATAGTAGCTGCCGACTGTCATTATAAATCGCAGATCTGAAATTATATGTAAGAACACGATCATAAATTTCAAACCCATGTTCTTTTTGCTCTATTTAGCTACAAGTTTAAAATCGTAAAATTTGCGCGCCAATAGTGTTTTCCAAATAACGGATAGCACTTATAATACAGTCCATTTTTCTTCAATCTTCAGGCTATTATACGTACACAACTATTCTAGTAGGTAATAAGGATCACGCATAAATAAGTATGTAGTGGATGAAATTACCGGTACACAAGACATGTATTTAAAACAACACATCAAAGTTTGAAAAAAGAAAAAATCATCCCCGAGGTAAAGTAAATCAAGCATTTTAATTTCTCCCTTGATGGGAAAAACAAAAGATCATGGATATGTCTAGTACCTACTGCTTACCAGTTGGTACCTACTACTCAATTGTATACCAACCATGTAGTGCCTTCTTTTCACAAGATTATTCTATTATGGTTACAAAACAATATTAGTTTTTAACTTAGAGTAATAAATCAGCATTCCTTGACACTACAATGGCTTAGAGGTCATGAAATGTCGTGGTAAAATGAGAGCATTCCAAAAAGTGGCGAACGATTTTCCTACTTTGAAAACTATGGGAGTTACTCTTCCCTAGTAACGCCTTGGTTGTACGTGAAAATCAATAGAAAATGTGCCGGTCGGGAAAAAAAGTGTCGGTCGGGAAAAAAAAGTGTCGCGAAAAATTCCTTGACCCCCAGCCAAAAGACATATCCATGTCAAAACAGCGTGACGGAAAAAAACGTGACGGTAAAATCGAATTCACACCCCGCTAAATTTTTCGACGCGGTGCGCCTATAGAAGTTTACACTTCAAAAATTCCCTGACATTTGGTGGTTTTTGCAAAATTCCCTGACATTTCCCTGACTTTTCCCAACGCTAAGAATTCCCTTACCATTCCAGGTTTTCCCTGACTTTTCCTCGTTTACAACAATCTGATTATAGCATGAATGAAAAGCCATAATAAGAATGTGAACCGGGTCAGCTAACTGGAACATGAATGGGTGTTAGGCTGTTAGTTATAAATAGATACTGGGGGTGAGAAAGCGTTATGAGAGGGGGGGGGGGGGGGGGTACTATTAGGAAGCACCCACCTAATGTCACGGAGGGCCTTTTGTGTGTGGTGGTCCCTGCAGACAGATCGTGCAGCTAAATATTCATAAGTGAGAAATTCGTGCAGCTGCGACACGCAGCCCCAAAGTGTGTCCTGATCCCAAACCTCCTCGTCAGTTGTCAATGAAACCTCACGATGCGCATTCTCATTATCTCATAATCCTATAGTTTCGTTCTAGCGAAGGAGAGGGAGATGGAGAGAGAGGGGGGAGAGGGGGAGAGAGAGGGGGGGGAGAGGGAGAGACAGAGAGAGAGAGAGAGAGAGAGAGAGAGAGAGAGAGAGAGAGAGAGAGAGAGAGAGAGAGAGGAAGAGGGAGAGAGAGAGAGCGGGGAGAGGGAGAGAGAGAGGAAGAGGGAGAGAGACTGTTTGACTGTTTTTTATTATTTATCTGTACAATTTAGGGCCAAAAGGCCCTCTCTTATAACCATACAGAATTATAGAATAAAATACATTCAAAAATCGCTGTCAATCTTCACGAAAATTAATATATAAAACAAAATATCACTAGCAGAAGGAATTTGAATATAAATAGGTGTATATCTCAACGTAAGTTAATCATTGCTTGATCATTGTGAGGAATTGCTCACAAAATTGACTTGTTAGTTATATCGGCTCAACAGTTTTTCTTTTAAATTTTTCTTAAATTTTGCAATAGAATTGTTAAAATTATACAAATTAGGGAATTCATTATATATTCTAATGGCTCTCACTTCAAATGAACCATCATATACTTAGTACAGTTCTGTGTTGCGGACACACCAGTGTGCTTGTTGCATAATAACCCCTTATCATCAACCTCAACTCATCATCTATCCACAGGGTCTTGTGACCTTGATTTTCTTCAATGGGGCAAATTCGTCATATAATGCCATTACGTTTTCAATGAGGTATGCAACTTTCTGATTGATATCATCTAGTTCATGTATCGCGTCCCAGTTGACCAAAAGTGCTTCAAGTAGCAATTTCGTTCGGTCTATATGTTTTTAATCCCTAATTGCAATACATTTCTGTACATTTTCAGCTCGTTTCATTTTTAAGGCACTTTAAGGAACTCAGAACGTGCTAGGAGAACGCAGGTACTGGGATTTGACCGTAAGTGGACACGAATTTCAGGGAATTGACCACAATAAAATCGATCAGGGTATCCGAAAGTTCGGTGTGATGGGTGGGTTGGAGTGATAGGCACTTCAGATTGATAGTTTGAAAAATTCTATTTAGTTATCGACTGTACGCGTTGTCTTCTTTCATATTTGAGTTCAAATCGCCCGTGATCTTGTATATCGCGGCATTAATTGAGTAATTGTATCAAAAACTTCAATTATTCCTCCAACTTTGGGTGGACGATAAATCGGGGAGAAAAGAAATTTTTTGCTTGATATTGTTACCTCAGCGAGAATATATTCAGGTGCTTTTGGGGAAGTAGAATCAGATCGGGCGATAACGCCAAAATCAATTGAATTTTTAAAATATAGGGCTATCCCCCCTCCGCCTCTACCTTCTCTATCAACACGCACAGTTCGATATGAATTTAATTGATACCTATCGCTTCCCATGGACGGTTTTAAAAAAGTTTCCGAATATCTCAGTTATATCTTATAAGTGCATTTCGGCAAACTCATCAAAATGAGCATGAAGCGATTGAGCGTTTATGTGTGCAATTTTTACATCCCTATCATGACCCCGAAACACATCTTGCAATTCAACACTAGCATCGCCTGGAGAGAGAGAACGAGAGAGAGAGAGTGAGAGAGAGAGTTTCATGATCTCGTTGTTCTTAATTTTTCTCAACTATTCATTCTTTCCCATGTGTTTTTTTTTGTTTTTGTTGAATTAGGTCGGTAAAATGTAGAATTTGAGTGATAAAATGTAGTTTCGGGACAATGTTGAATTCGATTGGGAAACATTGAATTCAATTGGGAAAATTTTGAATTAGAATTAGAAAAGCAATACTAAATAGCTATAATACAAGCTATACAGGGTGATTCCAACCCCCCCCCCCCCCCCCCCTCCACGGCTAAAATCATTAATAATGGGTCAAACAAAACAATTTTTCTTTCAATCTTAATATTTTTTGTAAAGATCTCAAAAATTACAAAATTGCGCATTGCGCACATGCGCAAACGTGCGCAATTGTCAACTTAGTTGTTTTAAATGGAAAACCGCCATTCTGTATTGCAGATCTGAATGCTACGTGAGAGACAAACTTTTCAAGGAGGACGAAAAAACTTTCAAAACTCACTTTTTCAGATTTTTTTTTAGTTTTTTGATGACATACGCCCTAACGTCTCATTTCCAGCACAAGTATCTTCTCTTTGACTGAATTTTACTGCAACCTACCGGTTGTTTGCGATACCAAAACCGCTTCCCTCTCTTTCGTAATTTTTAAAATACGCCCTTCTTGTAGACATCCATTCGTATGTTGAATTCAGTGCTGCCAACGCAGGGGATTTATAAAGGCTCTCAGAGCCCTAGGTGTTGAAGTGTGGGAGGAGATTTCTAGGGAATTTTCGCCCTTCACTGACAATCTTTGATTTCTATTATTATTTTACTGCCTTACGTTTGAATCAAAGGTGAATTTCGCCAAAAATACAAATGAAAAAACTGATCCCTCCACTAGATCGTTCTCAGAACAACGACAAATGACACGAACGGACAGTTTGACAAACCGAATCAGACGAGAGTTAGTGAAGATGTAGCAAAGGGAAAGAGTTTGAACCCCAAGAAAAATGATTCTCTACAAAATTTTGGAGGAAAAATAAATGCATCTTTCTACATCATGTACAGTGGGTGTACTTGTATTTTTTCCTATTTTACTTACTAGTCATACTTTTTGGTTTACATTTTTTTGGTGATCCATGTTATGTTGATGTTAACCTATTAATTTATTACTCGTGTGAAAGTTACCCATCAATTTTTTCTTTTATTGACATCATGATTGACGATAAGTACCTGCCTACTGTTGGTAACGGAGTTTTTCCTGTTTTCGTAATAATCCGCTCTTTAATTTCTTTCACATTGTTTTCCTTGTTATATGACATTTTATTACCCAATTGATCATTCAATTTGTGATCAATATTGTGTCCGAAATCGCTTTTAACGTTACCTTAAATTTCTTCCTGGGGATTTTGGGGATTTTTTCGTGAATTTGGGGGGATTTTTTGCTGAAACGGGTTGGCAGCACTGGTTGAATCTGAGTTGAGGTTGGCAAAATGTTGAATTTGATTGGAAAAATGTTGAATCAGTTTGGGAAAAGCTCTCATCAACGCTGTGGCTGACTGAGCATCACAGATCAGCCAGGTGTGGTGGCCCACAGCAGCTCCCTCCTGGTGGCACACCGAAGGGCCACCTTCCCGCTTACCTGAGCCTCCCCTTGCCTACCTGAGACTCCCCTACAAGATTCTCTTAAATGACATGAGTTTCTAACTTTAAAATAAATAATACGCTGCTCAATAAAATTAAAAAAAAATCCTTGTAACGTAATTTATTTGCTTTGTTATATCAATGTGATCAATATTGGGCATGTTCTTACCAGAGGGTTGACTGACGATCTCTAAATTTTAAATAGCCCTAGACTTGAGGGTTTTCAAAAATTGTAAATTATTACTAATTAAACAATACTAAAATGTACAACAGACATGGAAAACTACAACGGACATTTCATTCATTTTTTCGCTCGGCTATGAACAGTTTTTTGGGTCTGCTGGACAATTTTATGAATGGCACTTAGGGTGTTTTGCATATGGCGGTCTTCAAATGTTGAATTTGAGTTGAGGTTGGCAAAATGTTGAATTGACGAGGAGCCATGCAAAACCCCACTAGTCCGTCAAATCAAAATTTTCAGAATTAAGGAAAAACTTATTCTTATTGTTCTACAGATGAAAATTTGTGTATTTTTACTTCATTGTCTTGTAGGAGACTTTAGAAACTAAGTAGTATACTCAATTCATATCACACTGATACTAAAGTTGAAAAAATCCTAATTTTAGTTTGGACATGATTGATTTTTTCTTACATGTGGGGTTTTGGTGTAAACAAATGGAGGACTAAAGGGGTTTTGGTCTTCCTCATTCAGAAGAAAAATGGAAACTAGGGAAAAGGTAATGTGCTATTTTAAACGTTTTATGCTGAACCAAATTTTTTAATTGTTAAAAAGGGAATACAATTCAATTTGAGTTAATGCTTGAATATAAAACTTGAGTAAATCGGACGTGGAAGGAAAAATTAAAGCAAATAATTATGAATAGGTAGGTAATGAGTGATACCTAGCAAAAAAAAAACTCATTGTATGTATCTGACCATTTGATCCTGGAGTATCTTATCACACGATCCATAGATATTCTGGCGGAATTTTGAAGCACTGATAAGCTTTACTGTAGTGCTTACATGTTGTGAATACGTTGGAACCAGATAGAAACGAATGCCTTACTTTTGTAGCAATTTTACGCGAACTACTCGATTTTGCCTTTCTCCTCGTACCTTGATTGCCATCTCTCACTGTCACTGTGCCATCCATTTCACTATCACCCATTTCGATTAACATAAATAATCACTTGAAATAATGTAAAAATTCACTGATAAACGTACAGGTAGCCGAACTTCACACATATTTAAACAAGAAGCAACAGGAGGGTCACGTGAGGCTAGGTTTCTGGCTTAGCATTGGTTGCTTGGACTAGTAGGGCTCTGCGTGATTCACAGCTCTGGACATGTGTGGTTTCGGATGAAGTACAAGAATCTATTGTATTGTTTAGACGAGATCTGTGGCGTTTTGCTCAACATTAAGTGAAGAAAATGGTAAATCTCATCACAAAGAACAAGAAACCAATGCTAACTTTGAAAAACAATTTTTTGTGACTTGTGGGGTTTTGCATGGCTCCCCTTCTCAATTTGATTGGAAAAATGTTGAATTTTATTGGGAAAAGCTCTAAACGCTGTGGCTGACTGAGCATCACAAATCAGCCAGGTGTGGTCTGGTGGTCCACAGCAGCTCCCTCCAGGTGGCACGCCGAGGGGCCACCTTCCCGCTTACCTGAGCCTCCCCTCGCCTACCTGAGACTCCCCTCCCCGCCTACCTGAGCCGCACGAGCCCGCCTCGCCTACCTTCCCGGCTTCCCACTGGCGCGGCGACCGGCCCCGCATTCCTCAGTCGTTCACAACCTCGCGGCCCACTCGCTGGGCTCCTCCGCGCTCTCCAGAAGTTCCTCAAGTTCTTTTTCACTTTCGGGCGATTTTTTGCCTCCGATCAGTTCCAACGGAAATAACATGAAAACGGCCAACGCCCAGCTGCCGCCGATTCATCAGGTGGATAACCATAAAAAGGTTAACAAATATCATCAAATTATAACGAATAAATTGCATACAAATATATAGCATTTCCGAGCCAAATGAAACCAGGGTGGCCCCTTTAACATTTTTGTTTTTTCTTGACTTTTCCCTGACTTAATTGCAGATTTCCCTAACAAAAAATATCTAAGTCAAATTTATAAAGGATGTTCCGACATAGATAAGGTTTGGTTTCTCGACTGCTTTGCTCAAACTAAGATTTGTTGGGGTCTTGAGGTTCAGTCAGAAAATGTACCTCGATATTTCCAGGCCAACATTTCGGTATATTTTTATACCATCCTCAGGGCTTAGTTAGGGGGTGGGTTAAACCTCAATACATCAAGGTTCTTGAACACGAGGAGGGTGAATGGATTTCACCTATTTCAACTGCATATTCACTTTCAAACTTTATTATAGACAAAATGCCGAAATGTTATGGAACATGAAAGAAATATAATGAAGTGTTGAAATGTAATGAAGGGAAGCACATGTATGTAAAACAATATCACATTCATTATCTGATATTGATATTGATTTACATACATACATGTGCTTCCCTTCATTACATTTCAAAACTTCATTATATTTCATTCATGTTCAATAACATTTTGACATTTTTTGTCTACAATAAGTTTTAAAGTGAATACCCAGTTGAAATAGGTGAAATCCATTCACCCTCATCAGTTTCAAGAACCTTGATATTATCCACCACCTATGTGATTGAGGTTTAACCCACCCCCTATCTAAGACCTGAGGATGGTATACAAATATACCGAAACGTTGGCCTAGAAATATCGTGGTACATTTTCTGACTGAACCTCAAGACCCCAAAAATCCTAGTTCAGACCTAAGTTCATCAAACTCTGAGAGTCGATTGCAAGGCTCATTTCAGATCGAAAGCTCCTCTTAGAGGTTTTTTCAAACGCTTTTTTGTACCTAATGACATTAAAACGGCCATAACTCCATTTACAACCACTTTAAACTCGAACATAAGGACACCTTTGGAAAGAGCGTTAAATTTCCTATCTACCTGATGACAAAATTACGTAAAAAAAGTTCCAGTCATGCAGCATGATCGTATGAGCGAATTTTTGTAAATGATCGTATTACACGCACGGAGAAATAGAAGCTAGCGATAATATAATTAAAGTACGTCAAATGTCTTCTTTGTGGCTTATTCCTTGAAAAGTTTCCCGAATTCCAGATTGACTCCCAAAGATCTTGTTATTTATAATACTTCAAAATCTGTTTACTTTACAGAAATACACATGTTTGGAAAAGGTTTCATTTGACTTGGAAAAGGATTCATTTGGTTTGGAAAAGGTTTCATTTGACATGGGCATAGCCCTACACAACATTGATATATTATATTTAATAATACAAATAGGTTAGGAGTCACCAGGTGGTCAGTGTAGGTGGTTTTCAGTATTATGCCAAAATATGTATTTAAATGTCATTAAATTGGCTAAAAAATCTAGAATAAACTGTAAACATTCGTTAAAAAAAAAAAAGTCCTGGAATGCATGGTCCCGATCAAACGCTGAAATTAAAGTCTGCACACTGGAAATGTTGGCCACATTATACAATGAGAGCGCAAAAATATATACAGATGCTTCTTAAAATAAAATAAAAAATCTGCCCCTTGAACCCGCTGGGGGAGATCCCGTGGCTAAAAGTAAAGAAACATGGGAACATGCCTGGCAGAAGTGGTCAAGTAACAAAACCAAACCTTTCAGCTGCTTCGTACGAAAAATAGAATCGAAATTAGAAGGAATTACCTAGGTAGGTAATTTTCTGTTATGGTGCGCGTCTACAATTACTATACCCAAGATTAACTTCTCAACCAACTGACAACAAAACAAACGGCATTGTTTACTATATCCATTTATAACATAAATAAATATAAAACCACGACATAAATAGAAGAACAAGTACGAAAGAAATGCGTGATAAATCGAGAGCTTTCCAACGAATGGAGAACGATTTTTGTCCAGTGAAAACTAAAGAAGTTGCGTTTCCCCAGCAACGGCTTGGTTGTACGTTAAATAATAAGAAAAAAAAAAAAATTCAGTGTCACATCCGCGTAACTTTTTTCGGTAGTTAGTCCAAGGCTAACAATATGTTCCATCCTAAAATTATTTTCGAAGCTAACTAGGATTACATGTGAGATATGCAATTCCAAATGTGTGCACTTTGAGCGCCAAGAAATTGTGAGCTATCAATTTTATGGCACAACAAAAATTTTTCACTTAATAATCTGCTATTTAAACAAAGATATTGGATTTCAAGAATCTTAGGCAATTTAGGCAGCGTCTTTATCGTCTTTTCAACATACAATAATAAAATTTACGTTCATTTTTAAGGTAACGTCCAAGCTAACTAGTTTTATCCTTAAAAACACATAAAACTGAGCATAACAAATAAACTGAAAACTCGCGAGTTGAATTGTAAACTCGGTTATAACGGAGTTGAAGCGATATACGAGTGATATCACACGTAGAAACCGCACCCGAAATCTTATTTTCTTAAGAGGTTATTTTCACGAAAACCCTCGATTTCATAGAAAAAAATCATGTTTTTCAACATAAAACATACTTTTCTTCAGCAATTAGGAAAGTAAAAGTAAAATTGACCAGACCGTTCGAAAGCTGGCAATTCGATAAAGTTTTTCCAGTAACAGGCACGAGAATTCTGAGGGGTTATCCATGCCGTCCAGCGGGTAAAAAATAAGTAGTTTTTTATTATTGCCAATTTTTTGATTTTGGAGAGATTCCGAACTATGTTATCCGCAAAAATTAAGGTAGTTATGACCATTTTAGTGACTCAAGATCGAGAACACGAAAAAAATCTCGATCAGAAATTAGTTGTTGAATCGAACCCTGGCCAGTGTGCGACCTAAATGTGTGTATACCCTGTATATTCATTTGCATGGTTAAATTCTGAAGAGCGTTGCAGCATACAACGATGTCCTTCACTCCCACCGTTCGTCTTTGGAGTTGAAACTCGCAATATTACATCAGTTAGTTTTGCTTGAGACATTGCGTGTTGAAACGAGAGTTGTGACAGCGATTAGTGAAATGGAACGAAAGAATCAATTATTCATTATTGTTAATGTTTTAACGGGTATTGATCTTGTTTCATGTCCTGGTTCCCATTTGGCAACTGAATTATGTATTCAAAGATTGAGTTGGTCGGCTGGGTACGAATGAAACTTTAGCCCTCTATTATCCGTGTTGTCGCGCGGTCTGAAAATGTTGGATTTACTGTTGCCTCCGAGTCTACCTGTAGTTTTGTAACGTTTCATTATTTGGACAGTTCATATTATAACAAGACTTTACAAAATAGGCCTTTTAGCGAATTTTCGTAGGAAATGAACTATTGGAATGGCTCGGAAAATTTTAATATAAATATTTTTGAAAAATTCCTTCATTGAAATACGTTTTGGAGCAATCTGAAACGAATCCTAGAGTTTAACGCTTTTTCATACGTATATACATATATATATATATATATATATATATATATATATATATATATATATATATATATATATATATATATATATATATATATATATATATATATATATATATATATATATATATATATATATATATATACATATATTTAGAAAAGAAATCCCACAGATGAAAAATGATAATCTTTAGACGAAAAATCTGATATTTCGATCAAAATCTTGGTCACAGATGTAGAAGAAGAAGTAAATGTTTTCTTGCGTGCCTGGTTGCTTGGGAAAGTAATATCCAAGGCTGAGATGCTGGCTTAAATGATATTAATTTTTGCAATGTTCAATACCATTGAGTTACTCGTTTAAATTGAGGCAAGGTGGTCGATTTGCTCCAAGTACCCATCTATGTGGTCTTTCTGATTGCTGGAGGAATCTATCATCAGCCGTATCTGGCAACTTTCTTAAAATTTTCACCCCAAAGCACTGATCGAATGTGGCATTATGGGCCCTCGCATGTGATTTAACTGGGAGTTGGTGGGTTTGGGTGATAGATGCTCTGTGGTTGCTCATGCACTTTTGCAGACTAGTTGATACACATAAATGTTTGACTGGCACTCTGCTACACCTCGACACTTATATTATGTGTCGTTGGTGTTAGCAGAAGAGAAGACTGAGCCCTCTATCACCAAATTGCACAGTTTGCACCTCTCACGTTGACATGGGTGTAAGCCTTGTTGCTCCGGAGGCTGCACCCGAGGGTGGCGATGCGACAATATCTCTCTAATATTCTTTCCTTGCCTGTAGCTCACTCCAGGTTTTTCGGGAAAGACATCACGAGTTAGTGGAATCGATGTCAAAACACATTGAACTTCCCGGAGGATGGTATTGAGCTTCTGGGCACCAAAGAAAAATGCCGTGACCAGTGGAACCTGACTTGTTGAGGCTTGTTGTCTTCTCTGGTAAGTCTCGTGTGCTGGGACTATTACGGTTTTGCTGGGGTAACCCCTTTCTACCAGTTTATTATTCAATGTTGAAAGACTGAAAGACTATTCTGGAATTGTGCGAGTCAGCTGCTGGACAGGTTCCCTATGATTTTCAATACCGTCAAATCAACAGTTTCAACGTTGTGCGCATGCGCAAACGTTAATTTCTGAAAACTTCGACTTATCAATAATTTCGACTTCTACTTTGTTCTTCAACTATTCCATACGTCCATGTTACAATATGTGAGGAAGCTATACTGACCAACCAACTTGGCAGAAGTGTTCGAGTGTTCTGTTACTTCTCTATATTCCGTTGGGCCAATGACACTGAAAATCGAAAGGTTCCGTATATTTCGCGGCCCTGACTCCGGCCTCGTTCCAACAACCCACTCATCTCCCGCTGTGTTTATTTGTGCTTTTTTTATGTGAGTAATGAAGTTTTCGCGTGACTCAGTTGAGTGGGCAGCCGGCGGATCTCACGAGTGTTCGCCGAGGGCTTTGCGTTTCACGAATCCCTGACCGATCCTTGAAACGTCTAATGCTGTTTTATATACAACAGCTCCATCGAACGGTACGCGTCCCAGACTGAGAATAGAATAGTAATTTATTGACAGAGAGAATAGAGTTACCTAAATTTTTCGATACGGCAAAACACAGGGCGTAAACGTAAAGGGTGAACCAACGGCCAGGAGTCGATTCCAGAGCTAATTATTCTGATCGAAAGTTTTTCATAGAGATTTCTTTTTAGACGCTTAGTTTTCGAGTAATTCAATTTTTAATATATTTTTCGTGTTATCGAACTTTTGTTACTAATATTGATGAGATGTCTTGCCAGCGAATTGTGGTATGCACGGATTCTTTCAGTGCGTTACAATCATTATCTAGCCCTTATTTACTCTCATTCGACATCCATTTAATCACTGAAACAATCAAACTAGTGACCAGGCTAAGACACAATGACATTAATGTTTCATTTTTATGGGTAAAGTCTCATGTTGGTATAGCCTACAATGAACGAGTCGATGAGGCGGCCAAAAGAGCGTTACGTTTGGGTTCAAATTGGGATTATCCGAGGCCGAAAGAGGAATCGTATGTAATAACTAAGCGAGAACAGGAAAACAAGAGTTATGAACAAGGCGAAGTGGGATCATTTTATAACTATCCAACACTAAAGAGGACACCGTGGTTCAAAGGGGTTTACAGATCAAAACGGTTTATACGTATGTTATGCAGGTTGCGAACGAACCATGCTATCTGCCCACTATATTTACATAGAATTAACCGTCGAGATGCTGCAGATTGTGATTGTGGTTATTTGAGAGGTGATTCAGAGCACATTTGGATTGTCCGTTGTAGCAAAGATTGAGATCTATGTTCAATAATATCAGGGCAAAAATAACCAGCCCATCAATTACTGCTTCTTACTATTAAGTTGAAATATTGATGTATGGGGTAATTTGTTCAAATTATTGAAGAAAACAGTCTGATTGTGTGATTTGATTTAAGTTAACAGATTGAATTGGAAGTAACCAGTATTTCATATTATGTCTATGTGTATTATGATTTTATATTTTAGATTTTGATTTGATATTATGAATATGTCTTGCTGATTTATATTATGAACGATTTTTATATTTCATATGGCTATATGTTTCTGAAATCATGCCAATGAAGGGGGAAAAAAACTTTTGTTACTAAAACAATCATAACTCCCTTAATTTGCTGTGTAAATTCAAATTTGAGGATACCGTTGGAAGGAGCATTAAATTTCCTATCAGATAAATGCCTGACCTTTTTGGAGACATGAAAGAGCCCTCTGAAAAGAAAATTTTACCAAATACGAAAGATACGAATGAAATGAAAGGTTCCATCCTGATCAGCTGAAAGCTAAATTGTCTCCAAGTCACCCTAGGATGTTGAAATTTGATACTAAGCCTCACTGGAACGAGATACGAATGAAATGAAGGGTTCCATCCTGATCAGCTGAGTGAGCTAAATTCTCTCTTGGTCACCGCAAGACCTTTAAATATTACAGGGACCCTCTCTAGGACAAGAAGAGCCGAATCAATGTCAGTCTTCATCATTCTAAATATCATTGTCAAGGTTCAAGTTATTTATGGTTTACTTACTATAGGAATTCGGTAGCCATAGTGGAGAGACATGGAAACGCCACTATTTATCTGCTGAATCGTAGAAACATTAGGTGTTTCCTCAAATCCCTTAAGTGTCGTTCTCAGTGCGCGTTCTGACAGTTCTCGAACGCATCAGAACTGGGATGGGAAATTCCGGGGCGTTCCGGAACTTGTAGTACCGCGTTCTGCACTGCGAACGATTTCAGAACTTGGAAGTGGAATAACCTGTGTTGTTGATTGTAACCTCACTCAGCTCGTGTTACCTTCTGGTGCTCCTTTTCAGAATATTTTTAGTGCCCCTGAATATATTACTTATTATGCCCGTAAATATTACTTAACAGAAAAAAAAAAGCGACGATGACTGAGGAGTATACTCGAAAAAAATTGAGTTTCGTGGATGTAGACGAAATCCAACTACAACTTCAATCTCGTCCTCATCGTCTACAAACCATGAAACAACCATCGTCGAAACTATCGCATTCCGAACTTGACGAGCTGGTTGACATTTCGATCATAGAATAAGTCCTTATACTGACGTATAAGACGTATACTACCGTATGATTTCGGTGAAGAAAAAGAGAGTTGTTTACTCCACGAGATCCGAAAAATTGTGAAATGCGCATGCGTTAACTACGTCCTTGCGTTCGAGTTCTGACAGTTCCGAAAAAAAACGGGGACAGTCAGAATCGTTCGGAACTGGGTTCGCAAAACACTGAGAACGCCGAACTCGGCGTTCTTGGCGTTCCGGAACTGGGCGTTCTGGCACTCGACTGCGCTTGCCCAGAACCGTTCCGAACTGGCAAAACGCACACTGAGAACGAAGCTTTAGTTTTTAGAAATTTCTTTGACGGTTTCACTGTCGAGTTCTTCTTTAAAAACGTTCAAACACGTGTCATATGGGGTGAAGGCGAACATGACGGGTGAAGTCGGACAAAACAGGGTTATCAGCTAAAAGTGTCATTTTTCTGACCCCAGGCTCTGGAATTGATGTCTTTGGCATGGTATCACATGTCCCGGTTCCTACTCGATGTAGCAAGATGGTTTTGAGCTCGATTGTAGGTAACACTGAGTCTCCAGAAATTTTTGAGTGTTGTTGCTGTTTTTAGCTGATTTTCATAATTGTGATAAGTGCTCTCCTACCCCTCCGTCCTATTGATGATTTGTGCATTTCTAGTTCAGTGAACGTTTGTAAATATATTATTCAAGGATTCCTGAAAATGGAAAGGAATGTAATTCACTTTTGTGTTGTTGGTGAACGTTTTAGTGTTAGGCGGCAACGTTGGTGGGTGAACCCTGACAATGCCTCGGCGGTATGTAACGAAGGTAGGCCTGACGATGTTGTCTAAATATTGCAAGGAAAATTTGGCGCTTGCCGTGAGGGAGTACAAAGCAAATAACAAGCCTCAGGGAGCTCCAGAAAAAATATAATGTCCCCTAACCACAATCTGGCAACAAGTCCAGGGCATCAGTGTGCATCCCCACGGTGGTAAGCCTGTTCTTTCAGCTGAGGGTTCCAAATCCTAGTTCATGTTGATAATAAAGTTTTTTAAAAATGTAAAAAGTGTCCGGGTTCGGTTATCTAGGTTGTTGAAGGCGATTTTCATAGAAAAAAAGCGGTGTCCGGGTTCACCCCACAATGTCGGGTCAACCCGGACAACCTTCACCTAATAAAAAAGGGGGGGCAGAAGCCCCCCAAAATTTTTTTTGGCAAATCATCTGAAAGAGGAGATCCTAAGGAAGCTACAATGAGCTCGGGAAGCATTTAGCTTAATTTCGGGAGGAGAATATTTCCAAAAAACGTCTTTTTTGTCTGCCTTCACCCCGTTTTACTTTCTTTATCAATTTTCGATTTTATGTTGGAAAAAGTTTTTTTATTCTATGTTGAAAACAAATTTGTTTGGCAAGCCACACATCGGCCCTGGAAACCAGATACCCTCATTATGAATTCATTGTCTTCTGGTGTGTGGAAGTGAGGGAGAAGTTTCTGAAGGCAGGACGACTCGTGAGGCAAGAAACCGGAGATACAAGACGGACGCGACAATAAAGGGAGAAAAAACCGCGAGTCGAGTCAAAACGAACAATAAAGTCGGCGGAACAATAAAGTCCGTCGAACAATAAAGTCAGCAGCTGAGAAACGGGGGAGGGGGAACCGTTGGGGCCCTTTTGTGCGCATCAGCTGGAAGGAAAAGGGGCTTTGAGGGGTACGAAGGAGGGGATGTGGTTGTTGCGTATCTTACGACTGTCTTTTCAAGAATGAGACGCTCTCCGGGGGGAAACCAGAGTAGGTGAGATACGTAAGTAGGTAGAGGCCCAAGTAGGCGAAGTAGGTACGGGTTCCAAGTCGTCGCTCCCTTTTCCTCTTATTAGGAAGACTTGCGACGTTATCGACGACTGGACGTCAGTAGAGTTGAGAAACGGAGTCAACCGGAATCAGGAAGATTGCAAGTCGAGGACGCCAGGAATCTAATATTAGATTGGAGAGCAAATGTAACACAAGTTCTTTGTTACGTCTTTGTTAAGTTTTTGAATTAATGTAAACTCGATTCCGATGTCCACAACAACAGATGCTCTATCATTATTCTTCCTGGACAGTTTCAATTTATAGTTTTTTCCATCGAATTTTCGAAGAAAAAGAAACTATTCAAATGGTTCCAAAAATGTTCTTCTTTTGAGGGATTCCAACAATTCCCGAACGAAAAATTATGTCACAATTTAAAAAATTTAGAGCGGACAGGTTTTTCTGAATTGAGAGCAGATCAACTTCCCCAAACTTTCAAGTTTATACACAGCGTAGTACTTCGGGTTATTTTACGTTTAAATTTGATTTCAGCGTTTAGAAAATGTTATCGCCTCGTAATGTTGAAAAAAAAATTATCTATGCCGAACAATTTTAATTTTGCGCATGCGCTATAGTTATTACTCCACCAATCACGATATAATTCATAGGGAATTTCCCTACGACATATACCCATCTACTCCCCGAGTTTGAACAAAATCGGATCAATATATGATAAGAAATCGACAATATAATACATTGACATTGTCGCATGCGCATGCGCACTACTATTTGTGTGATGGCAATCAAAATTATAGAGGACCGTCTAGGAGCTATCCCGCACAATCTCTGAAAATGTCATCAAATTCATGAGATTGGTAAGTAGGTAGAGACCCAAGTAGGCAAAGTAGGTACGGGTTCCAAGTCGACGCTCCCTTTTCCTCTAATTACGAAGACTTGCGGCGTTATCGACGACTGGACGTCGGTAGAGTTGAGAAACTGAGTCAGCTGGAATCAGGAAGATTGCAAGTCGAGGACGCCAGGAATCTAATATTAGATTGGAGAGCAAATGTAACACAAGTTCTTTGTTAAGTTTTTGAATTAATGTAAACTCGATTCCGATGTCCGCAACAACAGATGCTCTATCATTATTCTTCCTGGACAGCTTCAATTTATAGTTTTTTTCTAGCGAATTTTCGAAGAAAATGAAGCTATTGCAATGGTGTCAAAAATTGTCTTCTTTTGAGGTATTCCAACAATTCCCGAACGAAAAGTGATGCGTCACAATTTAAACAATTTACAGCGGACTGGTTTTTCTGAATTGAGAGCAGAGCAACTTACCCAAACTTAAGGGCATATAGAACCCCTGGAAAGAATTTAAACTTTTTTTGCCAAAAGTTCTTTATTGTCTAAAAAAAACTAGATATAATTCTGAATAAAATGTCATATGACATTCAATTTTTTTCGAACATTAAACGTTCTAAAATTGGCTCAGAAGCAACCTGCCTCGTAGTCCGCCCCTTCTGCTCCAAACTCACCAAGTTCACCCTGACAAGTCATGCACGTCTGGCAATTCTTGATAGAACATTAGCAAACTTCGATAAATCAATAATGTCCAGAACAGATGTACTTACGTAATCATCGTATTGTTGAAGTTCACCTAATTTTGTCTTGGAAGAGGACACGGACGACACATAGGAAGAGTTAGGTTTGGAAATGGGTAAGGTACCATGAACAAGATGTGTTGAAGGACTGGGAGTCGATGATTATTAAGTGCCAGGAACAAGAGGAATCGACGAAGGGGAGCTGTCAGGATTCGAAATGGACGGGGAGAAATCAAAAAACGAAACACTTCCGCGTTGAATCCGATTTTTGGATGAATTCCCGACGTGGATCACTTTTTTTGAAAACCGGCTTCGGTTTACCCATCGCGAAACGTTCGAATGATACCAAAAAACGCCACTGAAACTGAAACTTGTTTACAGCACGACCAGCGCTACCTATCAGCATTATCCATTTAACCGCGAGGTTCTCCGTCTTTGTTTTCATAAAATAGAAATCGATTTAGTTCATTAGAGAAACGTTTGAACGCTACAAACTTAACTTTCCCGTTTTTTGGCTCTCCTGTAAAGTGACGATTTTTGACACATATGTATCAATGGATCTAGAGATACTGACATATTGTTGTTTTGGAGGGGGTTCCAAGTCCCCTTAACAAGTTTATATACAGCGTAGTTCCTCGGGTTATTTTGCGTTCTAATTTCATTTCAGCGTTTAGATGATGTTATCGCCTTGTAACGTAAAAAAAAAGTCTATGTCTATCAATTTCAGTTTAGCGCATGCGCTATAGTTATTACGACACCAATCACGATATAATTCATAGGGGATTTTCCTGAGACATATACCCATCTACTCCCCGAGTTTGAACGAAATCGGATCAATATATGATAAGAAATCGACGATATAATACAATAACGTTTTCGTATGCACACGCGGACTACTATTTGAGTGACTGCAATCAAAGTTATAGGGGACCGTCTAGAAGCTATCCCGCACAATCTCTGAAAATTTCATCAAAATCGTTCCATTAGACTCAATGTTTTGCCTGTGTCAATCTATATTAGTTTCGCGCATACGCAATGGTTATTTCTCTACCAATCGCGATATAATCCAAAGGGAATTTTTCTGGAACGTATACCCTATAACTTACCGAGTTTGAACGAAATCGGTCCAATACATGATAATTAATCGACTTAATGAGAAATACACGTTTGTGCATGCGCACAGACTACTGTTGGTTTGACGGCTTTGAAATTTATAGAGGAGCGTCTAGGATCTAACCCGCACAATCCCTGAAAATTTCATCGGAATTAGACTGAAACTTGGTAGAGTTGGGCGTGACACAAATTCACCACATACTGACAGACATCAAACAGAAACGGAGCCAAAATTGATCATCAAGCTCTGAAACGCAAAAAACAAGAGGTTTCGATTTTGGAGAACAAATTTTTTTTCGATTTCAATCACGAACACAAAGTTTTTCTAAATCGATAGTGAGGAAGCAAAACCCTTGTTGCGAGACAACACACTACTTTTCCAACTTGTATTTAAACGCAAAACATCTGGTGCGAGGCTTCCAGTGACCCCGCCCGAGGGCGGGGGCGGGGGGGGGGTCGCCCCCCTGGGCCCCCCGGTCGCTTTCCGCTTTGAGCCTTCGGCTAAAATGCTAAAACATGGAACATGCTTTCTTCCCGCTAATTCGTAAATGTAAATAAATTTAAAACTACGACAAAAATGTTTCACTAATCGAAATTAGAACAGAGTACATAGGTAATTAATTTTCTGTTATGGTGCGCGTCTACAATTACTGTAACCAAGATTAACTTCTCAACCAAGTGACAACAAAACAAGCGGCACTGTTTACTATACCCATTTATAAAATAAATAAATATAAAACTACGACATGAATAGAAGAACAAGTAAGAAAGAAATGCGTGAGAATCAAGAAACTAAAGAAGTTTCATTTCCCCAGCAACGGCTTGGTTGTACGTGAAAATCAAAAGAAAAAAGTTTTAAATGATCTTGAAAAATTCCATAAAGGAAATTTAAAACTTGCAAATTTTTACCTCTTGCACGGAAAAAACTCATGCATAGATATGTGTTTTGGCAATTATTTATTGACAATATGATACAATGTAATTAAAATTAGATAGTTTTAGATAATAAAGGTCGAGTACAGAAATAAATAGACGGAAATGATAGCTCTTCCGCATATTCATCGAATAATAGCGACAAACAACGTTTATTCATTCCTAGTGCGAGTTCGAGATATTATAAGTATAAAAGATATTATAGATATTTAAAATATACTTGTAGGTATGATAAGAAACAGTAGGTGAAATCACTTGAATTAAAAATTCGAATTGTTTTATTGTTGTTTCGTTAATTGCTAAGAAATAGTGACTTCCTCATTTTCTGGATTGAGTAGCGTGATTAGTAACGGAATGAAAGTAGGTAACAACCTAGTTACCCATTACATTTTGTGATCACGATCACGCTTATTTTGTCATACCTCCCACCCAAAAGTCATATTTATGTCAAAATTTCGTGACACATCCGCGTAACGTTTTTTGCTAGTTAGCTCAAGGCTAGAGCATGTTCCATGCTAAAAAATCATGGGCTTTAAACTTTGTGCGTTGGGCGGGGACTTGGCTTCCCTCTGAAATACTCTCCTTGAAACCAAACGGCAGTAAAGTTATGCGTGTTGCAAGGATTTATGGACTCATACTCACAGATAGAGGGGCAGATAGATACGAAACGAAAGTTGTCCAGAACGTTCTAAAAGGCGAGTGGAGTAGGTATTCTATTTTTGAAGAAAACTTTTTTTTTCCATCTTCCGAAAGTGAATACAATGCTTCCGCTCCCCACAGGGAAAAAGCTAAAACAATTAACTGATAGAGAAGTATAGCGAGCCGACACGACGCTTGCAAACGCATTCATCTGCTTTCTCTCAACAGTGAATATCCACGTTCCTAGCTACACCATCCGTTCCAACTCACTCTTTTATGTAGCACTTGCTGCCTACAACTACCAACTGCAAAGGCCTATGTATCGGATACCTCGTGAAACTAATGCCCTCCTCCAGACTGTGGGTTTTGACTTTTTCTTCGAACGGTACATAATTTGTACTCTACTCCCTATGCGATTGGCGAAAGCCGTGCTTATTAATAAATAAATAAAATAAATAAATGCTTAGGTGGTGAAAGATTGAATTGGTTTTAATTGTAACGACAATTTTCTCTAAACTAGTTTTTCACAACGAATTTTGATAATGATTTCTTGTTAATACATTATCGACCGTCTTATAAAGAATAATGACTTAAAGAAATATACAGGTACGTCTGATTAGTGTCAGTCTACATAAATGTGAAGAAGGGGAGGTCTGCTAGCAAACAGCCCCATTTCCCGTGTGAACTGCGCGGCCCGCAGGTGTCTCGTTTGTCCGTAGATGGTCCGCAAAAGAGGCTGGGCCGCAGCCGGTCCGCAGCTCGGTCCGTAATAGGCCTTCCTAGCCCCGTTGCAATGTCAATCGGATGCCGTCCGCTATTGACCCCCAATGGTCGCCTGGTGGTCCGATTAGCTCGGGTGGCATCAGTGGTTGATCTTGTCCTCTTGACCCCTCTTGTCGGTTGGGGGTTGAAATGAAGTTGAGAGAGAAAAAGAGAGAGAAAGAGAGAGAGAGAGGGAGTGAGAGAGAGATTTTATTGATAAATATTTACAAAGTGCTTCTTTACGATTTTCTACAATAATATTGTTGACATTAGTCAAAGCCCGTGTTGTCAAACAAGTGTTGGTTCTCTGATGCTTAGATAACTAATTTGGAAGTAACATAAGTTAATTGACAATGCAATATAAACAATAGAAGTTATACTGATTTATACACAACTTTATAGCTAAAATCTCTCCTGTTCATCCTAGGAAGTTGCGATTTGATGGGAGACTCACTGGGACATTAGGAATCGAATGAAAAGATTAGCGCTCATTCTTACTCAGCTGAGTGAGCTGAATTGTCTCCAGTTTATCCTAAGAAGTTGAGATTTGATAGGGAAACTCTCTGGGACACTAAGAGACGATTGCTATTATTGGTTCTTCCCCAATCAGCCGAGTGAGCTAAAATATCTCCTTTCATCCACTAAAGTTGAGATTTGATAGGCAGACTCCCTGGGACATTAGGGTACGATTGAAATGATTGGCTCATTCCTACTCAGCAAAGTGAGGTAAATTGTGTCTTGTTCATCCTAGGAAGTTGAAATTTGATATTGTGAAGACCCTTTTCTATTGATTTTTACGTAAAACCAATACGTTTTAGTGGCGATGTGTAACTCCCTTAGTTTTCATAGCAGGAAAATCGTTCCCTACTTTTTGGAATGCTCTCATTTTATCACAACGTCTCATGATCCCTAAGCCATTGTAGTGTCAAGGAAAGCTGATTTATAACGCCAAGTTATAAACTAATATTGTTAAGTAACCATAATGAAATACTAAATTCTCTCTCATCCCCTCAAACCACCCCTATCATGGAGAATGGATGGCAACCTACCACCTGGACGATTTAGGTTTGTGACTACACGGCAAGAGATGGTTACGGACAGACCCGCGATAACACTTGACGGTTGACGGTCAGACTTCGTAATACTCCTTACGACATTGAACCTTCCAGAAGTCACAGGCGGGACGAGGAGGGGCGGTGCCTACTGGATAACTTAGGGCAACACGTCGGTGAAAGGGGTCTTTTTGGGACTCAGAAGAATGCGGTATGAAATGAGGTCCGTCTCTCACCCAATAAAAGTTCAATCTACTAGTAGGTAGAAGTTGGACGGGAGAAGCTGGAGGACGGGGTCCTAACGACGTTTTGAAGAAGCCCGCTCGTCGGCATTCCACCCGGAGAAAGAAGTCGGAGCCAGGCGGCCTCTACGCCCTGCCAGCTCCCCGCGTACCTGCCTATCGTCCAATCGAAATTACCATCAGCAGGCTCAAATAAAACCCTTTTTTACATTATTGTTACAGAATAAGGAAATCTTTGTAATCTAACTAGAAACAATAGACCTACGGTTCTACAGTCAGATCATTTAATAACGATTGACGTTTGTTTCGCCAAAATTTCTGTCAATCGAAACTTTGCAGCTCATTAATGCATCAAAAGTTGAAATAGGTACGTTTTTGTTTCACCTCCCGTCAATGTTATTATGGACCGAATGAAATGTAGGACTGAGTCAGGCGATTTGCGAATGAGAACACATGTGATTTTCTAGACTATTTTTCTAGCCTCTTTATTTATATCGTTTTGTGACGCTCGCAACCAACATAGTAACGTGATATAATTTCGATGGTGCAATTTCGATCGTGATGTGACGCTCAAAAACCCCGCCGTGACGTGACGCTCGTGACGTGACGAAAACAAATGGAAACGTCCTGTTAATTATTATTAAATGATAAAATTGTTCAACCATGGAAGTACATTGGGTGCAGCGGTTGCCTGGTGTCCGGTTTTAGCACGGACAGTCCGGTTTTTTATCGTGGTGTCCGGGCGAAAATAGCTCTGAATGCTAAATAACCGGTTTTCATTGAAATAGCGAAAAATAACTGGTTTCCAGTATTTTAACCACGCTACTTCTGTTTTGGGGCGCTGTGTCGACTGTATTCGTCAACCTGGGGCCTATTTTATAAAGCAACAAGTGACAAGTTACAAGCCGATTTTATGTACAAGTTGTAAAAAATAAGTGTGCAAGTGTAATGCACACAAATAAAGGTACAAGTGTAGACTTGTAATGCACAGTGAAAATTAACAAGCGTGCAGGCGAATATGGACAAGTTACAAGTGTTTCCCCATCATTTTCAACAATTGACTATTTTACAGTTGTAAAAAATGGCCGATTTTTAACCTACGTCCGTTCTCCAGCAAACTTGTTATTTCCCAGCATTGTGAGATTGTGAGTTGACCATTTTTCGGTGTTTAATAAGTGGGAATCATCTTCTGCTGAAGAATACAGACAAGAAAGAAGTATTCAGTGTAGAAGACGCCAAAGATTTTTTCGGCCACGAATAAACGCTCATTTCGTGGGTATTTTTGAGTTTAACGGGAGATTTAGGATATCTTCCGGGACCCTTGAAAGATTCAAATGGTGCGTGACCCTGTGCAATTTTTCCTGATCGGGTATTGAGGATCTCCCCATCATAGAAGAACGAAGTGAAGTGTGAAGATCATCTCGAAGTTACAGATGACATTCCTAACCCAGCAGCATTAAGACTTGATGAACTGATTGATCATTTCCGTTGAATGAAGGAGAAAAATCCGAAGCATTCAGCGTAGAAGGCGCCAAAGATTTTTTCGGCCACGAATAAAAGCTCATTTCGAGGGCAATTTTGAGTTTAACGAGAGATTTAGGATGTCTTCCGAGACCCTTGAAAGATTTAATTCCTGCGTGACCCCGTGAAATCAATGGTAGCCACTGCGCTTGCGCAACACTTTCACATACCTGCCTCCGTCACTGATTTATAAAGTCATCTTTATAAAGCAATTGGAAATGAATAAAACTTGTAAACAACGATCTGTTCACCATCATTTCGTGTCATCATGACTCATAAAAGACTTGAAGTGGTTGGTAATTCAGCATTTTTTGTTCGAAGCTTTCGTGGCGTCCGGTTTCCTTCTTTTAGAAATTGTTACTCGAAATTATTGCATTGCTCTTTACCATGAATAAATATTACTCATCATACGTGACCTACTCTCAAAAACGTAATATAGCGTACCTACAACCGATGAATCTGTAGTGAATCGTAGTCCTACATGGCAGGTAGTACAAGGCCAGGCTGGGGTCGGGGTCGTTAGCCCTCAGCTGTGGTTTCCGTCTCCGCGATTTTTCTCTAAAACGAATAGAACGAGGTCAGGCCTGATCAATATGACTCAACCTACTCAATGCAAACTGGTCTGTGGCTGGAAGAGGTTTCGGTTTTTTATTTTCAATACTGAAGTTTTGTATTCACATACATCCTAAACAGTTTTGCCAGGGGCATATTTCATAAAACAACAAGTTACAAATGTACGAGTTAACAAGTACAGGTACTTGTACTGCACGGTAAACTAGAACAAGTGTTTCATCAAAACAAAGAGTACAAGTGTAGAAAAATGTACACTTGTAGAAGTCAAGTTTACTATTGTAGCAGAAAAGAAAAATGGAGTGTGGGGACAAACGAAATGAAAAACGACAAGCGGGATGCCGAAATTGAAGTTTTGTCAGTGAATCATAATATAAAAACGGTGTTAAGTACACGATAGGATGTTTATCGTCATGACAAGGTGAAATGATTGAAAAACAGACAAATTATAAACTGAAAAGTGGAGAAAGTGTGTATTTGATTTCAACTTATTCTGATGGCTGGCATAATCGGATTTTTCCCCTTCATTCAGCGGAAATGATTAATCAGTTCATCAAGTCTCAATGCAGCTGGGTTAGGAATGTCATATGTAACTTCGAGATGATCTTCACACTTCACTTTGTTTATAAATGATGGGAAGTTTCAACTTGTAGTACCTAATAAATTTTTCAACCAAGCGTTCGTTTCATATAAGTAACCTTAGTTACATTAGTACTCTTCCCGACCAGCATTGCTGTAGTCAGTAAGGCGCTTTTAAAGTTGACTTTATTGAGAGCAAACCGAATGGACTCGAAGTTGGTAGGCAATTTAAGTTTGCCTTCGGTCCCCCTAACAACTCATATTTACACTCAATGCACATTTATCCACTCGCACCTGTACTGGGGGAGGTTGGGCCTGTAGTTTCGGGGGCGGTCAATGTGTTTTTGGATTTGTTTGAAACTGGGAAAAGATTATTAGAAACGTGAAGAGATGTTTAGGGATGTGTGTGTGTGTAGGTGTGTTGATGGTGGGGGGGATATTTTCCCAAGGTCTAAACAGATCCAAAAAGACTCCATTACCTACTCATTATGGAAAAAAAAGTTATATCGAGGAATAGATAGGTGTCAGCTATCTTCGGTTTGCTCCAGTGACTGCTCTTCAGGCTAGGCAAGGTAGGCACCCACCGCCTGACCTGCAATCTAGACTCGCAAAAAAATAAAAAATGGGGGGGGGGGGAGATAAATCGCTTGAATTTTTGTTAATTTTTTCTTCAAAAATAAATTATTTTTATTAAATCAAACATTGTTCAAAGTGGGCTGATAATATATTCAAAACTCAAAATTACATTGCTAAATGGTTACAGTCTATGGCAAGTTGAGAGTGGAATGGACTAGTTTATTAAGAGCATTTCCTTAGAAGAGAAGATGAGGAAATAATAACAATGAATCCAAAAAAGGGACAATGGAACAGAAACAGTTATAAAGTAACGACGTCAATGAAACCATTTCTTCCTCTGTTTTGGACAAAAACTCGAAGATTCGTCTCAAAGTTGATTGGTTATGAATCAAGTTGCCATCGGAACAACTCAGACAACTGTGAATGCCCGTAATTAAAATGGACCGTTTCGGAGACATGCCGACAAATTGAATCTTCCAATTTCCATGGGATTTTTAGGAATTAAGTAATCGCTCTTAGAGGGTCCCCCTACAGGTTTCGTGGTTACTATGGGGTTTTTAGTGATTAATGATTTATATATCAGTTCTAAGATCACTGGGCGTTTTTGGATGCTTTTTCAGCTGGGTTGCGAGCTACCTGGAGGGTCGCGTTTGAGGGATGTGATATCAGTGCTATTCCTTGCGTTGCACAGTGGTTCAGAAACCCTTTTATTCTGACCAAAAAAAAAAAATCTAAAGTCTTTGGAAGGAGTACCTATAGTTTGATATCCGGAGCTGTTTAGAGGTTGTTGGAGAGTCACTAACACAGGTTCCAACTGGTATAAAATGTTTTCTCGTTCAGCTACGCTCAGTGAATCTTGCGATTGTGCGATAATGGGATATTTAGTTTGTTTATACAAGTGGTCATTAGTGTATATGAGGCTGTCAGGCGAGCTCGTGGTTTTTTTTTTTTTTTTTCTTGAAGTCGTCATTATGGGCAAAGTTTCTATTGTATGGGCAAGGTTGGTTAAATTTTCGTGTTTTAATAAATCAACTAGAAATATTACAGATAGATATTATATTATAGATCCATCTGATAATTTCACCGGCTATTACCCTCGGGTAGATCCATCTGCACCTACAGCGATTTTTATTAATTTCAGTTATTAATTTATATTTTTAGTTTCCACGTTCATAATTATGAATCCTTTAACAAGTATGACTGGTCATACTTGTAGTCATGCTAGTGTCATAGTTACACAATAAATATTCATTCGTTCTTGAAACTTCTTGGAGTCAATTTATTCTAAAATTTAAAAATTAAAAATCTTATAGGTGTTTGAAAGTCATTCACCTATAATTGGTGACACCGTCGTTCAAAATTATGGCTGAAGGTGATGTAGGCACTCCATTGCTGAGATTGCGGTCGTCCAACTCAGGTAATGAAGTTGAGAGTGATGTTGGTGCTACGAGTATTACCATTAAACTTCCAGCATTTTGGCCACAAAAACCGAAAATATGGTTTTCTCAGGTCGAAGCCCAATTTAAGCTCAAAAGAATTACTGAGTCTAATGGCAGAGTCAACAAGATTTGATTATTTGCTAGCTCAACTAGATAACGCCTACGTAGAAAACATTTATGACTTGGTAGATTCTGATGTTGCTGATAAATATACACATGCTAAAAATAGGCTTATTGCAATTTATCAAGAAAGTGAAGAGTCCCAAATTAAAAAACTCACAAGCGGCCTAGAGCTAGGAGGACTAAAACCAAGCCAATTATTAAGAAAAATGAAATCTTTGGCTGGAACAAGCGATTTTTCGGACAAAGTATTCAAAACACTTTGGCTCGAAAAACTTCCAGAGCATGTGCGCAGCGTGTTAGTGATCGCCGAAGGGAATCTTGAAAAATTGGCCCAGTTGGCTGATAGGGTATGTGAAGTTAGAAATATCGATGCTATTAACTCTGATTTCAGTGCTTCACACTCAATAGCTCGAGAACAATCCAGCAGTTCAAGTTTAGAAGCCTTAAGGCGCGTTCACACACGGCGACTAACTAGCGGCTACTTAGTCGCCGCTACTTTAGTCGCCGCTATTTACTCGCCGGCAAATTTTCGATCTCTGTTCACACATCGCGATTTGTAGTAGTTAGTACAGTTCGATGATTCGTTGTGAGTAGGGTTTGCTGTGGAAAATGTCTGTAGGAAGGCGAGAGACTTTGAGACGTGTATTAAGTATCTGTGTTAAGGAACTTTGTGATGAATTAGTGAATAAATTAAGAAATAAAAGAAAACGTCAGTGGGTCCGGGAGTGGATAGGGCGAAGGGATAGGCTAGGTGCTTCTGCGACACTATTGAAAGAATTGGCAAGTGAAGATCCCCAATCTTATTACAACATTATGAGATTAACAGTTCCAAAGTTTGAGGAGTTGTTAAAAATGGTATCACCATTAATAAAGAAGGAGGATACACGATGGAGTCCCATCGTCCCTCGATGGAGTCCCTCCCTAATGTCCCACAAACACTCATGCTTTCTGTAAATTTCCAGGACAGTAACAATTTGGTCACTACTCCACTTCACACTATCGGCCATCTTTAGTATAGAATCCGTATAAACTGACAAAACGTTATTAAAAGGAGCAAAACACAACCACGAGTCGTCAGATCGCAAGCTACCGGCTTCTAGTCGGCGATAACACTATTCACACAGGGCGACAGGGTTGCTACCACTCGCGGCGAGTGTACCACGTGACACTTCAAGGTCTGCTACCGGCGACTACTCGCCCCAAAAGTTAAACATGTTCAACTTTCCTCGCGAGTGAATTTTTACTCGCCGGCGAGTGCTAGTCGCCGCTACTTACTGTTTACACATAGCGATTAGTAGCCGCTACTCTAGTCGCAGCGAGTAAAGTCGCCATGTGTGAACGCGCCTTTAGCACGCGCGGTGGAGGAGATTCAGCACCAGCTCTGCGAACTAAGATCCATGTCCCGCCGTTCAAGCAGATCAAGCATTTCATCAAGCCGGAGCAGCAGCAAAAGACGACGGAGGTTTGATCCAAATGGAAAATTTTGTTATTTTCATTTTAGGTTTGGTAGAAAGTGTAGACCAGAAAAGTGTAAGCCACCTTGCCAATGGGGAAAGCAGGGAAACGAGAGCAGACAGCATCACTAGCTGCATTTGGTGCTGTCGACAACATAGGAAATGGCAGCTACAAGTTATTTGTCAAAGATCGAAGGTCAGGAATACGATTTTTAGTAGACAGTGGTGCAGATGTTTCTGTCCTGCCTGCGAAAAATAACATAAAAAGTGAACCCTCAAATTATAAACTTTTTGCTGCAAATGGAACCGAAATTCCCACCTTTGGAATAAAATTAATGGATTTAGATTTTGGACTTAAACGAAAATTTGAATGGCCATTTATAATTGCTAAAATAACTAAAGGAATTTTGGGAGCAGATTTTCTTCACAATTTTGATTTACTTATTGACCTTGCAAAAAGAAGACTAATTGATAACAAGACTAAATTAAGTATTCCGACCTCAATCACTGAAATTTCAGATGCAGATAACCTTAGCACAATTCAAAACACTAACAATACTGCCAAATTGCTCAAAAGATTTCCGAATTTGACTAAGCCAACACTAGTGCCTAGTGATGTATGCCATGATGTGAAACACTTCATCTCAACAACAGCTGGACCACCAGTTTTTGGAAAAGCTAGGAGATTAGACCCTGAACGACTCAAACTGGCCAAGCAGGAATTTCAGTTTATGCTCGACAATAATATAATTAGACAAAAGTCCTTTGCACATGTCACGTCGATTTAATGATCGCACAATATCCGACAGGTATCCTCTTCCCTATATTGGAGACGTCAACCAAATTCTCGAAGGAAAATCCATCTTCTCAAAAATTGATTTACTTTCGGCATACCACCAAATTCCATTAGCAGAAGAAGACAAGCCAAAATCAGCTATTATAACTCCTTTTGGCCTTTTTGAATACAATTTTATGCCTTTTGGACTTAAAAATGCGCCAGCGACGTTTCAGCGATTCATAAATTCCGTATTATTTGGTCTAGACTTCTGTTATGCATACCTCGACGATATTTGCATAGCTTCCAAGACACCGGGTGAACATGAAAAACATCTAGAAATTATCTTCAAAAGGCTGGACAAATTTGGCATAAAAATTAATGTAGCGAAATCTGAATTTGGAGTTAATGAAATTGTATTTTTAGGCCATTTGATATCTGCTGAGGGAACCAAACCAGACCCCGAAAAAGTTAAGGTGATTCAAAATTACAAGCGCCCTGAAACAATTCGTGAGTTGCGAATGTTCTTAGGCTCTTTGAATTTCTACAGAAGATTTATTAAAAACGCAGCAGAGCACCATCTTGAACGATACTTGAAAGGTGCAACCAAAAAGGACAATAGACTAATTAACTGGACTGATGAAGCATTGCAAAAATAAATGCCGCAACGTTAACATGTCCTAGTGTTAAATACGAATTAGGATTGTTTGTGGATGCCTCTGATTTTTCTATCGGAGCAGTACCAACAAAACGAAGAATTAGGGTGGAGACCGATTGGTTTTTATTCTAAGAAATTGAACCCTGCCCAAAAGAATTATAGCACATATGATCGAGAGCTTTTAAGTATATATATGGCTATAAAATATTTCAAACCATTCATAGAGGGTAGAATATTTTCCATTTACACCGATCACAAACCACTCGTATTTGCATTCAAACAAAATAATGAAAAAGCTTCACCACGACAACTTCGACATTTACACTATATTTCACAATTTCACATAAGACACATTTCAGGCGAACAAAATCAAGTAGCTGATAACTTATCTCGACTATCAGTAGAAGAATTGAAATCAGTCGATTACAGAAATTGCAATTGCTCAAGAGGACGATGTTGAACTTAAGGCACTTCTCAAATCAAACACGTCTCTCAAACTAAAACAATATCCAATTCCACCAGACAAACACTTATGGTGTGACATTTCTACGATAAGACCTTACGTTCCATCAAAATTTTGGTTTGCAATTTTCGAACAATACCACTCATTATCACATCCTGGAGTGAGATCAACATTAAAATTGATTACTTCAAAATGCGTTTGGTTAAACATGAATAATGACATCAGAACATGGACAAAAGCATGCATTCCTTGTCAAAAAAGCAAGATAACTCGCCATGTTAAATCACCTATAGGTACATTCCCAAAAGTAGATGAACGCTTTGAGGTAGTTCACATCGACATCGTTGGACCATTGTCAGTATCATACTGTTTGACATGTATAGACCGATTCACGAGTTGGGTGGAAGTGATTCCTTTAAGACAAATAGATGCAGAAACCATAGCGAGAAAATTTTACAATGAGTGGATAGTTAGGTTTGGTACACCGAGACGAATACATAGCGACCAAGGTCGTCAATTTCTGTCAGAATTATTCCACTCATTGGCAAAATTATGTGGAATCACTCTACAGAGAACAACCCCATACCATCCACAGGCTCAAGGAAAGATTGAGAGATTTCATCGACCTTAAAAGCAGCAATTAGAGCACATGGGAAGAAAAAGTGGACAAATTCACTTCCTACAATTTTATTGGGTATCCGTAGCTCAATAAAATTAGAAGCTAACGCATCTATTGCTGAAATGGTTTATGGGATGCCATTAAGACTGCCAGGCGACTAAGACCATCCAGAATCAGAAACAAATCAGCAGGATTTTGTCAAGCAATTGAAATCAAGAATGAACGAACTGAAGCCAATAAATATGGAACACAAGAGCAAGTTTACTCCATTCATCTTCAAGGATCTGAAAAATGCCAGCCATGTATTCGTTTGATAGGTTGAAAGCTTCTTTGACCAAACCTTACGAAGGACCATTCAAGAGCCGAACCGAAAAATTCTTCACGCTCGAAATGAAAGGAAATCAAGTAAATATTTCGATTGATCGCTTAAAGCCAGCTTAATATCGACGGAAAACCGAAGACAGCGGAACAGAAGACAGAAAACACTGAAAATATTCCTCCACCACCGCCTGCATCAGCAGTCGGAAATCAGAAGACGAGATCAACGATTGAAGTCGAAGCGTTTACATGAAACGACGTCATCCACATCGCTGGAGGGGGAATAGCTGTGGGGACTACCTACAGCGATTTTTATTAATTTCAGTTATTAATTTACATTTTTAGTTTCCACGTTCATAATTATGAATCCTTTAACAAGTATGACTGGTCATACTTGTAGTCATGCTAGTGTCATAGTTACACAATAAATATTCATTCGTTCTTGAAACTTCTTGGAGTCAATTTATTCTAAAATTTAAAAATTAAAAATCTTATAGGTGTTTGAAAGTCATTCACCTATAAAACTCTTTTATAGAACATGATATTTATTATTAAGCGTCTAATAGCAATAAGATTTCGGAGATCTATTTGTAATTGATGGAAAGAAGACAACGGAATGCGATAGAAGAGCTAGTGACTGACATCTTCCTTTGTTTACTCCTCAGCGGCACGAAACCTGAAGAATGTTTTGATACGCAACAATTCTGTCGTCACGTCACTCGGTGATTCTTGATAACGATGCTGGAGTACTCACGGATATTTGGTTTCGTTGTTCGCAGATAGTCGTTGGGATCTGTAAAATAAACGGGCACTGCACACCAGCTTCATTTGAGCACATCCGATAGGGATCGTTGGAATGCGTAAATAATAAGCAAGCGTAGATTATATAAAATACGGATAAGCTAATAAGATAATAAAGGTAATAGAACAAATGCGAGAAAGTAATAATGTAAAAAAACCCATCAGTTGCAGTCCGATTTTTTAGGTCACCTATACAGGTTCATAACTTTATTAATTGGATCTCGAAGGAAAGAATTCACTAGGAGAATTGCTGCGTCTAGGACATCATCAATCCGATAAAGTTTATATTACGCCATAACCGTTGTGCATCATCCTTGACTGAGTTACGTCACCATTGGATAATTTTCATTGCATCTTGAAGTAATGCTCTCGGGCGATCTTTCTGACTCATGAATATGGAGGACTCAGCAGCGCAGCGGAGCAAATGACCATAAAGAAGTTTTATGAGTGTTCCGCGCGGAACGGAATAAACAAAGCGACATTGTGAAGGTGGGCGTGTGCAGGTACGTGTTCATCGAGTAGGTTCTTACCTATTTATAAATAGAGAGTTTTGGCGACTTCAACTTGACGTCACTCACCCATTACGACAGTCTTGAGGGAGCAAAAATGAAGATGCTAACCCAGATGGAACCGGTACCTTAATAGAGAGTTCCTAGTAGAACTGTCGGTCTCAATACGGCGTGCGGTAACGAGAAACAACGCATCTTGAAGTCACGTCAAGTCCTTAACGGATCTAGTTGTAACACTAAATCCATGGAAGGAGGAAATTATCCCTAGTAGGTTATTTGAGACCATGGAAGGAGGTTATTTTAGGCGAATACGTTTTTCCCGGATTACGATCTGTTAACGTATCTGTACGGAAGGATGCGTCACCCTAACTCAATGCGTCAGAATTACGGCGCCGGATTGTCGATACCGCACGACGTATTGTTTTACGGATCTACTTGGAATTTTGGTGCCACGTTAACGGTGGTCGGGCAACGCGATATTTTCCCCCAGCTGTCTTGAGGTCTTGTCTAATCAACTTCTTTATTTCGATATGAAACTCCGATTTACAATTCCTAAATTCGAATTTCATGTTAGTTTCGGTACAAATACGGGCTAATTTCTAGTTTTTAGTTTTCAATTCGTAAACGGGGGATTTAACGCAAAGAAGAAGTGGGAAACACCGCGGTTTAGTTACTACCTACCTATATAGGTAATTATGGTCGTTACGAACTTCATGTTTTCGGGTTTTCTGTTGGGTAAATCGTCAACAATCTTTATAACAGTAAACCAGAAATTCACCTGATAATCATCACTGGAGGCAGCGCTTCACGCAATGTTCACGAGAAAACAGCTGAGAGTTCAGGCAAACCAAGAACAATACTGCGAAGAAGTAGCGTCTTAAAAGTATGGTTTTTCATTTCAAATATGTGAATTGATAATAAAACAAAGCTCTAATCGACCAAATAGAGCCTGTGTGCAAAATAACGGGTTTTTTCGATCGAGTTAAAGGATAGTAAAGCTAGACGGCGGAGGCGGATTTCAGATAACAATTCAAATCAATTCAATTTTATTGTATAACCCGTAGGTATTACAAAAAGTTCCTTAACCTTTGAGCCGTACACCGGTAAATAATACCGGGGTTCCCGCCTTCTCTACCCCTCTTCTCCCCTCCACCATGATTTGGAGTGTTCTTCTCCTCAGTACCCTCCTGGTTGTCAGCAAGGAATGTATTGTGAGTACCTGTGTTTTTCTGCCCTTTGTTCATAAAGCCTAACCTGCAGCGTAGGTATGAAATACAGGGGTGTGCATTGAATGTTTCTTTCTTTCACCGGTAAAATCAACCGCAGTGTACTCTGACAGTGGTGTGCAAGTAATATTATTTTTACGTCGCAGTGGTGAATAAAGAGTTATGAAATGATTTATTATATGAAGCATTTTAATATTTGAAGCTAAAATAGAAAAAAAAAACAACAGAAAATGAGCGCTTTAGATGAAAAATAAGACCCCGGTAAAAAATACCGGAGTGTATGGTTTACGTTGGATGAAGGGCTGTACGGTTCAAAGGTTAAGTTTCGATAATAATCCCGAGTCATTGCCAAAATTTCCAAAGCTGTGTTGATGTTCGTTCTATCTCTTTTAGATTTTCATCTTCTTCTTGGCCTGTTTTCCAACGTAAATCCTCCAACGTAATTCGTCCATAGTGAATGATAAGTTTTTTTTCCATCAACCAGAGTAGTTCGTCTCCAATCAAGACGGCATGCATCCCGTCTTTTCTTGCATGAAACAACTTGGGCAAGAGATGCTTCCTAAATTCCCGTGTTCGTCTGTTGTAGAACTCGGATGTAAGTATTAAAATGGGATCTCTTGAACTTGTAAATGTTCTGGCGTACTTTACATTAAGAGAAATTATTAGAAAAATGAATGTGAACTGGTCTACTTCTAGAAGGTTGAATGGTGCCTAAACGTATTACACCTATAACTTCATAATCCTCAAGAACGCAATTTAATTCCGTTCTAAAAATGTCCATCTCTCTTGAGAATATTCATGTTTTCTTTCCCTTCTAGAACGTTATGAAGAATAAGATCGTTTCTGTTGTCTGTGTGCCGGTTCTGTTTCGTTTTTTTTTTTTTAGATAATGCTAGATTTCCTTCTATACTGTCAATTCTCTTGCTAACAGTTTCTTGGCTGTTAGCAATTTCCTGCGACAGAGCATGGACCTGTGAACTCAAAACATTTGTGTATTCCTTCAAATGCAGGATTTCAGATAACAGATTCGGTTACGCGACTAGAAACTTAAAATAACCAAGTTTCAGGGGTGTTCAAAAAACTTACCCGCTATATCAACATAATTAATGGGAAATTCAGAAGAAAAAACTATTATTACTTTTATTTACCACATAGTACCTATTCGTGTAATTTTGAGGTTACCAGTCGTGTGTTGTGTTACATATACAGGAAGGTTAGGCATGCGCCGTTTGCCTTTAGGGACGGAATTCATAGGCAAAGCCTGAGTGTGTGTGTTCACTCGCACTCACCTAAATGGAGGGTCACCCTCCACTCACCAGTTCGAATTCATAGTTGAGTGGGGTTACTCAACAGTTAGGGACACACTCATATTACACGAGTTTGACAGTACACTCAGCTGACACTCAACGCTTTTTCAACTTAAGTTGGCAGCCCTTACAGTAGGTTTGTTGTAGGGGAAGTTTCCCTGGTTTGAGAGAAAAGGGATGGGGAAATTCCCTCTCACATTCCACACAGCTCAATAACAGTGTTTTTGCTTTTTGTGCTATTATCCTTGTTCCTTGGGAAGACAGGACATAGGTCTTATCAGACAAATACGAAAGTCATTGGTCCTCCTGCCTGGATCGGGGCAGCCACAGTTGAATTGAATTCTTGTTGCTTGTTTGTTGAAGTGCTGATAATATAATTTGTGTTTATGTATAGAGTTGTGACTGGAAAGAAGTAAGAAAATGAGAAAACAATTATAAGCCAGTTAGTTTTGAAGAACAGATTTTTAGTTGAAAATAAGAAGAATTATAGATATAATGAGACTGTTGGACGCAAAGAAGAATTGAGGTTTTGGGAGAGCTTCAAGCAATCACATTTTCTTGGGATTCTCATTGATTGTAGGTACCTACGACCAACTCATTCCACAAACCAAGATGAATCGGAAAACCATGAACTAAAAACTTGGTATGTAGCGATTGCATAAAATCAAAGAGCGACCAGCACTTTCAGCTGTGTTGGTTATAAATCCTTTCCATTTATTTTAGGCTCCTTCAGGTTCGGAATTGTCCATGACTGTCTCTTTCCCTAATCGGAATAGTTTCCGAGATATTTCGTTGTTGATTGTATAACATTCGAATGGGATCTGTTGGTCACATCAAACATGTATCTAACTACTGTTTAGGTACAGCTTACCTACTCTTATGTGCCATAGTTTTTGAATAAACTCCGAACAAAATAGACGATGTATGCTCTACCTTATTACCAGTACCTATACCTACGTGAAAATAATAATAAAAGTTATCAGTTGACGCACTTAAGTGACCTCTTGCCGTCACTCAGGATATTGCACCGTTGAGCTGAGGGTGAAACTCACCTCAACGCCATTTTTCGTTTATGAATCCCGTTGAGTGTGCATTTCGATTGCACACCCAGAGCACCCGCAGGGTTGCCCTCAAATCACGTCTATGAATCGCGCTGAGTGCATGAATTCCCTTATCGATACACTTAGGGGCCCACTCAGACTCAATTCCCGCCTATGAATTCCGCCCTAGATCCAAAAACGGGTGACATTAAATTAACGTCCCTTCAAGGTCACGTACTCTGGGGTGTATTAGAATGACGTTATTGGTCACCAAAAACTCTCTAGTGTGAAGGTTAGCGTGTGTAGCTACGTGATTGCCGAGTAGGTTCCTTATCTACCTATAAATACCTCAGGGCGTGAGTGGGGTAAAAGAGCGAATGCGACCTAACGTCAACAAGAGATGGATGACGGTGTGAAATCTGAGCGGTCACGCATCACCGATTACGCTATCCCGCGTCACATCCTTCGACGAGGTGAATATTCTCCCTCTAACGGTCCATTATCAACAATGGTCGCTAGGAACGTCCATCCACCTGTCCTGCTCAACCTTATTGAATCAGTTTCGAAGATTGGCTGGAAATATGTTTTTAGAGTCATAAACAGGGTTTGCCAACAGTTCGGTAATTAACATAAACAGTAAGTACTTTAGGTGCTCGTACGATGAACTTGGTTTCGAGGTGGTCTTGAGATAAAAGTTCCAGTCATGCAGCATGATCGAAAGAGCGAATTTTCGTCAATTATCGTACTGAATAATGTTGTTGTTTTGAAATTTGAACTTTTTGAGTGTAAGGAAATTGCTACCTATTAATTGTATGGCAAAAAAGTCCAATCATGCAGCATGACCCCATGAGCGAATTTTTGAAGAAATCTTCGACATTTCAGTCGCTATTGATCGTGTAGAGAAATTTTAGTTTATGATTTTGATAGACAAACATGGAATCAAATTATTAAAAATAATTAGGAGAAATTTTTATTTTTTTTTTTTTTTTTTTTTTAACAAGCACCGTCTACTACCTACGTTTTTAAACAGCATGGTTCTAGGATTGGTTATACAGGGATACTTCCATAAGAGTAGTTCAATCTGAATTTGGACAATGTTTCATGCAAATATTACCGATTTTTACAACTAGCGAACGGCATTATTTCGATTTTTGACTGATTTTTCAACTTTGAAATTTTTGAAAACTTGATACATATTCTTATAGGAAATTTTACGCTGATTCCGAATATACCACATGTTAGTATGCTGAAAAAATTATTTCGCACAACAAATCGCAAAAAACAGGCTATTTTGAAATTGTTGACTACATTTTTGAAAATTTCAACCCGAAGATGTAATCCGATCATGCTGGCCAACGAACTTGAACTTTCGTTTTGTGTCCTTAACATTTTAAAATTTGTTTGAAGTTTCTAGCACAATTCTACGGACAGTTATCGTCTGGAATGACACATACATATATACATACATACATACCTACATAAAAAAATGCGTTAAACTTCAGAATATGATTCAGAATAGCCTGAAACGGACTTCAAAAATTCACATTCTACAAATTTTGAGGCGAGAGCAACAGCTTAATTTTCTTCAAAAATTCGCTAAAACGTATTCTAAATAAAATCTCCTAGTCAAATTGAGGTTTTGAATTTTTAGCTTTTTTGCAGTTTTTATCGATTTTTTAGAAAATTTTAATGAATTTCAAGTACATTTCTTAGTACAATTTTATTCATAATTTTACAGTTAATAAACTTTATTTGAGCAATATTCTACCAACAAATATAAATTTAACGAATTTTAGCCGTTTTTAGCCATTTTTATTGATTTTGAGTAAATTTTTAAAATTTGACCAATTTAATGTTCTCAAGAAATTGTTGGCCAACGAACTCATCCTTTCGTTTGGAAAGCTCAATTTTTTGTTGCAAGAACGGAATTTTTATCTCCATCCTAAGGTGAGTTATCGTCTGGAATGACACATTTATGAAAAAGCTCAAACTTTAGGAATCATTTCAGAAAGGCTCAAAACAGATATCAATTTAAAAAAAATTCAAAAATTATTATTCTAAAATTTTCTAAAATAAACCATTGGGTAATGATTTGGAACGTTTTTTCAATCCGTACCTATTCTAGAATTGATTTTTAAACTTCTTAAAAAAAACTTTTTGTGCGCATAAAAAATCTCATGATTCTCTGGTTTAGCTCAACTAATTTTAGGCCGGATATCTAGAACGGGTGGCAGGGTTCACCCTAGCGTTGTTGATATTAAGGCGTAAAAAGAACGGAGGCTATCCCTTAAACCCCGGGTACCCCTGACCCTGCTGAGACTGGAGGGGTAACTCAGCTGATTGCCGAGGTAAGCAGGTAGTTTTCAATATTTTTGCTCACCAACTCTAAATGAGGGCGAATCGAACTTCCTTTTCAAGAACATGCTGTAGAGAGCTCAGCAACACAAACAAAGATTTTATCGGCAGCCATAAAGTTTTATTTTTGGTAAATGTACTTGTGGTGAATTTACTCATCACCGTAATTCCCATAACCGCACGAAATGTTTAACCATCAATCAAATTTCATAGTCGGCTTTTTGATAACTCTACGAATTATCATATTTTTTGTGGAAGCTAGTATATATTTTTCATAGCTTGACGGTTCACAAAAGATCTAAGACGTTGGCAGGCGAACCGCATTTTATAGAGTTAGTATTCTGGCTCCAGCATTTATTTCTCTAACCATGGGCACGGTCGCGTTGGCCAAATGATTTCATCAAGTAAACCAAGTTCGGTATTGATTCTGTAGGGAGTCGAAAATTGGAATCTAAAGGTTGGTGTTTAAAAAATACTGTCACTGACTTACAGCTCATTCATTTAAACCACTTAAAATTACTAATAGGGCCCCGGACCCCCCTTTCACCTGGGAGGTATTCCATATATCTCCCGGTAGGGGCATCAAATTTGAGTCTTGCAATTTACAATTTTCGCCTTAGGCCGGCCCTGAACACAATACTCCTATTACTAGACTCGGGCACAACGTTGGGAACATACAAGAATCGTAAATTTAAATAAGTGGATCTGTGCTGAAGACGTGGGTCACATGATAGCGCATTTTCTTGTAAGGAGATCCTCGTGAAATAGTTGCTTCCTGCGTTGAATAGGAGACAAAATGGCTTAGGAACTCACTCAGCTGATCGATGACCTCTCAGCCGTCTTCAGCATTCTCCCTAGAGCCTCCCTCTCAAATTTCAGCTTCCTGGGTCGAATAGGGGACGGAAATGGCTTTGGAGTTCACTGCTGATCGATGACCTCTCAGTCTTCTTCAACATTCTCCCTTGAGCAATGTGCTTTGGAGCACAATCAGCTGATCAATGACCTTTCAGTCGTCTTCAGCATTCTCCCTTCAGCCCCCCTCTCAAATTTCTGCTTCCTCTGTCGAGTAGGAGACAAAATGGTTTTGGAGCTCACTCAGCTGATCAATGTCCTCTCAGTCGTCTTCAGCCGACCTCTAAAATTTCAGCTTCCTGCGTCGAATAGGAGATAAAATGGATTTGTAGTTCACTCCGCTGATCAATGACGCATGATCTCATGCGTCAGCGGCACCTGATACATCTTTATCCTCGCCATGTTACAGATTACATCCATACCAAGTTTTGTCAAAATCGGACATCGGCATACATACATCAACGGACAAAGAAAACACAATAGGTATCCTTTTTTTAGGAAATGCGCTAAAAATCTTATTGGATATAGTGTTGGTACCTACCTAAGAAAAGCAGTTCTACCGAATTCCTAAAGGTTTAAAACATTGAACGCCGCCTCCGAATGTGTGTCGGTGTTCCGCGTCAGACGCGTAAGTTGTCGGAGGGTCCCATGTTGTTTGAGTATCTCATGATTCACCTCGGCCAGTTTTACATCGAAATGCCTTTAAAACCTTCACAATCGGTACTCCATGTCCTCTTCAGTATAAACAAAGGCTTGGTCTTCTTCAGTCGGACCTAGGTGCATTGATCTTCTATGTACTCCCGAACAAGGCCCGTCTCCAGACGGTCCCCTGACGATCGTAACTGTGATGAGAGAGAATGGCTCATTCTTGTTTTGTAAAAAACGAATAAACTATATGTACCAACGTGTTTTGATAAGACATTCTGTGAAAATTCCCTGTGCATCACCTTTACTCAGACAGTGTCGGACGTAGTGTACAGTACTGTAAACATATAATACTAACCCTCAGTACACCAATTCTTGTTATACGCCGCCTCCAAAACTGTCTGATGTACGAAAAATGCAAAATTTTGTGCACCGTAAGTTACTGTGATAAGAGAGAATGGCTCGTTCTTGTTTTGGAAAAAAAAACCAATTAACTATTTGTACTTGTTTTGATAAGACATTTTGTGAAATTTCTCTGTGCATCACCTTTGCTCAGACAGTGTGTCGGACGTGGCCCACAGCATTGGAAACAGAGAATACTAACCCGCAATACACCAATTCTTGCCATACGCCACCTTCGACACTGTCTGATGCACAAAAAATGCTAAATTTTGAAGAAGAAGTCTCGTAAAAAAAAAAAAAAAAAAAAAAAATGTTTCCCCCAAATACATGGAAATCGTTAAAACGTTATTTGTTATAACGACGAAACGTCTATATAGGCGGAAACCTAGACATAGTTGACCCGCTAAGTAAAACGTAAATTTTTTATCGCTTATAAAGTGGTATTTATAGTCCAGTAGTTTCGACATCGAATCATCATTTAAATCTCATCATTATTGATTAAAAATGAGAATTATATTATTATTAAATAAATTATTATAATAAAGAAACACACAAACAAACAAAACTCGGCCCTTTGGGCCTCGCACGGGGCTCTGCCTCTTGACCCCTCTGGGGGGGGGGGGGGGGGAGACCCCCCGGATGTTATTACTTAGAGCCCGTTGCTAAAAGTAAAAAAACCTGGAACATGCTGGCAGCCGTAACGAAAACCAAATTATTCAGGACCTTCATAAGACAAATAGAATCGAAATTAAAAGGAAGTACCTAGGTAGGTAATTTTTTGTTACGGTGCTCGTCTACAATTACTATAACCAAGATTAACTTCTCAACCAGGTGACTACAAAACAAACGGCATTGATTACTATATCCATTTATAACATAAATAAATACAAAACTACGACATAAATAGAAGAACAAGTACGCAAGAAATGCGTGATAAATCGAGAGCTTTGCAACGAGTGGAGAACGAATTTTGTCCCTTAAACACTAAAGAAGTTTCATTTCCCCAGCAACGGCTTGGTTGTACGTTAAAATCATAAGAAAGTAAAACTCTACCGTCAAAATTCGAGATCTAAACAAGATTGTTTTTTTAAGACATAGGAACCTACCTAATACAGCAAGTAAGGTAGGTAATCACAGAACTTTATTTAGAAACTTACAAAACAATAATGCTGCATACGAGTCTGCAGCACATTGGGACATTAGTCTTTAGTTGCAGACTCGTATGTGTTGCAGACTCGTCTATTAAAATGGTTGTACCTATTAAATAATTTAAGCACCTCTTCACAAATCAAACCGCTTTTTTTCGTTCATGTGCCAAAGTAGAGACATAAAATGTCAAAAAGAAAAAATTTCGTGACAGTTTTCGCTAGTTAATCCAAGGCTAAAGCATGTTCCATGCTAAAAACACGTTTTAACTCAAATGTTATTAGCTACACAGCCATACAAAAAGTTTGGGATTTCATTACCATGAGATTGGTGGCTCCCGGCGTCGCACCACGGTCTCGGAGGCGGCAGCCAAAGTGTTAATGTTGAGAAGAAGAGATTTGTTGGTTGGCAAAGAGGCGGGTAAATAGCTGTAACGATGTAAAGAAAATGAAAGGGGTGCTGAGGTACAGGAGGGCGTCTCTTATTATAATTGAGCTCTTTTTGGCGAGCGCCCTCTCAGGCCGGTAATCGGTTCATCTCCACATCCCCAGGAAGCCTTGACACGCCAATGACGCAAGTGCAGGCCGGCCAACTGGTCCGGAACCCACCCCTCCGTCCCTCCAGTAGTTATGACACAGTAATTTCCCACACGACCCATTACCCTCGCACCCTACATGTTTACCGTCCCGATCCCTCATTATCGACGTTCTATGAGTCGTTCGATGAAGGGGATTTGTCATAAGTCTGTCGTATTATTACGCAGAATCTATCTCAACAACAAAACGGAGTCATCACAAAACATTCAGTACAGTGCGATTGTATACAGTTGAATAAATAATAAAGATAATCTAAATCAACTTTACATACACCTAATTACGCTGATGAAAAGAAATACTATTTTAAAAATAAACGATCACGAACTGTATGGATTATTCCATGCAGGGATGTGAGAGGTGTAGGAAAGATCCTTTAATTCCTTACTTTCCCGGTAAGGGAGCGTCAATTTACTAAATACCGGTTTCGGTTTGCACAGACCCTCTTCAGCAAAATGTAAAAAAAAAAGAAACATCATAAACGCTTGCATACGAGTCTGCAACACATTGGGACATTTTATGTCTTTAGTTGCAGACTCGTGTGTGTTGCAGACTCGTATGCAAGCTCTAAGAGCTACTCAGCTGATCCGGACCCTGGGCATCGTCAAGTAAATGTCCTAAAGAGGCTACATACGAAATTAACAAGCGGTTGCAATTATGTTCACAATATCAATTATTGAGAATGATCACTTGTGTGTAAACAATTATTCAAATAACCACGCTCATAACTCAGCTTGTTGGCCACGCACTTCGCAGTAGTTAACATAATATGGTTGGATAAATCGAGAGCTTTCGAACGAATGGTCAACGAATTTTGTGGGATGTAAAAAAATGTCAACGTACCATTTCCCTAGCAACGACTTGGTTGTAAGCGGAAATCATCAGAAAACCAACCTTAACGCTTTTTGTTAACGCTTTTTTCGTGTATGTGCCAAAGTAAAGACATAAAATGTCAAAACTCCGTGCATCCTGGGAACAGACAGTCACAAACGTCAACAATAACACGAGTGAAAAAACTTATTATTTGGACTAAAAACTAAAACAAGGAACAAACATACCTTAGGAAAATTGGGGGGTAAAAATGATGCGGTATTTGCTTTAACAACGGACCTTTATGATATTAAGGATAAGACCAAGAAAGGGGCACTCATTCCACTCGATGTTGCAAAAGCATTCGATGCGATAACAGAGAACAATTAATGTACAAGTTAGTGAAACTGGGAATCATAGCTCTTAAAGAACAACTTTTAAGTTATTATAAGTATTTTAAATCCTCCCTCTCTATACATTTCTATGGGCTGTATATGATTGAGGAAGCTATATGCAACAGAAAATTGGTAAACGATTTTAGGCAGGTTTCATCTCATTAATTTATCTTTTATAAGAGGTTTATTATAAGAAGAGGTTTTATCTCATCTATATTAACTGAGCCATTAGTGACGGAAATGAGTTTTAAAACCTCTTCGTACTTACATAGTCTCGAGGGCTGTTACATAAACATTCTGCGCCCTTCATTTGATTCTATTTTGGGCGAATCTTAAACGTTTCCAGTGGATGATTGGTTCGATTTTATTGTGAAAAACAGGGAACCTAACGGCGTACTTTCAAACTATATTACAATCATTATGATTCAGGTAGGTCTAAAAGTTTCAGCCTCGTGAAACTCGTAGGTATACGAGACGTTCTTGAACAATCAAGTTGAGACACGAGACTCTAGACCCTGACCAACTAATCTAAATTTTTACTAAGGGATTGACTACTTGATGTTATGTATTTTTGAGATGCGAGCGTAGCGAGCATCCAGACCAATAGTCTAAGCAAAAAACTGATCTGTGTAAAAGCTCATGGTGAATGGAGCGCTAGGAATACCACGCAGTGGGTTGTCGAACTAAAGAACAAGTCAGAGTTTAGAGTCTCGTGTCTTAAATTGATTGTTCGAGAACGTCACGTAACTCGTATCGCCCAGTGATATACATCAAATAAAGAATCACGAGGGCTATTTCGTAGATGGTACTGTACTTGGTATAAAAACCTCAGAAATGAGCTATCACCAAATCTCATTAGCTACTATCTTTCTGAAAATGTAAATTTTCTCCACATACGCCATCTTCATAACAATGATGCTCGGGGTGCTGTTTTCAAACGACAGGCTGATATATCTCCTCTAGGAAAAACAAATCACCTTTAAGGTAATGACGTCGAGTTATAAATACACCTGATGCCAGAGCGGGACACGTCACGCTCCATTCATCCTACTCATGACCTATTCTTCCGTGGTGACGCCATAGATATATTCTACTACGTTAGTACCATCTTGATGTAATTATGAAGACATTCTTTGCATTGGCCTCTCTCTCAATTTCTGTCTCATTTGTCAATCAATAGAATTGAGATCCCGGGTTCCACTAAGAGTAGATTTATTATAAATGAAAACCTGTTATATATGGTGCAAGACTCTTGAACAAACCTTAACATATAACCTGCCAAATTTATATAATTTATTTATGAAATTCCAGAAAGCTCTTATTTCAAATTATTTGAAAGGGCTTTAAGCTTATTTCCGCTCTTCATAGAAAATCAGAAGCTACCTAACACCACTATATTTATTTATGTCTATTATAAATTGTCAGCAACGGCTTGCATTGGCCTATTAGTAGGAGTCTACATTTTCAATCATTGCAGATTCATGCGTTTTGAAGGAGAATTTCAAACGAATTCGTTCGGAATTCTCCTCTCAACCATTTGTTTTCTCGCCGAATCCAAATTATACATACTGACCAAAAGTGAAAAGTCTACAATAACTTAGTTTATAATCACTGGCCCAAAGTGAACAGTTTATGATTCATTTTGTATTCATTTATTTCAAAGCCAGCAATTGGACAAAATATACGTTAAGGCCTTAAGGCCACCAAAACAACACGCCACTCGGGTGGGTCGTCTTCTCAAGAATTAATTACCATACAAATACGGAGCTGGATGACTTGTCAAGCATCTCTTCAAATCCAACGCTTTCGTCTAGATCACTTCACAACTTGAAAGTTTACAGCTCAGGCCACGGGATTTCGCATTCCGGCCAGATCCTACCCAAATTTGAGCAACGGTATTTCGCATTCCTGCCTCAACCTAACCAAATTTAGGCGATAAGATTTCGCATTCTGGCCTGTTCCTCAGTGGCCCGGAATCTTGTATTTAGCCACTTTACCTCTGAATTTCGCCCCACGGGATTTCGCATTCTGGAGCTCAATTCAGCTATCCTTCCACCCAGTATAAAAGTACCAACTAGCGTTTTAATTTACCAAGTTCACTACAGTCAGTTCAAAGTCAAGTTTTCTAGACTCAGCACAACTCGCATGCATCTACATTAGTCATTAGCGTTTTGTTTTTAAGCAGAATTCAATGAAAACACCGTTTTTAATTTATTTTTGAAAACGATAAATTGAAGCTATCCAACGACTGGTGAATGATTGTTGTGAGGCGAAAACTAATGGGGATGAGGGCAAGTTATTTCCCCTAAAAACGAATTGGTTGTAAATGAAATTCGGTAGAAATGTGAAGCGAATAGTGTTATGTGTCGCCATCTAATAGCACTACATATTCTGTATCATCCTTTCTTATGCGTTAGGGCTGAAATTGCCAGACTAAAGCATCTTCCACGTTTCAATTTGGTGTCGTTCTTCACACTCATTTCTAACATAAATATAGAGTGCTTAAACAACACTCGTTCTAGATGGAAATCGCTGTTTTCAGCCGGTTTACTGGATTATTCAGGGTATTGCTCATATCTCCGAATAGCTTCCAAACGATGATAGCCACTGCTCATGCGCAGTCACGAATTAATTATAAGAAGTATTTCGGTGAAAGATAATGAATATAATGAATCCGACTTCTCTCAAATTCAGAAGTATGTCGGTGAAAGACCTCTAAGTCGTCCGCTAAGAATTGTTTTTTTAAAACAATGGTAGTTGACTATACCTACATCTGAATATGCAACTGTAATCCCGCCTTGTCCTAGGGAAACATGCATACGGCAACTTCATCTTATATTTTATGCTACCGCTAATCCTGTATTGTTAATCACTCAAACCAATGATGCACTTTTTTAGCCAAGCTAATAATGGAATCGAAGTGGCGCACTCACTTAACGTACCTATATATGATTCTTAAGCGGTGCAATAATCTAATAATTCATAAAATAATCATTAACCACTGAAATACGTAATTTAAACAAACCATTCCATTTTTCTACATGAATCCTAATTCCTCGATATTTTTGTTATGTTTCAGGTTTGTGTGAAGAAAGCGTATGATCTTGTTTGTTCTTTTTTACTACAACAAATGTAAGGTGAGATTTATGTTTTAAGCAGAATTATGACCATAATATATGTAGAGGTTATCTTTTGGTATAGATTTAGAAATAGTGTTTTTATATATTTTTAAGGTTTAACTGGTGGTGTTCACGTTTGAAAGTAAAAGTATTTATTTTCTGATTTGAAAATCAGAATTCTGATTTTAGAATTAATGGCATTACCAAAAAAAAGTATTGGTTTAGAAACGCCTTTGGGTAGATGTATTCAGCTTGCGCTTTGCTGGGTAGCAGGTAGAAGGTCTGTGGCTCCTTTCAGAAAACGGCTTGTTTTGATTTCAAGCTTTGAGGTTGCGACTTTGATCATTGTCTATACTTTGACCCTATACTTGGTAAGATAGAGTGAGGATGGAAGATGAGGAGAGGATCACCTCAGAGCGCTTAGTCCCGTGAGAAGAAAGAATGAAGGAGTTTGATTCCCGGAGTGCGAAGTCCCGTGATGAGCAAGGGAGTTCGTCCTGGAGTTCGGAGCTCCAGGAGATGAAGGATGGAAGGAAAGGTATGGTTTGGTTGCTGAATGAGAAGTAAGGAAATTCCTGAGATCTAATGATAACCAGAGCAGCAGAAGCACGAAGGGTTCGATGTCACAATGTTGCGAGGCGAGCAGGTATACATAGGCGAGCGAAGCGAGAGCCATTTCAAATAATAAATACGGACTTTGTCCTACACATATACAGGTATACCTTGCGAGCGAAGCGAGCAACATCCACTAATAAACTTTTCGTGGTTCCACATAGTTTTATAAGATTTAATTTGTTTGTAAGAATTCCCAACTGAAAAAAACGTCTGCCAAGTTGGGTGGGCAGTATAACTTCCTCAAGCGAGCGAAGCGAGCAGCATCCCCTACAGAAGTTAAACCTACCCTTATAGATCTACCGTTTGCGAGCGAAGCGAGCAACATCCCCTACACACGTTAAACCTACCCTTAGGGATCTACCGTTTGCGAGCAAAGCGAGCAACATGCCCTACATGCCACACTTTGCGAGCGAAGCGAGCAAAATTCCCCACATGCCACATTTTGCGAGCGAAGCGAGCAATTTAATGGGGGGTCCGGGGGGCTTGCCCCCCGGCTGGACGTGGAGGCGAGCGTAGCGAGCCGGAGCGGCTATTATTAATAAGAATGAAACTCCGTCTGTCGCTCTGTCGCTCTGTCGTGTCTATGCACGGCCAAACGGCTGAGTGGGCCGGATCTACGAGTGGGGGGATCTTTTTGGGATTTTCCGATAGGGTGTATAAGCGAATTTAAAATTTTCTAATCCCACCCGAACCATGGGCCGTAGGGCGGGAGGGGGGTCGAAGTAATAATTAATGTGCGGTTTTTGGACTTCCCCGCTTCCCCTACCCCTCTAAACGGCCGTTGACAATTCCGGAAAAATACGGGTTTCGTAGGTTTTCCTACGAGGAAGACGACGGCGCGATCGGATCGCGAAAAAAGTATCGGGAAATGCGTCAAAAAAATGCGAGAGTACGGACCCGTTTTCTCGAAAAGTCCGCCGAAAAACTTGGTTTTTTCCGATTAAAATATACCCCATAAAGGTACGTTTTTCGGAACGGTTTTCGCGGGCGAAATACAGCTTTGGGTCCGCCGAATCTGAATCCGAAATCGGATAGCGAAAAAAGTGACGAGAACTCGGTCGAATTACCAGCGGAAGCGAGCAAAGCGATTAAAATGATTCTGCCGTGGACGAGAGAAGGCTCAAGAATTGACGTGAAGGGTTCGATGTCACAACGTTGCGAGGCGAGCAGGTGTGCCTACATAGGTACCTACCTTGCGAGCGAAGCGAGAGCCATTTCAAATAATAAATACGGACTTTGTCCTACACATATACAGGTATACCTTGCGAGCGAAGCGAGCAACATCCCCGAATAAACTTTTCGTGGTTCCACGTAGTTTTATAAGATTTAATTTGTTTGTAATAATTCCCAACTGAAAAAAACGTCTGCCAAGTTGGGTGGGCAGTATAACTTCCTCAAGCGAGCGAAGCGAGCAGCATCCCCTACAGAAGTTAAGCCTACCCTTAGAGATCTACCGTTTGCGAGCGAAGCGAGCAGCATCCCCTACAATATATAAGCTAGACTCCCTGCAGGATGTGGCAGGAAGACGGGGGACCGTCTGGTCGCCTCATGCTACTGAAACAATCGTTTTGCAGACACGTGCGGTGTATTTTTATTTGGAAAATCCAAAATTGAACCACTTTGCTGAACTTCTCGCTCGCTCAAACCACAACATTGAAGAACAGACAACCAAATTTCGCTGTATTGTTAAAGAAGAAGTTAAAGAACCTGTTGAATTCAATATAATACTGCTTTACTTGAAAACATACTCAGTCTTGTCGGCCGTGCTTGTTAATGACTGTTGGTAAAGCCTTTTAATGCCAACGAGGTCATTGATCAATCACTATCGGCTAATAATAATGTGTCAATACCGGCATGAGCAAGTTCTTAATTAGATAGCCCGGCTGAGGGCGCGTGCGGGAGTTTTCACGGTCGCTTGGAGAGAGTCGGGGAGCGGCCGAGCCGGATCTCTCGACTGCAAAAGGCCGCAGCCCGAGTGACCTTGACCTCGCCCGCCCGTCTAACATTAAACCGCCAGAGTATATCCAGATAATTATCTACCATACGTGCCAGGGGAATATCAATAGAAAAGCAGCAGTATCATTTTGGTTCATTATTTTCGATAAAAATGAATCACATGGGTGTAGACAGGGTGGAGTTTTTCTTGGACACCCAAGAAAGAAAATAGTGCACTTATTTGATAGAGGATTATTTCCAGGATTATATTAGAGTAGAGAGTTCATAAATTTTCTAACCTCTCGAAAAATGTAGACTATTTTTTTCTGATTCTGATTGACATGAGTTCAATTAATCAAATCACTTAAACCGGACGAAGAAACGGAAGTTAGTGAAAAGGCGTTGTCTATTTCCACGAAAAATAAAGATTTACAATGTTGAATCGATTTTGACGGTTAAGTCATCATCATTATGATGGCCTTTCCGTCGAAATCGATCTAACATTGTAACTCTTTATTTTTCGTGGAAATAGAAAACGTTTTTTCACTAACTTCCGTTTTGAAATGGGTTTCCACGACTTCGTCGCGAGTGATTTAGTTCTGTTGGAGAACTTCCCCTCCCCCTTTTCTGCAATTTCAAGATTTACTTCAATAGGAGGAGTAATATTGTGATGAAATCATCAAATGTTAAACAAAAATGTCTTCATATCCAACTCAGTAATTAGTGACTGACTCAGCAAAAAGGGGGGTTACTGTACAACGTTTTGCAAACATGCATACACCATACACCGTTTTGCATAAATGTATACAACGACTCCCATTGCAATGTTCACTTTAACTCCCATTAATTCCGATATGTTCAAGTTTCTAAATGGTAGAGCGAACTTTGCTGCATTCCCATCAAGTATTTTCTTCTTTTGAGATATCTTCCTATTGTGATAGGAGGAGGCATGTGAAAACGCTCTGTGATTGCTTTTCATAAGTATCTTTCATTTCTGAATTGAAAATATTTCTCCATTTAAAAGGATCATTCGAATATGAGAAAGTCTGGGAACGCCGCGATTGTTCCTCACATCTTACTCGTATCTCATAAATGAGAAATAAGAGCGGAATGAGACGTCGCGTGTGTGCGTTTATTATCACAATAGCTGATGTGGGTGAGTGCGAGCGAGGAGCTCTCAAACCATTGTTAGTTGAACCCTTTGTTTTCTCAAGAAGCCGAGGAGTTCTCGGACAATTAGCAGTTAAATGACCCCCGCTTGTCAGTGAGTGCCTTAGGAAAGTAGGTATGGGTAGGTTAGAAGTAGGTAGTAGGGTATAATATTCACCTCGCTAGTTTTTGAACGCCCCTCCCCGTTCTGGCAGCCTGACAATGACTGTAACGCCGTTTTTCGTTCTCATAACGGATTTGAATACAATGCGTCCTCCGCGTTTCCTTCCTTTGCTGTGGCTTTAGAAGGCAGTTGTCCTTCGAGTAGATATAAAGAGACGTACTGTATTTTTTCTATCAACTAATGTGTTTACTCAAATGAATTAGATTATAATTCAGAAACAAACAGTTATTCTTGGTCTTCTGCTACCCAAAACCCTGACTTCATTTTTAACAAAACAGCAATCGTATTTGGTCCTACAACCAATTTCCATCATAAAACTTCAGTCATGAAATTTGAAACTTCTGATATACCTCCCATAACTAGACTGAATTCATAGTGAAACAAAAAAAGATTCACGAAATTCAGACGATATTAATTAGTTAAAACATGATGATTGATTACCTAGTATTACCCCTCCATTCAATCCATTCCATAACGAAATTTTAAACTCCTGATATACGATCCAAAACTAGACCGAAATCATAGTTGAACAAAAAAAGAATCACAAAAATCGAACAAGAATTGGTAAAACATCATAATTAATCATTATTACCCCCTGCCATGATGAAATTTGAAACCCCCCACATACGTTCCAAAAACTATATCGAATTAGTAATGGAACAAAATAAGAATCACAAAGATCGGTCTAGATTTGTAACTTAGGCAGCGCTTGAATGAATCGGTAATTATCACCCACCCCACTCCACCCCCTCCTATACGGAAAATCCGAAATTCCCAAGGTTTTGTTACACAAAACAAACATCAATTGGTTTGGCAACTCGACAAAAATTGGAATCGAACCAAACAAGAATCAAGAAAATTGGTTGATAATAAATTGTAACCTTCTTAACGTCGACGACAAAAATTGTCCACAAAAGACGTTTTCTCAGCTTTACTCCCTCTATTCTCTCTTTTCCATCACAGGATTCAAAATTTCCGGGTTGTTTTGTACAACTAGACTAAAATTGGGATCGAACAAAGAAGAAATGGGAAAAATCGGTTGAGAATTGTAGCCTGGGCAGCGTCGACAAAATTTGGTCACATACACACTTTTTTTTTACGGATTCGGTCTTAGAATGGTCTGAAACGGATTTATATGTGGTTATTTTTTTCTCGTTCTTGGTTGTCCCCCACCCCCCTGGAGCAATTCCAATAGGCATCCCTCTTGTTAACGATGCCTTGCCTATAAGACATAGCTTCAGAGGGACGTCCTAAAAATCAAAATTGTTTCGTTTACAAATTTATAAATTACAAATACAAATGTATTCGTAAATAGTGGTGACTTTTTTACCTTGGTTTAATAACTTATTTTCCCAGATTAGCGAGGGTTACAACTAGGTTGAGAATCTGGGGCATATCACGATCAGGAGGCCAGTGGCCCCCACGTGCGGCCCGCGGCCACCGCTCCAACCTCCGACTCTCCGGTCGCCGCTAATGGAATATTTATGGATCCGCCCTGAGGGTTCCCCTTGTTTAGGTTGGATTCTTTCATGCTAATCCGCTGAGCCCAGAAAGCGAAGACTCCGCTCTGGCTTTAGTATTCTGGAGAGAGTTCACCAGGAACTCTGATGCAGGAAGGGGCGTCTGGCGTTTGGGGTAACCCAAAGAGGGCTCATCCAAACCCCCCTTGCAGGAGATAATTTCGAAAAAGCTTTATGAGATTCGTTCCAAATATCTCATGCAGGATGTCTCCCTCTCCTACATACCTCAGCAACAACGTCTGCAATAATGCGCAGAAGGATTCTCTACCTCCTGCAAATCTAGCGAAAAGCCAGGCTACAGTTGCATCGACCTGCCTGCCCCCCAGTTGAGGTTGGATTCGCAGGGGCAGTGGTTTCACCACCCCTAACATGCAGTCCATTCTGCGGATGTGGGGTAGAGGTCCGTGGGAGTTGACTCGCGGGGGTGAGTCTCCTTCCGCGGATCTTGGTATTTGGAGTTATGTGGATTTCCATAAACTCGGGCACCAACTTGCTTAATTTCTTAATGCGAGCTAGAACGCATGCCTCAACCCGTAAGCTAAAACGGGTACTTGGCATCTGTCAAGGACATCGACTGTGTGTACAGTCTCCTCTCCGGAGGATCTTCCCAGCTTGTCTGGGGGGGGGGGGGGGGGGAGCACAAGGCATGATTGCCTAAGGTCTCCTAAACACGACTTCCATTCATCGGAAGGAGATATTGGATTCTTCTGATCACATGATAATGTGAATGATGTCGTAAATTATCTTATTATTATAACGTTATATAATTTTGAAATTTGAGCAAACTGAGTGAAAAGAAATTGTTAAGTACCAATTTTATGGCCAAAAAACTCTTTCTAAATAATATTTTGCGATTAAAAACAGATTTTGGATTTTTTATTTTTTTTCTGCAATTTTTATTGATTTTTCAGCCAACATTAATGAAAATTAAGGAAATGTAAGTTTAACAATTCTTAATCATTTTAGCCATATTCTTAACAATTTTTAATTATTTCTAGAGATTTTTTTAGCACATTTTTTGAAATTTTTCCAATTTGATGCACTCAAAAAGTGCTGGCCAACGAACTCGTTTGGGGGAATTTTTATCTCAACCCTAAGGAGAGTTGTCGTCTGGAAATACACACACACGCACACACACGACGCACGCGTACACACACACACACACACACACACACACACACACACACACACATATATATATATATATATATATATATATATATATATATATATATATATATATATACATATATATGAAAAGTGAACTCTATAATGTGTAGAATGTACGAATGCAGAATTCGTTTCAGAATGCCTCAAAACGGATTTCAATGAAGAAATTTTTCAAAAATTTTTATTTTTGAATTTTAGGAGCCAGTGCATTCGCTTCATTTTCTACGAAAATTCGCTAAAACAGTATACTTTTTAAGAAATCTCAACAACTAATTAAGATCTTGAACAAGGAAATTAGGTGTCAAACTCAATGGTTGCAATATATTATCTATTAGGTACTGAAGAAACTGTGTAAATAGCTCTAAATTGATCATTTCTACTGGATTCAAGTGCATTAAACAATAATAGTGCACCTAATACCAGGTGCAGTTCATTAGCTTTTCATCATTTTCATAAAATTTTGTTCAATTTGTGAATGGGATCAATGAGTACTGTGGGTGAAAAATGCATATCAAAATGAGGGTTTCCTTGGTCTTCTGTGTCACAGGCATGTAGGATATCGTTTTCCAAATAATTAATGAGTTCAGCTGCAGTGAACGAGAGGAAAAAGATGATTAAGACGGTCCTGACTCCTCCTCGTACCGCACAGACGGGGAAATTTCTTAAGATTCCTTAATTAATAAGTTTTCAAAAATTCTGAAATTATCTTAATTTTTTTCATTTTGAGGGGCTAAACAATTTTTTCTTGGTCAATTACAAAGGTTTATTATTGAAAATAATAAACCAAAACTGCCTAATGTTTATAGGGCATAGTGTCAGCTGATAAAACCAATAGTATACTCTCTTCAATAAATTGACTTTATTATACATGATGACACGTGTAGATGACCTAGTGTGTACCACATGTAGGTATTTAGGTGTTCTATTTTATTAATTTCCTTTCAGTGGGTAAGTAGGAAATGATGCAAATACCAGAAGCTCAGTTTAATAATCTATAAACCAGTAATACGTGTAGAAGTGTTATACAATGTGAACATTCAATAGTGAATAAACGTGCTTTTATAATTTATCATACTTGAATCATCGATGTATATATATTTATTTCGGAAAAAGTAAATATCAATAAATAATATCGGGTTAGGCAATTTGGTTGATGAGAATTTGTAGTATTCAAGAGCCTACGAGTGTTTGTGTCATTGTTTCTTCGCTGTCTGGAGCCAACGGCAAATGACCACCTACGCCGGCGTAGCGAGAATAGCTCCGCTGCTCGGGAGAGATAAGATTCCCCCAGGTAACAAAGGTGTCATTTCAATGCCACCCCAACCCACTACCCCGCCATTGTCATTTCACCGGCCAACTTCACCGCTTCGTCATTTAGCGGGTTCGATCAAGTCCGACGATTCCGAGCGCAAGCACAAGCGCCCGTCCAACTCTCCTCTTTATCGCAGAACTGGTTTTGTCTCTGGCAGACATCTTATCGAACAGATTCTAAAGCAGCGTTGACAGACCGACGAATCAGAAGTTCGTATCGGGTTGATAACAAGTTCGTATTTATACGGTAAACCTGTCAACCCGCCAAAATATCCTATCAACTCAAATTTTAATGTATACTTTAAGGGCGTTCGTAAGGTACGAACTAAATCACTCGCGACGAAGTTGTGGAAACCCATTTCAAAACGGAAGTTAGTGAAAAACGTTGTCTATTTCCACGAAAAATAAAGAGTTACAATGTTAAATCGATTTCGACGGTTAGGCCATCATCGGTAACAAACAATAAAAATGACAAACAAATAGTTATTGTTTGTTACTGATGATGGCTTAACCGACGAAATCGATTTAACACTGTAACTCTTTATTTTTCGTGGTAATAGACTTTTTTTCCACTAACTTCTATTTTGCTTTCGTAAGTCTGTGTTAACTTGTATCCCGGGAACTACCCATTTTCTCAGGAACTGCAGAAGATATCGAGGTCATTCATTTTTCCTCTTATAGATTAACATTTGTTCTACAAGCTGTGTAACCACAGTTTACTAAAGAGACTCTAACCTTTAATTTGGTTATGTGGGGTGCTGTTTCGTCTGTCTTCTCACATCGTCTGCACAGGGTTGAACCTTGCGTGACTCACCTATCGCACATTTGAACTCTTTGGGGCGCAAACCCCAATGAGTTCTATTAGAAGCAAACGACTAATCAAGGGACTCACATCCCTCACTAGAGGGCTGAATCTCTTTGATTAAACGCAAAACTCTCTGAAAAAGTACAATAGGCCACCAAGCTTCCTTGCTTGGGGCCCAAAATAACACCACCCTGAGAGTTTACCTATACATCTACATCTACCCTTGTAACCCTTGCTCGCAAGTACTACACACAAACGAAATGGAAGATGTTCGGGATTTTGTAAAACGTAAAATTTGGATTGAGGGTAAAAATTTTGATTTTAGCGTTTTCCCCCTTTTTATCCTTTGAAAGTGAAAACAATGCTTCCGCTACCTCTAGGTCGTCTCAGCAGCAATGTATCTAATAGTTTGGAGCAACTGTTCAGTTTCACCAAATTATTTTTCTGAAGTCGGCGATCTTACCATATTATATATGATAAGAGTTTACCTATACATCTACCCATGTAACCCTCGCTCGCAAGTACTACACACAAACGAAATGAAAGATGTTCGGAATTTTGTAAAATGTAAAATTTGGATTGCGGGTAAACATTTTGATTTTAGCGGTTTCCCCCCTTTTTATTCTTTGAAAGTGAAAACAATGTTTCCACTACCTCTAGGTCGTCTGAGAAGCAATATATCTAGTAGTTTGGAACAACTATTCAGTTTCACCAAATTATTTTTCTGAAGTCGGCGATCTTACCATAATATACATGATAACACACGCTGAAGGTGGGTGGAAATAATGAATGTAGAAGGTGGGTCGTGAGTCCATTTCAACCTTTTTAGTGGGAGAAAGTTAATAATGTCAGACAGCTGCCTCTGAGACAATCGCGAGGAATTCGTTTGTGCTGCCCATCCCACAGTAAGCTGGAAGCAGTCCCGCGGATGCCGTCAGCTTTTCCCATTGTGAAGGCGGAATGTCGAATGAGGCAGGTTTTGAATGCTCCTGAAGGCTGATTTCCCCCTCAGTGGAATCAACGCCGATGCTGTATGTAGAATTGTAGACCTATTTCTAACTCACGAAGCGTATTCACTCGGATGATACCTTACGAAACAATCCATAATTTCTCCATAACGGAGAACGATGAGGAAATTGAGAAAGAGTAAATGAACAAGCCATGACATCAACGCAGGAAACTAAGTATAACTATTTCGAGCTTAATTAAAAAGTTCACTCATGCAGCACGACCGTATGAGCGAATCTTTGTAAGCTATCGTATTATTTCTGTTAATCAATTTTATCGAACAAAAACACCTTCTCTACAACATTCTGCTATGAAAAAAAATTTCTTGGATGTTTTTACAATTATTCATTTTTTCTATTTTTAGCACATTTCAGAAAGATTTAATTATGTACTCAAGTATTTTTCAGTAAAATTTTGAAATCAAACTTTTTAATGCGCAAGTTCACAGTCGATCAACTTTTTCTGAGTAATATTTTGGTAAAAATACAAATTGATTTCTTTAAATTTATGTGACTAATGTATTCTGTCAAAACGTGCTCTCTGGCGACCTCATCCCTCCTTTTGGAATAGACGTGCGCGTATGTGCGTATAAAAGCGCAAACTTTATAAATAGTTTCAGAACGCCTAGAGCCATTGCTGGATGCCATTAAGCTTTGGGAACATTGCAATAGCTTCATTTTTTTCACAATATGTGAGGAATCTTTACTGCCCACCCAATTGAGTTGCTCGATTATATTTATGTAACAAACGGATGGATATCTTTTGAGACACTGTTTAAGTTTAGGAATCGTCTCAGCATTTTCGAGTTACAATTTTTAACATCTCTTTTTGGCTTCACATTTTTCTCGAAAATGGTTCCATTGCAATAGCTTCATTTTCTACAAAAAATTAGCTAAAAGATACTTAGTTACTGCAGCAATGCTAGTTAACGTTTACGTTCACTGTATGCAAGTAAAAAAAATAAATAAATGAAAATTTTCGAGAAAAATGAGAAGCCAAAAAGTGAAGTCAAAAATTGTAACTCGAAAATGCTGAGACGATTCCTAAACTTTAACAGTGTCTCAAAAGAAATTCATCCGTTTGTTACAAAAATATAATTGAGCAACTCAGTTGGGTGGGCAGTAAAGATTCCTCACATATTGTAACATGGGCGTATAGAATTAGTTGAAAAACAAAGTACAAGTCGAAATGACAGATAAGTCAAAATTATAAGAAAATAATGTTTGCGCATGCGCACAGACAACTATTAATTCAACGGCAATGAAATTTATAGGGGAACGTTTAGGAGCTAAGCCACATAATCCTTGAAAATTTCATAATACTCGGTGCATTAGTCTCGGAGTTTTGTTTGTATCGATCAATTTTAGTTTTATTATTGCTCCACCAATCGCGATATAATTCATAGAGAATTTTCTTGGAACATAATTATATTCATCTTTCTTGTAGGTTTCTAAAAGCTGGGTGTAAAAAACCTTATATGTAAAAAATTGACTAGGTAGGTACCAGCTTGGAGGTTCCTTGAGCCTTGGTGGTCATGAGGTTGAGTGTTGGTGATGTGGGAGAAATAAAGGATTACTCCTTTTTTTCTCCTGGCTATGCATTTCGAGTCTAATTTTGCTTAACTCTTCATCAGGAATTTCAAAAGTAGGGTGACATTCCGCCTTCATTTCAGTTGAGGTCTGTTTAGGTATATGTAGGTGAAACAATAGGTGTTTCCTTGCATAGGAAGGGTTTCCCTTGCTCAAATCCCATCGCAGGGGCATCACTTGGGGACCATTTATGACTTTTTGACGGGTTTTTAAGTATTTGAAAATGTGATTCTCTTCCTTGAGGAGTGATGATTTTACCAATCCAGTTCTATTACTGTTAGATGCCAGGGGATGTGGGACTTTCTTCTATCCTTTTCAGGAGGAATACTAAAAGGAGTTTTCGTCTGAAATGCAATTATTTTAAGTTTTTCACTATTAGGTGAGAAGAAGAGATTAAAAAGTCTTGGTTAAAGGAAATGGTTCTGGACCATGCTTCTCATACAGAAAAAGAAGGTTAAGAAAAGGTCAAAAAATTTGTTTACATATATTTATCTACTCCTCGGATTTGAATGAAATCGGAACGATAAATGATAAGAAATCGACGTTATAATAAATTAACGTTTGCGCATGCGCATAAAGATTATGCGATGGCAATGAAAGTTATAGGGGGCCGTCTACCAGTTATCCCGCACAATCCCTGAAAATTTCAATCCAAATCATTCGACTAGACTCGGGGTTTGCCTGTGTCAATCGATTTTAGTTTCGAGTATGCGCAATGGTTATTTCTCTACCAATCGTGATATAATTTATAGCATTTTCCTGGAACGTATACCCACTTACCTACGAGTGTCTTACCCACTTACATAATCGGACCAGCAGATGATGAGAAATCGACGTTATGAGAAATTCACGTTTGCGCATATGCACAGGCTACTGATGATTCGACGGCATTGAAAATTATAGGGGACCGTCTAGGAGCTAACCCGCGCAATTCCTGAAAATTTCTTCTTATAGTTTGAGCGTTATAAGGATTTACAACAGACAGAAACGGAACCAAAACTGAACTGCAAGCTCTGAAACGCAAAAAGCAAGTAGGCATTTTGATTTTGGAGGACAACAATTTTTTCGACTTCAATCATGAAGACAAAGCCTCCCTACCTTCGGTATTGAGGGGGAAAAAAAAGTTCGTCGTACAGCACATTTTGAGCACAATAAAATAATATATATGTTTTCTTTTTCTTTGCTGTATTGCTAATTTTTCTGTTTTTTCTGTCTCTTGTTTTAAGATATAAATACTTATAGTTTATTAATTTTAGCTCTTCGAGTTGCCATCTGAATTTATGTTTTAAATATATATATTTCACGGTATGTAATTTACATTGTAATTGGGCACATGCCCGTGTATAATAAATAAATAAATAAAGTGCTTCAATCTTAAAAATCGTATTAAACAAAGTTTTCCTCCATATTATATTAAGGACTTACGAGACGGAATACAAAACGATCAAATCGAAGAGCGTACAAGAAGGGAGAGTTCACGATTCGTTTTGCGGAACGGGACCGTTTTGTTCCTGGCGTCAACGGAACGACGTGATTTCAAAAGACTCAAACGGTCGAAGTAAGAACAATGAGGAAGGTCTTTGAAAACGGGTTTCTGAATGAGTTGATGAGGGAGGTGCCTTCATTTTGAAGGGAATTCCGCGGTATTCTTTGGACACCTGTTGATAGGTTTGTCAGTTGTCCGTTGGAAAGCGGGAGTCGAACGTCGATGACAAGTTCCCTGGAATTCAAAAACTAGCAGTACAATTCAGTGTTACCAGGTGGAATGGGGCAAAAAAAAACCGGAAACTACTCATTAAATTATAAATCAGTCATATACTAAATTCTATACGCGCACAATTTACTGAGATGCATTTTCATTATAGAACTATGTTCAATACCCTAAAAAAAGGAAGTTAGTGAAAAAAAGTTGTCTATTTCCACGAAAAATAAAGAGTTACAATGTTAAATCGATTTCGACGGTTAGGCAGGTCAGTATCAAACAATAACTGAAGACACATTAGAAAGGACACTGCTTTTATAGTCAAAGGTGAAGCGAGATTGTATCCCATTGGTCAGGATGGAGGAAAGGGGCAGGAGGTACAACCATTTAAGTGCAAAAAAAGTGAAGGGAGATTACAGCCAATCAGATGAAGTGAAAGGGGGAAAATAACTCTATATGGTTTCAACATTGTGAAGGGATAATTCCAAGCTTTATAGAAATGAACTTATCAGTGGTGAAATATATTGAGGATATAAATATATCCTCATTTAAACATTTACCAGATCTATCACTTTTGATAATTTCAAATTTTTCAAGTACAGTCAACATACCTCCCTTTGGACAATAATGAAGAAATTATACAAACTGTCTACCTGTCAAATCAAAATCGTCACTATGATTGGATTCCTTAAGATGTTTCGCAAATGTAGCTGACAGATCTGGTAAATGTTTAAATGAGGATATTACCTACCTCAATATGGGGGAATTTTCATGGTTGTTTTTTTTATTCGCTAGATAGAACGAGTTGAGCGAGATCTTTCCGAAAAGGTGCTATATGATGGGTATCTGACCTGTAATATGGCTCTTGAAATTCATTTGCGTGATGACGTCATGGATCCCGCTCACCTGGGGGGACCATAAGCTACTTCCACTACTACGTCACGCGTGATCTTCCTACCCGTTTATTGGCCAAATTAAAAGGTCTTTTGAGCTGAAAATTGCAAATAGGGGGTTTTCAAGTGCGCTGAATCCGATTCTGTGGTCAGAAGTGTGAAATTGCAACACATGAAATTGGATGCAATTTTCCTTTGGAGGAAAACCAGGTGGAAAGCAAAACCTATGCAGGTTAAGCTACACCTGAGGAAGAGGGGCATCGTATCTCCCGAAAGTGCTCGCGAAAAACTGAAAGCAGTCTGTGTTTCTTCTTCCATATTCCAGAATATGATGATCCACACAGGAAATCTAGCCAAATAGGAATGATCGAATCTGTTTCCAGATGCCTTGAAAGAAAAGTCTTTTCCACTTTCAAACGCCCACCTGGCGGAGGGTAATTTCGAGGAGACTCTCACTCTGGGATGACCCCTTGGAGCCTGTACGCTCCATCAGCTTTGATTAGAAAGTGGGGGATTCGTTATAGTTGTTTTCACTGCTAACACTCGCGCCTTCCGCAACCACCGTCAGCTGTACAATCAAGGCCGTAATCTCCCATCACGACCACAATGTGGACTCCACTACTCTCATAATAGCCTGCTCGACACCCATCATCTGCCTCTTCTCGCTCGTGCCTCACTCACTTCATTCGTCTTATTTTTCAAGATCTCGCTCCCACTTTCTCAATTTTTCTGAAATTCGAATAATTTCTGGTATTCCGAACCACTAGGAAATTTCTCTAATGTCAAGGACAAACATCGAATCATGGATATTATAAGAAAAAGTTCCAGTCAAATCGTATGAGCGAATTATCGTAAGCTATCGTATTATATGAAATTAAACTGTTTTGAACTTTGAGCTTTTTGAGTGCAAGGAAATTGTTAACTATTAATTTTATGGCAAAAACAGGATTCTAAATAATAATTTCCTATTGAAATAAAGGTTTTGAATTTTAAGCTTTTTTTGCAGTTTTTATCAATTTTTTAGCAAGTTCTAATTAATGTTAAGAAAATTGTCAGCATAATTTTTTAAATAAATTTTTGAAAGTTCTATTTTATAATTAATAAACTTCATCCTTTGAGCGAAATTCTGCCAAAAATATAAATTTAATGATTTTAGCCCTTCTTAATGATTTTTTAGTACATTTGTTTTTTTTTTTTAATTTTAACCAATTCAATGTGCTCAAAATGTGTTGGTCAACAAACTCATCCTTTCGTTTGAAAGGCTTGAATTTTTGGCGCAAGAACGGAATTATTATCTCAATCCTAAAAAGAGTTGGAGAGTTATCGTCTGGAATGATAAGCGTCAAACTCTAGGATTCGTTTCAGAATGCCTCTAAAGGGATTTCAATTGATAAATTTCTCAAAAAATGTCATTTAAAAATTTCCGAACCATTGCAATGGTTCATTTTGTATGGAAATTCCCCAAAACATATAGCAAAGTAACGCACGCATTACAGCGACGTCTCTACGCAAAGACTGGTATATGATTTAGGTGGGAATGGCGAATAGATCGTGATTTTATTGCTTCGTTTAATGTTTAGGTGGCATATGCTTCATGTCAATTATACTCACTTTACTGTTGATATCACTTTATTTACGTACATGTTCGCATTGTGCACCGATACTTAATACCGATCCACACAACCATTGTGTCAATTGTCTCAACTGATCCAACACCTTTTTACACCTGATATCAAACACAGTAGTTGTCATACACGCACCTTAGACCTCATATCTAGTCCAAAGTGAACCCCGGGTGACGTACCTGTCCAATGTGCGCGTCAATCCAGTTGTTTGAGGGGTCGAAAATGGCTGTAGCCTCCGATGGAAGATCCAATGAATCCATACAGTAAACCAGGCAAGTATCGAGCATATAGTGGTCACGCAAGACGAATGGGACCGATTTGCCTTCGGAATGCCAAGGATAACCTCAGCCTTTTCTGTCGTATCGTTAAGGTCAGCCAACGTGAAGAAGGCAATGATAGACTCTTTGCTACAAAGAAAGCGAAATGCCTCAGTCATGCAGCATGACCTCATGTGCGATATTTTCGTGGGATGAATTTTTTTACGGTTTCAACTAAATAAAGCGTATAACTTTCAAACGTTCTTAAAATATCAAATCTAGGGTTATTTCCGGTACCTAGTAGTTAGAGTATAATTATCATTTAAATTCCTTTCGGATGAGTGTGTCTTCACTAACAAGCTGAGTACAGGGGGCGAAAGCTTTCGAAATAAGAACATCATCAAGCCGTCGAATCAGTACTGTACTATCCAACACGAAACAGTACTGTCCTCCAAAACGTACCTATGTAGATGATAATTGTGCAGACAACATTTTCTTTACTATTTTTGTCTTTTAGCCGTTTTTATATTAATTATAAGAAAATGGCAATACAAAATGTTCAACGCTCATATTTATGAGAAACAAACTTTTCCAAATAACACCTATCCGTTATAAAATCGAATTTTTCCTACTACTCGTATATTCCCTCGTAAATTATTATCGTACTATGTTATGTTACATTTTAACACCCTAAAAGTTCACCTTTTAACCCTTAAGTTCTTTGAGGGAAAAGAAATTGATAACTACCAATTTTAAGGCAAAAAAAATCGTTCTAAATAATATTCTGCTACTCAAAAAGAGATTTTGGATTACGAGTATTTACTTTTCTGCAGTTTTTATCGATTTTTTAGCTTATTTAATGACATTTAAGTACATTTTTCAGCATAATTGTGTACATACATTTTTTGTGTCTATTTTATAGTTAATAAACTTTAATCGAGCAATATCCTGGTAGAAAATATAAATTTTACAATTTTAGTTGCTATTTTTAGTGATTTTTTCAGCACTTTTTTTTTTTAATTTGACCAATTTAATGTGCCCAAAAAATCCTGGCCAACGAACTCGTCCATTCATTTGGAAAGCTTGATTTTTTGGCGCAAGAACAAACACACACACACACACACACACACCACACTATTCATATACCTATATATACATATACATTTATATACATGTATATGAAAAAGTGTTGAACTGTAGAATTCGTTTCAGAATGTCTCAACCCGGATTTCAATGAAGAAAATTTTCGGAAATTTTGATTTCAGCATTTGTGGAGCCACTGCAATAGCTTCATTTTCTATAAAAATTCGCTAAAACGGTAATTTACGAAAATTCGCTCATACGATCATGCAGCGTGACTGGAACATTTTCAATTCGCTTAGTTACCTACTAATTTCAGACTACTTGAAATCTTCTATCGCCCCAGGAAAATTGAATGAGGTTTTGGCATACGGGACGAACATTCAGATTAGGGATGTTGTCTGTATATTGGTTCGTGTCATGCGATGGACTGTGAAAGTGTAGATTTGAGGTTTATAGGTTAGCAGATCTACCTCTTCCTTCACCTAACTACCTATAACCGCAATGATATCACCCTCTCGTGAGATGGGAGGTAAAAAAAAAAAACGGTTTCATCTCCCCAGGGGACCTTTCGCTCCGAGGATGCAGGGCTGTTCCGAGCCTGTTCTGTTTGCATGGCGTGAAAGTACAACTTCGCCACAGGCACCCGGCGGCTAGGTATGTCCTACATGAAGCACGATATCTTTTTTTTACAGTACTACGATTCAATAGGTGTAACATTTTCTCATATTGATTTTGACATGAGCATTTGGCTGGGGGTATATAAATATCGTGAGCTCATCAGCTTCAACCCAAAAATGTAACGTTTAAATTGATGTATAGAGGGAGAAATTTGCAGCGTGAGATGCAGTGACGTGTCAGATAAATTGAGAGCTCTCCAACAAGTGGATAACGACTTATGAGTGAAATTGTCTCGCAAAAACAGGATTACAGGAAGTTAAGTGAAGATGGGTACAAAAAATGTTGATTCTGGAACATTGCCAAAATCTCGTTTCGGCTGCACGCGAATTTCTTCGTCGTTATGAAATGGAGGGTGAAGCATTCCTTCACTCGATTGTGACTGGGGACGAAATTTGGGTATGTCACTATACCCCAGAGACAAAAAGGCAGTCCCAACAATGGCGCCATACCCACTCCCCATCAGCAAACAATTCAAAGTTTAGTTTTCAGAGCGGAAGATCATGGAAACTGTGTTTTGGGACATTATGATTATAATTCTGATGGATACTGTGAGACCCTAAAAAAATTAAAAAAACTTCTGCCAAGTTGGGTGTGGCACATAGCTTCCTCGTTTATCTATCATGAATGTATAGATCATTGAAAAGTTTTAAATGATCTTGAAAAATTCCATAGCGGAAAAGAGTAAATCAAGGAGTACCGTGAAATGTCATAATTGGTCAACTTAGAAAAGAAAAAATGATACTAAATGTAATTCACGTTTGTGCAAGCGCAGAATGAAATGATGAGTTGAAAACAATGAAATAGGTACGGCCATCTACATCCTAACCCGCACATTCTCTGACAATTTCATCGAAATCGGATGAAAACAGTAGAAATTAAGGTCGTTACAAGGATTTCACATAGGCGCATGCGCAGTTTCTATTAATGATACAACCATGTTGAAATTGATACGGGATTATCAAATCGTCATCCCCCAAGTATCATCCAAACTTGAGCGATAACAGAAGACTGGAGAGTGAAAATATGAAACATGATGGATTTTACGTTTTCGCATGCGCAGAATGAAGTATTGTTTTGGCAACAATGAAACTGTCAGGCGACCGTCTACCCCCTAGCCCGCACATTTTCTGACGATTCCATCCAGATCGGATAAGCTTGTCACAAGGATTTCATATTGGCACGTGCGCAGCAGCTATTAATGATACCACCATGTTGAAATTGATATAAGATGATCAAATTGCCATCCCCCAACAATCATCCAAATTTGAGCGAGATCGGACGACTAGGGTGTGAAAAAATTATGCTTGGTAGAACTTACGTTTGCGCATGCGCTGAGTGAGGTATTGAGTCGATAACGATGAAACTGATAGGGAACCGTCTACGCCCTAGCCCGCTCATCCCCTGAAAATTTCATCCAAATCGGATGAAAACTATGGAAAATAAGCTTGATACAAGGATTTGCGAACACACGACAGACACTCACACAGACAGACAGACACGGAACCAAAGTTGTTCAGAATGGTCTAAAACGTAAAATGCGAGTGGAAATTTTGGATTTTGGTGACCAACAAAATTTTTTTTCTCCCGAAAATGAAAACAATGCTTCCGCTACCTTTAGGCAGACTAGGAAGTAAAAGGTTAAAGACAAAAGGAGGGGAATGCTGATTCGTGGTGTGTCCCTCATTCACGACAACGCCAGACCCCACACCGCTCGTGTTAACTAAAGAAAAAACTAAAACTTTATTTTTCTAAAAATTTTAATTTCTGACTTTAATTTAGGGTATTTACCAGTGTACAAGTCGTATTATTGGAGCTCTGTATATTGGAAGCCTTAATTTCATTGACATTGCCAGGTTTTTCAGTTGGGTTACTTATCTATTGTAGAAATTCCGTAACGATCCCCGGCGCTATCGCAACGCGTGTCTTGCGATATAACACTGCGCTAACGAGAAATCCTTATCATCCGAGATAGCATTGCCCGACAGAGCGCGGTAGACTTATGCGGGTGTCGTACGTTTTGTTGAAATCTAAAAAAAGGAAAGGAAACGCCAGATAGAGGAGTTGGAGATAGAGCTACCTTCGTTAACATACCTTTCACTTCCCAACGTTATTCTTATCGCAGTATTTCCTGTCTTTCTCATTGTCCGCCAAAAATTCTAAGCGGAAAGCTGATTCTGAACCAGCCCACTTCAACAATGCTATAATTCGACGGACGACACAAAGCGATATGACGCTACACTCAATGTGAATTGACGAACAATGCATTGTTAGCTCACGATGAAATGACGACGTTTCTGCACAATAATTCTGTTAATTTATGCAGCTGACTAATCAAAACTAATATTGACGCAAATGGCGCCTTTAAAGTGTAGTTGGCACTGAGAACTACACATACCTAAAATTTATCCATAACATCAGAGCGCTGTTATTCCATCAGCAGACTTTTATACACCCCCGGCAGTTCGTTCCACCGTTTTATAGCTTTTTTGCACGTAGTAGTTGCAAATGGTTTTTGGATTATCATTTTCAATAATGAACCTTTGCAATCGACCGAGAAGAAAATGTTTAACCCCCTCTCAAAATTTGTTGTTTTACGTTTCAAGATGCGTAGAATTCAAGAAGCTCAAGTTATGCAGCATGATCGTGTGAGCAAATTTTCGTTGGTTATCGTATTATATTATGTTTAATTAGTTACATTATAGTAGACCAACAATTAGCTATTCAAACATTTCGTTTTCCTCTTTTGGGAAGATCAAGGAAGCAAAATAACACTTTTTCAACACTGGATTTGCATCCAAATACGCTGCAGTGCGATTGACTTTTTACTGTCACCAAAAGAAAATTAACGAAGAAACACAGGCAAACGTCAAGCTGCTATTCCGGGTGATCCCGTAATCAAGGGTTCATTTTTCTGCCTCTAGATTTCGCATAGTTAATTGAAATTGCCAATTAGGTTCCGATTGCCTAACTGTGAGTAACAATTTAGGCTCTCGCAATGCACTCTAGTGGAGTCGCGATGAACTAACAAATATGCTGCATTCATACAACTGTTGTATTCGTGCAATACAACTGCGGGTTTTCGATTTTGATTTTACATTCCCGTCCCGTTTGTGCTAATCTCCTCAGTCGGCCGGCAAGCTTGAATTCAGTATCACGCATAGGTACCTTTATGAAAAAGCGTTAAACTCTTGGGAGTCTTGGGCTCGTTTCATAATGTTTCAAAACGGATTTCAATAATTTCAATAAAACTTGGTGTTATTTTTCACATCGTTTTGAAATTTGATTTCTGTTAAATATCTAAGCCTCATGGATGGATCGGCATCACTGGGAGCTCCACCGTCCAGCTAAGGACTAATGCATTTTTCAATCCCAAATTATGACCCACCCTTTAATAAACGAAATGCTATCAGCTAAGTATGCTACAACGTCTGTTGATGACTTTGGATTCTTCATAAAATTTGTGTCAGAATGAGGCCAAACAACACATAAATTCGTAAATTTATATTTGGTATAATATGTAATTTATTGTATATAAAATCTGTATTAATTAAATTACTTTGAAAGCATGTTGTGTGTATACTTGTTCTTTTCAAAAATTTCCTCTGAATTTGATTTTTGTTGAAATAATGGCCAAATCCGTAATTCAACAAAGTTGGCTAATACAGTACTCTAGGAGTTAATTGAGGAGGTGAGAGAAGAACCTCAAACTGCACAGCGTTGCCGGACTAAGGGTCGCCTCAGGTACTTAGTCGAGCTGCCACGAAAGCGTGGACATATTTAGTTCTTCCATAGTTCTTCCAATGAGCTAGGAGGATCAGGCATTTCTGAATGAAAACAGACGACATAGTCAGCATTTCCTGAGAAACTAACGAATCCTAACAATCACGGAGGCAGTAAATTCGAGCGAATATCTGAACTGCACTTCTTTGTATTGCAAAGATTTTCCAGCTGACGAAGGCCTGGCAACCTTCCATTTATTGTACCATCAGCGAAACGTAGGTACTCATTCCCATCCTAGTCTTATTGAATTCGTCGACGTAGTTGACAATCGGAGATGGTAAACGGACGCCACTCGCCAAGGTCGCGCCGTGCCGGCCACTGCACACTACTTAGTTACATTGCCGAGTGCTTTTCCAACCGTAGCACAAGCTATTTCTGCGTCTAATGAACTTTCAACGCCCTTGAGATTCCAGTGTTCTCAAGCCTTCAGCTCATCATAATATATACAACTTGCATAATAGTGTATACTGTTATGAGTTCAGTATGAGGATGCCCTAGATTGAAAATTGCTAGTGATATCTTTAGATCTCTAAACGTACCGCATCTTTTGGAAGATGGTTTCCCCTTGATATTATTTCGTTCCAAAGGTGAAGGTGTTCCTCAAAATCCTCATCAAGACTCTCATCAAAATCGTTGCCGGTTACCCAACTGATGACGATAAATTGATCGGTTTGTGACCTACAACTGCATGATGGAGGGGCGGCGTACGTCAGGTAACGTTTCAAACCACAATTCGGTTATTAGAAAGTCGCTTCGGGAGAAGGCAAGGCCGGCCCCGGGGATCGGGACCAAACGAGATCTCTTCGGAAACTAAAACTGGAAAACCCCGCGCTGAGAGGTCGAATCTGAGTTAGAATCAGTTCGAGAAAAGGTCGCGGTGGACCCCGAGCAGTCCGTGATAGGTCGCAATGGCCCGAGGTAAGATCGCGACAGTTGAGTCTCCAGTGGTCCTTGGGCACCCAACATGATTATTACTCGAAAAAGGATACCAGGCTACTGTAGGAAATGAAAATTAAACTGATTAAATATTCATTTATTTATTTTCATTATTGGTTCCGAGTCTACCTAAAAATAACGGAAGCAGTTTCCACTTTCGGGGGTAAAAAAAATTTTGGTACTTTTCCGTTATCCCCCCCCCCCAGTCAATTTGTCTTCAACACGCCCGCCCGATGTTTCTAGGCATTACTTCTTACTTAGATTATGCGATGTGATGTTATGTATTCTTGAGAAGCGAGCTTCCGAGCATCACTATATCATTCTGACCTACATGTCCAACTAATCTGTAATTTTACTAAGGGATGACTATTGGATGTTATGTAATTTTGACCACCAACCTATACACAGCATTCTGATCTATTTGTGCGAATTCATGTGCATTCTACTAGTGCGAATTCATGTGGAGGCAATCAAACTACAACCACGCCAATTTGTTTCAACAAATCCTCACCGACATCGGCAACTTCTGAAAACACAATAATTCTTTTTTTCCTTATTATTATTATTATTCTTAAATAATATATTTCTTCCCACAGCTTGAAAGTGTCACCAATTCTACTACGTAAATATGTAATCTAAGTAAGGCCTAGAAACATCGAGTGGGCGTGTTGAAGACAAATTGACTGGGGGGGGGGGGGGGGGCATCCCGGGTGACACGGGTTTTCCACTTGTTAATTATTATTCTTAAATAATATATTCTTCCCACAGCTTGAAATTGTCACCAATTCTACTACGTAAATATGTAATCTAAGTAAGGCCTAGAAACATCGAGTGGGCGTGTTGAAGACAAATTGACTGGGGGGGGGGAGGGGGGAGGTATAAAGGAAAAGTACCAAAATTTTGGTCTCCGAAATTCCTTTCTGAACAACTTTGGTTCCGTGTCTGTCTGCGTGTGTGTGTGTGTGCGTCTGTAGTGTGTCCGCAAATCCTTGTAACAAGCTTATATTCCACAGTTTTCATCCGATTTGGATGAAACTTTCAGGTGTGCGGGCTAGGGGGTAGACGGTCCCCTATCAGTTTCATCGTTCATGACTCAATACCTCACTCTGCGCATGCGCAAACGTAAATTCTACCAAGCATCATTTTCTCACGCCCTAGTCGTTCGATCTCGCTCAAATTTGGATGATAGTTGGGGGATGAAAATTTGATCATCTTATATCAATTTCAACAAGATTGTATCATTAATAACTACTGCGCATGCGCCAATATGAAATCTTTGTAACAAGCTTATTTTCCACAGTTTTCATCCGATCTGGATGCAATTTTAAGGGAATGTGCGGGGTAGGGTGCAGACGGTCCCCTATCAGTTTCATTGTTGAGAAATCAATACTCCACTCTGCGCAAGCGCAAACGTAAATTCCATTATGCTTCATTTTTTCACGCCCTAGTCGTCCGATCTCGCTCCAATTTTGATAATAGTTGGAGTGACAATTTGATCACCTCATATCAATTTCAACATGATTGTATCCTTAATAGCTACTGCGCATGCGGCTAACTTGTAACGACCTTAATTTCCACTGTTTTCATCCGATTTCGATGAAATTGCCAGAGAATGCGCGGGTTAGGTTGTAGATGGTCCCCTTTCAGTTTTATTTTTGCCAAATCAATACTTCATTCTGCGCATGCGCAAACGTTAATTCCATCATGTTGTTCCAGTCGTTCGAGTTCGCTAAAATTTTGATGATAGTTGGAAGAAGATGATAGGTAAACGAGGAAGCTATGTGCCACAACCAACTTGGCAGACGTTTTTTATTTATTTATTTTTTTCCTTTATTTTTTATTCATTTATTTTTTTTTTTTTTACAGAATTTAAAAAAAAAACCCGGGAGTCTGACGTCATTTCAGATAACGTAGGATGTGCTTCGCTGCAGTCCCGTGTTCTCTTGTATGACAATAGTTAAATTGTCTTAGGAAATTCATGGACTATGTCAGGTCGTGTGCATGTTGATATGTATAGTAATGAGCCGATGAGCCTCTGGTAGGGTATGAGTTTTATTTCGGCTTCTTTAGGTGGTTCCCAAAGTTTCGTGCCCGATTCCAGCGGCGTCTCCACAGATTCCGAATTTTCCCTTTAAGTTCGTTTGTATATATATGCTCGTTAGTATATATATGCCCCGATAAGTTCGTTTGTATGTATAGATATGCTTTTGGGCTCATGAAAATCTTAATTATAATGTGTGGTACACAGGTAAGTATGTGATTGTATACAGGACTGAAAATATATTTTTATCAAGTAAACATCGCTGTCAACGGGGCCGGTTAAAGAAGATATGGGACTATAACAGCATGAAGGTGGGACAAGTCGGTACTTGCCCCCTCCTGGAGCCCAGCTACCGAATACGTTGTTATAGGTATACTAGTTCATTAATGGCCAGTTTTCTCAACTCCTCTGAAGCCCAATTCCACCGAGTTAAAATATGATGAATGGCTTGATGGTTTTCAGAAAATGTAATACGATGAGGCCTTTCATGCCTTGCTTTCTTGGGTTCCCAAAATATAAGATCACATGAGTTATGTTACAGGGTAGATATGTTTTGTGTAGTAAAGTTGTTGCGTCCATCTAGGCAGTTTTTTTCTTTTTCCTGCAAATGCTACTGGTACCTACAATTAGTATTGTTCAAACTTTTTGCGCAATAAGCGATGCTGGGCCCATAACCTAAAGTAGAGTAGTACAACAAAGTGGAATAATACGTTTGGAATTTGTGTTAAGCAGAATAGTAAAAACTTATCTAATCTACAAGTACCCAAACACATGACACAAGTTAAGGATAGTCGGGGTCCAAAAATCAATATTTCAAAAATAATTTTTTATTAATCAAGAACATCTTGCGAGCATAGCGCAAAAGGAATTTTTGAAAAATTCCAAGAGGAACAGGGTTAAAATAAGTATGCACCAGGTCCATAAGCCGGTTCGTCTCCCTCTGGCCACCACATAGTTTGGAGCACAATACTTTTGAAAGAGAGTCACCAAAATCTTCGATATCGACCAAGTCAAACATCCTCTCACTGGAATTCGTCGTATTCCTTCAACGAGGATCAGAACTTCCTCCCAGCTGAAGATGAAGTTGATTGACCGGCACCGCTTTAGCTGGGTGTAGCAGGATCATCAGTACTGGAACTGGTTGATGTTACCACTTCAGCAGGTTCGGAAATACTCGTAGAAGGTATTGCTAGCACCACACCAGGTATCCGTCTATTCCTTGGGGGAGGAACACATTTCCTTTTTTTGGAAAATTCTCGTCGATTTGGTCATTTTTGACAGAACACTCGCGATAGCACAGATACGGAACAACAACAAAAAGTAAACAAAATCTTTTACAACACGACAGGCAGAATATTCTTCTTCATCTTCATAATCACCCGGAACATGTTCAAATCGAACGATCAGCACTCACAACTAAAGTTGACAGAGTTAGGAGTCGATGAGATTACGTCGTGACATGAACAACTTTGATTTTCAGAAAATCGCGTTTCCTGAAAAATCATGTTTTTTGGCACTTATACCCCTGTTGCTCAGATTCTACTCAACTTATCGCCGCGATTTTTTATTTATTTTTTTAAATGTACATCAATACTTAATGAACAAACGACCCCAAGGATTTAACGTACTTTTTCCAGCAACATCGAAAAAATGTAGTCTGTATCCAAGACCCCAAGCCTACATTTTAAGTTTTTTTTCCAAAGCTCAGCATATTTTCTCAAGTCGTGATACCGGAAAATCCTTGGGGTCATTTGTTCATTACGTATTGATGTACATTTCAAAAAAAATCGCGGCGATAAGTGAGTAGAATCCGAGCAAAAGGGGCATAAAAATGACCCTTTTTTGCCAAAAAAAAAAAAAAAAAAATCCAATAAAATAAAAAAAAAATCCAATAAATAATGCAAAAATATGTTTTCAATAAATAATGTAAACAACTACAGTACTAGAACTTCAGGTTGGTAAAAATATTGTATCCTAAAAAATTCGGTTTGATTTCATTCACTTCATCAGAAAGGTATTTCGTAACTGATATTACATAAGGAGGCTTCACTGGCTGCGTCTCCTCACATCTCTTCCCGATCTTTTCCTCGTCTTTTGTGCTCGGCGGAATTCACTAATCGTGCGCTCCCCGTAGCCGGGCGTGGGTGCAAGGACAAAGTTGTATCACCACCAGCCCCCCTCAGACACTAATGTGCCGTCCCAGAGTTTTTATAACACCTCACGATGATTTCCTTTTTTGAAAGTAAAAAAAAAAGGATGGAAAGAACCATAATCTCATCATCATCCTTCACGTTTCCCAAGGTCTCGACCGGAATTCCTTTCAAGAGACAGAGGAGAGCTCCAGAAAATGAAGGGAAGATGATATATGGAAGATAAAATGACTATTTTTCGTGCTTGCATATGAGCAAAAAATCGAGGTATTTTTCACAAGGTCGTGAAGAGAAAATCAAGTCCCGGGGCCAAACACCCAGCACGATCGCATGAGTTAATTTTCTTAAATTACCACCTATCGTATTATAATATATGTTACATTGTATTAAAATTTGAGCAATTTGAGTACAAAGAAAACCAATTTTATGGCAAACGATCAGAACATGGCGCATCGTGCCTCCGAGAAGGGTTCACACTTTTTCCGTTTCAAGACCCCGCAATTTCACGCTAGGATATATATAAAAATTCATCCCAAGTTGATTTGCTTCCCTGTTAAAGTTCTGGCCCTTAGGGAGGAGAGCAATCCAATGAAGTTACAGCTACCTTGGTGGTTTCTTTCGATTCTTTGGGATGATATCAAAGAGTTATTATTAAACCCTGTACATAGTAAACCTGTATTTAGTAGCTCTTCACCGCAGAACACTGGTCCAAAACAAATTACATACTAAACTGAGTCTAAGGTGCATTATCGGAATATAAGTGGGCGATGTCACCTAACAAAAGAAAAATCTACACTACATGCAGATGCATCTGTACATGGGTATGCCTTATTTTTCCCCCTGTGAAATACATCTCCCTAGTCTCCCTATCAAATCCACTTCCTACGATGAACAGGAGAGATTTTATTTAGCTCACTCCGCTGATTAGGAAAGACCCAAGAATTGCAATCGTCTCTTAGTGTCCCAGAGAGTCTCTTATCAAATTTCAACTATCTAGAATGAACAGGAGAGATTTTAGCTCACTCAGCTGATTATAAAAGATCCAATAATTGCAATCGTCTAGTACCTACTGCTTACAAGTACCCACTACTCAAGTATACCTACCATGTACCTTGTGCCTTCTTTTCACATTATTAGTTCATTATGGTTACTTATCAATATTAGTTTATAACTTAGCGTAATAAATCAGCTTTCCTTGACACTACAATGGCTTAGGGATCATGAGATGTTGTGATAAAATGAGATCATTCCAAAAAGTGGCGAACGATTTTCCTGCACTGAAAACTGAAGGAGTTGCACTTTACTAGTTAAGCACTGGTTGTGCGTAAGTAAATAAATAAATAGAACGCTTTGAATCAATAGAAATAAAAAAAAACCTAAGCATGAGGAGAAAATACCATTTTTGGCTCATTATGTTAAAGGCCTCATATGGCCTGGACGACGGACGGACATTGCAGTTTTGAAATCTACGCACTTTGAAACGTGAAGTGACAATTTTTTTTATACGATAACAAAGGCTTATTATTGGAAATAATAAACCAAAAAAACTCATTCTAAATAAAATTTGGCGATTCCTTCTGCCATTGTTATTTCCGTATTCCAAAACTTTCCTATTTCACATATTAATCACATACATGTACCCAGTGCGGAGGAGGAGGAGGAAGAGGAGGGAGGAGGAGAGAGAGAGGAGGAGGATGAGGAGGAGGGGGAAACCCCCGCTCTATCTACGAGCCCGTTTACGAATCACGACTTTCGTACAATATAGAGAACTCTCATCAGATTCACATCAGCAATGAATATCACTTCACCTAAGCTTACACTGCTACGCTACTTCTCATTAACGATCCCTCAACTGTGTTCTTCATGAGATTTCACCGACTTGTAAGAAAGTTTGTGACTGGGTATCTAAATAGACGCAAATCTCTCAATTAATTTAAACCTTCCTTTCCTCCTTACATTCTGCGTTCCGTGTGTTCTGGAAGCCATAAAGGTTAAAGTCATGTCCTGGCCAAAAGGTCACCAGTTCCTCGAGTTGGCCAACGACTTGGCTTCATCAAATATTTCAGCAATCGCGTTTTGAACTTTGAGTACGTACCTATTTGCATCGTAACCGAACAAAGAACGATACTATACGAAAAACCTATGAAATCAGTATCATAGATATTTCTCACCAGTAGGTAGATATTTATTTTTATCGAGAAAAATACAAATTTATAATACATCGATATGTACCGAAGCTGATAAAGCTTAACTTCGGAAACCACTTTGGAGTAAAATACAGATGAATTATTATCAAGCATTATTTATGTTTTTTTCATTTTCTGAAATTTGAAATTATATACGTTTTTTCATTTTTTGAGATTTGGGGAATATTAATACTACAATTATTTTGTTCACAGATGGAGTGTGAGCTGAAACTGACGAGGAAGGAGCTGGAAACTACTAAGCAAGCACTGAAAGTACAAGCTGCTAGGTGCCGCCATCTCGTTACTGCTTTTACAAGAAAGTTAGCGGAAAGGGATGCTGAACTCAAAGCCTGTAGACAGCAGAGAGAAAAGCAGTTGAGCAGTTTGCTAAGGGCTCTTCTTGTGCTTGAAGCAAGACTAAGAAGGGAGCAGAAAAGTATCAAAGAGATGCTAATGGAGAAAGACAATCTCATTAATAACCAAAAACTAGAAATAGAGAGACTCAAGTCTGAAGTAAAACAGAGCAGGATAGTTCTTGATTCACCACCAGTCACCGCCACAGTCGAATCCATGGTTGTAGAATTACCACCAGAGCCGATCAAAGAAACAGGGAGGATGGAGGTCTATGCAAAGCCAGATTTGATTTCATCACTGGGAATCCCTGATGGAGGCAAAGACTGTGGGCCTGACTCGTTATCATCTGACAGCACTAGATCCTGTCTTGGAGATGAAAGTGACTACACAGTTATAGCAGCTCCTCAGGTAAAGGGTGTGCTTAACGTGCACGACCGCAGTGCTTTCTCGCCAATCAGTAGAATTAAAGAGAGGCGACTCAGTTTTTCTCCCTTTTCGCAAAGCGCGCCAGACGTATCAAAAGGTGTTCCTCCTGATGAGAACTTGAAGCCAAGCACTTTACTGCAGGAAATCAGCATTGGAGATGGACACGATAAATACTTGGATAATCCAGTTTTACAATGCGTTAACCAGATCCTTCTGAAAGATCAGGAAGATTTTCTTGAAGAACAGAGGTTACAAAGGGGCGGGACGGACGTTATTAGAGCTCGTGATTGGTTGGATGAAGAGGAATCTCCAATTGATGGAGATATGCCAGATGATATTGGCCTGCAACCTACTCCTGTACTTGAAGTGGCGCTACAACTTCCAAAAAAGTCAATATCACTCACAGATTTGAATGTGGAGAAAGTAGGGGCTAGGCTGAACCCTCCACTCCCACCCAAGCCCAGAGTGCCTGGAAGCAAAAAAGTAGAATTCGCTCCTCAGGTCGAATTCCACAATCCATCTCTCCAAGTAGTAACACCATCACAACCAATGGATCATCAGCAGTTTGAAATGTCGTTCTCTATGCTGGAACCACTGAACCAAGGGCAAGATAAAGACTTGTACGTTATATCAAATTCTGCATTGGATGATGACATAGTCAAGCAGCTCAGAGGAAGAACGCTGAATGTATCAGGTCTTCATATTAAACCGCAAAGGATGAGCAACGACATGAATCAACATAGCAATGTACCGACAGGTTCGTTACATCCAAATCACAATCCTAGGCCTAAGTCACCTATTGTTTCACCTAATTTTGAGAGCAATAATGTTCTTTTTACACCTCCTCGAACACCCCCTTCTAATAAGGTACTAAAAGTTAATATACAAGAAAGTCCAAAAAGGTCAGCTTTTGGATTCATGTCACCACCAAAGGTTGGTATGCCAAATATGATCAAGGTTGCATCTCCTGTTGCAACTTTGTTGACTAGTGGTAGCGCTGAAGAAGCAGCAGCTAAAGATGATTTGTCTCCCAGCGTGTCGCAGATGGTCAGGAAGTTCGAGGATTTGGGGACTCCTAAAAAGGAACTGGACGAGTCTAAAGACGACAGCAGGATATCCGCATCATCAGCAGAGTCCAGCCCTGGCAGGATGTCCAAAGAAGGTTCTCCGAGCAGCACCAGCAGCGGTGGCGTCAGCTACGACAACTTTCTCGAGGCTACTGGACTGAGCCAAAAGTCCATCATCACCCCCAGCAGAATGATGACCAACCACCGTAACGTGACTCGCCCCAAGGACATCAAGCTGCGCAGCAAAGTGAAGACTTCTGGCGTCATAGAGCGCTGCATACCTCCTCAGGTCGTCGGACCCACCGTAAAGTACTGGACCGAACCCTACTTATAGTCACCAAATCAGTCTTGATTAGAAAATAAACGTACTTTCACTCCTTATGAATGACTCCAAGCCAAATTCTATAGTCACTTGTTCAACCCTTAAGAATAAGTTTTAAATAAATGTGAATTTTCTTCTGGGAAATGAGCTGGGTAACTATCGTTAAACAGTTAACTGTAATAATTGAAACGCAATTGAAGACTCGTCAACCTAAGAAGTATGCGCTCTTATCGCATGGCCATTTTATTAATTTATTCCATTATTGACAATAACTATTTGAATTTTCAGAAGCAATTTACAGTTAACTGATATTCGGAATAAAGCTATAGGTAATTACTGATAATATAATCGAATCACCTATAACGAGATGGCAAACAATGAACTCTGAAATGTATTATTAATATAAAGTCATAACTCATGTAATCCTGCTCTCGCGTCATTTGTTTCAGTATTATTGGAACGTTTAAATTGTGTGCATTCATTGAATAATGATGTTTATTAATTGGGTTCAAAATTTGTTGCCGATATGTTTTGAAGAAAAATAATGTATACCTAGTGTAATACCTATTGTATGTAATGCATACATAATGTAATACCTATTAAGTAGATGGGCTCAAAATTTTAAAAGTGGGAGGGGGGGGGGGGCTTACGAATCCGTTCCATACATCAAAGAACACAATCCTTGATTTTAACGTCGTATGTATGTATATATAGGGTGTATTTCTAGACGATAGAGAGTTTTTGGTAACCACTAACGTCACCCTAACGTAACCAAGAGTACGTGACCTTGAGGGGACGTTAGCGACGTATTACATTAGAGGCTCATTTAACGTCACCCGGTTGGGGACCTAAAGGCACACGACAGCAAACTATCCTTCCTGTAAATGTAACACTACTGGGCACCTCAGAATTACTCGAATACTGGTGAAGTAAATAATGATAGTTTTTCTTTTCAAATGCCTCATTACCAACTAATTATGTTGATGCAGCGGGTAGGTTTTTGAACACCCCTCAAACTTGGTTATTTTTCGTTTCAAGTCGCGTGGAAACCGAATGTGCCATCTGAAGTCCGCCTCCACTGTCTAGCTTTACTAGCCTTCAACTCGATCGAAAAAATCCGTTCTTTTGCTCACAGGCTCTATTTGGCCGATTAAAGCCTTGTTTCTATTGTTATTTCACATATTTTAAATGAGAAAACTGAGTTTTAAGACACTACTTCTTCGCAGTATTGTTCTTAGTTTGCCTGATCTCTCAGCTATTTTCTCGTGAACATTGAGTGAAGTGCTGCCTCCACTGATGATTGTGTCAGGTAAAATCCTGGTTCATTGTCATAGAGATAAATACTTTTTCATACTTGTTGTTCATACCCAACGGAAAACCCAAAAACATGAAGTTCGTAACGACTAATGACCTATAAGTGCAACTAAACCGCGGTGATCCACACTTGAGGCTTCCTATCTTTGCGTTAAATCCATGCCCTGTTTAGGAATTGAAAATAAGAAATTAGCCCGTATTTGTACTGAAACTAACATGAAATTCGAATTCAGGATTGAAAATCGGCGTTTCATATCGAAATGTAGAAATTGATTAGTCAACCAGTGGACAACAAGACAGCTGGGGGGAGAATATCGCGTTGCCCAACCACCGTTAACGTGACATCAAAATTAAGGCAACCGTTCTCCCGGTTCCATTTGGGTTAGCATCTTCATTTGCTTAAGTTGAAGTCGCCAAAAACTCTCTGATAACTCCCTTAAAATACGGCGTAAAAAATTCGTTCCAACGCAGAAAAATCCATCTTGGCAAAAAACAGGTCAAGTTCGTTGGCCAGCCCGATTGCTCCAGAATTTCAGGCTCAAATTTACAACATAGTGGCTCTAAAAATGCTTAAAAAATCGGTTTTTAGTACAATAGGGCATGTGGGGTGTCGCAGTTGAGGTCTTCTTCAGCGCTGAGTCGATTGCAACCACTCCCAGGATACTAAAATTCAATAAATAAGAAAAATAGATTTCCAGGTGAAAAATGCGAGAAACCTTTCATGTTAGAAAACTCTTCAACATTCTGTGTCAGGTTAGGGCTCCTAGGGGTTTTCCATTGAATTGTTACCTTCCCAAGGGTTACGTTTTACCATTTTTCGCGTTTAGGTAAAAATGAGAACATGTTCCAATTTTTCCAAGTGAGTTAAAAATGCTCCGCCAAGATGCGGAATGGTAAAAAAAAAAAAGCTGGCCTTGGAAAAAAACACTGCCTTCTTCACGTTCGAGCAATAAAAATGCGAGAAAAAAACTGAAAAAATGAAAGTGTGATACGGCTTTCACGCATGGAACATGTCTGGCAGAAGTGATCAAGTAACAAAAACCAAATTTTTCAGGGGCTTCATACGACAAATAGAATCGAAATTAGAAGGAATTACCTAGGTAGGTAATTTTCTGTTATGGTGCGCGTCTACAATTACTATAACCAAGATTAACTTCTCAACCAAATGACAACAGACAAAAGAAGAAATTTCGTGGCACATCCGCTTATCGTTTATGCTAGTTAGTCCTAGGCTAAAGCATGTTCCATGATAAAATGCCCATAACTGAATTTTGGCAGTAGGGCATGTAGGATGTCACACTCTTTGTTTTATTCAGGACGTGGGTGGCCTCAATGATCAGAATTTAAGTGCGTCATTTATTTTTATCCACAACTTTTCTTTGAAAATTCGCTTTATTGGTTATGCTACATGACTGAGTATATATTAATCACTTCAATGTTATTTGAATTCATCCTTTCCAAAACGATTTAAATTATCTGAACATTTAAGCCGTATGATATTAATGCTTTCTCTGCTTGTATTTCCACAAACCACATTCATAATATGTTTAAGATTGTATAACACATGAAAAATATGTCTAAATGCTTATAACCGTATTGCGCAGCAAAATTTTAGTTTTCCATTATGATTCTCATGAATGGACCTTACCGTGATAAATAATGCACTATGAACCACATATTATATTATTGTGTTTGATATTTATTGTCAGACTACTTAAGTCATTTGATGAAAACAACTATAAAATTATAAGGAAGGAAAAAACATATTAAAGATTATGTTGAAATTTATTTTGTGTTGATTCTTACATGCCAGTTAAACAATTGAAATTATGATTGCGTAAAAATAGTTTATTAGAATTAAACACACAAAAGCCCGGTGGCTTATTCAGATGCGCTCTGTGCAGTGTTTAATGTATGTACCTGCCTATTGCAGTTGTGAACACATTTATTACCTACGAGTACTTCTATTTATTGTTTTAGTTCAGTGTGAAATAAAATTTGATTATTCCAGTTGATGGCTTATTACCATTCCTTTGATTCACAAGAGCCAACACCACCACATACATGGTATGTGATAAGGTATGGTGACATAGTGGTGATTCATCATAGTCACTATCACTATGGTTAATTTATTATTGATGGATATCAGAACGATTAAGTTTGGTTATAAAGACAGCAGCTAATGATAAAAACAACGTAACAAGGAATGTAAGTAAAGCACTTAATCAATTGATTATTAGCTGGACACATTACCGAATTTTAGTAAAAAATTAACTATTGCAATTTTAAAATGGAGGTTATGAAAAGGAGAATTTATTGCAACCCTTATATTCTTGGTAGGTAGACTATTTAGGTATACTCAAAAATGAATGAAACTCATTTCATTGTTGTATTGAACTTATTTGCCCTTCATCGCTCAAATGCACAATGCGAGAGGACTTCTAGCAAAGTTAATCTTATACAAACCAAACCATGAAATAAATAAGTGCAAGCCCGTTGCTGGAGTAATTTGAACCAGTGATATGCGATAAATTATGATGTCTACCATTTGTAGATTCTTCCACTTTCACCGATTTACAATCCAAGCTCCAAACTAAACACCAGGAACCTCCAAGCCTGCGAAATCAATCGAAGATGAATTTTCTTAGTAACAATTTTTATTTAAATATGAGTGCAGTGAAAATACGGTAGGTTTTAAGATGGATATAATAGAATGTACGGTAATTTGGAAATATTGGTACGGTAATTAGTTGGCAACCCTGGTCCGCGCGAACTGCAGTCCACAATCTTCAGATCAACTGATGAATGTGTGGGAGAACCCCATCGACAGCCCTACGATAATCTTCAGTTATATTGACAGTGTATGGGGGCCCTTTAGTATATGAAAATATCTTCTCATGAACTGGGGAGCAGAGCAATAGGCTTGACTTACCGCTTCCGATCGCCTTACCTCACTACTTCAGCGCCCACGTTTCCACAAATCACGATTCCTTTCACGTTACACATTGTGTGACAGGTAAACACGAAATAAATATAGGACAGGAAACTGTAGACGTAAAACATCACAAAATGTAAACAAACCTAAGCCACTCAGGGCCAAGCCGGCTACCTACTGGTTATAATTTTATCAAGTGGTTCACATATCCAATTGCAAATGGGGAACTTTCATGAGTTGGAATTTCACCATTTTGACCTCTGGTTCGGATTCAACGCACTTGAAAACCCCTCATGTACCAATTTTCAGCTCAAAAGACCGTTTAGTTTGGCCAATAAACGGATAGGAAGGTACCGCGTGACGTAGTAGTAGTAGTGCAAGGGAACTAAGGGTTCCCATGACGTCATCGTGCGAATGAATTTCAAGAGCCTTCTTACAGGTCAGATACCCATTATATAGCACCTTTTTGGAAAGCTCTCGACTAAATCTTATTATTGAGCAAATAAAAAATAACCATAAAAACTCGGTACTTTTCCGTTATAACCCCCCCCCCAAGTGTTTCTTGGCATTACTTCTTACTTAGACTATGTTATGCATCCAGACCGCCAAAGTATACACATCATTCTGACCTACATGTCCAACTAATCTGTATTTTTACTAAGGGATTGACTACTTGATGTAACGTAATTTTGAGATGCGAGCTTGCGAGCATCCAGACCACTAACCTATACAGAGCATTCTGATCTATTTGTGCGAATTCCTGTTGAGGCGATCAAACCACAACCACGCCAATTTGTTTCAACAAATCCCCACCGACATCGGCAACTTCTGAAAACGCGGTCATTCTTTTTTTTTTTTCTTTCTTTTTTTTAAATGATATAATTTCTTCCCACAGATTGAAATCGTCACCAATTCTATGTAAATATGTAATCAAAGTAAGAAGGAATGCTTATATTTTATCAGAAATTTTCCCATATTAAGGTATACTTACACAATGCTGCATTTGAATATTTTTTTGGGCGATGATCAAAAATGAAAAGGTGTTTTATATGTATTTTTTAATGCTGAATTCAAATCTTTAATCCGTTTTTCTCTATCACGTACAGATTTTTGGCAAATTACACTAAAACTATTTAGCGAAATAACCAAGTTTCCGAACGAGGCCATAGGGAAAATGTAATTAAAAATTATACTGAGGGCAGAAAAACGGTTTATTGACATAAACAAGTACTGTACGGTTCCCATTTATTGAAAAAGTAATTAAAGATTCAAGAATTTCCTCTTCCTTGATTTTCGTGATGTTGGTTTCCCAGCCACATCCCTCTTAAGATTCCAACAATAGTCTGCCATCATATTCGAGTTCCATTTACCTTGGAACCTCCACCGATTTAATATCTTGGTGGAACCTCTTACCTTGTTCCTGGCTGAAATCTCCCAAATTCTCAGGGAAATATTCCAAATGTGAGCGAAGGAAATGGAGCTTGACACTCATGAGACACCCAAGCATATTCATTTCCATTGTGTAAAAGAACTCCTTTCAAACTAGTCTTTGAAGAATCTATAAATAGCCTCCATTCAGAAGGTTTATATTCAATCCCATAAAACTCCATCACAGACTGAATGTTGCTGCAGAAAACCATGGAGTTCTTTTCTTCAAAAAAGGGACAAGTTCCTGTTCACGGTGACGATACCATGCAAAACCGACACCTGGAGCCAATAGGTTCTTAGATTTTAATTTCGATCCGAGAACTTCAGCACCATCTTTAGGGAGATTCAAGTCTCTCACCAAATCATTTAGCTCCCCTTGAGTGAAGAGTTTAGGGGAAGTGTCTTCATCAAGCTCAAAGGTTTCATCGAAACTGACGGGTGTTGTTGACATTGCAATGATCTTAGACCCCCGTGCCTGTATGTAGCTTTCAACCAGCTGGAATACCCTTCTGTGGCTTGCAGGGGTGCCCACTTTTGTGCGAATTTTCATGATTTCACCCTAGCGGGTACCCATTTCATTAAATTGTGAATAGAAGAAAAACTGTACGTGATATGAAAAAAATTCCAACAAATTTGAATTCAGTGCAAAAAAATACTATGAAAAACCAATTTTATAGTCAAACATCAAATTTCGTGCTGCATGGTGTTATCCATTGCTTTTCTCCGAAATTTACATCTTCCCCAGCCAAATCGGAAACGTTTTTCCTACTCTTTTTCCTAAGAACCTTATCCCATGTACGGTATCAAGGAGATCTCCTCCATATGCGTTACTAGCCGCTACGTTTTTATAATGGATTTTTCTTTTGTTAAATTTTGTTCACTCATTGGAATAGATAGTGCGCGGTTGATCCATACTATGGAAGGCTGCATGCTTATGAACTAAAGGGTGATTTGAAGTACTACGGATAGTTATATCGCTATATGTATCTTTTCTATAAAATGAAAAATCATGCTTTTCGTTTACCAAAGAGATGAACAGATCTAAAAAATTGAGTTTATTTCCGCCGAATTCGAGGGTAAATTTGATAAAGGGATCTAATTGTTGATTTTTTCATGAAAACAACTCTAACTTCCGTTATGAAATGGGTTTCCACAACTTCGTCGCGAGTGATTTAGTTCGTCCCGGAAGGTTTATGGGTGTTTGATTTTGCTAGTAGACATAGAATTACAACGGGAGCCATAGGCCTGGAACGTTCGAGAAGGGAGAGCGGGACCGGGAATTCAAGCTTGGAGCTGGCAGAGGTGGTGCAAGTCCGAGGGGCCATTGTCTTCCTCCTCGTCTTCTCTCTCCTCGTCCTTGACTTCTTTTTATCCCCATCGTCCATCTCGATCTCCCTTCTCTCCCCACAATTCTCCATTCCCATTTTTTCTTTTCCCCCGACCAACACCCCCCTGGACTCCCTCGCTCTGTTCCGGCCTTGTTGAACTCCCCGCACGTAGCTTGAAGGGTTTTCGTGTTTGATTGGCAGTGCCGATCTTGATTAGGCATATGCTTACAGTAAATTGAATACGCTGTAACATTGGGCGCCCTATTAGGAAAGTGAAGAAATTGCTTTGATTTTATGTGTGGGTATATTTTAGTGATTTAAGCCGCAGCTCTTCCAGAAGGGCCACTAGCGGCTTTGAACGAGAGAGAGAGAGAGAGAAGAGAGAGAGAGAGAGAGACTGATATGTTTATTGATGTCATACAAATTGGACCATAGGGTCCTCTCTTACTTTATATGACAATTTTTACTAAATAACAACTTATCAAATTCAGCCAGAAATCAAAGCTTAACTATACAATTCTTTGAATGGAAGTGTGTGTGAGTGCAAACGGTAGAATAAATATAATACATGCACGAAATCATGAAATAATATAAAATAAAATATGACCTGCAGACTTATTAACAACATAAATGCAAATATATTAATACAAGTTAGTATATGTTTACTCATATGTTTTTAACAATTTTGCTCAAAATTGTTTTTTAAAGTGAAAAACAGACTTATATAAATCAAATTGATCAGGGTATTCGTTATACAGCCGTATTGCTTGGATCTGAAATGACTTGGCATATTCTTCTGTTTCATGCTTCAGGACATTCAATAATTTGCATTTCTAGTTTTGAAATTATGAATTTCTGCCAAAAATACAAAATTCTTCCTAAGATATTCAGGGCTTCCGAACTTTAAAATCTTGAACAATAGGACTGCTACTCTAAACATTCTCCATTCTCTAATTTTCAGCCACCCTACTTTTTTGTAGAACGAGGTAGCATGCTCGTAAATCCTGAAATTGAAAATGAACCTCATTCATTAATTCTTCAGAAATATTATTATATGCAATAGCCGCATAATCAAATATAGGAAATAACATTACCTGAACAAGTCTCATTTTAACGGATTGCGGCAAATGGTACGCTAAACGCCTGAATTGGTAGAGCCCTTTATATATTTTATTGCACACATTCCTTACTTGAGTTCCCCATTTAAGATTTGAGTCCAAATGAATTCCTAAATTTTTCAAAGAATATTCATATTGCAGGGATACACTTTCAACCATGATTTTGGAGATGCTTTTTGTATCTATCTTCTGAAGCAGCGCTGAATTTCCTAATAGCATGACTTTGCATTGATTTTAAGACCATGACTATGACACCATACAACTAATCTTTGAATATCCTCGTTCATCTTCTAAATAACCATTTCAATACCAACAATATCTACCTACAAAAATATCTGCAAATCGTCTGCATAAAGCTGGTATTTACACTCCACAAAATTAACAGATATTTTAGATATGTATAAAATAAAAATCAAAGCTGACATTACAGATCCTTGAGGGGTTCCTACTCGATTTAAGTTCCACTTAGATTCAGAGCCATCTCTACTTTTAATTGTTTGCCACCTATCATTTAATAATGATCCAAACCACACAACCAATTTTTCTGAAATGTTCACCGATCTCAATATGGAGAGAATCAACTCACGATTCAATGAATCGAATGCACGAGCATAATCAATTAAACGTAAAATCGTTATCTTCCTAGAATCCATACCTACTCGTACTTCATCCATAACCCTAATTAACGCTGTTTCAGTACTGTTTCCTTTTTGAAAGGGTCGGTAAGGTCCCTTGAGGTCCCATAAGACAATCATCATAATTGCATTAGCGGTACGCTCTGCGCATGCGTGAACGAAATATTCTTGTTACGGTCCTTGCAACAGCCGTAATTTCCACAATTTTGATGCGATTTTCTTCAAATTTTTAGGGATCGTGCGGGTATAGCGCTACATGGTCCCCTATCAGTTCCGTCATGATCGAATCAACGGTAGCCTCTGCGCAGGCGCAAACAAAATTTTCTTGTTTCGGTCATAACTCAGGCAATTGTGAACGGATTTCGGTCAGATTTTCAGGGATGATCCGATTTAGACGAAATTTTCAGGGAACATGCGGACTACATCCTGATATATTAAAATCAAAATTTTCCTTATTAATTTCATTTATTATATGTACCATTCAGCTTCCAATTCCCCACCTTATTAATTCCCTGATGCCAGAACCGGTCGTTTCTAGTTTTCTGGAATTTAGTGGTGACGTACTGTGAAGGTCACGAGGAAGCTCATGTGCCATTTCCTTGGCAGTGTGTTTTATTTCTTTTATTTCTAGTGATAATCTATTATAATACAGAATAAATTTACACGAAAATGAGTCATGAAAGGCTGTAGTTCTACATGAAGGCAAGCGAGAATTAACGTCTCGGTTTCTAGTATTTATATCGTGCACTTTTGCGAATTTATAGAATTTCACTGCTAAATATGACGGCTTTTGCGTAGACAAGATACGATGCATATTAGTTAAAATACTGAACTGAATAAAATGTTCTATTTTAAAAATTTTTAAACGTTTAAATTTGTCGTGAATCCTATCGTCAAATTTCAGATGGAGAGAGAGAGATTTGATAATTCATAAATCAAAGAAATGTAGGTACATTTTATGCAAATTAAGAAGATGAATACATTCCTCGGCGGGCCTTTGGCGTCAAGCATGTACATATGTAGGAGTTGGTAAAATTTTCTATAGGTAGTATCTACTATGTCAAATACAATTATTTCAAGTCTCAGACTGTAAAGCTTCTATTTACACTACCTACCTACTTAATGAATTATATGATGACGAGAAAATTTTTATACAGTAAATAAAAGCATTAATTAAACATAAATACTGCAGAGGATATTCTCGGTATTTTCCGGTCCCAGTCCTAACAGCCTTGAAAATACAAATATTTTGTAGGCGTGGCGGCTACGATTTTGGGGATTTTTAAGAACATCGGGCAGATTAGTGAAAAATTCTATAAATTAGATACTGTGGACTTCTGGTTGATAGGGTGAGATTTACTCTTGGATTTACAATATTGCAAAGGAGCTGGAAACTGGTGGGGTGATGATGTAGGGATGGCGAAAATAAAAAAGGACCAAGTTCTTTACAAATAACTCCCGGATAGTGAAGACCTTTGCCTGCGTATACAGAAGCACAGTGGGGTACCTGCCAGGTTTTCCCCCCATCACCTTCACCTCTGCCCGCTGGAGGAATACCAGCTTCTGAATATGACTCGGGTAGGCTCCCCCTCAGACCAGAACACCATACTGAAGTGCAGACTGTACGACAAGGTTCCAAACGTGACATTGCAACGGGCACAATTGTAAGGGGAGCAATACTTAAATCACAACCTACTTTAAAAATCTCAAATCCGCCCCATAGGGGGTGTTTTAGGGGGGGAGGTGGAGTATCTTAGTTTGTCATCACTTAACAAACTGGGGATTTGATAGTCGGATATGTTAGGATTACCCTAATTCAAGTCAGACTACTACTTTTGGTTTATTATTTTAATAATAAGCCTATGTGATCGTGTAGCAAAAAATTTTTATAACCCCCCCCCCCCTCCCCCCCTCAAACTTTGTCACTTTACGTTTCAAGGTGCGTAGGATCCAAATTTGAAATGTCCGTCCGCCGTCCGGGCCATAAAAGGCCTAAGAATTTACTTAAAAAACCCGTTCTTTCGCACATAGACTCCATTTGGGGTCTAGTTGGTCCTAACGTTTAACCATCCCGGTCGCTTTACTCGCATAGATGCTATGGGCCAAAAACGGGCAAAAAAGTGTCTTTTTCGTGGCTTTGAGTGGTAAGACTGACGAACGCGCGCACGCCTTGTGGGTGGGAGAGGGTGGGCGGGAGAGAGTGAGAGGGAGGGCGAGGCGGAGGGAGTGAGAGGGAAGGGAGGGCGAGGGAGTGTGGGGGAGGCGGAGGGAGTGAGAGGGAAAAGAGAGGGAGTGAGAGGGAAGGGATCATGAGGGAGTGTGGGGGAGCGGAGGGAGTGAAAGGGAAGGGAGGGGAGGGAAGGCGAGAGAGAGAGTGTGATGAAATTAATTCCAATTAGAAGAGATTGTTTATGAGTATGAAAATACTCATAATTCTATTCTACGCTTTATGATATAAAGCTATTCTTCGCTTCCTTCGGGCGTCCCTAGACGGCCCCATTTATTATTACTTTTTCCTCAACTTTACTATAAAGCGTAAAATTATGGGGTCCTGGAGCTGTAATGCAGTGAACGAGTAAACCAAATATTGGAAGCACGAAGCCCCGGGTTTCGATACCTAGTAAATATACTATAAGTGAGGCTAAATAATTACTGTCAGTTTTCTACGTAGAAGGTCTGAATGATACAGAAATAATAAACCTTTGTGTAATAATTTGCAGCGTTTTTCAAATCTGACCCATAATGGAGGGGGAGAGCGTGGGGGTGGGGGGAGTTTCGAACGTCACTGAACCAACTGGGGACCATAGGGGTGTCCCAAAATGTGATGGTTGAGGGGGGGCTTGCGTACATTCAAGTCAACCTGGGCAACGCACGGGTGAACCAGCTAGTTTACATTATTTTCCCCTCATAGTTTGCGTAATTCACTTTTTGAGCTAGGAAATCGAGCCTGGTTATTAGGCGTTATGCCTGTGTATCAGTAAAAAGTTCCAGTCATGCAGCATGATCGTATGAGCGAATTTTCGTAAATTAGCGTACTATACATTGTTTTGAAAATTATGGACTTTGAGTGCAAAAAAATTGTTCACTACCAATTTTATGGCAAAAAACTCGTTCTAAATGATATTCTGCGATTCAAAAATAAGATTTGAATTTTTAACTTTTTTGCTGTTTTTATCGATTTTTTTCAGCACATTTTAATGAAATTCAAGTATATTTTTCAGTATAATTTTGTACATGAATTTTTTAATGTTATATTCTATATTTTATCAACTTTATTTGAGCAACATCCTGCTAAAAATTATAAATGTAACAATTGTTAGCCGTTTTGTGATGTTTCCAGCACATTTTATGAAATTAAATGTGAAAATTAATTTTTCACTAATTTAATGTGCTCAAAAAATTCTGACCAACGAACTCGTCCTTTCGTTTGGAAAGCTTGATTTTTTGGCGCAAGAACGGAATTGTTATCTCAATCCTAAGGAGAGTTATCGTCTGGAAGGACATAGATGTACATATGAAAAAGTGTTAAACTCTAGGATTCGTTTCAGAATGCCTCAAAACGGATTTCAATGAAGAAAATTTTCGAAAATTTTGATTTTAAAATTTTGGAGCCATTGAAAAATAGCTTTATTTTCTACCACAATTCGCTGAAAAAAAAAAATAATAAAAAAATAAATAAAATAATTGAATAAATACGAAAGTCTGTCCTTATGAGTAGGGTACCTACACAAATGCAATACAACTTTACAATCTCAAGAATCTAAATGATCAGTACCTATAGTCCAGTCAATGAATGATTATAGAGTGCAATTGGGGTACGAGTTTTGTTTGCTTCGGGGATGCATTTAGGGTCGTTAGGAGGTAAACATACTAAAAGTCCCCGCCCCTAGAGGGCGAGGCAAGAGGGGGAGGGAGGCGCAAAGTTGAAAAATTCGGACTTTTTTCGGTTTTTCGCTTATAACTCGGAAACTAAGCGTTATACAGAAAAAATTATTCTTTCCAAAATGAAAGCTGAGTAAATTTCCCACAAATATCATTCCTTGAAAAGTTTTCTAGATTGAACCGTTCCCAAGATATTCGCTAATGAAAAACGGCCATATCCGGAAATTTTCTTTTCGGGCTACTTTTTTCATCAAATTCAACTCCTCCCTCGAATTTCCTTTTTAGCACATCAAAGGACATCAAAATATGTTGTACTGCTTGAGTTACCTTTCTGCATATATGTGCATATAATTACCTAAATATTATTTATATTAGTACCTATGTATTCTCACAGCTACGGAATAAGGGTAAAGTAAAAAAATCTGCCAATACAAAGTATAATGAACTGCTTTTATTAAAACGATTTTTTTTAAACTGATTGCTCGGGGTGTTCCTTAGTCAATTCAACTAGAAGAAGTACTCGTAAAAGAAACGTCAGGTTTGGGGTTCATGTCCTCTTCTTCTTCGTCCTCGTTCAATGGAACGCCATTGAGGCAATTCCCCTGGCAGTGAAAGCACGCCCCAATGCAATTAAGCGAGGCCTTCTTGCAGGGACATCTGCCACTGTCGCAATTTTTCTGACAGCGGCAGAATATTTTGTCAAAGGTCTTCAGGAGCTGGGTCTTCATCAGTTAGCTTCGGTGCTAGCTGGTCATTTCTGGTCTCCCATCCTTGGATTTCTTCCCCCCACACATCTGAGGACAGTGTGTTTTTCAACCACAGATGGATCTGGTTGTACACCCGATGGCAATGATATTTATTTGCACCCCTAGTGTGTGGGAGGGTGGATATGTCAGGTTTGATTGTGGCAACTGACTTCAAGAAAGACGTATATCTATACGCATTCAGGGATGTTGGTTTGGCTGGAGCCCCGTACCATAACAGAATAGCTATATTGCCAGCCCTTTCAACGTCAGATGGTGTGGACGAAGGGCTGGTGAAAATTTCTGCTGCTTCTTGCAAAGCCCTGTTTCTTTTGTACAGTTAGGCAAAGCCAACCTTGCTTCTAGGGAAGGCTGCTGAGGTGGTGTCGCAGCCTGTGAATGCGTGTATAAAAAGAATATGGCGCAGGCCCAGCTCCTGAAGCTCCTGCGAAGAAGAGTATGTGGCTGCCACCTTCCCTCTGCCTGGCTTGACGAGAAAAATATCTTGTTGGGGAGGGGCTTTCGCCAATAACAACACGGCCAAGTCCACATCCTCTCCAATCACTGCCACTTGAGATGATGTCGATTTGTCGATGGCCGTTGAAATGATAGTCAAGTCTCCATCATCATCATCAGCTTGGATGGTGTCGATACTATTCTCTTCAAGTTTTGAAATCAGCAGCTGGATAAGAAGGTTCTTGTTGTGGGCGTTGGAGAGGAAGATAGCTTGTTTGACGTTGATTGGTGTTTCCATAGTAAACTGTATATCAACATACTTCTTGAGGCGATATCTGTGATTCTGTTCTGATACTTTTGTACTTTTTGCTGAGTTACTGTATCCATAGAAGAAATCGAGGAAAGCTTTTTTTTTTTACCGTTAAGGGGTCTCTATTGGGCGAACCCGGAAGGGCGCTTGCTCGACGCCAATTTTTTCTTTGAATACCATCAAATAACTGTAATATCTCCTACTAAACTTTTCTCTTCAAGACTTTATATTACACTAGGGTTAATTTTAAAAACGTGGGTTATATAAAATTTAAATAAGGATTTTGTAAGAGCAATGTAGCGATATAACTAATTTCAAGTAGGAAGTAGAACAGAACGAAATCTTAAAATCCAACATTTGAGCTGAACACAGCTTACGTATATATACACATGTATCTACAAATATTCATATGTGATCATGTTATGTATTTATATTTATATAGTTAGAAAGCAGTACAACATATTTTGTTGTCCTTTGATGTTCTAAAACGGAGATTCGAGGGGTGTAGGAGTTAAATTTGATGAAAAAAGGGGCCCGAAAAGAAAATTTCCGGACATAGCCGTTTTTCATTAGCAAATATTTTGGGAACTGTTCACTCTACAGAACTTTTCAAGGAGTAATTCTTGTGGGAAATTTACTCAGCTTTCATTTTGGAACGAATAATGTTTTCTGTATAACGCTTAGTTTCCGAGTTATAAGCGAAAAACCGAAAAAAGTCCGAATTTTTCAACTTTGCGCCTCCCTCCCCCCCTTGCCTCGCCCTCTAGGGGCGGGGACTTTTAGTATGTTTACCTTTTAGTATGTTTACCTTAACTTTTTAGTATGTTTAGTTGTTTTTAGTATGTAGTTTAACTTTTAGTATGTTTACCTCCTAATGACCCTAAATGAATCCCTGAAGCAAACAAAACTCGTACCCCAATTGCACTCTACATTTTTTATTAATTGCACTCTACACTTTTAGTATGTTTACCTTTTAGTATGTTTACCTTAACTTTTTAGTATGTTTAGTTGTTTTTAGTATGTAGTTTAACTTTTAGTATGTTTACCTCCTAATGACCCTAAATGCATCCCTGAAGCAAACAAAACTCGTACCCCAATCGCACTCTACACCCCCCTTTTGAGCATTCATTGACTGAACTACTAACTAAGATATTAAATCTGTTCCGTGCAGGACCACAGTATTTTATTCTCCAGCACGGTCAACAGCCATCATATTTAAACCTAGGCGCATAAAATGGATTGTGTACCCAATAAGTTTTACACAAATCCATGTTCCTATAATGAAGTACCTACATGTATTTCATTTGCATAGGTAAGTTAAAGAGAATAAATTATTTAAAGACTATTTAGTGGATGATAACATGCGACATGCAGGTACCTTGGAAATTGATGTTGATTGATGAATACTGAAGGTGCTGATGCATTGAAACACTTCACTAACACTTCGTGAACGAGTGACTTTCACCTACACAGCCGATCGCGGAAACGCGTACCGAGTACGAAGCAAAATCAACTAATAATTCACATGTGGGGTAGTAAGTAGGCTTCAAGGAATACATCCTAGGGTTTGTTTGAGGGTGAGAAATAGGTTAGCTTCCCGTACTTGTTTATTGGATTCATCTCGTATCAATATAGGGTTTTTAAAAATTTATTTCAATCATTAGGGGGAACGAGACCCTCTCGAACGATCAAGTTTGTCCCCCACCCTGGCAACTACTTGGAACCGTTCCCTACAAGAAGAACTATGAGTTCTTCAATTCCGTTCAACTCGGAGCAGCTCATGAGTCACAAATGAAAAGTCACATTTACGTTTCTAAACTGTTATGTGATCGTGTTCTGAGACCACGAAACTATACACTTCATTCTGATCTACATATCCAACTAATCTGCATTTTTACTAAGGGATTGACTACTTGATGTTATGTATTTTTGAGATGCGAGCTTGCGAGCATCCAGACCACCAAACTGTACACTTCATTCTGACCTACATGTCCACTAAACAGGTTGAACGGAATTGAAGAACTCACAGTTCTTCTTGTAGGGAACGATTCCAAGTAGTTGCCGGGGTGGGGGACAAACAGGAGTGTCTGGAAATGGGATGCCAGTGACGCCGCCAGCGCGTTCTGTCGACAGTTTTTGCAACTTCCTCTTATCTCTACCTACCACGGGGATGAAGGCGAGGCAAGCGTTTTGAAAGTTCTTGAATGTTTTAAAATACAGGGTGTCCCATAACCCACCTCCTCCTTATCAACCGTAATAAATGAGTTAGAAGAACGATTCAAATGGTAAACCCCTTGTTTTTTCCGTAGATCTCGAGAATGTTCTTTAATACTGCCACCCAATTTCAACGTTATATTTTTCCCATTCAAAACATCACTATCTCATTTTGAAAATATGATTTGGACTCTTCAAAACTCCCTCTTCTTTACTGTTATAATTTAAAACATCCCGAGTATGATTAGCATGATTAATTATGGTTTTTAAAATTGAGGGTGCAGTAGTTAAGTTTTTTACTAGGCAAAAACTTCACTGCTGCTCCCCAGGTTAACAACTAAATTAACAACACTTGAAAAATTCTCTTTCTATCAATTAGAAGGATAATTACTGCTGGACCCCCCCCCCCCCCTTCAATCCCATGAGAGTCTGGGGGAATTTCCACCCTCGATTCTAACCACAGGTTTGGTTCTATTTGTCCAACTAATTGCTTTTTACTATAAGGATAGATTTAGGGTATTTTTCGTTCTTGAGTTGCGAGTTTTTGAGGATCCAAAACCTCCTATACACATGATTCAGATCAATTTTCCAAATAATCCATATTTTACTAAAGGTCTGATTTAGGATGTATTTTAAGATATATATTGTGGTACTAAAACTGCGAAGTTCAGCTCTGAAAGTGCGAAAATTGTGAAATAATGAATTTTCGAAGATAGGTATTAAACATGAACCTAGGAGGGAAATGGACTGGGTATTGAAGAGTTGACACATCCCATGTATGGTTAACACTAATTATTTGTGGTTCTATAAAATTGGAGGCAGTAGTGAAGTTGTCTAGTGAAAAACCTTACTTATTACTCTTTCAAACAGCAGAATAATACAATAAAGAGCTGTCTGATGAAGCAGATATTCGCTATCGAAAGCTCAGGGGTTGAGAATCAGAAACTTGATTAGGTACCTATGGCTGGACTCCTTCCCGTCCGATTTCAAGCGATTCTGGGAACCACCCTCCCCCCCACCCGTGATCTATTTATGCAACTAACCTATACTATTTTACCAAAACGATTGATTTAGGATATCACTCTATTTTTGAGATCCAGACCACCAAAGAATACACATCAATCAGATCAATTTATCCTAAAATATATCCTAAATCAGTCCTGATCCAAAATCTTCTTTTATTGAGCACATTATTATTTAGAATAAGTTTTCTTTGACAATGAATTGGTAGTTTGCAATTTGATTACAATCACAGTGCTAAAAATTTCTAAACAATTCAACGTAATTAAACGAAAATTCGATCATTCGATCATGCTGCATGACAGGAATTTTTTGTTATAAAATTTGTCTTATTCATTGCATTTTTTACAGGGTATCAGTGATTCAGTATAGGTACTGATATGACAGAAAATGAAAAAAAAAAAAAAGTAAATTAAAAACAGTGGGTATTTGAAAACAATCCTTGTATTAAAATATAGATTAGTTGGATAAAGAGATCGTAGTTAAGTTTGAAAGTATATTTCGCAGGTTGAAATTAATAAAAAAATTTGGATCTGATCTGGATTCGAACCCGACATCGTCTGGACTGGAGAAAGAAAAGAGCCACTCGGCTACGGAGAACCTTCACCAATGCTAATATTTAAAGTACCGTCATTACCAAGCATTAATTGGGGGGAGTTCGGCCGGACGGAGATAGTAGGTGGGTAGGAACGCTGTAGGAGGTAGTTGCAAAAACTCTCAACAGAACGCGCTGGCGGCGTCACTGGCATCCCATCTCCAGACACTCCTGGGGACAGGACAAACTTGATCGTTCGAGAGAGTCTCGTTTAGGGGGAGCCATCCTCTTGTTGCTGCTTTATACTGGTTGCTGCTGTACCTTTTAGCATGTTGTTGAGGGAGGGGGGGGGGTTAATTTTACTTATGGGAGCTATTACTAATCATTTCAACTAATGATAAGTGATAGCTCCCATAATTTTCATATTTTGTTAATTTTAAAAGTAAATATAAACCCCCACTCCCCTCAACAACATGCTAAAAGGTACATCCACCAGTATAAAGCAGCAACAAAGGGATGGGTCCCCCTAATGATTGAAATAAATAAAAAAGCCTTATTTTGAGACTGCAATATTAGAAGATACATTCAAATTCTCCAATGGAAATCGTACCAACTAAACGACCCTCATATATTGTATAAAATAAGCTATGACGAGGCCATTAAGGCGAAAGCGCTAAGCAACAATAAAAAAATACGAGAAGCTAACCTATTTCTCACCCTCAAACAAACCCTAGGTAATAATTCACCAGAGCCGAAGCTGTGGATTGGAATCTTCATTTAGCAGTGCGCCATCCAGGTGCCATCCAGGCTTAACGACCAGAAAACTACCTAACACCACTCACGAAAGGAGAAGACTGAGAAAAATTTTCTTGTTGGGTGGCAGGTACCAATACCTATCTCTTCTGTAACTGCGCATGTCGGCCAATTTCTTGGAAATGAATGAAGGGAGCTGCGCCAGAACAACACGTGTTACTATTTGGTTCCTGGAAAGTGAGAAGGACTGGTTGTCACACAAAAGAGCAAACAAAAGAATTTCCGGGTATTGGAACGTTCCACAAGGTTAGGCCTGGGGTTGTCATTATTAGATTCTTTGAAATATGGCTCGCAGGTACACCACATACTAGTTTAAACTGGTAAATCCTGGGTATTGTTTTTTTTCCCCCTTCACTGTTCTTGCACTTTTTTTAGAAGCTGTCCAGAAGGTCTGTCACACTCATGTCAAGAGAATACCCAGAGTTGAGGCTGCTGAGCTACCATAGTTTTCGATTCTCTGAATTCGGGAAGGACACAAACAGGACCATGAGCCATTGGACAGGGGGGGGGGGGGGGGGGGGGTTTGGAAGAGATTTGCAACCCGTGGTTGGAAGAAACGAAGGTGTTCCGACTAGGGATCAGTCATCGAAGCCAAAACATCGATGTTGCTATCGATGGCAACATCGACCAGTGACCATCGATGTGGGTAAATATCGGTATTCTTGCCATCGATGTATTGAAAGTAAAACATCGATGTTGTAAAAAATTTTTAGTAAATTAGCACATTGATTATCCAATGATATTCATCAAAAACAAATATCTCTGAAAAATCAAATTAGGCTATGCCCTTATGCTGGTTTATTAAACATTTTCAAAAATTTTTTAAATTATTGGTTAACCCAGCAGAAATTTATATTTAAACTAAAACAAGTTAATGCAAAAACACATCTTTGTTTTCCTTTTAAAAGGAAGTTGGAGAATACAAATGGAAGAAGTTGATTTTGGAATTTTTTTAAACGAATCCCCTAATTTTATCCCCCCCCCCCCCCTAACATATCTAGATTTACGCTAGATTTTCAAGTTTTCACCCTAACATTTAAAAGTTTATTGCACAAGTGGAAAAAGATCTGTGGGGCCAACATCGATGATCCATATTTATCAAAAGCCTTACCATCGATGTTCGATAATATCGTTGCTATCAACATCGATAGAATACTATTGGTTAAAAACTATCGATACTATCGAATTGAATATTGAATTGACTTATCTAGTACTTGCGGGATTAGGTGCCTATATTTATAAGATTGCACAAAGGTTTGAAACGATAAACGAATTTATTTAAATTTAAGAAAGCATTCCCACAGAAAACAAAAAAATCGCGAGACCAGTAAATTTGAATAAGGAACTTTTTGCCCTTTTTCCATCTTCTTCTTTACTGAAATACCTCCATACATTTGATTTTACTGGCATACTTATTGGCACTGAACTACTACACCCACGAAATGAAAATATGATGGACTGAATGAAACTGAAGCACCAAAATATGCTATACGGCATGGAGGGGGAAGGAAAAGAAAGAAAAATTGTTCAGTTATTTTTAGTGATTTTTTAGTACATTTTATGAAATTTTAGCAAGGCTAATGTGCTCAAGAAGTGCTGGCCAACGAACACATCCTTCCGAATGCTTGATAAACACTAAACACTAGCATAAATATATAATTGAGTACCTACCTACCTACAAAGAAAGTACAAACAGTGAGTAACATTAGATTTGCTCAGCTTCCACTTCTCGCTTTTTGGGATCTTCGTCCAGCCTGAAATAGAGTAGAAAAATGTCCATCAACATTGTTATTCGGCTATTGGAGTAGAAAAAGTAAGGAAGGGATAGGTGAGGAAAGAGTATAGGTTCAGAATTCTTGATATTACAAAGGAGGTCCATTTCAAATAGCAGATCTGTAGGTAGACATCATATGCCTGCGTGGATATGGGCACCTGCAGAGGGAAAATTAGTGCAATTAATTAAAACATCTACATTTTAGTATTTGTCTGGAGGAACATCCTGTATTATATTGTTTAATTATAAAATTCATGGAGATAGACTCAAGAACGGGATTTTTATCTGAATCCTAGGAGAGTTACCGTCTTTAATGACGCATACATGTATAAATATGCATGAATAAATAAATATATATATGGAAAATTATTACAATCCAGGAATCGTTTCAGAAAGCCACAAAACGTATTTCAATGGAGAAAATTTCGAAATTGTTTATTTTAAAATTTTTGGAGACATTGAAATAACTTGATTTTTAACGAAAATTTGCTGATATCGGTATAAAGTCTGCTTGATTAGTCCTAGGATGTTCTGCTTGGTTGATTGATGTTTATTTATTTATTCATTTATTAGTACGGGCAAACCCAATTTACGAGGAAAAACATAATACAGAGTTGAAAAAAATATAATACAGAAATTCAAGAAAAAACAGTGGCAAGTGAATGAAAAATTGAAGAAAAAAATATATATACCATTGAAATTTGATAAACATTTAAAATCAAAATAAAACAGGGGATGATAATACAAGGGATCTAAGTTGGGATACAGAACTATTGAAAAAGTCAAAATCGGAATGAAGGTGGAGAAGTAAATTGGCTGAACGGCGGATCCGGTTTAAGGGGGAATTTATTAAATAGTTATATGCTGAGAACGGGACGTGAAACTGTTTTAACTAACATAGTAAATGTTTTTACTATGTTAAGTTTGCGCTAAGTGACTACACGTCTGCTAGAAGGCTAAGCTAACGCGATGTTGTCATATTGAAGCGAGATCCTTTCGCGGTTTCCATACGCCCACAAGCCCGTGTTGTTTTCTCTGGGGAAAGGCACAGTGACCCAGGTGGGTGGCTGGCGAGGCCCGGGTGAATTTGAATGGCGGCCTTACGGGTTTTTCGAGGGGGTAAGCGGATATTTATAGAAAACCGCGGAGCATTCCGCGATCCCCCCGGAGGTTCCACCCGCCTCGGATCGTGACTTTCTCCCAACTCGTACCGGTACCGGATGAAACGGTGAAAATGACGATCGGAGGTTGCGAGCTCAGCTGACGCAGTTGCGGCTAAACCGAACGCGATGTAAAACCCCATACGTTAGTTCTGATCCTCACCAAGGGTAACAAAGTGTGGGTAGTCCCACGTGACGTGCCATTGATGTGGACACCCCAGCCGAAAGAGAGAGAAAGAGTTTATTGACATGAATACACAAGGGCCGGTTTCACCAACAACCCCTAACCACGGTTTAAGTAGATCATTGTTTTACGGAACCAGAGTTTTGAACGTTGATTTAAACCAAACGGGTTGCACCAGCGTATTCAATGGGTACACTGTAATCAATAAAGATCAATTTACAGCGTCTCCAAAAATTTCAAAATTTTCGACATTTTCTCCATCAAAATCCGTTTTGTGGCTTTCTGAAACGATTCCTGGGTCGTAAAAATTGAGCATATATATAGTTTTGATGAAGGATGAAAACACTCGCGTTCCATTATGGCGCACCGCCATCTGGCATGAGCAATGGCAGGGTGAGGTCACTGATCTGTGTAGTGTCCTTCAGGACTTGGGCCCGGTGGGCCCTTTCGTAACCCTACTTCCAATGAGGGATCGAATAGTGGTAAACCAGGTTACCACTGGCCATACCCGTCTTACTCACAGACACCTGCTTAGTGCAGAAGCTCGAGATGCTGTGTGTGGGAGATGTGGGGGTGATCTGTCCATCCGCCACATTCTGGAGGACTGCCCAACTCTTGTGGACCTCCGAGCATCAGCCCCCTCAGTGGGTTGACGTTTTATCCGGACCAGACAAGGTCCGATCCCTGTTGTTGTACCTGAGAGCCGCTGAGCTCTACTACGAACTGTGATATCTGATCTGTGATATATTTATATACATCTTGTAATATTTGCATCAAAAATTTAGTAAAATCCCGCCAACCGCATATTTTTATCTCAATCCGTACTCGAGTTATGATTTTTTAAAAGTTTTTTTCAGGAATACCGTGTTTTTTCATTTTAAACTCAAATGTCTCCACTTTGCCTCATTTAATTTTAACTTCCCACCTCATTTTCGGTATCAGCATTAAATTTCCTATAAGAATAATGTACTTGGGTTCTTAAAAAGTGCCATCCGAAGTCCCTCACATCAGCTCAAACATTGACGATTTTGAAATAATAATATTTCTGAAAATCTTCAAAACTTTACTACTCTTCCAAAAAGAATCCTGGAAACTGGAAAATCTCATGAAAACTGCTTCATCTTGCTTCGACTGCTTCAACGGTATAATCTATTTTACTTTTATTTTGTTATTTAGGGGAGAATATCATGTTTTAATGTTGAAAAATGTGGGTTTTTCAATGAAATTGTTGGTTTTCTGGAAAGATGATCCTCCATGAACCTACGAGTATGGGGTCGGTTTCTATGAATTTTTTCACGCTGTATCGGTAACATTTATAGATCTCTCCGACTCCGTTATAACCGAGTTTTACACTTAAAATCGCAAATGTTTAGTTTGTTTGTTACGCTTAAATGTATGTGTGTTATGGGGTAAAACTAGTTAATTAAAGTGTAAAACTCGATTATAACGTAGTTAGAGAGATCTGCAAGCGTTTCCATTCGATTTAGCGAGAAAAAATACATAGAAACCGATCCCATACTCCTAGGTTCATAGAGGGTCATCTTCCGAGACAACCAACAATTTTGAAACTTTTTTGAAAAACCCACATTTTTAAACATTAAAACATTATTTTCTCCCCTAAATAACAAAGTAAATGTAAAATTGATTATACCGTTGGAAAGAGTATTAGATGAAACAGTTTTCATGAGATTTGCCAGTTTTCAAGATTTTTTTGGAAGAGTAGTCAAGTTTTAACGATTTCCAGAAATTTTATTTTTTCAAAATCGTCAATGTTTGAGCTGATGTGAAGGTCTTCGGATGGTACTGTTTAGAACTCAAGTACATTATTCTTATAGAAAATTCAATGCTGATTCCGAAAATGAGGTTAAAAGTTAAAATTAAATGAGGCAAAGTGGAGAAATTTGAGTTTAAAAGGAAAACACACGGTTTTCTTTTTTAAAAAACCTTTAAAAATCATATCTCGAGTACAGATTGAGATAAAAATATGCGGTTGCTGGCATTTTACTAAATTTTTGATGCAGACTAACACAAAAAATTTGTCGTCACTTACTGCCACCCTGTATAGTAGCATGTATATAGTTATTAGCCTATTTTACATCTAGCCATAGTTGTATTAATTTATTTTTGGGTTTTTTTAAATCCACTTTGGGGGCTAAACAGTGGTCATCACTGTACCCCTCATTATTTCCCCCTCCGAGTTGCCAGTGGAGTCCATGATGGCGCACCTTTTTAGTCAAGGATGGTAACATGGCTCCCCTTAATCGTGCCACTTCTAGTGTCCCTTTAGACACCTTGTTCAATGCCGCTAATGACCTTTCTAGTTAGGGTGCGGCTTAAATCTTCAAAAAAATCTGTACTGCATATTAAAACATTATCCCATTTTCGTTAAAGATAAATGCGCTTGCCAAAAATGATTGTTTGTCCTGTCAGCCTTTCTCCGGAGATGTATTTATTTTCCGTTAGGTACCTATAATCATAAATTACCTTACCGTACGCTGCCCGGGATGCGAGCTTTCATACTTATTCTTCCTCTCTAATGATGTCATTTCCAGTAGCGCTCTATATTAGTTCCCAGCCCAAGTAGATACGGATGTTTTCCGAGGCCTGGAGACCCCGTTCCCACAGAGGGAGTCGCTACACGGACACCCGACAACGTGCTCATTTCGTATTCTTTCCTTGCACGGTCGGCCCCAAACACAGACGTGAATACTACGGCACGTAATGCGTACAAGGTTGCTAAACGTAGACGCATCGCGGAGTCATTATCTGCGGGGAATCCTTAATAATTATGTGCAGTGCCAATTTCAGACCAGAACCCTAAGTTAGTTTGCATTGAGAAACACCTGATAACCTACTTCCAAGTATGCATAAACAAATGATCTGCTATAGTTCGTAATACCGATCGCAATATAGGTTGTCTCATAAAGTACGGAAATTTTGAAACGTGAACCAAACAATCAAATTTTAATGAAATGTAGAAATGAGTATCTACACTACAAACGACATCAAGGAGGCATTTCCCAACAAAATGAGGGTGATTACGAGATAATAGTGAGGTCACAGCTGTTACCAACCTGAAATCTTCAATGCTTCTATCTTTTTAAATGCATTATTGCATTCTGATAGCATAATGCATTTTCCATGTATTTTTCATGCGTGTTATACAAACTTTACTGCCCTATCATTTCGAAATTAGTACAATAATGATAATATATGGGTTTCTTCAAGGATTCTGGATTTGAGTTTGGAGTAAAACCGCGAAATTTCGAATACTCCAGCCAAACGCGATTTTGGTTCGTCTCCATTGGAAATTTCGGAAGTCAGTCCCCTAAGCAGTGGTTGGTATTCGATCGATTTTATAACTATAGCCACTGCAGAAGCCGAGATTCCAAAGTTATTTCCACTCAAAAAGTGCAGGAAACAGGTTATAACAATTGTCTCGTAATGTATTATGGTCAAGTTGCATAACTAGGTATTTTTATGTTTATGAATGCTAACTATATATCATCAATTTGTTCAAGGACTGTCAAAACAGTAGTTTTGAAAGTCGGAACCTCCTCTGACAATCGATTTCATTGATATTGAAATCCGCCGTACTCTCTCTAACCCAACGAGGACGGTGAATAGTGAAGTAAAGTCTTCATATCATCCTCGTCAAATTCGTCCTCAAAAACCAATTCTCTAATCAATCCTCTGTGGCTCATTTTCGTTTATGTAGGAAAACGTAGGAAATAACTAGGAAAATGTAGCAAATTAGATGGCAAAACGTAGCAAAAAAGGATTTCGGTCATGAAAACTAAGTTGGCGAAAAGAACTACCTATGCATCTAGTAAATCGTTGATTTCAACGCTAACCACCCAAATTAGGCTGGTTAGTTTTGATCGATGATTTAGCGCATTTGATCATTGATTTATCTGAACCGGAGTTGGTGAAACCGAATATCGTTGTTTAACAGCTGAGATATTCGGTTTAATGAGTAAAAGTTGATTAAAAACTTTGGTGAAACCGGCCCTAAAACCCCATTTTCTCCCTTAATTAGCAAAGTAAATGAAATGCACCGTAGTTTTTCCCATGGAGTGCCTCTCAAAAATAGCTTGAAAAACTCGCTTTTGCTCACGGATATTTAACAATGTGTCTTCGGTGTGCGCGGTCACATTTCTGTTACCTACCGTTACGACCAAAATATCACCACCTGCAAGTGTTGTAGGGGAAAATGGGGTAATATCGCCATCTTAAGCATATCAGTCTATCACAGCCTGGGTTTACACTCAGGAGCTTCAGATTTTGAAGCAAATTATAAAAACACATCTCCTGTAGTGAATTACAACGTTTTTGCTGGTTGCGTAGGAACTTTATATTAGTTAGCTAGAAGCTAGCTGGGGAAATACCGCCATGGGGTTAGGGTAATACCGCCATACTGAAGTAAGGGGGAAATGAACCGTCGCATCAGAATATCGGAATAACGATTTATTGAATTTCAAAACTCTTCCTGGTTAGCTTCTCACCATATTGGGAACTTAGTTGACAACAAAAGGATTCACTAAAGGTTGAAAAACAATTTCCTCATCAGAATAGTGAAATTAGAACAAAATAAATATTGGAAAAATAATGTTGGTTCCCCACAGGAACTGAATTATTGATAACGTTCGACGCGGAACTCGTTAGAAAAAATAATATTATAGGTACAGCATTCCGTCTTCCCGGCTTTTAAAGTTTTAAATTTGTACTTTTCTTCAGGTCGCAGCGAAATTCACAAGACTAACGTCCTTTGCCAAAATCAAAACGGGAGCATGAAGAGTGGAATCTTACAACGATTGTGTTAATATAGGAAGGCAGTTAGGTAGATACTGTAGAATTATTCAGTAGATAGGTAGGTAAATATCCAATGAATCACGATTAGGTATACATAGAGGTGCTTATTGAGATGAGCTAGGTATCACAATATAATTCGTATTTTAAATATTGATTTAGACTTTAATTACTCAGAATTAATAGAAATAAAATTAATTAAGTTAAATATTTATATGGGGTGGCGGTATTACCCCACTCGGTATTACCCCACTCTTCCGACTACATCCGAAAGTCCTCGGTGTGCGCGGTCACATTTCTGTTACCTACCGTTAAGACCAAAACATCACCACCTGCAAGTGTCGTACTTCCGAAAGTCCCCGGTGTGCGCAGCCACATTTCTGTTACCTATCGTTAAGACCAAAACATCACCACCTGCAAGTGTCGTACTTCCGAAAGTCCCCGGTGTGCGCAGCCACATTTCTGTTACCTATCGTTAAGACCAAAATATCACCACCTGCAAGTTTCGTACATCTGAAAGTCCCCGGTGTGCGCGGTCACATTTCTGTTACCTACCGTTAAGACCAAAATATCACCACCTGCAAGTGTCGTACTTCCGAAAGTCCCCGGTGTGCGCAGCCACATTTCTGTTACCTATCGTTAAGACCAAAATATCACCACCTGCAAGTGTAGTACTTCCGAAAGTCCCCGGTGTGCGCAGCCACATTTCTGTTACCTATCGTTAAGACCAAAATATCACCACCTGCAAGTTTCGTACATCTGAAAGTCCCCGGTGTGCGCTAGGCCTTAAGATAGAGCTAGGAGGAGGTCGGCGAGGGGCAGCGGCCAGCCGGGTTGCGGAATGCCGCTTCCCGCCGTCGTCTCGGACCGGACGGGTCGGGCTGTCACTGGGGGTCTCCAGCCTCCGCGAGTCCCGGACCGATTTCCAACGATCCCCGAGGAGCCGATTGGATTCCGGTTACGAAATCTTCGGCGCCAAAAGTCCGTCGCCCGAGGGAAAAGAAGGTTCGGAGCCAGTTGCGCCTCACTTTCCTCGAATCCACCCACTGAGGGTAAACAACTGGTACGTCAATACATTACATCATGACATTATTTAAAGGGTAAAGGCCGGGTTTAGATGGCTTCGAAATTTTAAAAGTGGGTTTGAATGGCCGAGGACCCCCTAAGAATCAGTTTCATACATCAAAGAACACAATCCTAGATTTTTACGTCATATATATATATATATATATATATATATATATATATATATATATATATATATACTTCTTTATAAATTCAATAAACTGTTCTACTGAACTGATATAAAGGCAGGGAGCATGAAGAGAATAAAAATAACGCAAATAGAGAATATTCTCGCAGATGCAATAGCCTTTTCTGAAATCCAATGCAGCCCGAATCCATGCAAACAGCTGTTCGTTGTATCGCATACATTGATCCGTGGAGGAATGCATGAAGAAAAGATGTAGCCAGTATGTATCGATCATCATCTTGACACCAACTCCACAATTTTCTCAAAACTTATAGATATAAATATATTATTAATTGCAACATTTTTATATTTTGTAGTGCATCAACAAAATAGAAACCTATTAGTTAAATAGCACATGTCGAAAACCACCAATAACAATCACCGACATTAGGTTGGCAGAATTGTACACTAATAATTATCAATCAGTATTATCAAAACAAGGCAAATCAAAACTCTGTTTTGACATTTTAAGTCTTTAGGTATATTGGCACATAAACGAAAAAAAGCGTTAAAAAAATCGTTACGGTTGGTTTTCTGATGATTTCCGCTTACACTGATTCGTTGCTAGGGAAATGGTACTTCGTCGTTTTTCATCCCACAAAATTCCTTGACCATTCGTTCGAAATCTCTCGATTTATCCAACCATTTTATGTTAACTACTGCGAAGTGCGTGGCCAACAAGCTGAGTTATGAGCATGGTTATATGAATAATTGTTTACACACAGGTGATCATTCTCAATTATTGATATTGTGAACATGATCGCAACCGCTTGTTAATTTCTGATGATTTCATTGAGCTGGTGTTTCGATGATTTGATTCATAGCAGGTGATCCGAATATTGCGAGAACGGTTTGATTTGTGAAGAGGTGGTTAAATCATTTTAATAGGTAATTTCTATACTTTACACTCTAGGAAGCTGTAATTTCGTATGTAGCCTCTTTAGGACATTTACTTGACGATGCCTAGGGTCCGGATCAGATGAGTGGCTCTTAGAGCTTGCATACGAGCCTGCAACTAAAGACATGAAATGTCCCAATGTATTGCAGACTCGTATGCAAGTTTTTTAATATGGTTACTAAGTTTGAAGTTGACAAAGTTTTTCTTAGTAATTTTCTTCAAAAGACCCCCAGCCAAAAGACATATCCATGTCAAAGTATTTGTAAAGTGTAAATCAAGCATTTTAATTTCTCCCTTGATGGGAAAAACAAAAGATCATGGATATGTCTAGTACCTACTGCTTACCAGTTGGCACCTACTACTCAATTGTATACCAACCATGTACTTAGTTCCTTCTTTTCACAAGATTATTCCATTATGGTTACAAAACAGTTTTTAACTTAGAGTAATAAATCAGCATTCCTTGACACTACAATGGCTTAGAGGTCTTGATGTGTCGTGGTAAAATGAGAGCATTCTAAGAAGTGGCGAACGAGTTTCCTACTATGCAAACTATGGAAGTTACTCTTCCCTAGTAACGCCTTGGTTGTACGTGAAAATCAATAGAAAATGTGCCGGTCGGGAAAAAAAGTGTCGGTCGGGAAAAAAAAAAAAAAAGCGTCGCGAAAAATTCCTTGACCCCCAGCCAAAAGACATATCCATGTCAAAAATTCCTTGACCCCCAGCCAAAAGACATATCCATGTCAAAAAATTCCTTGACCCCCAGCCAAAAGACCCCCATGTCAAAATTTTAATTTCTCCCTTGATGGGAAAAACAAAAGATCATGGATATATCTAGTACCTACTGCTTACCAGTTGGTACCTACTACTCAATTGTATACCAACCATGTAGTGCCTTCTTTTCACAAGATTATTCCATTATGGTTACAAAACAATATTAGTTTTTAACTTAGAGTAATAAATCAGCATTCCTTGACACTACAATGGCTTAGAGGTCATGAAATGTCGTGGTAAAATGAGAGCATTCCAAAAAGTGGCGAACGATTTTCCTACTATGAAAACTATGGGAGTTACTCTTCCCTAGTAACGCCTTGGTTGTACGTGAAAATCAATAGAAAATGTGCCGGTCGGGAAAAAAAGTGTCGGTCGGGAAAAAGAAGTGTCGCGAAAAATTCCTTGACCCCCAGCCAAAAGACATATCCATGTCAAACCCCCAGCCAAAAGACATATCCATGTCAAAATATAAATTTAGATTTGACCTCATACCTTAAAATGTGAATGAAAGATTGCGTTGGTGGAGTGAGCGTCATTTTCGTTGACGGGTCTGAAACGATGGCAGTGTTAGACAGCCGAGGACTGTCAGACAGCTTGATCTTTCCAAAGAAATGTCCGCTGACAGTGAAGAGCTTTGAAAACTGAGACGCTTCTACGCCGAGAGACCTTCAGGAACGTCTTTTTCAGTTGATATTGTTTGATCAACTTTGGGTTTGGGTGTGAGAGTGAATATGAGCCATAACTGATGCAATCCTCAACCACCACACAGTCATAGCGAAGCAAATCGACAGAATCCATGGATACATAGGAGCATTGGTGAGTCCAGACCCAAAACAAAATAAACACGGCGTTAACACCCAGGTTTATCGTGTTTCGCGTTAACTGAGGGGGTCGACGAGTTTTAAGCGGTGAGACCTTGAAAGGATTCGTGGGAGGAAATCGGCTTGTCACGGGGGGCGACTTTTCTTTCCGTCGTTCCGCGCCGGTGCACCACGAAAATCTCCGACGACCGCAGCTTCCCTACCGACCAGCTGAGCGGCCTCTTAGCGCCAACGATCCTCGTTGATTGTCTAAAACTCTTCTCCTATCATCTACGAGCAGACCAAAGTATTGGAGTTTATCTTGTGTCTCAGGCCCACTTTAGTTTCCAAAGACAATAAACACGTCAATAGGGGCCTAAACCTGTACGTTTATTTATTTATTTTTACAATACGGGCAGCGCCCAATTACATTGAAGAATATTAATGATTACGAATATACAACAGGGAATAGAATGGTTACAATTCGATATATAAAATAAGTTATGAGGAAAAATTGAAAGAAAAAAGTCAGTGAAGAATTACTGAGTGTGGTAAAGTGATTGGCTAAATGACTGTCGATGCGACCAGATTTCTGAGGGTGGTGGTAGTGCAGTTGAAAAAGTCCAGTTCCGGATTCATTTCGATGAGTAGATTCGCTATACGAGAGAGCCTATGCAGGGGGCGGTTCATCGAATAATTAGTCGAGGAGAACGAGACGAAGAAAATATTCGTCAACCGAGCCGAAATTCGAGGCACCAGGATGTCAACTCTTGAGAGCAGGGCCGGACATGAGATCTGGTGGTTGTTCATCAACATGTGGAAAAGGGTGGCATCCGCTACACATCGCCGTCTCTCCAGGGGATTCAGGCTGCACATCTTCATTATAGATTCATAATTCACCTCGTACGAAGGTATGCCGTATTTATAGGCAACGTAACGAAGGACTTTGTTCTGAACTCTCTCTAGTGTATATTTGTATACATTGAACGTCGGAGACCGAATTGGGGAGACATATTCTAGAATTGGGAGAACGCTTACATTCGAACGCTCATTAAAATTGACGTAATCATCTTGGAGCTGTTTTTTTTTTTTTTTTGTATAATAACGCACGAAAATAACTGAGATATGGTTGATTTTAAGCTCCAAACCGGCCTATCTGAAGCTTTTTCACTTGGAAACGCACACACACAGTAAAATTTCATGATGCCTGCTATTTAGTTAGTAAAAAAGGAACAAAAAACCATGGTCGGTAGCTGGAAAATGCATTAATTTGGCACGCACTGGTGGTGTGGCCGCCAGCAAACAGGCGTATAAAAATCTCAATACGATGGTAAAGGCTCTTTTGGCCAATTTGTGTGCGTTTCGTGCTTTTGGGGGCATCCCATTATAATCTATGATACATTGTAAACTTACCGTACACGTCGACTCGGTATGATGCTGCCGCCTCCTCTCCGCTACTGCTACGCTTAATCGACTATAGTAAGTATTTTAATCAGCTACTTATTACTCTATTAAGTATTATAAAAGGTTGGTATATGGGGCAGTACTTGTGAAATAATAAATGCGGTATTTTTTTTTTTTTTTTTTTTTTTTTTTAGTTTTTATTGCATGAACCAATCAACTTAAACCCTTGTAGATTCAGGTTTTAGATATCTTTGCAGCATTAACAAAAGCTGATCCTCTGACATTCAGGACATGTGGACATTCTTCAGACTCGCGTGCATGCTCAATCCATGGGTCGTCGTTCATTTCCCAATCTTGAATACCTCCTTCGCAAGTGTAGCAGTAGACAAGGTCACCCTGCTGTTCGTTATAGTGAAATCCAGCACTGCAGAGGTCGTCAACTAGTTGGTGAAGTACTTTAGGCCATCTTCGAGAAAGTTGCATACCTCCCATCAAAGGTATCAAGCTTAGCAGCAGCTCCCACCTTACTCTGGGAAGGAGTAGTAGGGTAAACCTGTACACTTACATTCGAACGCTCATTAAAATTGACGTCATCATCCTAGAGCTGTTTTTTCGCATTAAAAAACACGAATTAATGCATTTTTCAGCTCCCGACCATGGTTTTTTTGTTCCTTTTGTACTAGCTAAAAAGCAGACATCATGTATTTTTACTGTGTGTGTGCGTTTCCAAGCAAAAAAGCTTCAGGATAGGCCGGTTTGGAGCTCAAAATCAACCATATCTCAGTTATTTTCGTGCGTTTTCATGCGAAAAAACAGCTCTAGGATGATGACGTCAATTTTAATGAGCGTTCGAATGAAATCCTCAAAAAACGAGTGGTAGTTCACAAAAACTTTGAAAAATTGCTAAAAATCGAGGAAATGAGTTAGATAGTTGGCGGTGGTTTCATTCGATGCAGAATTTTATCTTCTACAACTTCTCTTCTATACAAAAAAAATTTGTTCGAACAAACATCCTACTCGTTGAATGATAGTTCGTGCCTTCTGGTAATGTTTGAAATGTACTGACACTACAGCCAGTGTAGGCCTATAATCAAATTTATAGGACACCTAGATTAATTTGTTAACTATCAAGGAAAATTAGCTTCAGGCCGGCGGAAGGCAGCGCATGTAATGTGCAGTCCATTAAATATGTGCAAATCTTACTTGTTTCACTTCTATCGTTACTGTTTTTGCTTCCGAGTCTACCTAAAAGTAGCGGAAGCATTTTTCACTTTTGGGGGAAAAAAAATTTTTGGTCTCCAAAATCAAAATTTCCACTCACATTTTACGTTTTAGACCATTGTGAACAACTTTGGTTCCGTGTCTGTAAGTGTGTGCGTCTGTGCGTCAGGTTTACCCTACTCACGTCTGCTAAGATTGTATGGTCACTGTGCTTCCTGGAATTTTCAGCGAAATCCAACATCAGGGACGTCCCTGTAATGCATTCATTACTTACCAATATGTTATAAAAGAGAAAACCGTTCCCTTTCTGTATAACTGAATAATAGATACCTACCTAACGCACGATCCGTGAAACAGATGATGCCTGGTCGTGGTTTATAATGAACCAGCCTATGTTGACGGGAATTACTGCACCGTTCGGTTAGATAACTAAACTTCACAAACGACCACATGATCGTCAGATGGTCGCGCGTGCCTCCGCGGACCGCTGACCCCCAACGTCCGCGATTTGAATACCAAATGCCTCTCTTCATTACCATAAGGCACCGACCCATATAACAATAATTAACCTCCCTTCCCCGTAGCATAATAAAAAAAACACGCAGAAGAGATAATCTACTGTCCAATAACTTGAGTAGGTATGCACCGATGCCGGGGTCGCGGACCCGTGAAGGTAACCGTTTCAACGTTTTCTGTGTTAGTTTGACCGTTTTTTAGTTTTCGAATCATTTAGTACGTTGGTAGATATGCATATCAAAGTGGGTTTGCTGGAGAGGAGTAGGTAGGTAGTAGGCGCGTGGCATGTGGGCGCCAGTATCTGTTAGGTGATTAATTGTCATGCGGGCGAGTCGCTACGACCAGGTGACGTAAAGGCACGTGCGATCCACTCGTCGGTTACGCTTTCCGATATAAAAAAACGCTACAAATTATTACACAAAGGTTTATTATTTCTGTATTAGATAGCCCTTCTACGCAGATCATTGGTCTATAATGATTATTAAGCCCCATAAATATCTAGTAAATGATCATAACATGGCTCATCGTGCTTCCCCAAGAGGATTCACACCTTTACAGCTCAGGCCCCCACAAATTTTATTTTTAAAGAAGGTGAATGTCAAAAAATGTTACAAAAAAAAAAAAAAAATAAAACGGCAAGTCGGAAAAGGAAGGATTAGCCTCAGAGGCCCCATCAGCAATTCAGTGATCCTCCTACAGCTATTCAGTGATCCTCCTACAGCTATTCAGTGATCCTCCTATAGCTATTCAGTGATGTTTTTGAGGTGTTCCGAACGAGCTCCATTACATTTTTGCAACGTGAGTCAATTAGGAAAGAAATTAGCCTCGGAGGCTGATCAGAATAACACGAGAATTGAGAATATTACAGCAATATAAAATAACCAGGTGACTCAGAAAGAGTAACGCTGAGACCACCGAAATGTTTCAACGACCCTCTGGTTGTGCGCAAATTGAAAAGTACCAGAATTTTTTGGTAAAACTCTACATACACACATCAAAAAGTGTTAAACTCAAGGAATTTCCAAGCGAATTTCCATGAAAGAAATTTTGGATTCATTGCTATAGCTTAATTTTCTTGGAAAATTGGCTAAAACGTTCTGATCTTGGTAGACACAGAAGTAATTAACCTTCTGTAGTTGGAATAGAAATAATAACTTGATTAAGAGTAATTCCTAAGTATTTACTAATCAATAATTTAATAAATTAATATAGTCGAAGTTGGTGATTACGTACTTACGCTTCACAAGCCCAATAGGATACAGAAGTTATAATAAACTCGATTTCGGGAAGTCAGAATTCCATTGGAACTATATTATAAGCTGATTTTGTCATAGTTTTCAAGGCGATTTTTGAAATGTTTTACTGGTTACGATTCACTCCCGTGTTGAGGTATTTTTCTTGTCGATGCTTTAGCCCTTAGGGAAAGCCAACGAATAAACGCATAGTGACCGGGATGGTTTCGTTCGATTCTTTGGGCGGATACCTATTAATGAAACTCAAAAAATCATTACAGTTACATAGATAGATTTGAAGATCTTGATTTTTGAATATTTCAGCCCTTAGGTTCTACCCTGTGTTGATCGAACGCAATGCCGATGTTACTGGCACATCACCGCCCGATAATTGATTTTTAAGCCAAATTTCTTAAAGTTTGGTCCAATACTATTTGAGAAAAGCTTCAGACGGCGTACGGCGCACAGTGGTCAAAAAATAGGAAATTTTGGACAAAAGTCTGTTTTATATCTATTATTAAATATGCCATTTTACATCTACACGCTACTTTATCAGCTACCTTCACAGGTATTGAACAGTTAGGTTCGAGTACAGACCTACGCCCTAAGAAAAAAATTGTGTTCACCAACTCCCTTAGGCCATTGAATACATCGGTTCTCGTCTGATTCACCAAAGTTGAGCAACGTCCGGCTTGGTCAGTACTTGGATGGGTGACCGTCCCGGAGTGCCGCAATTTCGGCATCTTTTTTATTTTTGTCTCATCATTCAATTTTCCGTCTATCTACATCAAGTTGACTTATTCAGGCTTCGTGAAATATTTCGTTTTGAGTGCCTTCCCTGCTTTATCAAATCGTCGGTTCCATGATCTGAGTGGGTACCTAGCCTGTTATTGAACTGACATCAGCTTTTATATTAAATCGTACTATTTAAACACAAACCAGCTTGTTGTCTGATGATGGTAGATTCAACTTTGTTGTACGAAATGTATGTGCAGATGTATGTGCCTACAAAGAACAGACCCTAGGTACCTACCTACTTTGAAATCGGAAAAGTATCGACAACTGCATTCACTCTCAAGTAGGTGAACAGGAAATCTGGTTGTTGGACTGTGTAGGTAGGTACTTCGTTCACGTGATCAACGGAATTCGATTTAATAGTACCATTATATTCATCTTAAGTTTAACTTTAAATGAGAAAATGTAGGTTAGAAGACAGTCAGAGGGAGAACCAATGCTTATTCTTAAAATTGTGGTCACCTTTGTGTCAGGTTATGTATGATGACTACGCGTAGGGCGGGATTTCAACAACAGCATTTTTCCCGCCTATTTAGAGAGGTAGGCCTCTTTCCCGTACACAAGCAGCTCTACGCGTTGACGCGAAGATTCGCGCATGCACAGTTGGTGTTCCTTTTTGCGTACACGGGAAGAACAAAAACTCTCCTCTCCTTGGCTCTCGCCACTGAGCCAAAAATCAGGATACTATATTAACGCCTAGAAGATGAGGTTATCCTAACGCAACTCTTATCTGCAATGCAGTATAGTATACCGCGACTTCTGAGGGGTACTAAGAGGATAGAGCAAAATGCAAAATTTTATAACTTTTGAAGGCTACAAGTGATACATACTATATACGATGATTCGTTATCATTCCAACCATATAATTTCAACCATTTATAGGCACCTGCTTAATACCATACCAACTCGGTAGAATTCAGACAAATCGATAAAAATTTCACATTTCCTCATCAATTTCTCCAACGGTACAATCATTTCAGCCACAATCATTTCATAGTTTCAGTGTTATTTCAAATTGGTTTGCGAACATCAATAAATTCATATCACTCTACGTGGCACAGCGTGAGTATACCTCAAAACATTTCACTCCATATTTAATAATCTACTCTATAAATTACTTGTACGTCAAAAACTCGTTCTTACAATTCAATAATTGTATTGTTTTGCTGTTGAATTGTCCTATTTAATTGCTTGTACATACATGACAACACCTGACCATCGCCACATCTATTTTTTCTTCTAATTCTAAGATTTTGTATTTGTTTATTTTATGTTTTCTTTATTACATTATTTTTTACCTGTACCGATTTCCTATTTTAATTTTTTAATTTAATCCAGTGAGACTCCAACTCCCTCCTAGTCACCAGTCATGTTAGTACCGTGTTTTATAGTGTTGCTTAGGTACTGATATCAATGAAGACATCCTTCAAGGCTAGAAGAATTTGTTCATTGACAACGATTGAACGAAACGTCTCATGATCAGTCTCACTTTTATGAATTTATTCAATGTAAAAATCTAAGTATATATATATGATAGCGCAGCGCTCCAGCTGTCGGATGATTAGGCAACAAAATGTTTGTTTTAGCAAATTTTCGTAGAAATTAGAAATTGAAATAGAAATTGATGCTATTGCAATGGCTCGGAAAATGTTAAAAACAAAATTTTTGAAAAATTTCTGTATTGACATCTGTTTTAGGGCATTCTGAAACGATCCCTGAAGTTTTCGCTTTTCCGTATAGTATATATGCACGAATTTATTTCTGAAATTAATCCTAGAGTTTAACACTTTTTATATATGTTTCTGCGTGCGTGTGTGTGGGTGTGTGTGCTTGCACGTGCGTGTGTGTGTGCAAGTGTGTGAGTATGTGCTTGTGTGTACGCCGTTGCTTCATGACGCCGATGCACATACATATATATATATGTGTGTGTGTCTGTGTGTGTCATTCCAGACGATAACTTTCCTTAGGATTGAGATCATAAACCCATTCTTGCGCCAAAAAATCAAGCTTTCCAAATGAAATAATGATTTTGTTGGGCAGCACTTTTTGAGCACATTAAATTGGGCAAATTCCAAAAAATGTGTTCAATAAATCACAAAAAGTGGCTAAAAACGTCCAAAAGTCGTTAAATTTATCATTTTTAGCGGAATGCTGTCAATACAACATTATTAACAATTAACTAGGACATGAAAAAATTGTTTCACAAAATTATCCTGAAAAACGTACCTACTTAAATTACATTAATATTTTCTTAAAAATCTATAAAAAATGCATAAAAATTTTAAAATCCAAAATATTTTTTGAATTGAATAATTTTTTTAATGTACTAGGTATGTGTTTTTTGCCCTAAAATTGGTTGTAAACCATTTCTTTGTACTCCAATTCCTCAAATTCCCATAAAATTTAACATCTTGTAATAAGATAGATAATTTAAGAAAATTCGCTCAACAATCATGCTGCATGACCGAAAGTTTTCCATTATTTATACTCCCCCCCCCCCCCCCCCCCAGACATTTAAAAGTGTCAGTTTATTTGTTTTTCTTCGTTCTTGTTTCAATTAGCGAATTTTCGTAAAAATAAAGCTAGTGCACAAAAATTTTAAATCAAAATTTTCGAAAGTTTTCTTCATTGAAATCCGTCTTGCGACATTCTGAAATGAATCCTAGAGATTAACGCTTTTTATATATATTTGTGTGTGGTGGGTGTGTGTGTGTGTGTGTTTTGTGTGTGCGTGCGCGTGTGCCCGTGCGTCCGTGTGCGCGGGTGCGCGGGTGTGGGGGTGGGTGTGCGTGCGTATTATTCCAGACGAAAAATTCCGTTCATGCGCCAATAAATGAAGCTTCCCAAACGATAAGATGAGTTCGTTCGCCACCATTTTTTAAGCACATTAAATTGGTCAAATTTAAAAAACATGGTAATAATTCACTAAAAACGGGTCAAATTTAATAAATTTATATCTTTCCACGGAATTTTACTTGAAAAATTTTTTATCAACAGCTATTTAAAATTTCTGCTCAAAATAATGCTGAAAAATGTACTTAGATTTCATTAAATTTTGCCCAAAAAACCTTTAAAAACTAACAAAATTAGCTGAAAGTCCAAAATATTTTCTCTCTTCACGCAGAATATCATTTAGAACTAGTTTTATTTTTTTATTTATTTTTTTTTTTTTTAATTTATTTATTTATTTATTTATTTATTTTTGGGTCATAAAACTGTTAGGCATTTTTTGCACTCAAAGAGCTCAAATTTCATAACAATGTAACATAATATAATACGATAATTTACAAAAATTCGCTCATACGATCATGCTGCATGACTGGAACTTTGATGAGTTTACAGTGCAGTTGATAAACATTTAGGTATAGTGAGTTTAAAGTAAAGCGCCTAGTTGAAGAATTTCATGATTGTAAATAAATGTTTATCTATTAGATTTCAAATGTATTATTATTTGTGCACTTAGGACAATTTTTTCCCACCTCGCGTGCTACAAAAGGAAAGAAAAAATTAAAACCAAAAAGAATTTAAATTAAAAATCATTAGCTGCAGTTAAATTTAATATTCAATAAGAAATCTCAGCAAATTTATCGCAGTGTCGTCTTATCTACAAGCTCGTGAAAAACCACTGATTAAACGGATCTTAGAACTCGTTGAACATTCGCTGAAAATACAAATGTAAGTGGGTTATGATAATTCTTCGAACTATCAACGTCTAGGACAGAGCAAACAAAATTTTCTCAAGTTGATGCTAGTGACGCAGTTACAGATGGTACGCAGATTGCATAATAAGTGTTAAAAACTATCTTTAAGTCCTAAGGCTAATTATTTCCGATAATGAACTAATTAATGGTTCATAAAAATCTAATAAGAAACGTCTGCCAAGTGGGAAGGGCAGTGTTGCTTCCTCACAATCGTAACATGGACTATACAGGGTGTCCCGTATGAGGTGATCAGTACTTCAAGGCTGGATTCTAGAGCTCAGTTCTGATCGAAAGCTCCTCTTGAAGTTTTTTTTTTAACGCTTAGTTTTTGAGTAGGTAATTTAATAGTATTTAAGATTTTTTTCGTGTTTTTTACTTTTGTCACTGAAACGATTATAACTCCCTTAATTTGCTGAGTAAATTCAAATCTGAGGAAACCGTTGTAAAGAACATTAAATTTACTATTGGACAGATGCCTGAGCTTGCTTAAGAATTAGAGTTTGGGACATGAAAAAGCCCTCGGAAAAGCAAAGTTTATCTAACTAACTTGGGAAACCTTGAGTTTTTTTCAACTGGGAATTGATGAAAGAAAGACCAGCTGGGCCAATTAGGTTTCTTCCGTTATCGGAAAGTCACATTGAGATAAGCGGGGTCAGGTTTGTTTAGGGTTTGTTAAGGAATGTTGATAGAGTGTGAAAGTGTAGACCTATACTAGGACCCACAGTCGAAATGCTCGCGATATGCAACGCATAAAAAATATTCAAAGACGAGGCCGAATCCTCCAAATGGAAATAAAGAAGTTCATGGACGACGACGAGAATACACGCTGTTGCCCTGGGAAGAATGACTTCATTCGATACAAGAAGAAAAAGTACCAGAAACGTTATCTTAACGATACACTTCGAAATTTGTGGAAAAAATCCGTAAGAGAGGATAAAACCAAAATGAGATATTCTACGTTTTGCCGTTTGAAACCAGTTTACGTTGTTCAAGCAGCTGATAACCAACGTGACACATGAATATGTGTCAAACACGAGAATTTTAAACTCCTACTGCAGGCCCTTGTGACCCACAAAGTTGTGAGACACAGTAGAACCACCACCCTCGTTGAGAGTATGTGTTGCGACGATCTCACTGAAATGTGCCTAGCGAAAAAATGTAAACATTGCTTCCACAAAAATTTGGAAATAATTCCATTTGATGGATCAGTTCGTGTTTCATATTGGCAATGGCAGAATGTGCAGGAACAGTGCATAATTAGGGGTAAAACCAAAACTATCAGAAAAGTAGTAAAAAACAAAATCGTATCCTCTCTGAAAGATCTGGTTGTGAAAATGATTGAGGTCGACATTCCAGTTATTATGCAGCATATTCTTATCGTCAAACATCAATTAGCTGCCTTCAGAAAGGCACGCAACCGAAAAAATGAATTATCTATTCATAGGGATTTTTCTGAAAGTTATTTCCTGTAAGTTTGCTGCTGAGCCTCAGGCCCTCCATTTTGGTGGGTCGCGTCAGCAATTGAGCATACATACTGTTGTCGCTTATTACCAAGAAGAAAAATTCAGTTTTGCAACCATTTCTGAAAATCTTTGGCATGACGCACGCTCTGTGTCTGCCCATATGGAAGTGGTACTTGATTTCCTCTTCGAAAAATTTCCAAATATTGACGCAGTTAATTTCATGTCCGATGGCCCGACGGCTCAATACAGAAACAAAACGATATTCACAATCATAGGCAAAGTTTGGCCAAAATTGTACCCAAAAATCAAGAAGATGACGTGGAACTTCTCGGAGGCTGGCCATGGGAAGGGGGCTGCTGATGGCGTCGGTGGTACTTTGAAAAGGACAGCAGATAGAAAGGTGCGAGAAAATCAGAATATTCATGACATCGAATCTTTCATACAACTAGCTTCCTCTTCTGTGAAAAAAATCAAGGTTTTTCAAATCCGAAATGAAGATTTTGTGGCCATGGACCAGAGAATATCTCTCGAAACCTCTCTCCCCGCCATTAAGAATTACATGAAAACCCATCAAGTGACTTGGGATAAATCCTTTAATTCTCTCCAATTCAATTCTTCAAGTTGCTTCAAGCGCAAGATTGGCCCCCTGTACTACCACTACAGTGTGTCCAGTCCGCGGTTCCTTTTAGAAACTCCTCCCAGTATAGTTCACTAGTTGAAGAATCCGTAAATGAATCGGACTGGGTCGTTGCAGTATATGAAGATGTTTGGTATCCAGGAATAGTTGAGAAAAAAATTGGCCAAGATCTTCACGTAAATTTTATGGCGAGATCTGGTGCCAATCGACGTTTTTATGGCCAGATTTCCCAGATCGCCAAATCCTGAAGGATACGGGAATTTTGGCAATTTTGCCGACGCCCCCTGTACCAGTGACATCTCTTTTATCTAAAATTCCCAATTACATCTACTTTGAAGAGTTGAAGAACAATCTTCCTAATTGATACTAATTTTAATTGATCTTCTTAAACGTTTACTTTCAAGCTGAAATACCGATCTTCTTTTACTGAGCTTCTGACATTTCCTTACGTCACTGACTTTGCAGCTGGCAGTTATTAGTATTTTTTTCAATTCTCATTCAGTGACTCAAAAAATATGTTTATTGTACTATGTTCCTATTGTTCATTTCCTTACTACTGAACTGCAGGGGAACTTGGAAACTGCCAGACCAGGAGACTGTCCGAATTTCTGCCCCAAAACCGATTCGGGGAGTTCAAGGAGTTCACGTCTCCGAAAGTAGGGCCAGGAAACTGTCGGAAAACAGAAAGCTGCAGAACTGTCCGAAAATATTCCGGCAGAATGGAAAATCCCCGTTTCGACTTCGAAAACTGTCCGAATGTCTGCTCAGGGCAATGAATGAATGAATGAATGTTAGGCTATTTTGAAGGAATATTTTTATCCATGACAGTCAATCAATCAGCCATTGCTGGCTATTTTAAGAATTACTTATCCATATTTTTATCCATGACAGTCAATGTATATTTATTTAGAACGTGTAAAACTTGTATATACCTACAAAAATGAGATATGGAATTTTTATCAATAAATCTTTATTGACGGCGAATGTTTGAATTATTGGACCTAAGAAAAGATAAGTAAAAACCTAAGAATTCCTAGTCATATTATAGAGGGATAGAGGAGCCGACCTGCAAGACCAGCCCACGGGGTGTGGGCTTATGTTATAGTCAAAATTAGGGCTCGGATTCTAGCATATTTGATTTTTTTTTTCTCCTGAATAGTAAACATTGAAAGAAGCCTTTTGATGGTAATTTCACCACTCTGGAACCAACAGAGTTTAAATTTATCGAGCATAGAAATGCATAAAACCGCGGTTTTCAGAATAAATTCATATTCTAGTGGTTTTCGTCTAAATAGTTCGCTTTTCTTCAAATTTCCCCGAATTCGGGCCCTGACTATTAAGGTTCGAAAAAAGAAATTATTACTGAAATTATCTGGTGCCAATAATAGAACCTCAGGTTTTTGGGGGGATGCATCTTAGACACACGGCGAGAGAAAGTGAGCTGAGGGCGTCGGTTACGTTAGACACATGAGTTATCTTAGACACACGGATTGAAGAAAAATCAGATGGGCCCCGTCGCTACGCTCACATCTCAAACAAACTTAACATCCTATAGTCAGTCCATCAGTAAAGGTATAGATTAGATGGGGGAAAAAAAAAAATATATATAATAGTTGGGAAATTCGGTGGGTCCAATGCCAAACTCAATTTCTGGAACCTTGTGTGTCTAACGCAACTTGTGTGCCCTAGTCATAATAAATATAATTTGAGGTATTTTTATGTCCCACTGGGGCCTATATAATGCAAATAATGTTACTGGCCTTCTGTTGTCTGGCAGCGAACTTGGGAGTTCCTCAGGAGCTAATTACTTACGTTCGTATTTCTTTGATAAGGCCCAAGGTGGAACCTGATAAAGGGATTTACGACCCTACTTTTGGACAGTTTTCAGTTCGTACAGATTCGGGCAGTTTTCTGGCAGAATCCTCGTTCCACCTTTTCGGGGAGTTTGGAGGAACAGGTTTTCCGGGAGTTTTGAGACGAAACCCCGATCTCCCCGAATTTCCAGGAAGGGCGTTTCGGACAGTTTCCTGGTCTGGCAGTTTCCCCCCGACCAACTGTAGTTGGCTGTACTGAATATTTTTTTAAATTCTCATTCAGGCTCGAAAAATATGTTTATTGCACTATGTTCGTGTTGTACCATGCTATTGTTCAAATACTGAGGCAATTCGTGATACTAATTTTAATTATTACTTTCTAAGAAATACTCATAAAGTAGTACCTAAAAATGTGATATATTATTGTAAAGATCTCAAGTGCCTCAAAATACAATATTATATTGTGAATTTTTTTTTTTTCTCCCATTACCTATGTACTATCTTACACTGATTAATTGTTTTCGGCTTAAATCAACCTCACGTGGCTGCATTTTCAAATATTTACAACGATTTGTACAACATTTTGATTACCGTGGGTGATTAGTGATTACTATGGAATGAATAAAATTTGCATTCCAAGTTTCAAGGTTGAAAATGGCGTTTGATCTCAACCAGGCATTCCTGACTATTTCCTTGATATAAGAGAACATCGATGATTTCATAATTTTCCAGTAACCTTTTGGTTTATGAAATTTTCCCCAGCGAAATTTGCCCTTTTGGTGAGAATTACCCATTTCCTATACAGGATGGTGGATTTAACCTCTTCAGACCTGAACTAATCTCAAATCAAATTTTTGACTTTTCCATCGAATTCCTAGGGGTTTTTCTAATAATTCCTAAACCGCACATCCTTCAGAAATGTTTATACTAGTGAAGTTGTCAAGCATTTGAAAAAAAAAAAAAAAAAAAAAAAAAACCTTTTCAATCTCAAAACTCAGAATTATTACCTAAAATAAGCGAATTACAAACAATTGAAAATCGGACTGATTTTGGCCCAGTCCCCTCCCCTCCCCCCGTCTAGACTTTTGCCCTTCAAAATCACCTATTGGCATTAGTATTGGTCTGATTTCAGTCTGCCAAAGCTTATTCTACTCAAGATTAAATACTTTCCAAACTTTGTATCGAGCATATTTTAGCTGAGACCTTTCCACATTGGCTTACAGCCGAACTTTTGAATTTTATGTCATTTTACACATAAAGTCGCAAAAACATCCCTTTACTTTGCACTTAAATGAGAAATGGACTGAATAGCTTACTTTGCCCATTTTAAAGTTTTTCTATAGTAATTCCTAAACCATACTGTAGAAGCGCTAATACTAGATACAATCAAAACTCGGTAGTTCAAGGTAAAATCATCAACTGAACATTTATTCAATTCATAAATATAGTTACGGGAATACGTATGCATAGCTACCGAAATGGTAACTATATAGCTGTTATAATTATGAAGTCAATCCTCTACATCTTCTCCCCTCCATCTTCCTTCTTCAGGTTTTTTTTCTCATTTGGTCTATGTGCTTCCGCAATCTTCTACCATTGTCGACTTGCACTTCATATGACATGAGGCCTGTTCTTTTAGCAACTACACCCAGAATCCATTCCTTTGCTGCTGGTAGTTTTACCCATACATCCTCCCCTTCTTTAAATTCCCTTAATTGTTTAGCCTTGTTACGATTCAGCTGCTGATTCATTAGAGCTCGATCCTGATTACGCTCTAAACAAGGTTTCAACAGATCAAATTGTGTGCGTAATCGACGTCCCAAAAGGAGTTCAGCAGGGGATCGGCCTGTGGTGCTATGTGGAGTCGAGCGATATGTAAAAAGGAACTGTCCCACCTTCTCCAATATTTGGGAACGTGTTCCTTTTTCTAGCCGCAATCTGTCTTTGAACGTTCGGACGGATCTCTCTGCCAATCCATTTGTCCTTGGATGATATGGCGCTGATGTCACGTATGATATTGTCAATTCCTTACTAAATATTCTAAACTCGTTTGAGGTGAATTGTGGACCATTATCAGAAACCAGAATTTCCGGTAATCCAAACCTATTGAATAACTCTTTCAGAGCAGTTATTGTGGCTTGTGAGGTGGTGCTACTCATACCTCCAGCCACTTGGTGGATGCATCCACTACAATCAACCACATCATTCCGTGAAATGGCCCAGCAAAATCCACATGCAACCGAAACCATGGCTGCGACGGTATATTCCATGAGAAGATCGGAGCCTCTTCAGGTGCCGCTCTTGATCCTTGACACCGAAGACAATTCCCAACATATCTCTCTAGTTCTTTGTCTATTCCAGGCCACCACATATGTATTTGTGCAATGGACCTCATTGCTCTCGAACCTGGATGACCCGAATGTAACATTTTCAGGAAGTTCCCTCTAATTTTCTCTGGTACTATAATCCTTCCCCTCCACAAAAGAATACCCTCTTCCATCGACAACTCTTCTCGTTTCTCAAAAAATGAGTATATTTTCGGATCCAATTCCTTGTTCATTGGCCATCCAGAACGCATGTACTGTATCACTTTTTGTAGTAATGGGTCGGATGCAATTTGGTTTTTAAGCTCTCTAGTAGTCACAGGCGAATCTCTCACATGAAGGTGCAAAAGTTGGGCTGCCCCTGGCTTACCCAAGTTTTCATATTCTGACAACTCCTCGTCGTCATTTAGGGGTAATCTTGAAAGTGTGTCCGCTACTGTATTTTCTTTTCCTGCGATGTACTCAATTGAGTACAAAATATCTAAGAATGAGTGCCCAACGCATAAGCCGGTTCGCTGCCATCTTGGGTATTTATTTATCATCTGAAAGTATATACTTCAATGGTTTGTGGTCTGTCTTTAAAACAAATTTTCTCCCCTGAGAAAAACAAATTTCTTTACTGCAAAAATGATTCCCAAAGCTTCTCGATCAATAGATGAATAATTCTTTTCTGAAGCACGTAAAATCCTTGAGGCGTACATGATTGGTCGTTCCAATCCGTCCGGTAGCCGGTGAAATAATACAGCTCCTATTCTGGTTGCGCTGGCATCAGACGTTATTACTACGGGAAGATCAGGAGAATAGTCAACCAAAGTATCAGTTGCTGTCAACTTTGATTTCACTTCCTCAAAAGTTTCTTGACACCGTTTTGACCACTCCCACTTTACCCCTTTTCTGGTTAAACTGTGCAATGTGCAACTTCCTAGAATCTTCTTGGACTTCCATTTGCAAGTACGCATCTTTTAAATCTATTACTGAAAACTCTTGGCCCCCTGATAGTTTCACGACGAAATCTTCAAATGTCGGCAGTGGGTAGTGATTATTCTGGATGTATTTGTTTATAGTGACCTTAAAATCCCCACAGATCCTCACTGCTCCCGTAGACTTTACACAAACCACTATTGGAGATGCCCATTCGATTTGGTGAATATTTGGGTCCACTACCTCCAAGACACCTTCACCCACTAGTCTCACCAGTTCCTGGTCCACTTTTTCTTTCAATGCAAAAGGTACGTTTCTATGTCGAAATGCTTTTGGTTGTGCCCCCTCAATTAATTTAATCTGCGCCTTATATCCCTTCATAGTCCCTAACCCCTCACTAAACATTTTGGAATACCTATTGAGAATCCTGTGCAGAGTGCTATCTTCTGCAACGTTCTATCTCCTCATCGTATTGCGGAAATTTGAGTTCTGGATCTTAGCCTTTCCCGATCCTGAGGATATAACTTCACGGAATGATTCCTCCCTTTCATCCTGTGAGTCCGATAGTTCCTCAGCCGTCTTCTTTCTTCCTCGCTTCCGCAGCGCCAAAATGTAGAAGCGCTAATACTAGATATAATCAAAACTCGGTAGTTCAAGGTAAAATCATCAACTGAACATTTATTCAATTCGTAAATATAGTTACGGGAATACGTATGCATAGCTACCGAAATGGTAACTATATAGCTGTTATAATTATGAAGTCAATCCTCTACACATACATCCTTCAGAAATTTTTATACGTATTCAGGTTGTAGAGCATAAAAAAACAAAACGATCCTATCCAAAAACTCTGCATTATATTTAAAAATAAGAGAATTACAAATAATAGAAAATTGGGCTACTTTTGGACCAGCCCCCCCCCCCCCCTCCATCCCCACTCCTAGACTTTGGCCTTTCAAAATCACCTATTGGCGTTAATATTGGTCTGCCAAAACTCATTCTACTCAAGATTAAATACTTTCCAAAGATCGTATCGAACATATTTTAGCCGAGACCCATTCACTTCCACTTCCAATTCCATTCAGCTTCCCCCATTCACTTATAGCCGAACTCATAAATTTTATGTCATTTTACAAATAAAGTTCGCAAAAACGGCGCTTTACTTTGTACTTTAATGGGAAATGGACTGAGCAAAAACTTTCTCGATACGAACTTTAGAAAGTATTTAACCCTTAATCGAATGAGGTTTGGTAGACCTGAATCTGACCAATATTGAGGTCACTAGGGATTTTTGGAGGGCAAAAGTCTAGGCGTATTTAAGAGATTATATGTTAAAGACTTCTAGACTTTTGCCCTTCAGAAACCCCTATTGACCTCAATATTGCCGTACTAAGAATAGATCCCGAATGTAGACCCGTTTTGAATCGAAATTTCCTGATATTAGCTCTATTTTACGTTGTATCGACCTCCAAAAGCACTCATTCCAAAGGAATTTCTCTCTGAATCGTGTGGTGTGGCTGGAAAAATATTATTTTGGTCACAAAATTGCAACAAAAAAAGTGTAGAACATATGTTATAGGCGGTTTCTTCGTATCTGGTGCATATACGAGTTTGTGTTTAGCAATAAGATTGACAGTTATTTCTAATACAAAACTAATACCACTGTATGTGGCGAAAAAAATTATTTTCTAGTATATGCAGGATACTAGGAGAAAAAATCGTGATTGTCAACCTCCAAAAACTGTATCTGATCTGACAAGAGATAATATATTCGTATGATCAAAATACTGGGAAGAAAAATCGTATCAGACGCCACGAGTCCTATAATGCTAAGAAATAAATTCTTATCTAAAGTGCCGCTAATCCTATGTACCTGAATATGAATAAAATCATCGTATCTGACGCCCAGGTGCGGGTTTTTGCTCTATAAAAAGCAAGTAAAAAAAATTTACAAAAAGGTAAATCGAACCAAAACGTAATTAATGCGATGATTTCCCGTTGATATCCGATTTCGAGACTACCAAAATCGAAAGAAACCACCCCTCTAAACGGGGGGGATCATTAACTCAATAATATATATTTTTAATACGGCAGAATATTGGTCAGATTCATGTCTAAAGGGGTTAACCCCACCACCCTGTATAGGAAATACCTAGGTCTACAGTTTCACACCCTATCAGCATTCCTAAAAATACACACTAGACTAATAAACAAACTTGACCCCGCTTACCTTAATGTGACTTCCCGATAACGGAAGAAACTTTATTGGCCTAGCTGATCTTTCTTTCAGGGGAACTAGGGAGACACCGTGCACATCAAGAGACGATTTATATGATAGGTTCATTCCTGATCAGCTGAGTGATCTACATTCTCTCCTGCTCATTCTAGGGTTGAGATTTTGATAGGGAGACTCCCGGGGACATTAGAAGACGATTGAAATGATTGGGTATTTTCTGATCAGCTGAGTGAGCTAAATTCTCTCCAGTTCACCCTAGGAAGTGGATATTTGATAGGGAGACTCTTTGGGACATTAAGAGAAGATTTAAATGATAGGTTCTTTCCTTATAAGCTAAGTCAGCTAAATTCTCTTCTGTTCATCCTAGGAAGTAGAGATTCGATAGAGAGACTCCCTGGGATATTAGGAGACGATTGAAATGATCGGCCCATTCCTTATCAGCTGAGTAAGATAAATTCTTTCCTGTTCATCCAATGAAGTAGAAATTAGATAGAGAGACTAAGTGACGATTGAAATGATTGGGTATTTTCTGATCAGCTGAATGAGCTAAATTCTTTCCAGTTCACCCTAGGATGTTGAAATTTGATAGAGAGACTCTTTGGGACATTCAGAGAAGATTAAAATATAGGTTCTTTCCTTATCGGCTAAGGAAGGTTTGTGAGCTAAATTCTCTCTTCTTCATTCTAGAAAGTTGAGATTTGGTAGGGAGACTCTCTGGGATATTAGGAGACTATTGAAATGATGAACTCTTTCCTAATCTACTGAGTAAGCTAAATTCTATCCTTTTCATCCTAGGAAGTAGAAATTAGATAAAGAGACTCTCTGGAACGCTAAGTGACGATTGCAATGATTGGGTATTTTCTGATCAGCTCACTGAGCTAATTTAATTGATTCATTTTCAACTTGACACACAAAACACATATTTCACAGGGGGAGAAAGAAGACATATCCATGTATTGATGTATCTGCATGTAGTGTTTCTGTGTAGTTTCACCCAATTTCGTATCAACCACTTTAAATCCACCACCCAGTATAGGCAATCGGCCTGCAGTTTCACATCTTATCAGCATTCATAAAATTATACACCAGACTAATAAACAAATCTGACCCCGCTTATCTCAATGTGACTTCCAGATAACGGCGCGAAACCTTATTGGCCCAGCTGGTCTTTCTCAGGTTTCAGGGGGACCTCACTTTTAAGCGGGAACCAAAAAGACATGCGCTTGGAGGTCGCCGGGAGGGGATTGGGCCGTTCGATCGGGATCTCAACCCAGGTCACCACAGTACTGAGCCGGCGTCTGGCAGAGCCAACAGATGCTGTCTTCCTTTCAAATTGTGAAGAGAAAGTTATTTTTCGCTTGCCCCGTCTCTTGCAATACTGACACGACGATATCGTATTTCCGACTCCATCAGAGCTCAGCTCGGACGCAGGTACCTACTTAATTCAGGCTTGTTGATTTCTTATGGGAAAATAACATGTTTTATATTCTTCGAATGGAAGTGGTGTGCATTAAGAAAACGTTGACACCAACCTCCCGTCTTGGCGGGAATTTCTATCTCGGCGTGACATAATAACGAGCGCTACAAATTATTACTAAAATCCAAAGACTTTGAAAGAGGAGATTCATACGACAAAATCCTTTACGATCATCTGTGACATGAATTATCGTTGTTCACATTACGAATTTCTTCATGTATAGTAAAAACCTGTAACATTTCTTAACGCCGCATTTTTGGGACATATTAATACCTAATTGTTTACAACTCATATTTATGTACTGCAGAACCCACCAGTACAAATTCGTTACGCCACTTTTGTGACACCTTTAGACCTGACGCACATGAGCTGCATAGTAACCGGTACGCCGAGATTGTTTTCAAACTGATAGTCAAAGACGTTGGGAGTTGGGAGTAATGAAGGACCAATGCACAAGGGATGCCCATAGCTATCAGATACACTTGGCCTATCTAGGTTAGTATGGGGGCTGCCGCTGGTCTCTCCCCCTGCGTCATTTTCTATCCCTCGCGTTTCACTAGTACACATGGCATACTACGTACGTACTACGTACTAGTGGCATCGGGACAGTGCGCAAGACATCGCTGCGTCCGTTCTATCTGGTGCTTTTTCGGCAATTATTTCCAAAGGTGGTACGGGAACTCTCACTGCATTTTCCTGCTCTTTTAATGCATCGCTGATTCTCACAGCCAATTAATAAAATAAACGAATACACATTCGAAAATAATAATAAATAAAGTTGCGGGTGGTTTTAATCGATTCTTTGGGATTAAATTAATCATTGACAAGCCAAAAATTATAACTGTTACCAAGAAAGTTTTCGAGATCTCGATTTTTTAAAATGTTTAGCCCTTTAATACAACTCTTTAGGGTTGATGAAAATTGATGCCGAGCTTCTAGGACCATCTAGACCCCAAATGTGATTTTTAACACAAGTTTCATATAGTTTGGTCTAGTATTTTCGGAGAAAAGCCGCGGATGGCGGACGGACGGAATTTTTTCTTTTAATTCGATTTTTGGATTCTATGCATCTTGAAACGTAAACCAAAAAATTTTCAGGGGGTTGTAGTGGATTTATATAGGTTTGACTTGACGTTGGTAAACCAAGTCGGACATTTATATCCCGGTTATGCGGGTCGGTTTCTAGGCCACCCCCGCGAGGAATGCGGGCGGAGCCGCCAAGGTCAACTGATTTCGCGGGCCGGAAGGGTGGATAGTCCGTGTCGCAGCCGCGCGGAGCGCTAGGCTCGTGTCCCGAGTGCTGGGTTCGATCAGTTTCGTACTGAGCCGTTTTGTAATATTCCGGCCTTAGATTTACATCTGAAAGGGGAATATACTGAGCTTGGTTGAGGTACTGAAAAGTATCCTCTGCTTTTTGTGCATTTGGAGTGTATTTGACACTCGGATCGACTGTGTAAGCCTGCGTCGGATATCGTGGGTAATCGGACAGCTTGGTCGAATCGAAAAGATCGGCTTCAGAGCGAGTCTGAAAGGTTTGCTCGATCTTTTGTGTAGGTGAGTCTTGTTCGACAGTTTCTCGAACGAATACGTCGGGCGAGAAGGCGATCCGGACGTGTGGGTCGCGCCTTGCGCTGATGGTTGGTTCAACGGACTCACCGGGTGGCCGGTAGGGCGCACTACGTTGGTCACTCGCCCCGGTCTTGCCGCCTTCCTCCTTCCCCCGCAAGGGGAAGTAAGAAGGCTGACGTTCCATCGAAATTGATCGAGTTTTTAGCTCGTTTCGATGCCTCTACGTATGAAAAAATAGAGGGTTTTGGAAGTGGACTCGCTTGCCGGAGCGTCTTTCCAATGCTCAGACGGCAGGGTCCTACCTCGCAGTCTTGAAAAAGACTTCCGTAGACGGTAAATTAGAGCGTAGGAGCTGAGTAATTTACCGGCGCGCCCCAGCGGTCGACTACGAGCTGAAGGCTGTGTAGTCCGGGTGACACGGCTCGGAAACGTCCCTCGGGCGTACTGTCTAAAGAGAATATCGATAGAAGTACCGGGTGGCGTCCTACCAGGAGATCTACGTTGGGCAATGAGCAGGATGAATAATCACTGGACTCGTAGATGCCAATGCGAAATCTGTGAGGAGAGAAGGTCTGGCTTGTAGAAAGCAGTGGGAAGCCGTTCTTGAGATGAACTCGCAATGCAGAAGGTTCGTCAGCGTAGAGCGTGTAGAATTCTTCGTACTTCGGAGGTGTCGTCGTCGAGAGCGGAGAGTGGAATGATTTGCCAGGCTCTGAACGAGGTATTTATAACAAAAAGTGGTGTCCACTTTATGGTTAGTATGCAAATTAGTTTCGTCAACTAATTTGGTACGATCAAACTAGCTTCGGATTGGCTCGCTCAATTTCGTAAATTCGACTGTGCAATCTCATTGGTTCGCACAGTGTTTTCCCAGTATTTGGGCATACGATAGCTGAGTTGGTTTTTTCGAGGTGGTTTCCCTGCGTCCGTTGCTTTGACGGGGTCCCGGGGGTGGCTGAACGACCTTGAGTTTTCCTAAGGCGACTTGTTTCGAACTTTTCGTCGCATCTATCTCGCCCAGTAAATGTTTGGGGAGGTCGCCTTGCGTGTTTTCGTTCAAGGCGGCCTGTCTCGAGATGTTTGTCGCATCTCTCTCGCCCAGTAAATGTTTGGGGAGGTCGCCTTGCGTGATCTCGTTCAAGGCGACCTGTCTCGAGATGTTTGTCGCATCTCTCTCGCCCAGTAAATGTTTGGGGAGGTCGCCTTGTGTGTTAATCTTTAATATTTCACTTTTGGGAGAGAATTTAGTATTTTCTCTCCGGTGAAATATTTTGTTTGACGGAGTTGTACTTCGACGTCTTGTAAATATTTTTGTGGTGTGCCTACCTCTTTTTGGTAGCCCTGAAAAGGGCTGTTGAAAAGAGGTGGTGGATTTCACCACAGGGGCCCCCCCAAGACGTCGTGTTATCAACGACGACGCCGATGGGGGAGAACTGGGAGGTCTACCCGGAATTCTCCGTAGGAGAACCTCGCCAGTTGGGGCGGAGGCGGAGGTGCAGGCCTCGCGTCCCGTCCCTGTGGTGCGCCCCGGCCTCGCCGGTTTCGACGAGCGTCGCGGGGCGGCCTGGGCCGGCCCGAGCTCTGCCGACGGGAACCAAACCCGCGAGGGTTTGGCCCGCGGCCGCGGCTGGGCTGTTGCGGGGGAGCTCGGGAGGTGCTGGGCTCTGACCACCCCGCGGTGCTCATCTCCTCCCAGCGAGGAACCGGTACATCGCCCGAGGAGATCCACTGCCTGGGAGGTGCTGGCAGCTGGTGAGCGGGCGGAGGCGTAGGCAGTGGCTGGGTGGTTTGAGCTGGTGGCTGGTAGGGCTGGGGCCTTGTCCAGACCACCTCCGTGGGAACGTTGGCTGCGTTCTTCGTTTCCCGTTTCGGCGAAGGTGGTAGTGGGCCGATCGGATCTGGGAGGGCTTCCTCGGCAAGGAGGAACTCCTCGACTTCGTCTGTTATCATCTCGGTGTTTGGAGTAGGAGCTGCCATGGTTGAGATCGTTATGGTCTCTGGCTGTGGGGCTTTCCATATTTATACTTCTCACTGCTCCTACCCGAGAAAAATGGGCGTGGCTTGTTTCGAGCGCAGTTACCCACTTTCCGTCAAATTTGGTAGATGGAACGCGCCCTCTGGCGGATTTTCGGGGAGTTTTCTCCTTACTCCCTGTCTGATTTTGTAACAGAGATTGTCCCTGCGATACAGCTTCTTCCGAGTGTAGAGTATAAGCTGGCTTGATTTGCTGTTTGGGAACTTTTTTAGTATGTTCGCCAATTTGCACTGTAACCGAAAACTTATCTCTTTTAACTACTTTGAACGGTCCCGTGTAAGGACATTGGAGAGAGGTGAGCTGTGTGGGCACTCTGATATAGACATGAGTACATGTATCCAAGTTTTTGGGCATGTTTACGGCATATTTTGTGTTATTATGTTTAATATGCGTAGGTCGGAAGAAAAGGGGTTCCGAAAGGTTCGTAGAAGTTACGAAAATGTCTCCTGGGAGAGGTACGTCAATCCCGTAAACTTTTTGGAAAGGCGTAGTTTCAGTCGCCGGGTCTACTGCCGTACGCATGGCGAGTAGAACTTTGGGAAGTGCATCGAGCCAATTTTCGTTCTGAGCTTTGAGAGCTTCTTTCAAAGATCTGTTTCTGCGTTCTACCATACCGTTTGTTGATGGTTTGTATGGTAACGTGTGAGTATGTTTTACTCCGAGACGTTCCATAATGGAATTGAACAGATCTGATTCAAATTGGGTGCCCTGATCACTTGTGATGTATTTAGGTACGCCCTTTGAAGCTACCCAAATATTGATAAATGCATTTGTGATTGTGGTTGTTTCGATGTTGTTGAGAGGGACTGCCTCTAGCCAACCCGTTGCTCTATCAACCATCATCAAAATGTAACGTTTCCCTCCTTTTGCTAAAGGTAAAGGTCCGGTAATATCCACGTGTACGTGTGAAAATTTGTTTGCCGTTTCAAATTCGGAGTAAGGGAGCTTCACGGAGCGCGTGATTTTTGCTCGTTGGCAAGTTTCGCATGCTCGAACCCAGTTTGAGACATCTGCACGTAGTCCGTGCCAAAAATATCGTTGTTTAACTTTATACACTGTAGAGTGTATACCTGGGTGTCCCAAATTGTGAATTTGGCTTATTATTTCTTCCCTTATTTCGTTTGGAATATAAGGTCTAGGGTGTCCTAGGTCTAGGTTACACCAAATTTCTCCTTGAGAGAATTCAACTCGTGTGAGTTTCAATTTGTCCTCCGCGGTAGGGGGAGAGCGAATTTGTGAATTTGAAATGTGCAGTAGAAGATTGCATTCTATTGCAGCCGTAATTTTCGAAATTTCAGCTATGGGTGGACCCTCGTCCGTCTGTGTTGAAATCGATTTCGTTTGAATTTCGACCGGATCGAAGGGTCTGGAGAGTGCGTCGGCGACGACGTTGCTCTCTCCTGAAATATGACGAATGTCACTCGTCATTTGAGAGATGTATGTTAGCCATCTTAATCTCATTTTAGAAAAATGAGCATTCTTTTTAAGCATCGTGCCTAGCAGAGGCTTGTGATCCGAACAAATATGGAAGGATCTGCCGTCCAAGTCGTTGTGCCAGTGAATGCACGCTTGGTAAACGGCGAACATTTCCTTGTCGAAAGATGCTTTGTTCTTCCATTGTTCTGGAATCTCTTTGCTGAAAAATCCCAATGGTTGGTACGATTTCGAGCCATGTTTGTCTGTAATTTCTTGTTCTAGTGCCGCTCCGATGTGTGTGTCGGACGCGTCACAGACCAATCTCCACTCCGCCGTAGGGTGTGGGTGAGCAATGTTATGCAATGTTGCTTTGATCATTGCTTGCTTTAAGCTGTTGAAAGCTTTCTCTCTCTCTCTGATGTCCATTCGATAGGTGTTCTGTCATTTTTTTTGTTTGACTGAATGGAGTCATACAGAGGTTGTGCCGTGTGAGCGAATTTGCTTGAGCATGCTCGGTAGAAACCACACATACCTAGGAATCTGCGTAGACTTCGTACGTCCACTGGCCTAGGAAATTGTTCTATGGCTTCTATTTTGTCTCGTTTAGGAATTATTCCTTCCTTCGAGATAGTGAAACCTAGGAAATCGACGGTAGGTTTCGAAAAAACGCATTTATCAAAACCTACTCGAAGTCCGTGTTCCCCTAGTTTGTCAAAAATTTGTTGTAGGTGGTTCATGTGTTCGTTATAATTCTTCGAAGCCACCAGGATGTCATCTAGATAGACAAATGCGAAATCAAATTTTCGCATGATGCTGTCCATGTATCTTTGCCATGTTTGAGCCGCTCCGGCTAAACCCATGCTCATTTTCTTAAACTCATAAAGACCGAAAGGTGTAATAATCGCAGTTTTATGAGCGTCATCTGGGTGCATCGGGATATGATAATACGCTGATTTTAAATCTATTGTTGAATAGATTTGCGTATCATGTAAATTCGCTTGGAACGAGCGAATGTGAGGAGGAGGGTAGGCGTCTTTCTTCGTTTTCGCGTTGAGGAAACGGTAATCGCCGGTGATTCTCCATGACCCGTCTTTTTTTGGCACACAGTGTAACGGAGATGCCCATTCGGAATCCGATGGTGCAATTATGCCTTCTGAAAGCATTTCGTCAAAAGTCTTTTTGACTTGAGCCCGTTTTTCACCTGCCATGGGTCTAGCTCGGAAGTGTACTGGGGTTCCCTCCGTGGTTATACGGTGGTAAACCCCGTTGTTCTTCCATTTACCATGAATTTTGCTCATTTTATCATTGTATTTGTTAATGATAGAGCGAATGTGTTCGTCCTCCGTGATTTGCACGTCCTCTGGTTGAGGTGTATTGTCACGGTGAGGGATAGTAGCTGCAATTTGTTCGTCAGTGAACTTTTTGTTCATGACTGCAGCTATTTTTTGATCGGCATAGCACTTCATTTTATCTTTATAAATGTACTTGTGTTTGACCCGTATTCCGATATCCCAAGATTCGAGGAATGGGATACCTAGGATCGCTAGATCAACTTTCGTGATCATAAACTCGGTGGTCATGTCCCCGAGGCCGATGTTAATTGTTGTGTCAGCTCGCCCTAGTGTATCGATAGGGGCTCCGTTAGCTGCTGTGAGCTTAACGTTGGACTTGAGAATTTTCAAGCCCAATTTTTTTGTGACATTGTGGGGCAGAATGTTCACTTCTGCTCCCGTGTCAATGAGAAATTCAGTGCCATTTAGTTTGCACTTGAAAAAAAGCCTTTTATACTCAGTAGACTGCCGGCGTATAGGCTCAGATACGCTGGCAGTTATTCGTTTTCCGAACTCTCTGTGTCGGAGGTTGGAATGGTGCTTTCTTGTACCAACTGCTGAGTATTTTCGGTAGAAACCCGGGTTTTAGGTTGGCTTATAGTCGCAGCCTTTTTGCTAGTTTTGGAAGCAGTGTTTGTCTTCCAAGTGCAGTGTTCTGGGTCTGCACATTTGCGAGTTTCGTTACCGAAACGTACGTGGTTTCGACAGACGTAGGCCATCGGTTTGTGAGGTTTACTCTCCACTGGTTGGTGTTTGAACTCAGCTTGTTTCGAGAGGGCCTTTTTGAAACCAGTATTTATGGGTTTCGGAGTAGATTCAACTCCTCGTATGTTCAGAGAAGTATTCTCTGCTCTGTACGCGTGTAGCGTATCAGCTAGGTCGAGCCGGGAGGTCGTGGTAGGCTGAGCTGCGACCATACCTCGTGCTTCGATGGGAAGAGTCTCAATCCACTTTTGAGTGATGAGAGCTTCCGAAAAGTACCCAACAGCTTTCGAGTACATTTCGTGGTACTTGGTGCTGGGTTTTTTGGCGAGAGATGCGGGGTCCTCGAGTGCGAGGAGCCTGTCCTGTAAAGACAACCCATATTCTCGTAGGAGGCGCTGTTTGGCCTCTTCGTAGGGTGCGTGAGGTGCTGTGAGGTAAGCTGAGTCGATAGCTTCCCTCATTTCCTCTGGTACCCACTTGTATATAGCTGAGAAGCATTCGTTTTGCGTTCTCATGTGTTTTCTCACGCAGTATTGATCGAACTCGGCGAGTGCACGATCAATATTCTTCTTTTGGAAGACTGGTTTTTGATAATCTCCCATCTCCTCTAAAAGTGCTTGAAAACCACTGTTTGTAGAGGGATGTTGCGTGAGATGTGGGGCGTAGAGGCCCGGCGGGGGTCGCACGCCCGCAGTGGTTCCCTGAAATCCACTAGCTTCATAAGAGGGAACGAAATGCTCCGTGTTGAGCCTGTTCAAAGGCGGGGTCACCATTTGTAGTGGATTTATATAGGTTTGACTTGACGTTGGTAAACCAAGTCGGACATTTATATCCCGGTTATGCGGGTCGGTTTCTAGGCCACCCCCGCGAGGAATGCGGGCGGAGCCGCCAAGGTCAACTGATTTCGCGGGCCGGAAGGGTGGATAGTCCGTGTCGCAGCCGCGCGGAGCGCTAGGCTCGTGTCCCGAGTGCTGGGTTCGATCAGTTTCGTACTGAGCCGTTTTGTAATATTCCGGCCTTAGATTTACATCTGAAAGGGGAATATACTGAGCTTGGTTGAGGTACTGAAAAGTATCCTCTGCTTTTTGTGCATTTGGAGTGTATTTGACACTCGGATCGACTGTGTAAGCCTGCGTCGGATATCGTGGGTAATCGGACAGCTTGGTCGAATCGAAAAGATCGGCTTCAGAGCGAGTCTGAAAGGTTTGCTCGATCTTTTGTGTAGGTGAGTCTTGTTCGACAGTTTCTCGAACGAATACGTCGGGCGAGAAGGCGATCCGGACGTGTGGGTCGCGCCTTGCGCTGATGGTTGGTTCAACGGACTCACCGGGTGGCCGGTAGGGCGCACTACGTTGGTCACTCGCCCCGGTCTTGCCGCCTTCCTCCTTCCCCCGCAAGGGGAAGTAAGAAGGCTGACGTTCCATCGAAATTGATCGAGTTTTTGGCTCGTTTCGATGCCTCTACGTGTGAAAAAATAGAGGGTTTTGGAAGTGGACTCGCTTGCCGGAGCGTCTTTCCAATGCTCAGACGGCAGGGTCCTACCTCGCAGTCTTGAAAAAGACTTCCGTAGACGGTAAATTAGAGCGTAGGAGCTGAGTAATTTACCGGCGCGCCCCAGCGGTCGACTACGAGCTGAAGGCTGTGTAGTCCGGGTGACACGGCTCGGAAACGTCCCTCGGGCGTACTGTCTAAAGAGAATATCGATAGAAGTACCGGGTGGCGTCCTACCAGGAGATCTACGTTGGGCAATGAGCAGGATGAATAATCACTGGACTCGTAGATGCCAATGCGAAATCTGTGAGGAGAGAAGGTCTGGCTTGTAGAAAGCAGTGGGAAGCCGTTCTTGAGATGAACTCGCAATGCAGAAGGTTCGTCAGCGTAGAGCGTGTAGAATTCTTCGTACTTCGGAGGTGTCGTCGTCGAGAGCGGAGAGTGGAATGATTTGCCAGGCTCTGAACGAGGTATTTATAACAAAAAGTGGTGTCCACTTTATGGTTAGTATGCAAATTAGTTTCGTCAACTAATTTGGTACGATCAAACTAGCTTCGGATTGGCTCGCTCAATTTCGTAAATTCGACTGTGCAATCTCATTGGTTCGCACAGTGTTTTCCCAGTATTTGGGCATACGATAGCTGAGTTGGTTTTTTCGAGGTGGTTTCCCTGCGTCCGTTGCTTTGACGGGGTCCCGGGGGTGGCTGAACGACCTTGAGTTTTCCTAAGGCGACTTGTTTCGAACTTTTCGTCGCATCTATCTCGCCCAGTAAATGTTTGGGGAGGTCGCCTTGCGTGTTTTCGTTCAAGGCGGCCTGTCTCGAGATGTTTGTCGCATCTCTCTCGCCCAGTAAATGTTTGGGGAGGTCGCCTTGCGTGATCTCGTTCAAGGCGACCTGTCTCGAGATGTTTGTCGCATCTCTCTCGCCCAGTAAATGTTTGGGGAGGTCGCCTTGTGTGTTAATCTTTAATATTTCACTTTTGGGAGAGAATTTAGTATTTTCTCTCCGGTGAAATATTTTGTTTGACGGAGTTGTACTTCGACGTCTTGTAAATATTTTTGTGGTGTGCCTACCTCTTTTTGGTAGCCCTGAAAAGGGCTGTTGAAAAGAGGTGGTGGATTTCACCACATGGGTGTTAAAATGTTTTTTTCTTGGTCGATTACAAAGGTTAATTATTGAAAAATAAATAATAAACCAAAATGTTCACGAACTCTGACAAGAATAGTTAAAATATCATTTATTACTATTACCCCCTCCATTCACCCTCTTCCACATTAAATTTTGAAACCCACGATCCGAACTAGACTAAATTCATAGGTTAAAAAAAAAAAACACGAAAATCTGACAATTGTTAAAACTTCATGATTTATCAGTATTACCCCCTCCACTTACCCCCTTCCGTTATTATGAAATTCCTGATAGGTATACCTTCCGAAACAAGTCCGAATTTATTGTTGAACAAAAAAGAATCACAAAACTGTGACGAGATTAATTAAAACATCATTATTTATTTTACTATTACCCCCTCCATTCATTATATTGACGTAAGACGGCAAACCTCTTGTGAAAAATAGCTTGGTTGAGTTGCGATTTGCTGACATAGGTGCAGTCATGGCTGATCTTGGCTAAAACACCAACCTACTCCAGGCGTGACGTCACGAGAATATGGGCTATAACGTTGCGAACTCGAGTTTATTACTATTGTCCATAAGATGTACCTACTAGTGAAGTGTTGGTACCTAAATGCCAAATTTCATCTCTTAAATTGCTCCCAAGTCTACCTATAGATAGCATAAGCATTGTTTCCACTATCGATAAGTAGATTTAAAAGTTGTGGTCTCCACTAAAATCAAACGGCTGTTATTTTTTTCACAGTGGTAAAATTTCCACTCGCATTTTACGTTTTAGACTATTCTGAACAACTTTCGTTCCGTGTCTTTCTCTCTCTATCTCTGTATGTGTGCAAATCCTTGTAACAACATTAATTACTTCAATATTCAACCGGTTCTTATGAAATTTTCATGGTATGTGCGGGTTAGGGTGAAGATGGTCCCCCATGAGTTTCGTTTTTCCCATATCAATACTTCATTCGGCGCATGCGCACACGTGAATTCCATCAACTATTATTTTCTCACGCTCCCGTTGTCCGATCTCGCTAAAAATTTAGAGGATAGGTGAAAGAGGGTAATTTGTTTGCATATGGTCAGGCGAGCTTTTTCCTACCTCAGGTTCGATAAAATAGAATAGAATAGAATAGAATCGATACTTACCTCACTTTGTGAAAAAATGGACATGTTTGCTTCTGCATGGGCGCTGCTCAATTACCCCAGAGTGCAACAATAGAATTTACCTTTTTCCTCTTCATTTTTCTTACAGGTTAAGTGTATCTGAAAACGGTATAACTATCGAAGAAAGGAAACTACAACCATGGACTCTGGGCAGCAAATAACAATTGCCTGCACTTTGATCATAGCATTCGGCCTGTCGATGGTCGTCAAGAAGGTCTTGGAAATGCGGAGAAAGAAGCCATCAGGAGCCTGGAAGCAGGTCGGAACTGTCACCGAGCTCAAATTGTATCCCATCAAGAGCTGCAAGGGGGTCCAGCTTGACAAGTGCAGAATCACCTCCATAGGTTCGTATGTACTATGTAGTGAGAAATTTAGGGAAAATGGTATGAAGAAGCTGAAGAAGAAAACATGTTTTTATTAAACATAAGTTCCTAGGTACATGAAATAATATAAAATAAAATGAAATGAAGTGAAATGAAAAGAAAATGTATTTATTTCTGAAAATATGACAAAAACAATTCACCTACAATAAATTAAAGAAATTTAGTCTCCCTAATGGGTGATACCCGTGACAGGGAAAACGAGTTGTTACAATGAGCCTATAGGTTCTTAAATATTACATTTTTTAAATTCTTAATACAAAAATAATTATATCATGTTGGAAAAATCAATAAAGTGCCATTACATAAGGATAAATATTGCAATCTAGATGGCATTTCATTATTTACACACATGAGTATTATTAATCATTATCTTGTGTTGTGAGAAACCAATTTTTCAAAATTTCATTGACTTGATTGGTTGATCTATTAACTTATTTTTAACGATAGAAGGCAGATTGTTAAATGCTCTGATTCCAGCTAAAAAATATGAATTGAAAGAGTCAGTTGTGTGCACATGCGGTAGATAAAATTTGCCTTGCGATTGAAACCTTGTTTTTATTTCATGGATAGGATCCGCAAACCGCTTCTCTTTCAGAACTTGTTTTACATTATTAAGATCTATAAGGTAACATAATTTTAGAATTTTGAGTTTACGAAACAGTGGACCAGTGTGTTCTAAGAATTTACTTTTCGTAATAACTCGAATTAGAATCTTCTGGCAAATATATACTGGATTTAAGGTTGAGGCGTAAGCTCCACCCCAAACTGTCAAACTATAAAGCAAAACTGACTGAGCCAATGAAAAATACATTATACGTATGAGCTTGGGAGTTAGATAAGTTCTTAAGTAGGAGTATACATAAATAAGCTTTCTCAATCTCTTGCAGACTAAATTAATTTGACTTTCCCACTTCATATTAGAATCTAAGACAATACCCAAGTATTTAACACTGAGACATTTAGCCACCTTTGGGCAACTTGACAATCGGAACCATGAAGATGTATTTTTAGGTGGTCATAGGGAAGTGTGGTCGGAGACAAGCAATATGGTATAAATTTAGTTTTTGACAGGTTCAATGTTAACTTGTTTTCAGTCAGCCAATTACTAACACTTTGCAACCCATTTTCAGCTAACCTAAAAGTGTCCACCCAATTATCAGCAACAAAATATGAAACTGAATCATCAGCGGACAAAACAATGTCACCGTTGATATCCATCTTTCCAAGTTCGTTAATTTACAAAATGAAGAAAATAGGGCCAAGAACTGTCCCCTGAGGAACCCCATAATCACCCAATTCTAAAATAGTATCCACATGTAATAATCTTGGTCCCATATTTTTGGACTGCTTGATGAAATTGTTAGTTCATGCACACATCCTGCTAATGCAATTTTTCCTTATAAATTTACCTATTTGTAAAGTCATACTATAGGTACTAATAGTCTGTACTTTACATTACCAATTCGGCAGCCTTTTTAAATTCCCAACAGGTCGGTACCTAATTTTTAGCATTGTTCTAGGAATGGAAAATCTGCCGCAAGAAGGCCTCTCAATTCTAGGTGACAGAAGAATGGTGGTATACAAAGAAGATGCTTTGGAGATAGTCTCAGCCCGCACCTACTATCAGATGCTTCAGGTCTCCACAGAAGCAATTTCGGAAGATGAGTTCCAACTCAGCTACAACGGACAGCACCTTAAGGTTCTTTTTCAATTGCTACACTAGTATATTTATGTTCGTTTGGTACAATTTTAATGTTTACAAATCTTTTTTATTTTAGACGTTCGCAGATTCTTTTAATCATCCAGCATTAATTTTTAGTACCTGCTGATCTGTAGGCGTATCCTTGAGGAATCAATAGAGAGTTTTTGTTCTTCCAGTACGATTTTCCCCGTTAAGGCATAGAGCAGCGTCTAGAGCAAGCAACTGCAGATGCTAGGTCTTCGCGTATTTTTACACGTATGTACACGACTAACCAAACGCTATCATCACGCTGAAGTCTCTTTAGCAGTTCAAAATCAACGATTCTCTTGAATTTTGAGATCGAGTAGAATAATTTTGAAATCATTTTACACTGCTAAATCAGCTATCTTCACAAGCATCAAATAACTAAGTTCGACCTAAAAAAAAAAAAAAAAAAAAATAAAATAATATTCGTCGTCGCATATTTCATTGAAAACGTCGGTTCTCGTCTGATAATTCACTGAAGTTAAGGAACATCGGGCTTGGTTAGTACTTGGATGGGTGACCGACCGGGAGCACCGCGAATACGGCATCTTTTTTATTTAATAATAATAATAATAATAATAATCTTTATTATCCATAGGAACACATATGTTCCCACTTCGCGGATAATCGCAATTCATTACCTTAGATAAATCAAAGGTTGAAAAAAAAAAAAATGTATGGAAAATACAATAAAAATAAGAGAAATAAATGAAGAAGAAAATAAATTAATGAAACAAGAGTGAGGAATAGGCAGGAGAGAGGGAGAGAGAGAGAGAGAGAGAGACTAGTGCGATTTTTTGTCTTAATTATTCAATTTTTCATCTAGCTGCTTCAAGTTTACTTAATCAGGCCTCGTGGAATAGTTCGTTTTGAGTGCCTTCCCTGCTTTATGAAATGAAAGACCACCAAATGATAAAAAATCAGTCTTATCTATTACGTAGGCCTGTTTCATTTTAAGGAGGCCGATTATGGTTTATAAGGAGGCCGGTTTATTATGCGGAGGCTGGTGGTGGGAGGTATGACGGTGCTCTTGAACGCCAAGTGTGAGTTTTACGTCGCTATTAAAAGTATTCAAGTAGTATTTTATTTTAGATTTTCATAGAAATGATTAAATTGCATTTGATTGTACATAATTACTCAAAATGCACAACCGATTATCTCAATTTCACTGATGGGAAACAGCTTCAAATGCTTAGCATATAATATTGTGTGGTTTATTGGAAGTAGAGGAAATTCAAAATTTATGAACGTGTTCCACAAATTTTATTAATTAATGAACAATGTCAAGATTTCTAAGATTTCAATAATATATTCCACTTCAAATGCACCTGCGAACAGCAGATCATGCTATCATGTGGTAGCAGGCAGTTTGGTTTTTCTGGTAGGAACCCACCTATTCTTATTGAAATTATATCACGAAATTGCAGTGTATAGAAATGATAGGAATGTACTTAATTTACAAATGTAGGATTTTGGTTTGGCTGATTCCCTGTGTTCCAGGTAGTTTGGTAACGTCTGTTCGGGACTCTTGTGTTCTGGTCGATTTTTTAAATCTAAATTTGCTCGATTTCATATTTACTGTCATGTTCCTTAACGATATGTTACTATTCTATCAATCCTCATTCGCAGTAAGGTAAACTTCAAAACTTTTGCGTTGGTATATTGTTATGTAGTTACGTAGGTAACTCTACCTAATTAGGGGTTCCCCTTAGAATCGTGCAACTCGCAGTAACACCTTGTTCAATGCCAATAATGACTGTTCCGGTTGAGTTGCAGCTTAAGTCATTAAATAAAAAATAAAACACCTAAGATAACGGAACGATTTTTCTTCCCCGTATAGTTGCCATCGGATCAAGAGTACCTAAAGCTGCCACGTATGTTAAACCTTACTAACACCTCCTTTAATGTTAACACTCCTTCCCTCAAAAGGGTCGTCTAAATATCTTATCTGCCCAAACCCATGCGCGCAAATTGAAAAGAACCAGAACTTTTTGATCAAACTCTACATACCCATATCAAAAAGCGTTGAACTAAAGGAATTTCAAAACGAATTTCCATGAAGGAAATTTTGGATTCATTGCAATAGCTTATTTTTCTTAGAAAATTGGCTAAAACGTTTCGACCTTGGTAGACTCGGAAGTGATTAACCTTCTGTTGTTGGAATAGAAATGATAATTAAATTATGAGTAATTAAATTATGAGTAAGTATTTACTAATGAATAATTTAATAAATTAATATAATTGAAGCAGTAGAAAACTGTGCGATGTTTCCACTAAGCCTACAATACGATTCTGTTCACCTAAACTCAGCATTGTAACGACTAATTTATACAAATAAATTTTATCTCCAGGTGAAGAAACCTCGAGAAACAACAAATAGGAGGATCAAGCTGTGGACGGAACAAGTCCCTGTGACAGACGCTGGGGACGAGGCAGCTGAGTGGCTCCAAAATGTTGTTTTCGACGGCAAACCCAACTTCAGACTTGGCTTTTGGCCGAATGTCGAGGTGAGTACCAGAAACTTGATCACTGACTTCAAAAATCACCAAAATTTTGTTCGGAAGTTGTAATAGTAAAGAAAATTCAGTGTGACTTTGCGGCAGAAACTTGGAGACGGATATTGCAGACATGCAAGTAATCTCTGCTTACTAGAAAAAAATTATGAAATTTGTTGAAAAAGTTTTAATATTGGTAGACAGAATTATGAAATTGTCTGAAAAGATTATGAAATTGGTTGAAAACATCTGCCAAATCGAGTGGCATCATCAGAAAATAGGAGCGTAACGCACTAAATGTCACGTAACGGTAATTTTGTCTCATTTTTGGCCGGGTTATAATGTGAAAAACATGTTCCACGATAAAATTCCTCCAAGTTGGGTTGGCAGTATAGCTTCCTCACGTATTGTAACATGGACGTATAGAATTATTGATGAACAAAGTACGAGTCGAAATGACTGATAACTCCTCATTATGAAAATAAGGTTTGCGCATGCGCACAGACTACTATTAATCCAACGGCAATGAAATTTATAGGGGCACGTCTAAGAGCTAAACCGCACAATCCATGAAAAGTTCATAAAAATCGGTTCATAACTCTCGGAGTTTTGTCTGTGTCGTTCAATTTTAGTTTTGCGCATGCGCTATATTATTGCTACCCCAACCGCGATGTAATTCATAGGGAATTTTCCTGTAACATATAATCATCTGCTCCCCAAATTTGAACGAAATCGGACCAATAGATGACAAGAAATCGAAGTTACAATAAATTAACATTTGCGCATGCTCACATACTACTATTTATGCTACGGCAATGAAAGTTAGATATAAGCTATTCCGCACAATCCCCGAAAATTTTAACAAAATCGTTCCATTAGACTTGAGTTTTGCCTGCGTCAATCGATATTAGTTTCGTGCATGCGTAATGGTTATTAGTCTACAAATCACAATATCATTTATAGGGCACTTTTCTGGAACATATACCCAATCAACTACCGAGTTCAAATGGAATCGGATCAACAGATGATAAGAAATCAACGTTATGAGAAATTCACGGTTGCGCATGCTCACAAGCTACTGTTGATTTGACGGTTTTGAAAATTATGAGAGATTGTCTAGGAGCCAACCCGCACAATCTCTGAACATTTCGTCGGGATCGAACTGAAACTTGGTATAGTTGTGGGTGTGACAAGGATTTACCACAGACAGACGGACAGACAGACACGGAACCAAAATTGATCAGCAAGCTCTGAAACGCAAAAAACAAGTAGAAATTTTGATTTTGGAGGGAAAAAAAGGTTTCTAGTTCAATCATGAACTCAAAGCTTTCCTACCTTCGGTAGTGATGAAGCAAAAATTATGAATTTCCCTGGGAAAAGCGATAAAATATGGGCAAATCGCCAAGACTTTTTTCATCAGCACAGTAAATACGAGGCACGTCCAAAAAGTAAGAGTACCGAGGCCCGTACTTGCGGGGGAAATTTTTGTTCCCAATATTGGTCACACTGCGTGATATAGGAGGTCCCCCTGAACACAACGAGCACTGAATGGCAAAGTGGGTCGCCTGCGCTCGCGAGTTCCTTCAGCGATTTGAATTGGAAGGTGAGGATTTCCTGAGTACCATTGTGACTGGAGATGAGACCTGGGTGGCTCATTACACACGTCTTCTCCCTCTGCCAAAAAATTCAAGACCTCCATTTCGGGCAAAAAAAAACATGGCCACCATGGGGGGGACGATTAATGCAGTTCGATACTGCGAAACCCTTAAAAAGCTCAAGAGAGCAATCCAAAACAAGCGGAGGGGAATGTTGACAAAGGGAGTGTGCTTGTTGCACGACAACGCCCGCCCTCACACAGCCAACGTCACCAAAGAGCTGTTGGATTCATTCGGTTGGGACATTGTGAACCACCCTCCGTATTCCCCTGACTTGGCTCCTTCCGATTTTCATCTTTTCACCTCCCTGAAGACTCACATGGGTGAAAAACGCTTTTCAACCGACGAGGAAGTGAAGGAAAAGGTCCTGAACTGGCAGAAAGAGTTGGCGAGAGAATACTTCGAAGAGAGTATCAAAAAGCTTGTGCCGAGGCTCAAAACTTACATTGAACGGGAAGGCGATTATGCAGAAAAATAAGTGAAATGTTAACCTACAAAACCCTGTATTTTTTTTTAATAGGTACAATTTAAAAAATAGAAAAATCTAGTTCTTTTACTTTTTGGACGTGCCTCGTAAGTATGGCGGAAGGTAAGCTGAGCGAGTAGCTCAAGTTCTAAATGTGTGCCAACAACACATGCATTTTTGTATTTATTGAATTGATTCTATTTATGTAGATATTCTAGATTATAGATCATCACCGCCTAAACTACGGCGAAGTACAGCATTCTCCTTTGTTCTGCTTAATGATTGTGATTCACTGCTGTCAGGTGCGAAGAGATATTCCTCACCTCGTCAAGAAGTTCGGGGCGATTTACCCGTTCGTGAGGAACGAGTTCACCGGAGCCTTCTCCGACCTCAGCTCGTTCCTGCTCATCAACGAGTCGTCCGTGGCCGACCTCAACTCCAGGATATCCCAAAGAATTCAGGAACAGGAGAGTCAGGATCCTGCACAGGAATCTTCAAGCGTGACGCCGACCAATTTCAGGGGCAACATCGTGGTCAAGGGCCCGTCGCCGTTCGAAGAGGACGAGTGGAACTGGGTGAGGATTGGCGAAAACGCCGTGTTCAGGAACTTCAAGCCGTGCACGAGGTGAGTACGAGTTTACCGTTTCCAATCATTCTACTTGTCCCACTCAATAGTAAAGACCATCGCATCTATACAGCTAGGGATGTTCGATACCAGCAAAGTATCGATATTAGTACTCGTAAAAGTACTTGAATCAAAATATCGACACCGTACTAGTATCAAATCAAAAGTACCTATCGATACTGTACTTGTATCGATACAAAATTATCATTAGCAAAAAGTGAGAAAGAAAATCAGTTTACTAACTACAATAGTATACAGGGTGTTTCATAAGTAATAAACCACCCTTTTATTTCCGTTGTTTGTGGAGAAATCAAAAAACTTGTCGAAGCAACCTCCCCTTAATTTTTTGCAAAGAATTCAACCATTGCATTTTCGCGCATCGCGCACTTGCGCAAATGCGCGCTGCGCGCATCAACTTTGTTTTTTCAAATGGAACCTCCCATTTTTTATTGCAGATTCGGATTCTACATCAAATTTTATGAACATTTTACTTCGACGGCTTTTTTTTTGGACGCACCCAGGAGCGTCCAGAAGCGCTCAAAGTTTGCCTACTCGCGTTTGCGCGCAATTTCGATATGACGGTAAACCCACAGTGGGGCTCATGATCCTGGGCTATTTTTTCAAGATGAATCACGTGGAGATGTTACTTTTCTGTATTTTTGTTGGTTTTTCTAAGAAAAGTGGCTGAAAAAAGTGTTATAATTCTTTTTTTGCGCTACTTTTTATCAATAACGGTGATTCCGGTACCTGGGGCTCAAACTGCATGTTGGATTTGGAATCAATCAGGTCGACGCTAAGCGATTTATTTTTCCTCACCCTTTGGAAACACGGGCTTGGAACCGGCTGCGGCGGGTTTAAAAACAAATGCTTCTTCTTGGCTGGCGGGTTGGGAATTTTCATAAAATAATTAAAGTCCTTCAAATTCAAAAATAAATAAAATCCTCTATGACGGGGAAAAGATGCCAGCGCTGTAAAAACCTTTGAAAATAAATAAATAAAATACAATAAAATTTACAATATCCGTTCGAGCGGACCTCCATTCTCCTGAATACAGGCCTCCGCTCTTCTCAGCCACCCAGAGTTAAGGGCGTCCGCAATGGAAAGAGGCGACACAGACGCGCAGGCTTCCGTGATCCTCTGCTGGAGATCCTCTGCACTAGCAATTTGAGGACGGTCGGCCGCGTACACCACGTTTTTCAAGTAACCCCAAAGGAAGTAATCCAATGGGGTCAAATCAGGAGAACGGGCTGGCCATGGGATTGAGCTGCGATGACCGATCCACCTTGCTTGGTATCGAGAGTTTAAAAAATGAGTTACTGCTCGTGTGCTGTGTGCTGGGCAACCGTCATGTTGAAGCCACATCACTTCCCTGGTGGCAAGCGGAACCTCCTCCAATAACCCAGGAAGGATTTCCTGAAGGAATTCGAGATACCGCTCTCCGTTGAGAGTGCCACCAGTGATGAAATGTGGCCCAATAAGCTGGTTGCCAATCAAACCACACCACACGTTAACAGTGAAACGCACCTGATGTCTAGTGCTGAAGGACACCCTGGGGTTCTCTGTGGCCCACGTGCGGAAATTCCATCGGTTGAACAGTCCGTTGTTCGTGAAAGTCGACTCATCTGTCCACAACACCACGGAATGAATGTTCGGTATTTCTCCCCACAGCACCTCCATGTGAGCTAGAAACGTGAGGCGCCTCTCTTCGTCCCCATCACGTTGCCCATGCACTAGGTGGCACCGATATGGCTTGCGGCCGTAGTGGCGAAGAATCCGATGGACGGTGGTAGCGGACGTTCCGAAGATCCGAGCCGTCTGCCGAGTGGATGAATTCGGATTTTCCTCGGTGTACAACAGCACATCCAACTCAATATTGGCTGAACGCGCTGTCCGAGGTCGACCTGGTTTGCGTAGAACCGCCACAGAACCTGTTTGACGGAAACGTCGTACAGTTCGGAGGACAAGTTGGTGATCAATTGGTGGTTGATCACGATGTAAATCGGAATAAACCCTGGCAGCTCTCCGAGCACGTCTGCGTTCTTGAAAATACACCTCGACAATCTCAGAAAATTGATTTGCGTTGAACCGCGGAGGCATCTTGAGGGGAACAATTTTAAAGTTGGTACACCACAAGAAGAAAACGGATCAAGACTGACGATAGAACCTCCTGAGTGTAAATTATCTGAGCGATAATACGGGACGTGTCGTTTCACGCTCACAAACAATACCTAAGGGGAAAGCACCAGTAGTGGGCATGTTAAGAAAATCGTGTGCGTTTTTTTGTGTTTCCTCATATATTTTTAGCTTTAAAACTATTTTTTGGGTGTCTGCATGTTCTTCAGACATTTTTCATTGATTTTAATCGAAGGAATCACAAATTTTATAAATTTTAGAAGAAATAGAGTCAAAATTTGTGGAATAATAGAATACACCAGTAGTGGACAGCTAAAAATTTTGAATGTCGATGTAGTGGACACTTGATGACCCAGTAGTGGACACGTGGTATATATCAACAAGACAATGTAAAATTTGGTTCATGATTATGAATAATAATTTATTCAATCATACAAACACATGGAAAAAATTGTTGCAAGGCACTGAAAAAATGTCTTTTTTAGCAATCGCATCCCTCCTCCTCTTTTCTTCTGTGCTTCATTTTTACTACGGAAGAAAGTAAAAATAAACAATCAATAGAAAATCCCAAAAAATGTCATTCAAATAGAAGAATAAAGTGAGCACTAGTAGAGGACAGTTCATGTACTAGTAGAGGATACCTCTGTACTAGTAGTGGACATCTCTTGTACTAGTAGAGGACACCCCTGTCCGCCTCTGGTCCGCAACATTAGATTCATTTGAAAATCGTATCGTGAGCTTGTTGCAATGTAAATGAATAAGTGGCAAATAAAAAAAATAACCTCTCTCGAAAAGGGAAGATGCGCCAGTAGTGAACAGGGTGTCCACTACTGGAGCTTCCAACATTTTTGCTGCACTAAAACCGGACATGCTTAAAAAGACCAGTTTACCAACATAAACGAAGTTAAGCGGCCGGAAAATCATCTAATTAGTTACTGAAGTGATTATTCAAACTAATGGGCACAAATATTTGAAGATTATATATGAATATTTCTTAAAACTTACCTTCTTTTCCTTAGCATTTTTCACAACGTCCTGCACGAAATCACTACACTCACTGACTGGTTGTTTTGATGCTGAGTCATCGTTTTTCACCTTAACCCTAAAGTCTTCTTCTTGTTCTTCACGTTTAATTGGATATTACTTTAGTGAATCCAAAAAAGAACAAGTGCCCAGCTCAACCCAAATCCTTATTCTACAACTTTTTTTTCAAAGTGTCCACTGCTGGTACAGTGTCCACTATTGGTGCTTTTCCCTTACATAAGCGCAGTTGATTCGTTGTAGTCTGAGGAACAAGGTTCGGGATTGTAGGTGAGGAAAAATAAATCGCATCGGATCGAACTGATTCTTTCCAAATCCAACATGCAGCTAATGCATAATTTGAGTAGGTACCTACCAGGCACCGAACTCAGAAAAGACCCAAATTTATTACAAAGGAACCAATTAGAATCAAGTTGGCCAGGATCATGAGCCCCACTGTGGGTTTACCGTCATATCGAAATTGCGCGCAAACGCGAGTAGGCAAACTTTGAGCGCTTCTGGACGCTCCTGAGTGCGTCCAAAAAAAAAAGCCGTCGAAGTAAAATGTTCATAAAATTTGATGTAAAATCCGAATCTGCAATAAAAAATGGGGGGTTCCATTTGAAAAAACAAAGTTGATGCGCGCAGCGCGCATTTGCGCAAGTGCGCGATGCGCGAAAATGCGATGGTTGAATTCTTTGCAAAAAATTAAGGGGAGGTTGCTTCGACAAGTTTTTTGATTTCTCCACAAACAACGGAAATAAAAGGGTGGTTTATTACTTATGAAACACCTGTATAGGTATATACTACACTAGTACTAATAAAATATTATTCAGTAGCACTGATACTAACGAATACGTAGATTATTAAAAGAAAGGTATTGTAGGTACATACTGATGATAAGATAATAAAAATATGTTGAAGGAACTGAACAGGCAAGAAAGTAAAACACCCTTTAATCAACCACCACCGGTTTTAATTACCTATTTAAAAAATGAACATAAAAAAATTTTTACAGAGTTTGATTGGTTTCATTTACCCTTTAAAATCCCAAGTTTGTTTCCCCATACCGCTCAGAAACACCAGTTCATTGAGATGTCTGGGGGACAGGCGGCTTTGTGATTCATTCAAAATTATCGATGTCTTCCAGAATAGTCTCTCACATGGAACAGAAGTTGCAATCAGCATCAGCCGGGCTTGCTGATAAAGCCCAGGATATATCGTCCTCATGCCCTCCCACTCTGTTAGTGGGTCTGCCTTCAATGACAACACCGGTTGGCTCAAGTACCGCGACATCTCATCATCAGCTTCGTTCTTTGGCGTTCTTTTCCCATGTCCATGCACCATTTCGTGCACACAATACAATAAGTTGATGATTAATTTCCATTTGAGTATTTCTTTCAATACTTGACTTTTTTCCGATACCAGTACTAGTATCAAAAGGAAAGTATCGATACGAAAATACTTGGTATCGAAAGGAAAGTATCGATACCGTACTAATATCGATAAGTATCGAACGTCCCTATGTACAGCCATACCGAGCGAGCGAGAATACTAGTCTAGTATATTATAAATGACAGTTTTCAACCAGCTTTTATGCAATTCGATGATAAATACAATTATTATGAAGGAGTCGCATTAAGTTAGTATTAATATTGTACAAGTCAATTGACCACTACGCATTGATACCTGAAATTGTGATGTTACAGATGCAGTTTGACGACTGTTAACCCTAAAACTTCAGTAAAAGACAAGTACTTGGAGCCAATCACCACTCTCAGGACGTTCAGGTACCGTAATAGTAGTCCAGGAGCCAGGGCCGAGAATAGGTAGAAATTTGAGGAAAAGAATTGAGATTAGATTTTGAAAATTAGTCCGTTCTGAGACAGAAAATCTTTGTCTGCCATCTCAGAATCGGTGGAATACAAAATGGCGGCCGTATAAAGATCCCAAACGCTCGGGAACTAAGAAAGACTATCATCTGGAAAAGAGTGCTGCTTAGCAGGACCCGTGGAGTATATACCTCGCGCCAATTTCAAATTATGTTAGGATTGAGAGACCAGTGTTTGGCACCTTAAGAGATATTTTGACTTTGGCGAGCATGTTTATGCTTTTTCGTTTGTTCAAACTTGGATCTTACATCTATTGCTGCATCAGGATGTCCTCAAACTGCTCAGTATTGAAAAAATCACTCGTTCAAGCCACAAAACATCATAAATTCGTTTATTCGAAATCAATTTTTTGACCAGTATTTGACAGCCAAATTTTTGGTTGCACCTGCGGTTGACTTTATTTCAAAATTTTATAAATAAATTGCACATTTGAACTTAGGTTAATTAATCTAAATGTAAAATTAATATGAGTATTCATAAAGACAAAGTTGCAAATATCACCAGATGTTTCATCACAAAATAGGTAGTTGCAACGTTTTCTCAATACCTTAGGTACGATACGTTTCTAATGGTAAACTAGCAGCTTGTGAGTTGCTATATATTTATAATATTAAAAAAAAAAAAAAAATGAACGAATGACAAGAACGAATAGAGATCCATATTGACAGCACTGTCAACCACTGAGGGCAGCATCAATTTGGGGACTTGTAATTGACATTTGCATTTTCACATGTTATCTTTGATTATTTCCAAAACAAATGTAGCATAAATGCATAAATGCTAATGATAAACTAGCTGCTCGTGAGTTGCTATATATTTATATAAATATAAAAAGTATCGAACGAATGACAAGAACGAATAATCCATATTGGCAGCACTGTCAATCACTGAGGGTAGCATCAGTTTGGGGACTAGTAATTGACATGTGCATTTTCACATGGTATCTTTGATTGTCCACAAAAAAATATAGCATAAATGCAATCTACGCAAAAAACTGATTGAGAAAAACCGTAGGAACAATCAAGTTTGAAAATGTGGAGGGCATGGTGAAGCAAAATATAACACCTCCTTAGCAAAATCACAAGAAACAGCACCAAAGAAATGACTACACGGGGTTCTGTTGGGTAACCTTCTCCAGATTTCACAAAAACCCGCTCTAAACCTTTTCCCGCGGGTCAAAATTCAGAAGGATCAAGCCCGTAAAACACTTTTATGCCTTATTGCTTAAACGTTCCGGTGAAATGTCAATCATTGGGTTCTTGTCAAGCACTGGTCCCCAACAGTCCACAGTTTTCGTACGATTTTGATGAGATTTTCCGGTAATGTGCGGGATAGGCTGTAAATAATCCCTTATCACTTCGACCGGGAACAAATAAATACTTGACACGGCGCATGCGCAAACTTAAAACCATCAAGATTAATTACTTTCCTATTTTCAGGTTGCTAGACGAGAAGAGAAGAAAAGTGGACCCGTCCCCAGTGATGGGCATTTATATGGGATATTGGACGGAACAACAACCGAAAACTGACATAATTCAAGTCGGCGATCCTGTCTACGTATGCGATTAAATCAATAGAATAAAAAACGTAATTTTCCTGGGAAGTAGGAAACTAGATTTATCGATAAATGCACCAATCATGTTACATAGGTACATGTATTGCCTGCAATGAAATTGGTTTCCCCAGGCAGAAATTCTGCCTCATGCTTGAATTTTGGGAAAATGTAACATGTAATGTGTATTTTTGTATGAGCTTAGAAGTAATTTCGGAGGTGGTGGGGTTGGGCGTTGTTATCATGTACCTGAATGTTAAGTAAATAAAAAAGTATTAACTATTATCTATAAATTCCAGAAAAATTAGGCTGATTTGTGGCTGAAAAACTGTTTGTTATTTATACGAGTAACTTCGAACTACCTATGTCGCTTTTCGAAAAAAAAAAATGTCGGTGATATAGCATGACCGTATGAGCGAATTTCCGTAAAATTATTGTATCTTATGATACATTTTGAAATTTGAATGCAAAGAAATTGTTCACTACCAAGTTTACGGCAAAGGCAAAAAAACGCGTTCTAAATAACAATCTGCAATTCGAAAAAGAGAGGTTTTGGCTTATTTACAGTTTTATCGATTTTTCAACAAAAAATATTAATTAAATGCAAGTGCAAGTATGCATTTTTTTTAGTTCTAGGTAGGTAGTTCATTCTTGGTAAAGTAGTTTTGCTACAGTAACCATTTTTACCATTTTAATTTTTTTTTTTTTTTAATTTTGTGGAAATTACCCATTTAACGTTCTCATTCTTTCATTTGAAAAACTTGAGTTTTTGGTGCGAGAATGGAATTTTTTGTCTCAATTCTAAGGAGAGTCTGGAATGACATGTGTCATGTGATGTTGACATCGTTACATTACAGGAATCTTTTCAGAATGCCTTAAAATTAATTAAGACTGTTGACAAAAATTAGTATTTTTAAAGCCATTGCTATAGCTAAATTTTCTACAAAATTCGCTAAAACGGTTGATAGAAATGTATTCCAATTTATTGTGAATTTAAACTTGCCTATTCCTAAAATTTATCAAACCAAGGAATTATATCAGCCCGTGAGTTAGAAGTAGAAATAAAGAAAACTTCGTGAAATACATATTAATGTATTTTTGTAATTCAATACCTATTCAGTACCTGTTAGTTGTTATTTATATTTTAAAGTGCCATTTGAGGCGCTTACAAATTTTGATTTGGTGAATTTTGTGGTGGGTAGCTCAAAATTTGTGGAAACATCACAGAGTACTGTGTTTATTCACATTAATTCTTTCAACCTGACTGAAAATAAATATATTGCTATCATTTTTGATTTATTTTTTGACCCCCATCAAATGTTTAATGCAGCTACATTTACGTAAAACGCTGCAAATTATTACACAACGGTTTATTATTTCTATATTATATAGCTCTTCTAAACAGAACAGTTGTCCAAGTTATCTACATATAACTACATAGACGTAGTCACCTACCAAGTAGAAATTAGGTATTTTGTATAAAGTTGTCAGTCGTGCAGCATGACTAATAGAGCGAATTTTCAAAGAAAAGTTGTGGGCAACATTAAATTAGACACTTAAATTCACTTAAATTGAGGCCAACCGTGTATGAATAAAACTGAGGGGACAGCTGTGTGACGAGGTCAAAAAGAGAATGTTAGAAAAAGATAGAACTCGAAAATATGGTCAACTTTGGGCATTTTTCATCTAAAAATAGATTTTTCTCACTCATTACGAATCTTAGAGATCTGGGAGTGGTTGTAATCGACTCAGCGCCGAAAAATACTTTGACTGTGACATCCCACATGCCCTTTTGTCTAAAAGCCCATTTTTTAAAGCTTGTGTGGGCCACAAAAAAAGAAGACATATCCATGTACCGATGTATCTGCATGTAGTGTTTCTGTGTAGTTTCACTCAATTTCGTATCAAACATTTTAAATCCACCACCCTGTAAAGGCAATCGGCCTGCAGTTTCACACTCTATGAGCATTCCTAAAAATATACACCGGACTAATAAACAAACCTGACCCCGCTTATCTCAATGTGACTTCCCGATAACGGAGAGAAACCTTATTGGCCCAGCTGGTCTTTCTTTCAGGTTTCAGGGGAACCTCACTTTTAAGCGGGAACCAAAAAGACAAGAGCTTGGAGTCGCCGAGAGGGGATTGGGCTGTTCGATCGGGATCTCAATCGAGGTCACCACAGTACTCAGCCGGCGTCTGGCAGAGCCAACACGTGCTGTCTTCCGTTCAAATTGTAAGGAAAAAGTTATTTTTCGCTTGATCCATCGCTTGCAATACAGAAAAGACAATATCGTACTTCCGACTCCATCTGAGTTCAGCGCGGACGCACCTACTTAATTCAGGCAAGTTGATTTCTTATGGGATGATAACATGTTTTATTTTCTTCGGATGAAAGTGGTGTGCGTTCAGAGAACGTTGACACCAACCTTGGCGGAAATTTCTAGCTCGGCGTGACATAATAACGAGCGCTACAAATTATTACAAAAAAAGCAGATAATCAACCTAGACTAACACTATGAGTAAAATTATAGAAAATCCTTGGCACAATGTATGTAGCACGTATTCACGCACAATAAAAAAAAGCTTCGCCTCCGATAAAGAACGATTTTTGTCCGGTAAAAAATGAAGAAGTTTCATTTCCCGAGCAACGGCTTGATTGTACGTGAAAATCAAAAGAAAAACGCGGCAGGCCTCGCTAGTACTTTCTCTCTTATGAGAGAAGAGCTATGAGCATTGAAAATTTCTCAGTAATTTCAATTTTTCAATTGTTTTAAATAAAATAACAATTAGAAAACATAAAAATAATTATTGACACACAATTACTGAATTTGCTGTAAGCCAGTCTCGACGATGCCCAATTCTTCCACGAATATGAATTCACAGTCCTTTTTTTAATAACTGGTATTGTGAAGTATCCATTGACATCATATTGACAAAATACCTACTTGCAACCATCTAGATCTTCAATATTAATATAACACCAATAATAACACCTGTATTTAATGTTCTAAATAAACTTACATTACGTTAATTAAATGACTGATTTCATTGCTAGTATTGCTAGTGTCAATCATGACAATACCTAACTAGTTTATAGGTTGCGTGACGTTTTTTTTCCTAGCGTAACCAAATTTCCGGTTGACCCGTGGCGAACGATTTTCGTGGGATGAAAACTAACGGCGATACATTTCCCTAGAAACGGGTCGGTTGTAAGTGAAAATCATTACAAAATCCCGCGCTACTTTCGTTCCGCGGTCCCGCGCTAATTTCGTTCCACGGTTTCATCACGTTTTTGCCCAGTTAGGTGATGGCTAAAGCATGTTCCATGCTAAAATTCAAAGTCTTTTGAAAGAGAAGATTCAAAATACAAAATCCTTTACGATCTTCTGAGACATGAATTAACATTTTACTCATTACGAATTTCTTTGTGTAGGTACAGTACAACCTTCTTTCAGTTCAGTTCAGTTCAGATTTCTTAACGCATTTTTGGGACATATTAATAAGTGTTACAACTCGTATTTATGTACTGTAGAACCCACCAGAGTAAATTCGTAACGCAACTTTTGTGACACCTTTATACTTCTAACCTCGCTTATCTTAGCCTGTCGACTACCAAATGTCGTTAATAAAATTCGTTTTAAACTACCAAGTGATTTTTAAGCGGCACCTCAACCATAGTTGAACCTTACACAATGTTGTTATTATTATTTGTGTGCTGGAAAATTGCAGAGAACTAATTCAGGGCATGATGGATGTTAAGAAGTGTTAATTCAGAAGTGCGGTAAGTCAGCAGAACCTACGAACTCTTAAACGTTTTGTACTTAGGTTTAACTTTTTAGGAAGAATAAATTTTGTTGATTATTTTTCGCTAGGTTGCGGTTTTTGTGAATTGTTGAACACATCTTATAATTGTGTAGTGTCCAGCAATCGTATTTGAAAGTCAGTACTGAACGCGTTCTGATTTCAAGCCCTTATAATGGAGGGGATTAAGAAACCTCCCGACCGCAAACCTCCGGATAAAAATGAAATCGATGGATTGATGGAGTTTGAAGACAATCCTGCCGATCCTTTGGCAAGCACACCAGGTAATAACAAAACAGCGTTATTCAATACCTTCCGATCTCAACAACTGTCTCACAAGATTTTACAAATACCTGCGTTCATTTAAGGGACCTTATTACGTGTATGTACAGAATACTGACCAAGACAATCAACTAACGTTACACGATATTATGGTTGGAAGACTGTTGAAAAATTACAACGTTCGCGACGTTTTGTCAGTTGATAGACCTGGGGGCAATCGAATTCGAATAAACTTTCGTACCCCTGAGTCAGCCAATTCATTCTTATCTCATAATCTTCTCACAGATAACAAGCTAACAGCTCATATCCCTCAGAATATGATAGAAAGGATAGGCATAGTAAGACACGTACCACTCTGTGTCGATATAAATGAGATAAGAGAAGACATATCAAGCAATTTTCATTTCATTAGTGTTGAGCGTATGAAAAGGAAGGTAGTTACTGATGGAATAGTAGATTATGTACCCACCATATCTCTCAAAGTAGTGTTTCACACTCAAATACTACCCAATTCAATTGGAATCCTCTACGCGGATTACTGGTCTATGGATAACTATTAGAGGGTGAATGGAGGGGATAATAGTAAAATAAATCATGATGTCAGGTATCAGTATATATACATATATATTAATTGCTATGCAATTCTTAGGCCGACCCCCAATAATTTTTTATGTAACGTCCGGGACGAAATTAAAGATGATTTTCACGTACAACCGTTGCTATCGTCCGTGACGCGAAGCGCGAGTTCGTGGGTTCGAATCCCAGCCAGGCTTGAAAATTTTTTTATATCCAAATTTTTTTATATCAATTTTTTTTGCATCGTGGGTTCGAATCCCAGCCAGGCTTGAACATTTTTTTATATACAAATTTTTTCAGGCTAAGAATTGCATAGCAAATTATCCTCGTTTTCTACGCAGTAGAAAAGAGAAAAGATCCGAGTATAGATTAGGGGGGTCCAGGAGGGCGAAGCCCCCCGGCGAGGCGCGAAGCGCCGAGTATATATATATATATATATATATATATATATATGTATATGTGTGTGTGTGTGTGTGTGTGTGTGTGTGTGTGTGTGTGTGTGTGTGTGTGTGTGTGTGTGTGTGTGTGTGTGTGTGTGTGTGTGTGTGTGTGTGTGTGTGTGTGTGTGTGTGTGTGTGTGTGTGTGTATGTGTGTGTGTGTGTGTGTGTGTGTGTGTGTGTGTGTGTGTGTGTGTGTGTGTGTGTGTGTGTGTGTGTGTCATTCCAGACACGATAACTCTCCTTAAAATTGAGATAAAAATTCAGTTCTTGCACCAAAAAATCAAGCTTTCCGAACGAAAGGATGAGTTCCTTGCCGAACACTTTTTAAGCACAGTAAATTGGTCAAATTTCAAAAAATGTCATTATATTTTTGTCAGAATTTCAGTCAAAAAAAGTTTATCAAAGATGAACTAGAACATTAAGAAATTTATTCACAAAATTGTGGTGAAAAATGTACTTAAATTTAGGTGAAATTTGCTGAAAAATCGATTTAAAAAACTGATAAAATGCTAAACATCCAAAATCTGTTTTTAATCTTAGAATATGATTTAGAACGAGTTTATCTACCACATAATTTGTGGTTAACAATTTCTTTGCACTCCTGCTCAAATTTCAAACAAAGTAATCTACGAGTACGAGTGATGTAATCGATAGTACGATAATCTACGAAAATTTAGGTAAATTATTTCTGTTCTAGAACCAAAAATTTCAACCATGTATCATGTTTTCTCCTCGATATTGATTCGAAATTCTATGAAAACATCAGAAATTAACAAGCGGTTGCAATCATGTTCACAATATCAATTATTGAGAATGATCACCTGTGTGTAAACAATTATTTATATAACCATGCTCATAACTCAGTTTGTTGGACACGCACTTCGCCGTAGTTAACATAATATTGTTGGATAAATCGAGAGCTTTCGAACGAATGGTCAACGAATTTTGTGGGATGAAAAACGACGAAGTACCATTTCCCTAGCAACGACTCGGTTGTAGGCGGAAATCACTGTAGTAGTATACTTTTTGGGGGACCTAGCCCGAAGTACTACATAGAACCTACAGATGTACTACATTGTCCAAACGTACTACACAACCGCCTCATGACGGTTCTGGGTCAATGTGAAGTGCGTAGCTCTCAATGACTGGTCATGTCAGCTCAGCTGTGTGTAGGATTTTACAGTTTCGAGCTGGTAAGTAGTTATGCCAACGTGAAATTTGAAAAAGGTGAAGTTGGGTTTGTTGAATTTTCAACACTCTATAATAAGAAAGACAAAGAGCTGAGATTGCTGAGAAACCGTTCAAAATGTTTTCCTCATTGAATGTAATCAACTCCCTTGGTAAATCCAATCAGGAGAAGTTTAATGAGTTGAAAAAGTATTCTGAACTAGAAATTGGTAAATTATATAGTGTTGTAAAACTGAAAAAAATTCAAACAAAATTTGGTGAGAGACTTATGGTGTTTAGTGATGGATTCCGTTGCTTTTTACCACCGAGACTTGGATCGATCGATAGTGAAATTCTTGATGATCTAAACAAAAAACCTCATCTAGTATTCAGAAAATGCATAAATGGTGGAGTAGAATTTGATCAAACCGAGGACTGCGTTGGTTAGAAAACACAACTCCCTCTCGTGTAGATATCAGAACGCGTAGGTGTTGAGCGGAGAGGAACGCAGAATCAGCAGATTCCTCAGCCTCTGTAACACCATGGCAGTCTTGAAATCGAGCATTGATAGAACTGTTCTCAACCCACACCCCGCTAGCCCATCACCGAATCCACCTCTCCCCTAGTCTTAAGCATAACCTGCAACCATTCGACTCTGTGGAACTTAGGATCTTTTTTTTTTTTTTTTTTTTTTTTTTTTTTTTTTTTTTTTTTTTTTTTTTTTTTAATAAGAAGATAGAAAAATTTTGTATAAGAGTACTGATTATACAAAAATCATGACGCTCTTCAAAATAACTGGCAGAGGTTCGAATTTGAGGTTGCGATTAGAACAACCTATTCATCTAGATGAAAGTAAGGAATATTTACAGTAAGGAGTAATTAAGGAATAATTTAGTTTGACAGGATTTTATGGTGGAAATTACGTTCTAAATGTTCCCGAACCCATTCAAGTTAACTTTCACAACTACGAACCTGAAACTGGTGAGGATGACGATCATCAAACATTATACATAGGTAAAGGGAATTATAAAGTGAATAATTTTGAGAATTTGTTCTTGGACTTCACTAAGACAAAGTATAAAACTCTTCCTGGGTTTGATATTGATGAGGATTCGTATTATCTTCGTATGAATGAAATGACTGGTAAAATTGAAATGAAAATGCCTGCTGACGTAGATTTATCGAGTCTAGGTTATTTGCTGGGGTTTTCTCGTTCAAAGTCGTCCGTGCCGAGTTATTTCAAGAAACAAACTTATTACACTGCTGAATCATATCACAGATTAGATCCTTTCAAAGTGATAGAAATCCATTGCAACCTAGTAAAACCAGCAATCACTAATCACTACACCAACTCTAATACTCACAAAGAAGAGGATATACTACACACATTCTGTCCTAAAACGGAACAGATTCGTTTTGGTTCATTAATTACAGAACAACCAAATGAAATCAATTACATTCCCATTAATAAGAGCGTGAGATCCATTAATAAAATAGAATTGGAACTTAAGAACGAGTCAGGGGTCGAACTCGATTTTTCAGGAGCAGATATTATTGTATACTTGAAATTAATCGAAAAATGAAGGAACGACTTTATTGTCTCAAATGCAAGAAAAAAACTGATAATGTTAATTCATCGATTGTTCAAGCATCGAATGGTTCTTGGAGAAAGATGGCAAAGTGTAAAGTATGCACTAGTCAGAAGAGTCAATTTTTGAAGAGGGAATGGAAATCCAATCATAATGATATTAGTACGAACGATAGACAAACAGAAGCATTGGAGTTGTATAAACCAATCATAAAAAAGTTCAAAAAACGTAAAGTTGTGACTTTGGGGGTAGATGATTTATGGGCTGCAGATTTGATTGTGATGGCGAGCTATAGTGATGAAAATGATGGTTATAAATATATGCTTAATGTGATAGATACATTTTCAAAATATGCTTGGAGTGAGCCTTTGAAAAAGAAGGACGGAGCAACAGTCTCTAATGCTTTCCAAAAAATAATATCAAAAGCCAAAAGAAACAATCATTCGTCCCCCAATCTCCTTCACACGGATAAAGGATTAGAATTCAAAAATAAGCACTTCAAAACCATTCTAGATAAATATTCAATTAAATTATACCACACAGAGAGCTTGGAGAAATCTTCTATAATAGAGCGTTTTAATAGAACGTTGAATGGTAAGATGAAAATACACTTTTACGTAAATCAAAGTTATAGATGGATTGATGTATTGCAAAAACTCATCCAAGAATACAATAATAGTTATCACAGAACTATACGAACAAGCCCGGCGGACGTTGGTAAACACAATGAAAATACCATTTTGAAGTTACTAGGATACCAACAATCCTCAGTGATTCGGAGTGATATTGAAGTAGGAGATCGTGTGAGGATAACTAAGGAGAAGAAAACATTTGGCAATAAATATGGTAGTAACTGGACGAAAGAAATTTTCATTGTTGATAAAATTGTTTACACAGAACCCATCACTTACAAATTAAAAGCGTTGGATGGTGAAGAGATTATTGGTTCATTTTACCGATCGGAAATTCTAAAAACAACGTTTTAATTTTATCATGACATTTTATTACCTATTTTGTTTTCCATAGTTGCCATTCTTCCAAAAACCATAGTTTGACCATCTTTGCGAAGAGTCGGGAGAACGTCTTCATACACCCAATCAGTAAATTTAACAGCGTCTGGCAACTTAGAACGAGTTATTAAAGCGTATAAACCGGGTTCTGATATAAAAATGGCGCTGGGCTGCCAATTTGACGGGATTTCGAGGGTACGGTGATTTATCGTATCCTTTAATTCGTGCCACGTTTTCTTCCATTTTGGTTGCACATGTGCTAAAATAGCGTCGTTGGGCCCTTGGGCCGAGTTTTTTTTTTAGCTCACAATACATAAGAATATACTAACTAAACTCAAAGCTACAATGAAAAAATCACAAAAGACAAAAAACGAGTACGTTGTTACTCCTTTTGGTTCACGACCGCAGAAGAACAATAAAAAATTTCCCGATATCATGAGGGCGATAATAATTGGTTCCAGTAACTGTGGTAAAACAACATTGCTTATGAATTTCATATACAAGAATTGGATCGATTATACTTATTTATACATATTTAGCAAATCACTCAACCAACCTCTTTATCAGGAATTGCTCGATCGCTATCGTTCTGTAGAAAATGAAGTAGGTCAGGAAATTTGTTTTTCGTTCGCTAATTGCGAAGATATAATTTCAGTCGACGAATGTCATCCTGATTCATTAGTGGTTTTTGATGATTGTCTTCTCGAGAAACAAATAGAAATTAAAAATTATTTCACAAGGGGGCGTCATAAAGATATATCCTGTATTTATTTGGCTCAGTGCTACAACTTGGTTGACAGGCAGGTGATACGCAATAATGTCAATATTGTGTTTATATTTCCGCAGAACAAATATTACTTGAAAAACATATATAACGACTTCGTTGTTGGTGACATGACAATGACCGAATTTTCTAAGCTTTGTGCGCAGTGTTGGGAGAATGACCACGGATTTATAACAATTGATTTAACCAAGAACAAGAAGTGTGGGAAATACCAATGTCAGTTGAATGAAATAATATTACCGCGATAAATGAATGTTCCTCCAACGACCCCTGAACAACCCTCGAACGTCAAAAGAACGCTAAATCACGTTATTTTAACGATAAATGAACGTTCCTCCAACGACCCCTGAACGACCCTCGAACGTCAAAAGAACGCTAAATCACGTTATTTTAACGATAAATGAACGTTCCTCCAACGACCCTGAACGACCCTCGAACGTCAAAAGAACGCTAAATCACGTTATTTTAACGATAAATGAACGTTCCTAGAACGACCCCTGAACGACCCTCGAACGTCAAAAGAACGCTAAATCACGTTATTTTAACGATAAATGAACGTTCCCAGGACAATAGATCCACTCGTAGAAAAATTCGAGGTTGTATGGAATTCACTTTTATGGGTGTATGTAGTCGGATATAATATCCTAACGTAATCGACTGGTAAACTCATGTGCAATTTCTCTTTCAATGTACCTAGTAATTCAATCAATAGTATAGAATAATAATAAGAGAGAAAGATCAAGATGGATAAACAAAAATTGATTACCAACGCTAAGGAGGCCGAGAAATTGGATATCCTTAAAAAAGAGTTAATTGCTAAGTTTAAACGCGCACAGAAGAAACATCAAGATCTCAACATTTACAGAAAAGAGGAATATAAACCTATAACAAGTGCTATAGAGAATCTCATAGAAAAGGAGGCAGCTAATGATTATAAACCTATTACAAACGCTATTGAGAATCTAGAAAAAAAATTTGAAACTCAGCTTGTACCTTTCCAAAGATCAATAGCTCATTTTAAAAATCAATATGGTGATATTGATCAAGTGGATGACGAGGAAAGTAGTGTAGAAGAATCTAACGAAACTATAAAATTTCCTCCGGATACTCATCACAGTACACCTGTAAAAATGATATCAAATAAACCAAATATTGAGGTTGAACCAAATCCTGCAGCTGAGGCTTTAGAAAAATACCCTCAGGTCGATGAGAGTAAAATATACGATACACCCAGTGATAGAGCATCTAAACAAATGGAGTTGGGGAAAATCGCTACAAAGTTTCTACCAAGAGCCAGTGATAAATCATTTGGTCTTTATTATAATGATCAAATAGCATCGTACATGATTGGAAATACACCTGTTGTGTTCGATAATAATGATATTATAGTAGGGACCAAAAGGTATACGGGCACTTCAGGTCTTTGGCGTTTGTTAACTTATGAGAAGGCTCCATTCGAACAGCACTACACACCGCAGGATTTAGAAATTTACGAAAAAATACTTATAGATACAGAATCTATGTTCCATGGAAATAACCAAATATCCAAAAAACCAAAGTCTAGCAAAGCTGATAAATGGACATGTCTAGTTAAGCATATATGGAAAAAATACAATGATGAGAACAAAACTGAACATGTTGGATCAGGGGTGTTAAAGTTTAATGAAAATCCTATTGAATATAAATATATCGATAATTTGAACGAGCTGATTGTTCGACTTCATTACATATACAGCCAGGAAAAGGCTGGGAACAATAACTTTCATAATGAGAAAGTAGCCATCCTCAATTTCTTCAATGATCGTCTCGAAGAGATTATAGACTCTCCGAAAGGTATAGAATATTTAATCCGTTTCGTTTCAGCAGTACCAACGAAATTTCTAAAAGGAGCTCAGGTAGGATCGGGTTTGTTCAATTCAATACTGAAAAAAATTCCTTTCGAGATCCATGCTCCAGGATATAATTTTCTGGGGCCGGGGACTAATTTGGACTCTCGTTTACAGAAGGGACAAGTGGGTGTGAATAAACTCGATGAAGCCGCGAAAGAGCATGATATTTTCTATAGAGATAACCCTAAAACCGAGGACAGACACCTTGCTGACAAAGTTTTGGAGGATAAGGCATGGAGCCGATTAAGATCAAAAGATGCTGATTTGAATGAGAGAGTTTGGGCATTAGCGACAGGTACTGCAATGAATCTAAAACAAACATTTGGGATGGGGATTGAACCACAACTTAAATTTTAATAATCATATAATAAGAAGACGTTTCGAATACCTATTGAAACAGCAACATGAATAGCTCAATGAATTGTTCATTGACTTCTGGTCAACGAGCCAAGATCCGAGCGGCATACAAACAAGGAAACGGGGTTATCATACAGTTGAGTAAAGAACAATTGTTACAAAACAATGGTAAAGACAGAATTAGTCTCACACAAAAGCAACATAATGAAATTTCTAACTCTCGAGTAAAAGGGAAAGGGTGTCGCTTGGTATTATCAAATAGACAGTTACAAGAAAATTATAAGGGAGGGTATTTACCACTCATTTTTGCAGGATTGGGAGCTCTTAGTGGGTTGTTGGGAGGAGGTGCTGCAGTTGCTAATTCTGTGATTGATTATAAAGATAGGCAGAAACGCTTGGAAGAAACGATCAGACATAATAAAGCTTTGGAAAACAAGAAAACAGGTGGAAATGTTAAACACCGTCCTCAATCAAAATCAAAAAATTTAAAAACGAAAAAGCGAACAAAAAAAAGTTTGAAGCGTTGAGTAACTTCAACATCAACTATTATGCTTCATCGAGTAAGCTAGGGATAAATAATTTTAGAGGAGTGTTCATGCGAGATACATTACCAAAAACTCCTAACATAATCGAGTGCGGAATAATAAATCTTGGTGACTCAAAAACGAGAGGGTCGCATTGGACTTGTTTTTACAAAGACAAAATGGATAAGTTTTATTTTGATTCGTATGGTGATGCTAACCCTCCGAAAGAATTAGTTTCGTATCTTGGTGGAAGTCGTTTATTCTACAATGAAGACCGGATACAAAATTACCACGACCCGCCTATATGTGGGCACTTGTGTCTGGTAGTTTTGTTCTTGTTGGCAAATGAACGAATTCCATTCAACTCTATATTACAAAAACTGAAAAAAGACAAATATTTTTGGGATAGTTGGTTTTAATAGAATTTTTACCCACCTCTGCTTTGCTTTTCAATTTTTTTTTTTTTCTTTTTAACTTATAATAAGAGGGAAAACAGCTGAGAGAAAATCTTTGGTAAACGAAACAATGGGGAACGTATTCTCAAAATATATGAAGGATATTACTCGCTCCGAGTACAAACACTATTACCCGAACAGTACTCAAAATTTCAATTCACCAAACAAAAGGACAGAATTTAACATCGATTACGGAGATGGATTTTCCATGTCCAAGTACCAATATTTCATCTCTGGTACGTTGAAGAAGGCTGATGGCACTGATTATTCTGCCGATACAAAGGTGAAGTTGGTTGATAACTTTGTTCCATATTTGTTTTCTAGAATCGAGGTGAAAAAGCACAATTACTTGATTGATGAAGTTGAATACCCTGGTGTTACTAGCACAGTTAAGAGTACTGTTTCATACAGTAACTCAGAAATTAAAGCTCTTTCAAATAACGGTTCTACATCACTATGTAGTGCGGAGAAAAACGTTCTACGTATGTGGGAATCTGTCACATTTAGGTCTAGGGTTTTTTGAAGATATTAAAATACCAATTTACAAAGGAGGATCTGTCACATTTAGGTCTAGGGTTTTTTGAAGATATTAAAATACCAATTTACAAAGGAGGATTCGTAATTTCCTTTATCAGAGATACAGATGCTAATGTTATTTACCGATGGAAAGTGAGGAAACAAGATGGTACTGTAACTGACCTACCCGCAGAAGGAAAAGTAATCATAAATGAGTTTTTGATACGAGTACCACTAATTGAATTTGATCCCCTATGCAAAATCAGGTTGGTGAAGGAATTAGCTGATCTAAAAAATATACCGTTCCATTTCAGGAATTGGCAGTGTATCCAAAAACCGAGTATCAACGGAAATACTTTTACATTTGATGTAACTAACATTTTTAGAAACATTCAAAATCCTACATTCGTGATGGTAGCTTTCCAATCTGAAACGGGTCCTCAGTTGCAGGATTCTTCGGTTTTCGGCTCTATGAACGTAAAAAATATACGGGTAAAGATAAACGAAAACGTTTATCCTGAAGAAATGGAGAACTTTAATATAACGGATGGTAACTACGCTCTTGCTTATGAAATGTATAAAGATTTTAAAAATGTTTATCAAAATAATAATGATATGCTTTACGATTGTGTCAACTTTATAAATAAAAAATGTGTTTACGTTATTGACACAAGTAAACATACGGATAACATTTCAAACTCAAAATCAAGTATTATAATTACGGTGGATTTTTCAGCCAATCCTCCTGAAGGAACAAATGTTTACGTGGTATTAGTATCTCACATAAACTTGAATTACGATATTTTGAATAACGTTGTAAGACCAAATACGTAGATCTTACCTAAAAATAAAAATTAAAAAAAAAAAATTAAAAACTTATAAATAGGTAAATAAATAAAAATTAATAAATAAAATAATCAATTTCAGGAATGGGAACTGTAGACTACTTAAGTTGGCCTCCGAACCGCCCCTTAATAGCCAACCCTTAAACCTCACTTTAAATAAAATACAATTTCCCGTTCCTGTTTTTTTTTTTTTTTTTTTTTTTTTTTTTTTCCTCACTTTTTTAAAAAGTGACGCCTATAATAAGAGTGAAGTAAGCTCTATTATAGGGTTCTTCTATTCGGGGATCTTATAATGTCCCCATGGTAAAGTATTTATTTTATTTTCCTCAACAAACCGTTTGTCGTCGTTAGAATTAAGAGCTTTTTTGTTCATTGTTATAGAGTACAATGTATGTTTATAACTCCTGATCAAATTTTGCGTACGATACTGATCCTTCCCCTCAAAGAGGCATGATTTCAGATCATCCATGTTCATGGTTTGTTTAACAATATTTTTTTTAATCCCTTTACATTTTACGTGATTTGCAAGCCCATCCTCTTTTCTGACATATGAATAACTATATAATTTGGATCTCAGCCCACAGAATTCTACCAGGGGGGCACCATTAAGTTCATCCTTAAATTTTCCAATCACCTTTTTATTATTTTTACTATAACACGGGTGACTATCTTTCAGTTCGCTCGTATCGAATTCATCAATATTTTCTTTTATGATTTGATAAGGGTCAATCGAAGTTTCAATAAAGTAGCTATCTGTATCGATGTAACACAGATTGAGATTAGGATCGTATTCAAGGAGTTTGTTGTAGAAGAAATCATACATTAAATGTTTGGACAAATCCAAGACTGAAAATCCTAGGTATAAGGGTTGATTAAATTTTATCGTGTTACGAGTCATATGACAAGCGACAAAATCTTCATCAAAAATTGTGAATCTAGAAAACGTAGGTTTTTTCGCTAATTTTTTTGCTCTTTTTTCATCACAGAGTCTAATATCTTGACGCTTCCGTAAATTCATCATCGTCCGTCCAAATACAGAATTATTCATGAGCTTATAGAAATCTTTTTCAAAGTCGTTTGAACTAGCTGCGCGTTTGTTGGTATTGAAGTCTATGTATGTTTTCATAAAGGGTTTCTGATTGAATTTGATGACGCGATGAATAGCGGTAATTTCCAAACCTAAGCTAATGTACAATTTCAAATTTTCTATATGTACAACATATCGGTCTTTGTTATAGAGAGTAGTACATAGCTTTTGATTGTGGTGTTCTGGAGCTAATGGGAGATATTTATGATGATCGTGAAGTGATTTTGGATAATGCAAATCAACCTCAAAAATCATTCCCTCTGGGTCATTTTCGTCATATTTTTTTATTATATTTTTCCAAGATTCCATATCATGGTTAGTTGAGGGAACCCATTCAAATTTCTCGTATGGGAGTGAACGAGACAAGGCCCATCCATACAGGTTATTTGCGTCAAAATAACTAAGATAATTAATCGGTTTACTAGCATCGTAATCGTTGAGGTAAGGATTGTTGGCTTTAACGTGCCGTTTCGTGCATTGGGAAATACCACCTCTTATGCCACTTTCAATCATCAAATACATATCATAGTCTGTAATCAGATCCATTTTTATTTTTGTTAATTTTAACATAGCATCCCAAGCCAACGAAGGAGCTGTAATGTAATGAGCTGGGTCAAGTTGGTAATTGTTTAAGCAAACGTTTCGAAAATTCTCGAAAACATCCGCTAGAATCAATACATCTTGAATGTTATATAAATCCGAATAATACCCCAGAGTTTTAAATTTTAACTTATTCCATACGCATAGATAGTGATTGTATTCTTCGAGGCTTATTTTTTTATTGTTGAGGGAATCGTGAAAGTCATTTTGAGACAGCTTTTGGTTATGGTCTAGTTTCTCAATCGTATCCATGAATTCATAAGGGAATATTCCTTTTCCTCGCATCATGGTAAAAAGCTCATTTTCATCATTTTCCTTTCTAAGAAAATATTTCCCACTAGCAGATTTATTCCTGATGAAGCTATTGAGATGTGTGAATTCTTCCGGTTTCAAGTTTTGCGCTAATTTTTCAAGTGAACTCGCCATGAACCTAAATGTGTCTACAAAGCACAGCTTCAAATACCCCTTTTTCAACCTAATCATGTTTTTTGAGAAGGTTATATATTTTTCTTCCGAATTAGCTAATACAGAGGTTCTATTTTTCGTATCACCATATTTGAATAATTCTTTTATGAACAGATGAGAATCATACCCTGATAAGTTATGACACAGCACTGGGATGTTTGTAACTAATTGTCTCCCAAGATTACATTTCGAATGACTACAGCCTAAATAGCGAGAGGTAAGATGGCAATGGTCTCTGTGTTTATCTGATTCCGGTTCAATTGTTTTTTCACAAATGTGACATGTATTCGATAGCTGGAAAGCTCGTTCCTCTTCGTCGGTCAATCGCATCGGTAAAGGATTCGCATATTTTTTCGCTATATATTTCAAGATTCCATGAAGTTTTTCGATGAGCTTGCGAGGAATATTTTCAAGTTCCTCCTGATTTTTTGCTCGGTAACAACAAGGTTTGTACATTTTCCCATCCACCCTAGATACTAAATATGTTGTAAATCCATAAGGAATATGTTTTTTCGTTTTTATAGTATACGAATTGTCATCATAATTTTTTTCGTCAGCCAATTTTTGGTCAGACAGCAAACATTCAAAATCAATATAAATTACAAATGGATGTTCGAATTTATTGTGGAAGTTTTTAAATTCCAAAATGCTTCCTTCAGGAGGCATCATAGGTTTAAGAGGCTGATGGTGGCCACAATATTTTAAATGTTCTGCAAGTTTATCTTCCTTTATAAAAGATGATAAGCATCTCCGACAAAAGAATAATTTTTCTTTGTGTTTGGTGATTTGGGAACGAACCAAGTAAGATAAATTCTTTATATATACATAATGGTTATTTTTTTCATTTGTTAAGTATAACAGATCAATTTGTTTTTCAGCACAATAATGATTAGATATCAATAGGGGTCTAATTTCGTTCCCAGAGATCTCATAAACGTTGATAGCCATACTGGGATAACCAGCATATCCATTTTGGCTCTTTTTCTCAAATTTAGGGATGTCATTAAAAGTCATGGGGTATTCAAATCCTTTGAAAATCTCATCATTCACTCGGTGTACATAATGACTTACATTTTGAGGATTTTTCCTTTGGATGATATCTACAGCACAACATATTGAATAAATGAAACATAGATTATCTGAAGTATTTTTAACGTTTATGCATGCTTTTTTATTTTTGACCCACTCTGGTAACTCTATATAACTCGAACCGCTCAGAGGATTGAAATTGCTCAAACTCAGGATTAATCTCTTAGGTCGATATAACGACCAACCTGATCCAGAGGCGGGTTGGTTCTGTGTTTCCCTTTTTTGTAAATCATCAAATTTTTCGTCTAGGACATTATTCAAATCAATATTTGTTGTAATAACGTCCGATTTTGTATGAAAGTACATGTCTGTGAATTGGGTTTCCCCGTCGATTTTTTCACGCGAATATGTCACTTCCAGGCTTAACTGCAACTTGATTGAAGGATTCAAAATCCAATATTCCAACAATTTGTCTATCATCGCATTTTTTAATGATGCCAAGAATGTAGGTATGTCAATAGGACCTTTAAGATACGTCCATATAATCTTTTTGAACTGCGAGTTGATTGTCACTATCTCTTCTGTGGAGAACGACTCATTCAAATTTCCTTGATTTATTTTGGTGTTGTTAATGTGTTTTACAGTTTTAAGATGACGAGCCCAGTTCGATTTCGTTACCAGAATATTACATACAGAACAATGTTTTTTACCTTGTATATGAGGTGGGGAAGTTTTTGGAACCGTGGAGTTCTGAGATTCTAAATGTTTTCCAGTTTTAAGATGACGAGCCCAATTTGATTTTGCTATCATAATATTACAAGTAGAACAATGTTTTTTAGAACTTACATTCATTAAAGAGGCACCACTAGTGCGAGAACTAGAGGCTAAGTTTTCGGAGGGTGGTTCGACCCTATATTGACCGGTAATAGAGTCTTTAACTAGTTTGATTATGATTCTCTCCCGATCTGTGGGGATTTCTTTTGGAGGAGAGTGAGGCGTCTTTTTAGAAATGAGTGAATTTTCACCTAACGATTTAACTGTTCTATCAGGATCAGCGTGAATCTTCCTTACAGGGGGTGAGGGGAACAGAGAGGATTCGACGATATTTTGAGGAGTATCACAAATAGGGCTCAACATGAGGGGAACATGATAATATTGCTCTAAATTTTCCACAGACACAGCAGATGTTGAGGGGAACAGAGAGGATTCGTCGATATTTTGAGGAGTTTCACAAATAGGGCTCAACATGAGGGGAACATGATAATATTTCTCTAAATTTTCCACACACACAGCAGATGTTGAGGCGCGTCTAGGAGGAGGCTCCATTTTGGCAGGTCTTGTTGGTTTCCTAGAAAGAAACTCTGTTAAACTATCTTTAATGTCAGGCAGTGTCATATATTTTTTAAAATCAATGCTTTTTTCTCTGCATTTTACCCACGTATCTCCACTGTTTTTTCTAGCAACAGAAATTGGAAAAGATTCATTTTTTGGATCATAAAATCCTTTGCTAAACTTATTTTCATTTTTGATGATATTATTTTTATGGGTTGTGGATTTTAAATGTCGAGCAAATTGACTTTTCGATCAGTGAACTGAGCAAATATCGCAATATTTATAAGTTGCGTCCTGAAAAGGGCGTTTGTCGGAGGAAAGTTTGTCTCCAGAGAAAGGCATTTTAAAAATTATTTTTTCCTTTTTAATCTCGATGATCGATCGTAAGAACAGGTGTCGGCACTCGTGATAGTACGCTCTTATTTATATAGTTCAAAATCGACGGTGTACGAGAATACTACAGCAGTTTGAAGTCGCAATAGGTAGCTCTCCTTTACCTAGCTCAAACTCGACGGTGTATGAGAATACTACAGCAGTTTGAAGTCGCAATAGGTAGCTCTCCTTTACCTAGCTCAAACTCGACGGTGTACGAAATTACTACAGCAGTCTAGCGATAGTACAACCTTCTTTATATAGCTTCGACGGTGTACTGAGGAAAATCATGTAACTGAGGTCTATTTATAACCTCGGTTGCTAAGGTGAAGTCACAAACAGCCAATCAGCGTCAAGCAATCATCCCAATTGTACTACATAGATCAGGTGAGGTCTAAACAACCAACCAGCGTCTAGCAATCATAGGTGACGTCATGAATAGCCAATCAACGTCCAATGTTTATATTGTGAGGGTGAAGGGGAGGGGATATGTTGCAAAATATTCATAATCCTAGCTTAAAAAAAAAACTATGTCTTACCTTTTGGTATATGCTTAACTCCATATCTGATGAACCATTTTACACTAAAACTGTTCACTGGAAACTGATCACTCCGTGTACGCCCAAATTCTAGTTTGCGAGACTGTGCACTTCTAAGTTTAGAATAAATTTGAAATAAAAATGGATCTGGTAACATACTATGATATTATTGTGTAATATGTTCTTGAAAATGGCTAAAAATGACACCAGGACACCTCGGTTAATAACACTTGGACGGCCACGGACGGGTTCTCAAGTCAGACTGAATCTTGTGAAGGACCGATCTTACCTCCGGGAACTATTTGCTGACGTTAGCGTCTGCAGAGAACGGATGTTGCTAAGCTGATATGACTCAACTCCACTGATTCCCCTCGAGAACATTAATTTTACTCTCGGTCGAGCCGTTCTGGAGGGAAAAAATCGAGCTCAACCCACAGCTAGTATCCACGCAACATTTCAAAAGTGTTTAAAACAAATTCACTTTTTTTTAATTTCACGTTGGTAGAATTTTGTTTCCAGCTCGAAACTATAAAAACCTACACACAGCTGAGCTGACATGACCAGTCATTGAGAGCTACGCACTTCACATTGACCCAGAACCGTCATGAGGCGGTTGTGTAGTACGTTTGGACAATGTAGTACATCTGTAGGTTCTATGTAGTACTTCGGGCTAGGTCCCCCAAATAGTATACTACTCACTGTAATTAATTTCGTGCGCGGAAAAAATTGACTCGCAAAATTTGCTAGGACCCCAGGGCTAAAACATGATACATGTTAATTTGCTCATACGATCATGCTGCATGACTGGAAATTTGGCAAGTTGGCTGATTATGTGATTCGGTTATGTCAGTCGCTGATTCACGTGACCCGAGTCATGACGGAAGATGTTCTCTGACGGGACATGTTTGTGGTTGAACATGACATCGAGGAAGACTTGTTTGCACATGGTCAGGCTAGCTTTTTTCTACCTTTAAAATGAACGGGTTATGTGTGTGTCTTTCCTCAGATTCGATAAAACAGACAGATGCAACTCAATACAATTGAGTAGAATCAATACTTACCTCAATTAGTGAAAAATGGACATGTTTGCCCTAGAGTGCAACAATCGAATTTACTTTTTTCCTCTTCATTTTTCTTATAGGTTAAGTATCTCTGAAAACGATATAACTATTGAAGAAAGGAAACAACAACCATGGACTCTGGGCAGCAAATAAAAATTGCCTGCACTTTGGTCATGGCATTTGGCCTGTCGATGGTCGTCAAGAAGGTCTGGGAACAGCGAAGAAAGAAGCCATCAGGAGCCTGGAAGAAGGTCGGAACTGTCACCGAGCTCAACTTGTATCCCCTCAAGAGCTGCAAGGGGATCCAGCTTGACAAGTGCAGAATCACCTCCATAGGTTCGTATGTACTACTTAGTGAGAAATGTAGGGAAAATGGTATGAAGAAGAAGTAGAAAACATGTTTTTATTAAACATGAGTAACTGAAGAAGGTACATGAAATATGATGATTAAATCTGATTACATCATGAATACATGAAATAACATAAAATAAAATAGTATCCACACGTCCCTTATTTTTTTAGGAACGCCTGATGAGTTCATCTACTCACAGTAAACAACTTTTATTAAATGAAATAATAATCTTGATGAGGAGTAAAATGAAAGAAAACATGCAAAATAGCAGTAAAACAATTTCTTCGAAAGAACATATTGAACTAAATTATGCTTATCTACAACCATAGTACAAACGAAAAAATTTTAAAATCATGCTACTCATTGGTAGATCGGGCTCAACCGTTTGAGTCACTAAATAATGTTCTCATGTTTCGCAATCAACGAATTTCCTATACAAGAAAATTGGAACTGATACCAGCTATTGAAACTTATTATGTCCTCAGGTGTTAAAACCTTACTCAACCACCGCTTTAAATCTCGAGCTCCATGCCACTTTGCAGTATTTAATCATATCAGAGTTACCCGTTTAAATGAGGTAACATCCTGCTGATGCAACTTTTCCTTATAAAGTTACCTTCTTGTAAAGTCATACTACAGGTACTAATAGTCTGTACTTTACATTACCGATTCGGCTGCCTTTTTAAATTCCCAACAGGTCGGTACCTAATTTTGAGCATTGTTCTAGGAATGGAAAATCTGCCGCTAGAAGGCCACTCAGTTCTAGGTGACAGAAGAATGGTGGTATACAAAGAAGATGCTTTGGAGATGATCTCAGCGCGCACCCACACTCACATGCTTCAGGTCTCCATAGAAGCAATTTCGGAAGATGAGTTCCAACTCAGCTACAACGGACAGCACCTTAAGGTTCTTTTTCAATTGCTACACTAGTATATTTATGTTCGTTTGGTACAATTTCAATGTTTACAAATATTTTTTATTTTAAACGTTCGCAGAACCTTTTAATCATCCAGCATTTTTAGTACATGCTGATCTGTAGGCGTATCTTTGAGGAATCAATATTTCTTGAACTCAACGTTTCTGAGTATGCCACAAATTGAACGATACTGGTGAAATTCATTTGGTCGAATTAATTCAAATATCCATTAGCGTTCTGTAAAATCAGATTCGACTACGTCATCCTCTTAATGGCTGTCTCAGTGACGACACTCTTACTCTCATCTTCCTGTTCTATTGGTGAAATCAGGAAGGATTTTATGCTGAAAATGTATATTGGATGTGAGCTGAACCTGAATTCGATATCTTAGTGTGAATACTCTGTCCCATCAAAATAGTCAATTGCCTGCAATATTATAATCAGTGGGTTGACGTTCTATCTGGATCGGAGAAGGTCCAGTATCTGTTATCATACCTACTTGAGATTCGCTGGTCTCTACTAGGAACCATGATATCTATATGTGATATATTTATGTGTATCCAAATATTCATCGTTTTATTTCGCTTTGCAGATTATATGTATAGTAATATGTATTTAGTTTTAGTTAGTTTTTTTTTTTTTTTTTTTTATTAAAGTTTAAGCCGCATCTCAACCAGAAGGGTCATTAGCGGCATTGAACAAGGTGTGTACAGGGACACTGGAAGTGACACGATTCTAAGGGGAGCCATGTGGCCATCCTTGACTAAAAAGGGGACTCCACTGGCAACTCGGAGGGGGAAAAAATGAGGGGTACAGTGATGACCACTGTTTAGCCCCCAAAGTGGATTAAAAAAATAAAATAAAATAAAACTACGACTAAGACTAGATGTAAAATAGGGAAATAACTATATACATGCTGTTATATACAATCAGCAAAGTGAAATAAAACTACGACTAGATGTATATAAATATATCACAGATCAGATATCACAGTTCGTAGTAGAGCTCAGCGGCTCTCAGGTACAACAACAGGTCGGACCTTGGGTCCGGATAAAACGTCAACCCACAGAGGGGGCTGATGCTGGACTCGGAGGTCCACAAGGGCTGGGCAGTCCTCCAGAAAGTGGCGGATGGACAGATCACCCCCACACCTCCCACACACAACATCTTGAGCTTCTGCACTAAGCAGGTGTCTGTAAGACGGGTATGGCCAGTGGCAACCCGGTTGACCTCTACTCGGTCCCTCCTTGGAAGTAGGGTTACGAAAGGGCCCACCGGGTTCAAGTCCTGAAGGACACCACGCAGACCAGTGACCTCACCCTGCCATTGCTCATGCCAGGTGGAATTGGCTTTATGTTGTATGTAGGAGATTTGATGCGTATAGGCAACATAGCAATGAAGTTATCACCAATGACTCTCCTTGCAAGGACATCTGCACACTCATTGCCATGAATACCCACATGGCTCGGTGCCCACATAAAAGTTATGGTTGAGCCCAATGTCGTGGTCTTAGTTGTGTTATTTTATTTTTTGTGTTTTTTTTAATCCACTGTATGTGTTAAACATGTAGGTACCATTTATTGCAGACTGCGGCGATGCCTTTCTCTGGGAAATTTTGTTATTTTTGTTTTTCCCCCTCCAGTCTGCCAGTGGTGTTCGCGTTTCCGATTAACGGTAGTTGCGCCACCATCGCATCGATAATGGTGGGATGGATCCTGACTCTACTCAACTCGCACTAGGCAAATTACCATTCCTTCATTGAATGTTTACTAATAAATCATTAACAACAACTGAAAACACCATTTATGACGTTTATACATCTGTTCACGAGGGGAAGAGTTTCCCATGAGTGACATTTCGATGAGTGACTACTCTTGCTTTTGATGGATGTCCTCAAGCCAGTTTTCGATTAGTGTCCCGACTGCTCTTGCTTTTGAACGGTGTCCTCAAGCCAGTTTTCGATGAGTGTCCCGACAGCCTTGCTTTTGAAGGATGTCCTCCTTCCGCCCACTAACGTACCACCTTCGCTTTGCCACATCGCGTCAACCAGTCTTTGCATCAGCTCCTATCACGCTGCACCGTATCTATATCCATTTCAATTTCGTCTTGAGTCCCAGCATCTCCCAACGTATATTTGAATTCCTATATTTCCTGTGGTACAAGAAAACCACCTATTTCATCGACATCTCATCGCTATTTGATTCCATCCTGTTCCCGGACATCCAAGGCAGACCTATTCTCACCTATTCTCACGATCAGCAAACCTGCAACCACGGTACTTAGTGCTGACCTGGATTCTATTCTATCAGAGGTATCCTGTATGGTACTCCACCATACCTCTCACCACGTGGACTCGCCTCGAGACCAGGATTTCGAATCACCATCATCCCTACAAGGACTTCGGCTCATCTATTCTCCCGGTCAGATCGATGAAATACCTTATATCTATGTAAATATCGAGATACTATCAAAGGAGCGCTCCACTTAGGATTTTCTATGATAAAACGTCAAATAAACCTATGTATCTGTTGAATATCTATTTTATTTCTATAGCCAGATCCACCTCAGGGCCTCTACCAGTCAGTTTTCGTAACTGCTGACGAAATTTACCAGTATATTCAAACAGTCCTCATGCCAGTTTTCGAGCAGTGTCCCGACTGCTCTTGCTTTTGAAGGTCCTCAAGCCAGTTTTCGATTAGTGTCCCGACTACTCTTGCTTTTGATGGGTGTCCTCAAGCCAGTTTTCGATTAGTGTCCCGACAGCTCTTGCTTTTGAACGGTGTCCTCAAGCCAGTTTTCGATTAGTGTCCCGACTGCTCTTGCTTTTGAACGGTGTCCTCAAGCCAGTTTTCGATGAGTGTCCCGACAGCCTTGCTTTTGAAGGATGTCCTCAAGCCAGTTTTCGAGGAGTGCCCCGACCGTGCTGGACAGTAGTCGAAAATAATAAAAATAAACGTCTGCCAAGTTGGCTGTGGCACATAGCTTCCTCGTTTACCTATCATGAATTTATAGAACATTGATAAGTTTTAAATGAACTTGGAAAATTCCATAGCGGAAAAGAGTAAATCAAGAAGTAGCGTGAAATGTCATAAGTGTGTTAATTGGTCAATTAAGAAACGAAAAAATAATAGGTACCTACTCAATTTAAGTTTGTGCGAGCGCGAATGAACTGATGAGTTGAAAACAATGAAATAGGTACGGGACCATCTACGGGTCCCTACAAACTCATCAAACGGAAACTCATCAAAAACGTGAGGTATAGGCTTTTTGACGAGTTTCCCCTTTGGGTGGGACACTGGTCAAAACCTAATGGAATGGAAAGTGGTCAAAAAGAATTTCAAATAGAAATCGGATATAAATTTGGAAGATGAAAAGTAGTTTACAATCATTTTTTATGACTTTCCTGTCCCCTGTGGAAACTGGTCAAACGCTTCTAAGGGGAAATTCATCAAACCAAACCTTCGGAAGGCTTCACCGTGTGCCAGACCCAACCGTTATAAGGTTTTTGGCCAGGTAGTTATTAGTGGTGGCGATGAGCTGTAACAATGGCAGGTCGTTGACCGAAAGTAGACCATTATCCGTCTACTACTACCACCATTTTTTACGAAATTCCCGTCACCTCCTTTTCAATGAGTTTCCTTCCAGGTAGTTTTTGACGAGTGTCTCGACAGTGCTGGATTCTAGTCGAAAAAATGTATAATGATTCATAACTGAATTAAACGGATAAATTTATTGGATTCCATTTTTTGATGAGTCGCTCGTTCAGGTGGAAAACTGATGATCAAAAATGGGGTTCTACGATTTTTTTATGAGTTTCCTGTTGATGAGTTTCCTAGTTCCCACCATCTACAACCTAAACCGCGCATTCGCTGAAAATTTCATCAAAATCGGATAAAAACTGTGGAAATTAAGGTTATTACAAGTATTTCACATTGGCGCATGCGCAGTAGCTATTAATGATACAATCGTGTTGAAATTGTTATGAGGTAATCAAGTCATCTTCTTCCAACTATCATCCAAATTTAAGCGAAATCGAACGACTAGAGTGTAAAAAAATAAAGCATACTTAATGGAATTTAGTTTGCGCATGCGCAGAAAGAAGTATTGATTTGGCAACAATGAAACTGATAGGGGACCTGCGCATTCTCTGACAATTTCATCGAAATCGGATGAAAACAGTGGAAATTAATGTCGTTACAAGGATTTCACATTGGCGCATGCGCAGTAGCTATTAATGATACAATCATGTTGAAATTGATACGGGATGATCAAATCGTCATCCCCCAACTATCATCCAAATTTGAGCGAGATCGGACAATTAGGGCGTGAAAAAATGGAGCATAATGGAATTTTCGTTTGCGCATGCGCAGACTGAAGTATTGATTTGGCAACAATGAAACTGACAGGGGACCGTCTACTCCCTAGCCCGCACATCCCCTGAAAATTTCATCCAAATCGGATGAAAACTGTGGAAAATAAGCTTGTTACAAGGATTTGCGGACACACTACAGACACACACACAGACAGACAGACAGACACGGAACCAAAGTTGTTCAGAATGGTCTAAAACGTAAAATACGAGAGGTCGTTTTGATTTTGGAGACCAACAATTTTTTTTCTCCATAAAGTGAAAACAATGCTTCAGCTTCCTTTAGGTAGACTAGGAAGTAAAAATAAATACAAATGCTAACTCTTCCTTGATCAATCCAACCTTTCCGAACATTCAAATATTCCTGTAGTATGTCAAATTAAACGTTTTCTTCTTTTAAAAAAAAAAAAAAAAAAAAAAAAAAAAAAAAAAAAAAAAAAAATGCTAACTCATAACTAATTATATGCCGATAAATTGGTTTGATGCAATTTTTCGACGAGTTTTCACCCCGCACGGGAAACTCATCGAAAAGTCTCGAGTTCAGATTTTTTAATGAGTTTCTTAGTACCCCACCAAACTATACAGACCATTCTGACCTATATGTCCATCTAATCTGAATTGCTGACTACTTGATATTATGTATTTTTGAGATGCAAGCTTGCGAACTTCCAGACCACCAAACAAATGTTTTGACGTCATAGCTCACCCTCACCATCTGTCAAAATTTGATCCCGTACGTATCTTTCGCAAGATTCCTGGTATACTCTTATTTCGCTGTACACATTCGGGTACACAGCTAGTACTTATAATAAGAGTAAAACATATTTTTAGTCCTCCAACAAATCCCTCAACAAATGATCCAGAAGATTATTACCGTGCGAGTTTTTTTTTTTTTTTTTTTTTTTTTTTTTTAAATACAATTTCTTGATTATTTTATACCCGTAATTCAAACGAGATTTCCGGGTTATTTCTAGTCGTGATGGGCTAGAAAAACTTTTACCAGCTATTTTCCAGCCTCAGTTCAAATCAGACATCATCCGTGTAGCCAAATTTCATGAGCGTGATATTGGAGCCATGGAAGGGGAACTTGAATTGTGAGAAGGTGCCTGTCTTTACAGATAATGATGAAATGAAATAATTTTATTTGTATAAGCCTTAAGGCATTGCGAAGAGTTGCACACAAAAAATACATTTACGAATAAAATTAATAGGTAGGTACTTATATCAGGTAATAACGAAGAGTACACAAAACAGAAAGTGGTATCTTCGATCAATAGATAAAATGCTGCAAATTACTACGCAAAATTGTATTATTTCTGTATTAGATAGCCCTTCTACGCAGATCATTGGTCTATGATTATTATTAAGCCCCCATATAAATAGTAAATGATCAAAACTTGGCGGCGCATTGTGCCTTCCAAAAGGGTTCACACCTTTACAGTTCAGGACCCCACAATTTTACGGTTTATAGTAGGTGAATGTTGAAAATTTTTCTAAAAATTTCGGAGCACAGGGGCTAGTAACGTCTAATTTATACAAATAAATTCTATCTCCAGGTGAAGAAACCTCAAGAAACAACAAATAGGATGATCAAGCTGTGGACGGAACAAGTCCCTGTGATAGACGCTGGGGACGAGGCAGCTGAGTGGCTCCAAAATGTTGTTTTCGACGGAAAACCCAACTTCAGACTTGGCTTTTGGCCGAATGTCGAGGTGAGTACCAGTAACTTGATCACTGACTTCGAAAATCACCAAATTTTGTTCGAAAGTTGTAGTAGTCCGCATTAGTCTGCCGATCCACACTAATGCTGCTGCATCCGCACGAGAGTTAGAGATCACTCCGACATGACTGGGAATCCATTGAAATGCTACGGAATATGGAGTGCTGGAAACAATATGGTCTACACATCTTAGGATTTTTTGGATAAGGAAGGGAGGGTTGTCGCAATATTTTAGATTTTTTAGATAATTTAGAGCAGATTGAGAATCAGAAAGTATTAAAGTATTAGAGTCCGGCAAGATGGAGGCGGCGTGCTGTAGGGCCATATGAATAGCAGTTAACTCTGCAGGAATATGCTGCAGTTTTTGTTCAGGCCAACACCCCTTGTTGTGTTATGTGTTTTGCAGTAGTATGCTGACGAGGCATTTCCGTTTTGTAGTTTTGAGCCATCAGTGTAAACACGGTTAGAGTAGGCGGAGTATTTCTTATTGATGAATATCCAGCGCAAGAGTTTTGCATCATTAGGATTGATGAACAGATTGTAAAAAGAAAGGAAACAACATAACATAGTGGTGGTGGATGCAGCGCCACTACTGCCTAGGTGGATACTACAGGAAGTGAGGAAGCAACAATTTATTATGAATTTCCCTGGAAAAAGCTATAAAATATGGGCAAATTGCCAAGACTTTATTCATCCAGTCCAAATTAGTATGGCGGAAAGTAAGCTAGCGAGTAGCTCAAGTTCTAAATTTGTGCCAACAACACATATATTTTTGTCTTTATTGAATTAATTATATCTATATAGATATTCTAGATTATAGTTCATCACCGCCTAAACTACGGCAAAGTACAGCATTATCCATTGTTCAGCTTAATGATTGTGATTCAATGCTGTCAGGTGCGAAGAAATATCCCTCACCTCGTCAAGAAGTTCGGGGCGTTTTTCCCGTTCGTGAGGAACGAGTTCACCGGAGCCTTCTCCGACCTCAGCTCGTTCCTGCTCATCAACGAGTCGTCCGTGGCCGACCTCCGATCCAGGATCGCTCAAAGGGTTCAGGAACAGGAGAGTCAGGATCCTACGCAAGACCCTTCGACCGTGTCGCCAAACAATTTCAGAGGCAACATCGTGATCAAGGGCCCGTCGCCGTACGAGGAGGACGAGTGGAACTGGGTGAGGATCGGCGAAAACGTCGTATTCAGGAACTTCAAGCCGTGCACGAGGTGAGTACGAGTTCTATGGTGCAATTTGTGTAACGACCGCCGTGTTCAGGGTTGCCAACCCCCCTAGCTCCACAAACTAAATCACTCGCGACGAACTTGTGGAAACCCATTTCAAAACGGAAGTCAGTAAAATTAAACCTTTACTTAAACGAAGTCTATTATTTATTATCTAAATATTTATGCAGTGGAATAGACGCCTACTGAGGAGAAATTAAAATAAAAACACCTACATTTTACTAGTCTTTTGAATTTACCGTTAGCTGACCAACCAAATGATAATGATATAAAATAAATCACATACCTACGCTTCGCAGCTCTATTTATAGGTGACAACAGTTATAATAATCTGCATTCCTTTGGATTACATCAGCTGATACGATCGTCATAGTTTATTAGGTAATTTTTACTATGTTTCAGCTGTTGCGATACATCCCATGTTGATTTTTTTCCGTGTTGAAGTTCTTGCCTTTAGGGAGGAGAGCAAACTATGAAGTTAGAGCTACTTGGGTGGTTTCTTTCGATTCTTTGGGATGATATCTATGAATTATTATTAAAACCCGTATATAGTAAACCTGTATTAGATAGCCCTTCACCGCAGAACACTGGTCCAAAACAAATCACCTACCAAACTGAGTCTAAGGTGCACTATCGAAATATAACTGGATGATGTCACCTACCAAAAGAAAAATCTACACCACATGAGATACATCGGTACATGGATATGCCTTATTTTTCCCCCTGTGAAATATGTGTTTTGTGTCTCAAGTTAAAAACGTCTCAATTAAATTAGCTAAGTTAGCTGATCAGAAAAGACCCAATCAATTCAATCGTCTCTTAAGTGTCCCAGAGAGTCACCATATCAAATTTCAACTTCCTAGGCTGAACACGAGACAATTTACCTCACTTTGCTGAGTAGGAATGAGCCAATTATTTCGATCGTCTCTTAATTTCAGCTTCAGAGATTAAATACGATAGCAATCGTAGCTTTAGGAGCCCATCAGCTGATCTGAGGTCTATGCATCGTCTAGTACCTACTGCTTACAAGTACCTACTACTCAACAGTATACCTAGTGCCTTCTTTTCACATTATTAGTTCATTATGGTTACTTAGCAATATTAGTTTAGAACTTAGCGTAATAAATCAGCTTTCCTTGACACTACAATAGATTAGAGATCATGAGATGTTGTGATAAAATGAGAGCATTCCAAAAAGTAGCAAACGATTTTCCTGCTATGAAAACTAAGGGAGTTACACTTTGTTAGTAACGCATTGGTTGTACGTGAAAATCAATAGAAATAGAAAACCTATGTATGAGTAAATATTTGCGGCCCAGTTTTGGTTCATGGCATTGATGTGTCTGAAGCGACTGGGCTGGCTAGATTCTAGGATCAACTACACCCCAAGTGGAGTCCATGTGGGAAAGGGCGTACTTTTCTCATCAAGTTAAAGGCCTCTTATGGCCTAAACGGCCGACGGACATTGCACTTTTGGAATCTATGCACCTTGAAACGTAAAGTGACGAATTTTGAGAGAAAATGAATCGTTTTTTCCTATACGATTACAAAGGCTTATTATTGGAAATAATAAAACAAAACGCTGTCTATTTCCATGAGAAATGAAGAGTTGCAATGTTAAATCGATTTCGACGTTTAAGCCATCATCAGCATGCAGCTTTCCAAAATATGATCAACCGAGCACTATCTATTCCAATGAGTGAACGACATTTATCCAAACAAAAATCAATTATCGAAAGCATCGCGGCCAGTAATGGATATGGATGATACCTCGTACATTTCCTAAGAAAATTCGCTGAAAATCATGAAATAACTTCATACGTTCACGCAGTCTATTTACGATTTCACTATTTCGTTCCAATTTTTCATTGATTTTTTTATCGAAGCTAACTTATTGTCCGTTCAAATCACTGATAAGGCTTGAAACGCCTCGAAAGGGGAAGAGAGTTCGAGTACACCCATTCTCTCGACACGGGACGCTTCGCGTATGCCTGCTAGAACTTGCTGGGGAGCACCGAGTACAGCGAAAATTACTTTCACTTCGGACGGGGAGCTTCGCGTAGTCATCCGTTTTTGCTCGGGTTGGTCTTAAAATGTTCGTTGGATTTCCTATTTGGACCCTTTCGAGGCATGAAATTGTGTTTTCCGATCGTGGTGAACGAAAATGTAGACTAAAACGTTGGTTTTTTATCAAGCGCTCTTCCTATTCCGTCGAAACTCATGAACTCTTAGCTTTGTATTAAAACCTCTTGTTTGAACGCGGAAGGTCTCGCGTTTGAAAGACACTTCCAACAGAAAAATAGACGGGGAAAACAAATACGTACAACCATCTAACATCCGACAGTTCTGTTAGTACTGAAATGTTCTTAAAACTAAACTTTTCGTGGTTCTACATAAGGTGCGGCGTTTGGGGTTCCACATAGTTTCATAAGATTTATTTTTTTTTATTTTTTCCGTTCCCTTGGGATGTAATTGAAAGGGATAGCAAGCTATTTTCAAATTTTCCCTGAACCATGGGCTGTAGGTAACCTTTATTTTACGTTTTTTGCCATTCCTTTGGGATTGTCAATAGAAACGGATTTGTAAGCAATTTTCCTCCCCCACCCGAACCATGGGCTGTAGCCCTCGATGGTATGGGGACTATATCCCATCGCATCTTTACACCCCACACCGAGCGAGCGAGAAAACCAACCCGTAGCAAGCGAAACGAGCAACATCCCCTACACATTTCAAATCATCCTTAGCGATCTACCGTTTCCAATCATTCTACATTGCCCACTCAACAGTAAAGACCATCGCATCTATACAGCCATACCGAGCGAGCGAAACGAGCGAGAAAACTAGGCTAGTATATTATAAATGATAATTTTCAACCAGCTTTTATACAATTCGATGCTAAATACAATTATTTTGAAGGAGTCGCATTAAGTTAGTATTAATATTGTACAAGCTAATTGACCACTACGCATTGATACCGGAAATTGTGATGTTGCAGATGCAGTTTGACAACCATCAACCCTAAAACTTCAGTAAAAGACAAGAACTTTGAGCCAATCACCACTCTCAAGACGTACAGGTACCGTATAGTAGTCCAGGAGCCAGGGCCGAAAATAGGTAGAAATTTGAGGAGGTTTGAGATTAAATTTTGAAAATTTAGTCCGTTCTGAGTGAGAAAATCTTTTCCATCTCAGAATTGGTGGAATACGAAATGGCGGTCTTATAAAGATGGCTTAATTTGCCCATTTTACAGTTTTTTTCTAATAATTCCTAAACCGTACATCCTACAGAAATGTTTATACGTAGCGAAGTTGTAGAGCATAAAAAAAAAAATCGATTCGATCCCGAAACTCTGAATTATCTCTTAAAACAAGTGGATAACAAATAATTGAAAATAGGGCTAATTTTGGGCCATCCCCCCCCCCCCCCCCCCCATACCTGCACTTCAAAATCATCTATTGGCGTTATTATTGGTCTGTGATTTCAGTCTGCTAAAGCTCATTCTACTCAAGATTAAATACTTTCCAAAGTTCGTACTGAGCATATGTTAGCATTGACTTACAGTCGAACTCATGAATTGTATGTCATTTTACATATAAAGTTCGCTAAAAACGGCCGTTTACTTTGTACTTAAATGGGAAATGGATTGAAAAAAATTTCTCGATACGAACTTAAGAAAGTATTTAACCCTGAATCGAATGAGGTTTGGTAGGCCTGAATCAGACCAATATTGAGGTCTCTAGGGATTTTTGGAGGGCTTTTAGTAAGTTTTGCTAAGGAGGGAAGTGTTTTATTTTGCTACATTTGTCTTGGAAATAAAGATAACTTGTGAAATAAATGCAATGTGCAAAATGCAAATGTCAATTACTAGTCCCCAAATTGATGATACCCTCAGTGGTTGACAGTGCTGTCAATATGGATCTCTATTCGTTCTTGTCATTCGTTCATTTTTTTTTTAATATTTATATAAATATATAGCAACTCACAAGCTGCTAGTTTACCATTAGAAACGTATCGTACCTAAGGTATTGAGAAAACGTTGTACCTATATTTTGTGATGAAACATCTGGTTATATTTGCAACTTTGTCTTCATGAATACTCATATTAATTTTACATTTAGATTAATAAAACTAAGTTCAATGCTCAATTTATTTATAAAATTTTGAAATAAAGTCAACCACAGGTGCAACCAAAAATTTGGCTGTCAAATACCGGATCAAAAAATCTATTGAGTTCGAAAAAACGAATTTATGATGTTTTGTGGCTTGAACTAGTGATTTTTTCAATACTGAGCAGTTTTAGGACATCCTGATGCAGCAATAGGTTTAAGATTCAAGTTTATCGAAATCCTAGGACGAGATGCAACCCTTTCAACAACTGCCTCACACACCTCCTCCCCCCCCCCCCCCCCCCCCCCCCCCCCCCCCCCCCCCACATCCGTAAATGTTAGTCTTTTTTTGCTGTTAAGCAGAATACATCTTAGAAAATGTTTAACAACTATGAAGTAGAACATTACAAAATGTGTGCGCAAAATGTATGCTGATAAGTGCACCCCAATTTCATCAATAGTGTGAGTTAAAAAATCAATAAAACTGAATAAAAAAATGAATAAAAATCCAAAAATGCGTTTTAAATGAGATATTTTTAGTTACCGATTTCAATGCACACAAAGTACTTAAATTTCAATACAATTTAACACAAATATAAAACAATACCTAATTGAAGAAAATTCGCTCATACGACTATACCTAGGTATCATCTCGAATTACTTATCGATTCTGTTTCTTTCATAGGAACTGATAAACTTAAAACTCACTCACTCCACTCTTTGTAGAATGACATAATTTCATGGAATTCTGCCACTACACCCACAGAGGAAAAGAGATTGCGTAGTCAAAGTCAAAAGATTAAAGGTAGGTAGGTAGATACTATGGAAAAGTAGTGGAGTAGTAGATACCATGGATAGAAGTAGTAGATACTATGGATCCAAGTGAAGGCGCGGATGTAGAAACCATATGAGCTCGGATCGGTAAGCGGAACTGGATCGGTAATTGTAATTCGGAACATTACAACGAGCGGGATTGGAGCAGGTTGGAACAGTTACAACAAAGATCGGGATCGGCACATCTCTAGGATGGATATATATATATATATATATATATATATATATATATATGTCGAATTTAGACTAGGTATTGTATTGAAGAACTGAAGTGTAACCTGATAATACAAGGTACAAGCACAGTAGTATTAATGTTGCCTGGTGGCAGACATAAACCCAGGCATTCAAAAATAAAGGTTAGCTTTAAAGCATTGTTTTCACAAATTTGGATTTGGTAAGACAGTGGCCATGCTTGTTCTTGTCAACACAAACGCTCGGGAAGTTGGTAAGAAAGACTGTCATCTGGAAAAGAGCGCTGCGTAGCGGGACGCGTGGAATATATACCTCGCGCCAAGTTCAAATTGTGTTAGGGTAGAGGGGCCAGTGTTTGGCACCTTAAGAGAAATTTTGACTTTGACAAGCATGTTTATGTTTTTTCGTTTGTTCAAAATTGAATCTTACACCTACTGCTGCATCAAGATGTCCTCAAACTGCTCAGTATTGAAAAAATCACTAGTTCAAGCCACAAAACATCATAAATTCGTTTTTTCGAAATCAATTTTTTGACACAGTATTTGACAGCCAAATTTTTGGTTGCACCTGAGGTTGACACCGTATGATTGACACAGTAGTCCTTCTGCAATAAATAATTCCGGGTATCACCAAAACATTTATTTCCAATTTTTACAAATAAATTGAGCATTTGAACTTAGTTTTATTAATCTAAATATAAAATTAATATGAGTATTCATGAAGACAAAGTTGAAAATATCACCAGATGTTTCATCACAACATATGTAGGTACAACGTTTTCTCAATACCTTTGGTACAATACGTTTCTAATGGTAAACCAGCAGCCTGTGAGTTGCTATATATATTTATATAAATATTTTAAAAAAATGAACGAATGAAAAGAACGAATAGAGATCCGTATTGACAGCACTGTCAACCACTGAGGATAGCATCAATTAGGGACTAGTAATATTCACATTTGCATTTTCACATGATATCCTATATTATTTCCAAAACAAATGTAGCATAAATGCAATCTACACAAAACACTGATTGAGAAAAACCATGGGAACAATCGAATTTGAAAATGAGGAGGGCATGGTGAAGCAAAATAAAACACCTCCTTAGCAAAATCACAAGAAACAGCACCAAAGAAATGACTACACGGGGTTCTGTTGGGTAACCTTCCCCAGTGAAATGTCAATCACTGGGTTCTTGTCAAGCACTGGTCCCCAACAGTCTATAGTTTTCGTACGATTTTGATGAGATTTTCCGGTAATGTGAGGGCTAGGATGTAAATAATCCCTTATCACTTCGACTGGAAACAAATCAGTACTTGACACGGCGCATGCGCAAACTTAAAATCATCAAGATTAATTACTCTCCTATTTTCAGGTTGCTGGACGAGAAGAGAAGAAAAGTGGACCCGTCCCCAGTGATGGGCATTTACATGGGATATTGGACGGAACAACAAACGAAAAATGACATAATTCAAGTCGGCGATCCTGTCTACGTGTGCGATTAAATATGTATATAGAATAAAAAACTTAATTTTCCTGGGAAGTAGGAAACTAGATTTATCGATAAATGCACCAATCATGTTACATAGGTACATGTATTGCTTGCAATGAAATTGGTTTCCCCAGGCAGAATTTCTGTCTCATGCTTGAATGTTGGGAAAATGTAACATGTAATGTGTATTTTTGCATGAGCTTAGAAGTAATTTCGGAGGTGGTGGGTTTGGGGGTTGTTATCATGTACCTGAATGTTGAGTAAATATAAAATCTATTTTCATTATCTACAAATGCCAGAAAAATTGGGCTATTTTGTGGCTGAAAACCTGTTTGTTTTTATACTAGTATCTTCCAACTTCCTATGTCCCTTTTCGAAAATAAAATTCCAGTGATATAGCATGACCGTATGAGCGAATTTTCGTAAAATTATTGTATCTTATGATATATTGTGAAATTTGAGTGCAAAGAAATTGTTCACTACCAATTTTATGGCCAAAAAATACTCGTTCTGAATAACAATCTGCAATTCGAAAAAAAGAGGTTTTGGCTTATTACAGTTTTATCGATTTTTCTACAAAAAATATTAATGTAATGCAAGTACATTTTTCAGCGTGGCTTGTTGCATACATTTTTTAATGTTCTAGTTCATTTTCGATAAAATAGTTCTGCTAAAAATATAAATTTAACCATTTTTAGCCGTTTTTAGTCATTTTAGAAATTTTTATTTTTTGCACATTTTGCGGAAATTATCCAATTTAACGTTCTTTAAAGTGCTGGCTAAGTAACTCATTCTTTCATTTGAAAAACTTGATTTTTTGGTGCAACAATGGAATTTTTCGTTTCAATCCTAAGGGCAGTAATCCTCTGGATTGACCTGTGCGTTGAACTACAGGAATCGTTTCAGAATGCCTTAACATGAATTCACATAAAGACATTGTTGAAAAAAATTGTTTGCAATAGCATTGCAAAGTCATTGCAATAGCTTAATTTTCTACGAAATTCGCAAAAACGGTTGATAGAAATGTGTTCCAGATAAAATTTGATGTGTTGCAATTTATTGTGAATTTAAACTTGCCTATTCCAAAAAAGTATCAAACCAAGGAATTATATCAGCCCGTGAGTTTAGAAGTAGAAGTAAAGAAAACTTCGTAAAATGCATTTTAATATATTTTTGTAATTCAATACCTATTTAGTACCTGTTTGTTGTTGCGTATATTTTAAAGTGCCATTTAAGGCCCTTAAAAATTTTGATTTGGTTAATTTTGCGGTGGGTAGCTCAAACTTTGCGGGAACATCACAGAGTATTACGTTTATGCACGTTAATTCTTTCAACCAGACTGAAAATAAATATTGTTATCATTTTCTGATTTATTTGTTGACCCGCATCAAATTTTTAATGCAGCTAAATTTACGTAAATCGCTGCACATTATTACACAACGGTTTATTATTTCTATATTATATAGCTCTTCTAAACAGAACAGTTGTCAAAGTTATCTGCATATAACTACATAGACGTAGACACCTACCAAGTAGAAATTAGGTATTTTGTATAAAGTTCTCAGTCGTGAAGCATGACTAATAGAGCGAATTTTCAAAGAAAAGTTGTGGGCAACATTAAATTAGACACTTAAATTGAGGCCAACCATGTATGAATAAAACTGAGGGGACGACGATATCACAAAGAGAATGTTAGAAAAAGGTAGCCGAACTCGAAAATGTGGTCAACTTTGGGCATTTTCCATCTAAAAATAGATTTTTCTCACTCATTACGAATCTTAGAGATTTTTTGTAGCCGCGAATTACTCGAGTGCGAAAAAAAATCTGGTGTAATTCTTGCTGACCGTTGTACAATATTGACGGATTGTTAGCAATGCCCGGTTTACAAATGGTGCGGGTCGTAGCGGCGAGTTGAGTAGAGAAGTGGTGTGTGCAGTGAGGAAGGTGTACTGCAGAATAGGAGTGTTGTTCAGCAGAGGAGATGTGCTGCAGAAGGAGGAGCCGGACCCGTGAAAGTGGGAGCCAAGAGGGCAACTGCAAAAGAAAAAGCTATTAGAAGCTGGAAATGATGTGATTTGTTCCAATGTACAAAGCAGAGTTTGCTTAAGGTTGAGTACATGGTTAATGCAATGTTGATAGAATGGCACATGAAAAGACAATAAATGTTTTTTCAAATTATCATTTAAAAGTCATTCGTTCCACATATAAATGGGAGGAAATGGAGGATTTGAGGAATTTATTAATGTTCGATGGTTTTGGGACACAGAACCAAATTTATTCTGAAAGCATAAATCTCAGAATGCTAATGAAAATTTAGACGTTGGAGCACAAAATCTGTTTTTGTTTGATCACAAGACTTGAGTTTATCTCAGAAGCAGGTTCTGGAAAACAAACTAAGATTCCAAGGAAAATCGTAAATTCTTCTTTGGAATGGTTAAACGTGTTAAGGGCATTCTGAATCGTGACAATGGAGACAGAAGAATGGACAATGGAGACAATGTGTATAAAAGTCTAGTGGATCATAATGTATAGGTGCTTGCGTAATGTACATTGTTGATATGGTTTCTATTGGAAATGGAAATTGATGAAATAGAAATAAGAAATTTCTATTACATAGTCCTATTAGAATTATTTTCAAGTCTAAGAAAATTCGAACGCATCTAGAAACCTCGTTTTCAATCTAACGTTCTGTTATTTATACAAATAGCTATTCCATTTATATATATATCCAGTTCTAAACTTCTATAACATTTCAATTAGGTACTTGTTAAATTTGAACTTGTATTAGAACCACAAGGGGGGAGATTGTTGTTAACAAAACGGTTAATTTTATTCAAAATTTACTTTAGCATTACATCACACATTATTCTCATCCTTACCTACACTTACAAACATCATCAAAATCGGAGGTATTCTATTGATTATACAGGGGTCCCCCCCCCCCCCCCCAAGCGCAACGACTCGAGCCCCCCCCCCCAACTCCCCCCCCCCCCCCCCCAACTAAAATATTTATTAAATAGGTAATGTAAATGATACACTGACGTGATAAAGAATGTCGTATTTCTTGTTTTACAAATGTAAGTAATTAATTTTTAATTGACAGTAAAACAAGTACAATAAGTATATGTAGAATTTCAATTATCTACAGTAACTATATACATTGCTCAAAATACACCATTTAAGCTACTATACCTAAACAAGCCAAAGTATATTATATTTAACGTTATTAGTTATATGCTGCTCTAGCGGGAGCTGCCCGCTAGATCGCTGACTAGTCACCACTCTCACCACGCACACCCAGTGCGGCGCGGTAGTGTCCAAGACATTACCGCTGTCATTATGGCACTCACAACGCATGCTCACAATACCTGCTTCTACAACATATTATCCAATAAAGTAATTCGAATTGAAAACAGCTGACGCTAGCAAATTGTTAGTATAAATCTTATTACTTGTTCATAAAAAAATTTAAAAAATACTCATTTTTCTAACCCCCCCCCCCCCCCCCCCCCCCCCCCCCAAAAAATTTTAACGACGCAGTTTGCGTCGTGACCCCCCCCCCCCCCCCCTGTGGGCACCCCTGATTATGATATCTCTGCGGAAAATAATTTATTGTATGGCTCATGTGAAGACTGTTTATAGTCGTTGCCAAGACAATGATTACTACCCATGCCATGTTATTCACCTATGTGGTCCAGTGATTGGCTGGGCCGTTTAGGCCACGAGATACCACATAATTTAGCCATTATGAGAGGAGACGGTTTGAACAAGTGGAATATGGATAATGATGTCATATATTAGTTCGTTTTAGTAGTGTCTATGGCCGGAGGCTGAAGCGATCCTATTCGGCGGCGGCGGACTCTGGTCACGTGCTCACAGTTATTGGCAGGTGGAGGTTTGTTGCGCCTATGGTTGAGTTGTAGTTGAGGGTGCCGGAGCTCTATGCAGTTTAGAGAGTCCGGAATATTGTAGTACGCCCATCCGTCTCATTACTAAGTTTTTCTAGATTTTCGAAACTAGGCAATTTTCATGAATTTTTAACTCTTAGGTTGTGTGTGTGACAGTTCCCGCGAGATCCAAGAGAATGCGCTGCGCGTCCGTCGCTTCGACGCCAGGCGTCCATTCTCACGTTCTGTGAATTGCTGTGGTTGGCGATATATGAGGATCCGAGACCCGAAAAATCTTCTTCTCCTAACATAGCACATATGCTATTAGTACGAGTTGAACCTCTTATGGTACTGTCACACCCCTCTTTTAGGCCCCCCGGATTTAGGTCCCCATTGCACCTCTGGGGCGCTTTAAGTTCATTGCGTGTGTTTAAGAAAATTGATTTTACATTTATTGTACACAGCAGTGGCGTAGCTGAGTCATTTCTCATGGAGGGGCAACAGTCGAGGATTTCATTTTATTATATAGTTTTAGTATTAATTTCTAGTGTTTTCTTGTGCTGAGTATACCTACGAGGACTGTTAGAAACTAACGTTCATATAACGCTCAATGGATTTTTGAAATGATTTGAAATCACCTGCGTTTTCATATTCACAAACCTACCTATGGATTATTGTAAACGCATAAACGCTCAATGGATTTTTGTAATGATGTGAAATCACGGACGTTTTCATATTCATAAACCTACCTAGGGATTATTAAATCATAATACTACAAAAAAAAAAATTATCCAAATAACTAATCAGAACGTGAAAAACTACGATAAATACGAATAGGTAGGTACCTACCGATGAACTTGAGAAGCACTAGGTTTATTATACTATTATTCTAGATTTATGTACTGCATGCAAATTCATATATTATACTTGTGGACTTGCTGTCTTACAGGTTTATCCTCAATTGTTACTTTCGCGTGAAAATAACTTTTTCTGGACAATATCACACAATTGTATTATATAAGTAGGTACCTACCTACGCGAAATAAAATACAGGGCATGAAACCGAGATCAAGAAACATAAAAAAATGTAAACAAACTCAAACCAAGCAATATGTTAGGTTAGAATAGAAATACTGCTTCACTAAATTATTTTAATCTTTTCTATTAAACTATTTCAATCACCACTGCAGGCTTCTATTTATTGTATTCTTGCTTCATTTTAACTCGGATTTTATTCGTAAATTAATGGTATAGTACAGTGGGAAACTGTTTTGAAACGAACAACCAAGCTTGATCAAGTAGACAGTGAAAAGTACGGGAAGTTCATAGGGGAATTGGTGGATACTGAACACTGGATAATTTTCTAGGGAAAAATCGCATATGGGCTCGCCCCAGAGATTTCAGTTTGTAGTATCCACATTTCCGTTTCCTTGACTAGGTGATTTTACTATGCTCCGTGGGGCTGTACAATATCCACGCCATTTTGCCCCTACAGAAACGAACCTAATAAACATTTCTTCATTTCTAAGAGCGTCTCATGTCGCTAGGCAACCAGAATCGTATAATAATTATAGTAGTTGTGTTTTACTAATTACATTCTTTAATTGGGTCTGCCCACCCTGCCCCTCCTCAAACTACGCCACTTGTACACAGTAATGGGCTTAGGTGTATCTTCACTGTATTGAGTCCTGTCTCATAACTAAAATGCTGGTTTTTCAAACCAATTTTTCAACTTTCTATCGCATAAATGCCACCCCAGTATTCCGAAGAGGCTTTCTTGAAGGCCGTGGCCTCCATTCGAAAGGCTAAACTTTCTTTGCATGCTGCTGAAAAGACGCATGTGTTCCCAGAGCTACAGTGTCGTGCCACAAGACGAATCCACCAACTAGAAGCAGTAGCAGAAGAACCGGAATTTGTAAGTTGGATAATTGGTAGTAGAAACAAGTTTCTCGCGAAAAATGGATATGGCGGTTTTGAAATTACCAAATCAATAACGTTTATATCCTAGGATAACCCTTTCATTTATAATTTTCCGGGAATGGGATGAGTCAATGCTTTGCGAAGGTCTTACAGCTGTTAGCACTGCAGTGAGACGAACAAGAATCTGGCTCGAGGATATTCATTCCTCTGAATTCAAAAGAATGAAGCTCCTTTCCTGTGGTTGAATGTGTTGAAAGATTCAAACATGCAGTTGAAGTTCACCCAAACGTTCGTGTATGCTGCACTCCTGTAAGCTCTACTCCTTCCAGCACCGATCAGAATTTGCATTCTATCTTGGAAGATCTGCGTCGAGCAAGTAATAAAGGTTATAGAAATAGTGAAAGGTGACTTATGCAGTAACTTTCAACGAGTATCAAGAGACAAGAAAGACAATAAGAACAATCAAGAGAAAGAGGAATAAGAACGAAAATTAGAAAGACTGAAAACTAATTTACGGAACAGAAAAGAAACAAATGGCAAACCACTAGGATAGATGTAAAAAATACATTCTCTAAAAAAATGAAATGCAGCAGTTGTAAACGGAGGTGTATCGTTCGGTGTGTCCAGCGGTCCAACGCGTGGCTTCGGCAAAGCATCATCTGCCTGCCCCTCGATAGCGGTTGGTTTCATGGTGGCAGTGGTTGCATACCCAGTCTGGAAGACGAAGCCCAAAAGCTTAAGAGCAGGCTGTGGTGTCGGCCATGTTTTCTGCTCCCATAAGGAATCAACGTTATTTTCCAGACGTCATAAATCCTCGAATCATGCACCGATTTCCAGGATTTTTTTTCAAATCTTCAAGTGGAACCAATCTCTAGCTCCGTTTAGGCGTTTTGGGAGGAAAATGTCACTAGAAGCTGCAATTCATCAACAAAGTCACAGCTAAGAGGGTTACTCTATTCGAGTGATGATTGTTTTGTTGGATGATGATTTATCGTAAATCTCCCCTGACGGATGTCTTCCTTAGCTCACACGCTTCAATTCGAGTGTTCAAACGACAAAATCGGTTGATTTTTGACGAGGTTCTACGATTGAATGAATTTGCGATTCGAGTTGGGACTATGCTGGTAGACTTATCGCGCAGGATAGTGCCGACATGTGAGCTATGTGGCTTGACAATAACTCGGGTACCAACCTGCTCAGTTGGTAGAGAGTGCTATAACACGCAGCTCCACCTGTTGTGCCATGAAAACAGGTACTCTCACCTTCAAGTGAGGGGCCCCCGACCGTGGGTGCCACTCTCCCATGGTATTCTACCAGGGAAGAGTTTCCTCCTTCAAAAGGAGGAAGGGAGGACGTAAGCATTATGTGTTGGGATACCCCCTTAATCAACCTTAGAATTTTTTGAATCCTGAGGGGAATAGAAGATAAAATGTCCCACAGCTCAATTAGGCCCACATTACTGACTTGGCGGACTATTAGCTTTGTGTTTTCATTGTCATAAAGAAGTAGAAAGTGGTGATGACACTCGTTTGAGAGCGATAGTCTTCAGTCGTCTCGTCAAGTCGTTGGGATCGTTTTTCCTCCATAAAAAATCAGCACACACGATGCCTTGCTTACTGCCCTTTACGAATTCTTAATTTTTATTCAGCTTGAATTTTCAGTTTTTTAAAACGTTCTATTAACTAACTACTTATGCGTATGCAAAAGTCTGACTGCCTATCTGTTTTGCGGAATAATATACTTATCCACCACCTAGGTATGATTTCATTTCTTTAATTTCAGTTTTGACAGATATAATCAACAATAATCGTATCAGATGTAAAATGTGCCTAACTATCAAGGTAATGACATTAGTATAACAGGAAAGGGACTTATAAGGTGTCCCATTACTATGTTTTTTTTTAGTGTTTACAGTTGAAGGTACCTAAAAGGTGTATGCAACAAAATTACGAAGAAATTATGGTATTCGCTGGGTAGAGGAGATCCTAATACATATTTTGCACAACGCAAAAATCAAAAACCGTTGAAAATAAATTATGTATTAGCTTTTCAAACTAAAAAAGCCCTCAACTGGTCCAACACAGTTTACCTAAGCTACCACATGTAATACATGATTTAGGGATATTGGCCAGAAATCGCACTTGTCCTCACTTTTGGTTTATTATTTCCAATAATAAGCCTATGTGATCGTATAGCAAAAAATTTTTATAACCCCCCCTCAAACTTCGTCACTTTACGTTTCAAGGTGCGTAGAATCCAAATTTGAAATGTCCGTCCGCCGTCCGCCGTTCGCCGTCCGCCGTTCGCCGTCCGCCGTCCGCCGTCCGGGCCATAAAAGGCCTAAGAATTGACTTAAAAAACCCGTCCTTTCGCACATAGACTCCATTTGGGGTCTAGTTGGTCCTAACGTTTAACCATCCCGATCGCTTTACTCGCATAGATGCTATGGGCCAAAAACGGGCGAAAAAGTGTCATTTCAAGGCTTTGTTAGACTAAAGGGCCCCACACACTGTCAGTTTAACTGCAGGTTATCGTAAGGCCGTGGACTGTGGTCGCCCACACACTTATCAGTTTATCTTAAGATCGTGGACTGCAGTTAGCGCGGACTGAAGGTGTGTGGGCGAAGGGCCGGCGAGGATCCGATGAGAGATCCGCGACAGGCAACGGCCTGTCAGATCATGATCGCAAAGGCTCCCCGCCACACACTATCAGTTTGCCTGCAGGCGCGTGATCCGTCGGCTCCTTTTTTCCCCCGTTTCGTCAGTTTTCCGTGCGATCAATTTTGAGCGTGTTTTCACAAGCCGAAATTGGACTGACAGCGGACTGACGGCGAGGATGGACGGGAAACCTACTTTTATTTCGGCATTTATTGAGATTTATCGGGCCTATCCGTGTTTGTGGAAAATTAAGGACGATGCGTACGCCAATAAAAGATTACCGGACGAGGCGTACGACGTTTTATTGAAATTCTATCAGAAAACCGTGCCGTCAGCTACCGTGGATATGGTTAAAAAGCTTATTGCTATTAAGTTATATGGTTAAAAAGCTTATTGCTTATTGTTATTGAGCTATTGCGTTCGTTCCGATTTTTGAATAGTGGTCCAAAATTTAAAATTTTCGTTCAAAAACCGTTTTGGGACGTCTATTGTTAGTAGAAAAATTGTAAAAATCGCTAATTTTAGTACTGCATTTTTTTTTTTTTTTTTTTTTTTTTTTTAAAGCGAATTTTCACAAAAATTCAGCGATTGCAAACTGGCGAACTGAGGTTCGCCTGCAGTCCTGATTCCTGTCCGACAGTCCGCCTGCAGGCCCCGGACGGATAGTGTGTGCGATGTTCAGGCGATGATCGGCAGTTTAGTGCGGCCGCCTGCAGGCCGTTGACTGGTAGTGTAGGGAGCCCGGCGATATTGGTCGTAAGTTCGTCTGTTGAGGCGACGGCCTGCAGGCGATCCCATAGTGTATGGGGCCCTTTACGCACGCACGCACGCCTGGCACGCTTGGCAGGGGGTCACGGTGGGCGGCGAGGGGTGGTGAGCGGGGAGTGGAGTGAGAGGAGGCGCCGCGGCACCTTGTGGTGGGTACGGCGTTCCTTCGAGGCATGAATATATGTTTTTTTCTAGGTCATATTTGTGTGTTAATACCAATGCTTTTCCTACGCATATTTAATAACATATCCTCTCGACTTTTCGTACGTGGTTAGATAATGATATTATTAAGGCAATAACTATTTGAATAGATAGGAGCTCAAATCGAGAAATATAAACATGCGTATATAATTATAGAAGTATAGGTTGTGGCAACTCGAAATAGGACACGCCGAGGAGTCTGGACGGGCCTTATGACGTACGCTAGCCAACTAAAACTACGATCATACTCAATTGAAAAAACGCTGCAAATTATTTCACAAAGGTTTATTATTGTTTCAATTGAGTATGATCGTAGTTTTAGTTGGCTAGCGTACGTCATAAGGCCCGTCCAGACTCCTCGGCGTGTCCTACTTCGAATTGCCACAACCTATACTTCTATAATTATATACGCATGTTTATATTTCTCGATTTGAGCTCCTATCTATTCAAATAGTTATTGCCTTAATAATATCATTATCTAAGTACGTACGAAAAGTCGAGAGGATATGTTATTAAATATGCGTAGGAAAAGCTTTGGTATTAACACACAAATATGACCTTGAAAAAAACATATTCATGCCTCGAAGGAACGCCGGCGCCGTACCCACCACAAGGTGCCGCGGCGCCGGCGCCTCCTCTCACTCCATCCCCCCCCCCCCCCGCTCACCCCTCACCACCCACCGTGACCCCCTGCCAAGCGTGCCAGGCGTGCGCGCGTCGAAAATGACACTTTTTTGCCCGTTTTTGGCCCATAGCATCTATGCGAGTAAAGCAATCGGGATGGTTAAACGTTAGGACCAACTAGACCCCAAATGGAGTCTATGTGCGAAAGAACAGGTTTTTTAAGTCAATTCTTAGGCCTTTTATGGCCCGGACGGCGAACGGCGGACAGCGAACGGCGAACGGCGGACGGCGGACGGACATTTCAAATTTGGATTCTACGCACCTTGAAACGTAAAGTGACAAAGTTTGAGGGGGGGTTATAAAAATTTTTTGCTACACGATCACATAGGCTTATTATTGGAAATAATAAACCAAAATAATAAACCTTTGTGAAATAATTTGCAGCGTTTTTCCACTCAGCGCAAAGCGTTTTGATTTTTTCTTTCGGTGTTTTCCCCATTTTCTGTTGCAAATACCAATTAATGAACATTATTACGTGAATCTGCGTGAAAAAATGCCCCAAAATCATGTCACATGTGGTAATATAATATCTTCGAAAATTCATTATTTAACACTTAGCGCGGAATTGCGATCGTCTTTGCGCCAGGCCTGTTAGTGTGTGTCCGTCGTGCTTCCGCAAAACCTTGTAACAATTCGATTTGGATGAATTTTCAGGGGATGTGCGGGCTAGGGGTTAGACGGGCCCCTATCAGTATCATCGTTCGTGACTCAATACCTCACTCTGCGCATGCGCAAACGTAAATTCTACCAAAACTCATTTTCTCATGCCCTAGTCGTCTGATCTTGTTCGAATTCGGATGATAGTTGGTGGATGACAATTTGATCATCTTATATCAATTTCAATATGATTGTATTATTAATAGCTACTGCGCAAGCGCCAATATGAAATCCTTGCAACAAGCTTATTTTCCACAGTTGTTATCCGATCTGGATAAAATTTTCAGTGAATGTGCGGGCTAGGGGGTGGACGTTCCCCTGTCAGTTTCATTGTTGCCAAATCAATACTTCACTCTGCGCATGCGCAAAAGTAAACTCTATTATGCTATATTTTTTCACGCCCTAGTCGTCCGATCTCGCTCAAATTCGGATGATAGTTGGGGGATGACGATTTGATCATCCCATATTAATTTCAATATGATTGTATCGTTAATAGCTACTGCGCATGCGCCAATGCAAAAAACTTGTAATGACCTTAATTTCCACAGTTTTCATCCGATTTTGATGAAATTGTCAGCGAATGCGCGGTTTGGGTGGTAGATGGTTCCGTACCTATTTCATTGTTTTCAACTCATCAGTTCATTCTGCGCTTGCACAAACGTAAATTACATTGAGTATCATTTTTTCGTTTCTTAATTGACCAATTTCAACATTTCACGCTACTTCTTGATGTACTCTTTTCCATTATGGAATTTTTCAAGATCATTAACAACTTTTCAGTGATCTATACATTCATGATAGGTAAACGAGGAAGCTATGTGCCCCACCCAATTTGGCAGACGATTTTTCTTTGGCTTATGTTATGTTTTTTTCACGAAATACATTTCATTTAATTTCTTTACTTACCCCCCTCTTTGCCTAGTAAGGGGTCGCGGCGCCGCTGACCCGCTCGCCTCGCCTGCTTTATTTTTCGAGGGTGGAGCGCCGTTTTTTCGGGCCGCTTTTCGAAATGTCACGGACGGCACCGGACGTTGCCGTGGGAGGCGGCCGATCCCCGCGCGGTGTCCTAGCAACGGAACGACGCCTGCTGTAAATGGAGTTGCGGTGATGAAACTAGCAATCAGAATCAGAACAGTTTGATCACTGGTTAGGTCTGTGGTTGAATAGTAGACTTCATTCTAAGTAGCGAATTTTTGAAAAAGTCGAGCTATTGCGATGGCTCTAAAAAAATTTAAACTAACAATTTCTTAATGGAAGCCGGCCATAGGAATTACACAAGGGAATGAAAATTTTAAAAAGTCTGCCAAGTTGAGTGTGGCACATAGCTTCCTCGTTTACCTATCATGAATGTATAGATCATTGAAAAGTTTTTAATGATCTTGAAAAATTCCATAGCGGAAAAGAGTAAATCAAGAAGTAGCGTGAAATATCATAATTGGTCAATTAAGAAACGAAAAAATGATACTCGATGAAATTTACGTTTGCGCAAGCGCAGAATGAACTGATGAGTTGAGAGCAATGAAAAAGGCACGGGACCATCTACAACCTAAACCGCGCATTCACTGACAATTTCATCGAAATCAGATGAAAATTGTGAAAATTGAGGTAGTAACAAGTATTTCACATTGGCGCATGCGCAGTAGCTATGAACGATACAATCATATTGAAATTAATATGGGATGATCAAATCGTCATCCCCCGACTATCATCCAAATTTGAGCGAGATCGGACGACTGGACTGAGGAGTGAAAAAATATAGCAGAGTTAAGTAGGTATTGAGTCAAAAACGGCACATCCCCTAAAAATTTCATAAAAATCGGATGAAAACTGTGTGTTGAAAAAATAGTTAAAAACGCAGACAGATCGATAAGTAGGGGAAAACACGCCGAAATTTAATCTAACTTCTCTCATTTCTATTCTGTATGGCTCACCTCTACTATACTTTAATATAAAATCATATTTACTTTTATTTTTAATCAAGTACATTACAACGATCTCTGCATACGTCTGGAAAACATTGAGTATTCTCAATTCTCGTAACAGATACTCTATAGGAAATCGCATTGGCTTTCCAAAGGTATACGTTAGTATCCTGTTATGCATTCTATCCAAGGGATCCATTAGTGTCCTACGAGTGCCCCCCCTCCCCCCCCCCCCCTAAACAATAATGCCGAACTGGAGAAATGGTTGGACACAGGCACTGTACACCATCTCAAAACATGCCGAGGTAAAAAAATTATATACAATTTGGTATTACTTGGCTAGTGTTTGGTGCTTGTACAGTGTACACACAGGCATGTGAACACATTTATTTGAATTGAAAGTTAACGATGATTCAATTAAAAATTGGTTAATATAACTGAAATCGTCTTTGGTATTACTTATGCAACTTTCCCATTAACTCCTGCACTTATTAGAGCTGTCATCTGCAAATAGAAATAATTTCCTTTTAAGTGTCAAGTTATTAATTTCGCTCATATAAAACAAAAAAGCCCTAAAGCTGTGCCCTGACACGCGCCAGAGGTTCTAAGGCTGCCCTGGCATGCGCCAGAGGTTCTAAGGCTGCCCTGGCATGTGCCAGAGGCCCAATGCTGTGCCCTGGAACGCGCCAGAGGCCAAATCGATACTCCACTCTGCGAATGTGTAAACGTAAATTCCATTATCCTCCATTTTTTCATACTCTAGTCGTTCGATTTCGCTTAAATTTGGATGATAGTTGGAAGAAGATGACTTGAAAACCTCATATCAATTTCAACACGATTGTGTCATTAATAGCTACTGCGCATGCCCCAATGTGAAAAACTTGTAATGACCTTAATTTCCACAGTTTTCATCCGATTTTGATGAAATTGTCAGCGAATTCGCGGTTTAGGTTGTAGATGGTCCCGTACCTATTTCATTGTTTTCAACTCATCAGTTCATTCTGCGCTTGCACAAACGTAAATTACATTGAGTATCATTTTTGGTTTATTATTTCCAATAATAAGCCTATGTGATCGTGTAGCAAAAAATTTTTATAACCCCCCCTCAAACTTTGTCACTTTACGTTTCAAGGTGCGTAGAATCCAAATTTGAAATGTCCGTCCGCCGTTCGCCATTCGCCGTCCGCCGTCCGGGCCATAAAAGGCCTAAGAATTGACTTAAAAAACCTGTTCTTTCGCACATAGACTCCATTTGGGGTCTAGTTGGTCCTAACGCTTAACCATCCCGATTGCTTTACTAGCATAGATGTTATGGGTCAAAAACGGGCAAAAAAGTGTATTTTTCGACGCGCGCACGCCTGGCACGCTTGGCAGGGGGTCACGGTGGGTGGCGAGGGTGGGGGGGGGGGGGGGGGGGGGGGCGAGCGGGGAGTGGAGTGAGAGGAGGCGCCGGCGCCGCGGCACCTTGTGGTGGGTACGGCGCCGGCGTTCCTTCGAGGCATGAATATGTTTTTTTCAAGGTCATATTTGTGTGTTAATACCAAAGCTTTTCCTACGCATATTTAATAACATATCCTCTCGACTTTTCGTACGTACTTAGATAATGATATTATTAAGGCAATAACTATTTGAATAGATAGGAGCTCAAATCGAGAAATATAAACATGCGTATATAATTATAGAAGTATAGGTTGTGGCAATTCGAAGTAGGACACGCCGAGGAGTCTGGACGGGCCTTATGACGTACGCTAGCCAACTAAAAATACGATCATAAAAAATAATAAACCTTTGTGAAATAATTTGCAGCGTTTTTCGTTTCTTAATTGACCAATTATGACATTTCACGCTACATCTTGATTTACTTTTTTCCGCTATGGAATTTTTCAAGATCTTTTAATCTATAAATTCATGATACGTAAACGAGGAAGCTATGTGCCCCACCCAACTTTGCAGACTTTTTTTTTTTTTTTTTGTTTTTCAACCATGAATTTGGGCTAGTTTTGGATCGTATATTAGAGTCCAAATTTCATTATGGAAGGGGATGAATGGAGGGGGTAATGATATCAAATCGTGATGTTTTAACTATCCTCGTCAGATTGCACGCATTATTTTCCGATATGTTTTATTGTCGTGACTATTTCTTCCTTCGATACGGGCTTCAATTCCCTTTTCTTCATGTACGCAAGGGGGGTTGCATGCACAGGTAAGGGTGTTTGCACATCGCAGAAAGGGGGTTGCAAGAATCGTTAAGTGGGTAGCAAGAATTGGTAAGGGGGGAATCGGGTGGTCTTAAGTAGAGCAAGTACCCATCACACGGGCGGCGGTCCCTCCAAATGAGATGCAGCTCCTTATTTAAACTTTACAAGTGAGGAGGGCGGGGCGCTGGCAAGGCCGCGGTCGCGAGCCTCGCTGCCAGAATTTCGGTCGGATCAACAAATGCTGACCTTTTGTTGTTAGCACCTGAATGTTTAAAGAAAAAAAACCCCTCGTCTCAAAGCTTTCTCGGCCAAATCTATCACGAGGAAAAATTGATTTGTTGATTGATTGATGGTCTGGAAACGCACTCCACTAATCCCTACTTCCTACCTTAACTCTACCTAAAAGTAGCGGAAGCTTTGTTTTCACTTTCGGGAGGAAAAACATTGGTGGTCTCCAAAATCAAAATTTCCACTCGTATTTTACGTTTTAGACCATTCTGAACAACTTTGGTTCCGTGTCTGTCTGTCTGTGTGTGTGACTGTCGTGTATCCGCAAATCCTTGTAGCAGGCTTATTTTCCACAGTTTCCATGCGATTTGGATGAAATTTTCAGGAAATTTCTCTCTCTCTCTCAAATTTGGATGATGGTTGAGGGATGACAATTTGATCATTCCTTATCAATTTCAACATGATGGTATCATTAATAGGTACTGTGCATGCGCCAATGTGAAATCCTTGTAACAACCTTATTTTCCACAGTTTTCATCCGATTTGGATGACATTTTCAGAGAATGTTTGAGCTAGGGTTAGACCAGGGGTGCTCAAACTTGAACTGCTGGCGATCTACCTCAATATTTTTAGACTACTTACGATCGACTCTGAGAGGCTGCATGTATGTGTGATGCAGGGTTGTCGTACATACACGATACACCCTACCTACCTAGGTAGGGTGTACCGTAGCATATATAGATATTAGCTTTCCGCACAATTTACATTATTTTAGTCAAGGTTTGGGTTAGGTTTACTTAAGTTCTTCTCTACAATATCAATGAAAAAACTCCTAGTTATTCAAAATTGCGAGTTTATTCGTTGTTACAAAACAAAAGAGTTACATATGGTGTTAAACTCAACTAAGGAGTGACTTTGGATGTTGAAGCGTGGCACTGCATGTCCTCAGCATACTTTCCATAAGATGGTGCGTAACCACTGAGTGCCAATCGCAAGCATGATGACATATGATTGTCAGTTAGTCGATTGCAATATTTTGACTTAATTATCTTCATTTCAGAAAATGCAGACTCGCACAAGTAAGTTGACCCAAACATTGCCGTCAGCTGAAGGACGATTTGCCTTAGATTCGGATATTTATCTTCAGATATAAAACATCAGAAATTTGTATCAGATGCTGTAGCTTTGAGATGTATATCTGATATAATCTGCACCAACTCATTTTCAACAGAACATGAGTTCATATTAAACTGACTTGCTACTTCAGTAGCTAATTCCTCAATGTTTTTACATGAAAAAGGATAACTCAAAAATGATGCTATATTTGCCAATTTACTGCAATCATAAAAACGCATTTCGAATTGTCCCAAAATATTTGATAATTCAGCCTTATACGTATCATAATTCAACTGAGGAATCCTTGCTTTCAAAGACGGAAAATGTTTCAGATCCTTTCTTTTCAGTTGATCTAAGTTGCAATTTACATTTGAATGCGTTTACTGCGCTAATCATATCAATAATAGTTTTTCCTTTACCTTGAAGCTCCAAGTTAATGGTGTTTAAGTGCATTGTGATGTCAATCAAAAATGCCAAATCAGTCAGCCATTTTTCGTTTTTCAACATCTCAGTGTCATCACCTCTTTCGTCTAGAAAAGCTGTTATTTCGGGCAATAATTCTTGAAACCTTTCTAGGAATTTTCCGCGACTCAACCACCTGACGTCCGTGTGAAGAACTAAATCAGTGTGTTCAGCTGACTCCCTATCTTCCAACTGCAACTTAAAGAGCCGCCGTTGCAAGCTACGTGCACGGATGGAATACACAAAGTTTAAAACTTTTGAACACAAAACTTGTTGATGTATAATGCAATGGAATGAAAAACATGAAGGGAATTCTTCATTAGCTCGACACAATGCCACAAAACCGTTCTTGTTTCCAGTCATTGCTGGTGCTCCATCGGTTGTAATGCACACTGATTTATATATTGGTAGCTTGTAGTTTTTTACAAAATTGATGAAAACGTCATATATATCTTCGCCATGGGTCTTCCCCTTCAGAGGAATGATTGTCAAAAATTCTTCCTTAGCCAACATGTCATTGAAAACCTATGTTTAGTTACCTACTTATTAAAAATTTGTTTCTTCTCGAGATCTACTCAAAAAGCACTCGCGATCGACCGTTTAAGCACCCCTGGTGTAGACGGTACCCTATTACTTCCATTGGTGCCAAATCAATACTTCACTCTGCGCATGCGAAAACGTAAATTCCATTATGCTCCATTTGTTCACGCCCTAGTCGTCCGATCTCGCTCAAATTTGGATGATAGTTGGGGGATGACGATTTTATCATCCCATATCAATTTCAACTTGATTGTATCATTAATAGCTACTGCGCATTCGCCTATGTGAAATCCTTGTAACGACGATAAGTTCCACTGTTTTCGTTGGTCAGAGAATGCGCGGGTTAGGTTGTAGATGGTCCCCTAACAGTTACATTGCTGTCAAATCAATACTTCATTATGGGCATACCCAAGCGTAAATTCCATCATGTTATATCTTGTCACTCTCTAGTCGTTCGAGTTCGCTTAAATTTGGGTGATAGTAGGAAGAAGATGATGGGTAAACGAGGAAGCTATGTTCCACACCCAACTTGGCAGACGTTTTTTAGTGTTTGTTATGCTTGATTTTCCGTGTTTTTGAGGGAAAAACTAGTAAGTTAAAGTGTAAAACTTGGTTATAATAGAGACCTACACAATCGGACTATAGGATATTGCATGTACCTGTACAATCGTCCTACAAAGATTGTGTACGCACTTATACATCCAGCTTCAAAGAGGAGTGTATGAACCTCTACAGTCTTCCCACAAGGGTTGTGTACGCACATATACATTCAGCTTCTAAGAGAAGTGTATGTACCTGTACCACCGTCCTATTTGGGATTTGTATGCATATATGCATTCGGCCTCTAAGGGAAATGTGTATGCCTATATATTGGCCTATGAGGAATTTTATTTATACCTACACAATTGGGCTATTGAATACTCAATGTATCTACCTATACACGCAGATTATAAGAGAAGTGTATTTACCAACACAATCGGACTATAAGGGTTGTGTATGCACATATACATTCAGCGTATAAGAGATGTGTATGTACCTACCCGTACCACCGTCCCGTAAGGGATGAGTATGCATACACACCTACATTCGGCCTCTAAGGGATACGTGTGTGCTCATACATTCGCCCTATAAGGAATTTTTAAATTCACCGACACAATTGGGCTCTAAAATACTCTATGTACCTATCAAGCGGACTATAAGAGAAGCGGTGAACCTATACAATCATCCTATGAGGGTTGTTTATGCACACGTACATTCAGCTTATAAGATAATATATGTGTATGTACCTTCCCGTACCACCGTCCTATAAGGGATGTGTATGCATACAAACCTATATTTGGCGTGTTAGCGATATGTGTGTACTTATACATTCGGCCTATGAGGAATTTGTATGAATACCTAAACAATCAGGCTATAAAATACTCTATGTACCTTCCTATACTAGCGGACTATAAGAGTAGTGTATTTATCCACACAATCGGACTATAGGTGTGGTGTGTACCACTACAATCATCATAGAAAGGTTGTGTAAGCCATGGGCTTGCCCTATGGCTCATTGGTATATTCCATGTACAAAAAATTAGATATTGATGATGTTCTTTATTTTCATGGAATAAATTTCTCATTCATTCGTTCGTTCATTCATTCATAAACATTCAGCTCCCAAGAGAAGTGTAAGTACGAAGGCGAATTTTCATGGGTTGATCCACATACATATAGCCTAGAATAGTTGATCCACATATACAGCCTGTAAAAGATGTGTGTAGTGGATTTAGATATGTTTTACTTGGCGTAGGTAGGCCAAGTCGGACATTTATATTCCGGTTATATGCCATGGTTGAGATTGGTATGGTCTCTGGCCGTGGGGTGTTCTATATTTATACCTCCCACTGCTCCTACCCGAGAAAAATGGGCGTGGCTTGTTTTGAGTGCAGTCACCCACTTCTCGTCAAATTTGGTAGAGGGTACGCGCCCTCTGGCGGATTTTCGGGGAGTTTTCCCCTTACTTTCTGTTATGTTGAAAAGAGGTGGTGGATTTCACCACAATGTGTGACAATCTACGGATTCCATTGAACGGATCACCGTAACAGTTTTCGATAGCTGTTACAGATGCGTACGTACACTCGGCCTATGAGATAATTCTGGATCCAGCGAGGCGAAGGTCGGGCCCGGAACAATCCGCTGTAAGGCTCCTCCCTGCGGCCACAGCTGCCCCTCATCTCATCCCCCCCCCCCCCCCCCCCCCACATCGCTCTCCATCTCAGCCTAAATTTCTTTCGAAAAGGTCACGGCCCTCGTCCGCCCCACACCCTCCGCACTCTAAATAACCGTTTAATCAATTATTACTTGATAGGTCCTGAACACCAGCCCTACCTACTAACCTACCTAAATAGGCTTACGAATCGGTGAGGATGTGCCACTGATATAGTAGGTACCTACTCAAGGTTCAACACAAACTAGTGATAGACATACTGCATTTTCACGTCAAATTGGAGGTTTTACATAACAATTTAGAAGTTTTCCATTTCAAATTGGAGGTTTTGCACATCAAATTGGAGGTCTTACGCAAAAATTTCGAGGTTTTCCATTTCAAATTGGAGGTACACATTGGTGGAATATCAAGCCCTACCTACTAACCTACCTACCTAAACAGGCTTACGATCCGGTGAGGATGTGCCCCTGATATAGTAGGTATGTACCTACTCACGGCTCTACACAAACTAATGATAGACATACTGCACTTTCACGTCGAATTGGAGGTTTTACACATCAAATTGGAGGTTTTACGCGAAAATTTCGAGGTTTTCCATTTCAAATTGGTGGTTTTACACACCAAATTGGAGGTACACATTGGTGGAACACCAGCCCTGCCTACTAACCTACCTAAACAGGCTTACGATCCGGTGAGGATGTGCCCCTGATATAGTAGGTACCTAATCACGGCTCTACACAAACTAATGATAGACATATTGCATTTTCACGTCGAATTGGAGGTTTTACACAACAATTTAGAGGTTTTACACACGAAATTGGACGTTTTCCACATCAAATTGGAGGTTTTACACACCAAATTGAAGGTACACATTGGTGGTATACCAAGCCCTACCTACTAACCCACCTAAATAGGCTTACGATCCGGTGAGGATGTGCCCCTGATATAGTAGGTACCTACTCACGGCTCTACACAAACTAATGATAGACATATTGCATTTTCACGTCGAATTGGAGGTTTTACACAACAATTTAGAGGTTTTACACACGAAATTGGAGGTTTTACACATCAAATTGGAGGTTTTACGCAAAAATTTCGAGGTTTTTCATTTCAAATTGGAGGTTTTACACACCAAATTGAAGGTACACATTGGTGGAATACCAAGCCCTACAAGCCCTACCTACTAACCCACCTAAATAGGCTTACGATCCGGTGAGGATGTGCCCCTGATATAGTAGGTACCTACTCACGACTCAACACAAACTAATGATAGACATATTGCATTTTCACGTCGAATTGGAGGTTTTACACAACAATTTAGAGGTTTTCCATTTCAAATTGGAGGTTTTACACATCAAATTGGAGGTTTTACGCAAAAATTTCGAGGTTTTCCATTTCAAATTGGAGGTTTTACCCTCCAAATTGAAGGTACACATTGGTGGAATATTAAGCCCTACGTACTAACCTACCTAAACAGGCTTACGATCCGGTGAGGATGTGCCCCTGATATAGTAGGTATGTACCTACTCACGGCTCTACACAAACTAATGATAGACATACTGCACTTTCACGTCGAATTGGAGGTTTTACACAACAATTTAGAGGTTTTCCATTTCAAATTGGAGGTTTTACACACCGAATTGGAGGTACACATTGGTGGAACACCAAGCCCTACCTACTAACCTACCTAAACAGGCTTACGATCCGGTGAGGATGTGCCCCTGATATAGTAGGTATGTACCTACTCACGGATCTACACAAACTAATGATAGACATATTGCATTTTCACGTCGAATTAGAAGTTTTACACACCGAATTGGAGGTTTTACACACCACATTGGAGGATGACGGAAATGGTTCGTTTTACATCAATTTTAAACGCCGCACAGTGCATCGAGTAAGTAACAAAACTCTAAGCAGATTCTGACTCCGGCTGTCGTGTTATTGAAAATCGTTTCTGTAAATAACATTCTTTGAGACTTTGTCTTCTCTCGTTTCATTTCCATTCGTTTTTTCTGTGATGGGAAAAGAGTCTATAGGTGCCTGAAGCATTCTAAATTTTGAAAATACAGTGCTATGTGCCCTAATTAGAAATAGTTTTTGGTTAGATGGTCGAATGGTGTCTCCCTTCCCCAAATTAGGTATAGTTACGTACGTAACTACACAAAACGGAAGTTAGTGAAAAACGCTGTCTATTTCCACGAAAAATAGAGAGTTACAATGTTTAATCAATTTCGACGGTTAGGCCATCATCATTAACAAACAATAACAGTTATTGTTTGTTACTGATGATGGCCTAACCGTCGAAATCGATTTAACATTGTAACTCTTTATATGCAACGTTTTTCACGAACTTCCGTTTTGAAATGGGTTTCCACAACTTCGTCGCAAGTGATTTAGTTCGCAACAACACACCTAAAATTATACGCAAAAGTTTTGAAGTTTACACTACAGTGAATGGAGATTGGTAGAATAGTAACGTATCGTTAAGGAATATGACAGGGAATATGAAATCGAGCAAATTTGGATTAAAAAAACTGGTTGGGGATCGGAGTCCATCCGTTTTATACTTACTTATGTTTGGGAACTGTGACTAAATCAGAAACTCGTAAACGAGTTCCACTATCTGCTTTACAAGCAGATACCATGTTACATGGATATGTCTTTGATTGGGGATTTCATAACGGTTGTCCTCGAGAGTTGTAAACAAATCCTTTAACTTTGGACTGTAGGCGACGAAATGTAGGATAAAGAACTTATTTTGTTATTCTTCGAGGCACAAAAAGCATACTATACATACTATTAAAGTTATTTTTCCTATACAGACGCTATCATTGTTATGTTCGTATAGCCTGGTTTTTTTTTTTTTTTTTTTTTAAAGCTCCTTCAGCCGGTTTGCGTGTTTCTCGAGCACTTTCTTCATACTGGTAATTTTCTGTTCCTCAGCCAAGCGTTCTTTGTTGTAGAAGACTTCTGCACGTGCCCACTGATTCTTCAAATTTTGCAGCATATTAATCAGAACTATCTTCTTATTGGGAATTTCCCAAATCGCGGGATTGTTTGCATTTGAAACAAAATTATATCCTCAACAAGCTGGCCGATTAAACTGTCACCGGTTATAAGAGAATTTACGCACATTAAAGGTTCTGGGTGTAGCTGTTTCTTGAGTTCGCACTTCCGTTTTCTCCCAGTTCCTTCTTTCGCGTTATTACTACTTGAAAACATCTAAATTAATAATTAAGCACAACCAAAGACTCTCCTCCACGTGTGCTTAACTCCCCAAATGATGTCAACAACAAGCAGTTGACAGTGAATATCAAATACTAAATTTCACCAAACTGAATCATGTGTCATCACAAAATTTAGCCAAACGAAAATTGTTTATAGCCCAATCAACTTAGTTTAGGAATGTAGCCAGGTACGTAAGGAGGGGGAAATTGGTAGTTTGAGATGTGAACATTTATCACATAAATCAAGCGCTTTCCAACGAGTGGCGAACGATTTCTGTGCGATGAAAACTGCGGAAGTTCCATTCCCCTAGCAACGGCTGGGTTGTACGTGAAAATCATTAGTTTGGAAAATCGTGACATCAACTTTGAATACCTACGGTTATACATTAAAATTTAATTGAATTGAATACTTGTAATAGCGATGTGAAACCAAATAGTAAACAAATGAACCTTTCGAACTTCTTATTTAACTTCCATACTCAGTTTTGTTGTCTAGTGTACGGACATGACCGTCATAAATGGTGTTTTCAGTTTGGGTTTTGTTCATGATTTATTAGTAAATACCCAGTGAAGGAACGGTAATTGGATTTGTGCGAGTTGAGTCGAGTCAGGATCTATCCCATTATCGACGCGACGGTAGCGCAACTGCCGTTAATCGAAAACGCAAATAAAACAAAATGGTGGGGCCGAAGAACCAGAAACTGACAACGCTTTTTTCTTGAAAAATAAAAAAAAAGTGACTTGAGGGCCCCCTCAAACTTTCTCAATGGCGAGTTTAAATTGCAGAGTATCCTTCGACTGACCATCTCGGCTAATTCAGAGTAGTACGGATTTCTTAGCCTTGCTAAATGCTTTTTCGTCGAGGGCTCCAGTCTTCATTTCACGCCGTGCGTTAGTTTGGTAGACAGCTTTAAACATAGATAAGGTACCTACTTACTTTCCTACCAACCTGCCAACTATAGGTCGAGTTTTCTTATGCAAACCTCACCAACAAAAGAGCGCTGGAACACTTGAACTTTGCGGAACCCTTTCGGACGAGGGCTGCGGCTCCGTAGATCAAACTTAACTTTAATTCGGGCGGGCGGGCGTCGGTTTGACTCAGCTCATTTCTCAAGACTGTGGAGATAAAGCCGTCAGCTACCCCACGATCCCACTTCTAACATGTTCCATCTGAGATGAACTGATTTAGGATCTCCAGGAAGTTTTGTTAACATAGGGGCTGAGTTCTGTTACAAAATCTAGTTTATACGGATTCTCGGCTAGGCTACAATACGGATAGGCACAATAGAGAGCACTTTACGTACGAGTACGTTCATTCTCGGAACAACAAAAATCTATTTTCTCGTAGTTTTTGAATATTTTTGATCAAATCAATGTCGAAAGCTCAAATAAACACTGTGGATGAAATAATCAAGAGTAATTAGAAATCCAACTACACCATATCTGCAAAATTTTGGAGCATTTCGGCGTGTTATTTTCAATAATGAAACTTTTTAATCGACCAAGAGAAACCAACTTTAACCCCCCGTCAAAACTATAGGTTTACATTTCAAGATTGGTAGATTCCGATAATCAAGTTTGTCATTTTTTCGAGACTACTAAACTAAATTTTATGAATTGTGGTTACGAAATCATACTTTGGCCAGAAGTGTATGAAGGCACTATGTTTGTTTTTTGCTCATGAAATCCTTAATTGCAATAATTAATGTATTTCGGTAGGTCGATTAGAAAAGAAATTAGCTTCAGAAGACCCTCAACTGATACCTCTTAATTAAAGTCTTCCACATCTCGTAACTATGTTTTCAAGGTAATGCAAAGGTACTCTATTTCAAATTTCAGCACCGTAGATCGATTAGGGCAGAAATTAGCCTCTGAAGTCTCTCAGCTTATCAGTTCGCCTCCATTCCTTGTAATTAGTTAATTATAGGTATAAATTTCTCAATCAAGGCCCGCTTCAAAGTAGTTCTGAACTTTAACTGGAAGTGTCCGAATTCGTTCCAATAGGCAATTGAAAAGACGAGTCCCCATCAGCACCGAATCACTTGTCAACGTTGTCGTAAGTCGAGCAGCAGGCGGGCGTAAATTATTATTGCCTCTACCTATTGCCTTTCACCGAGGTATAATAAAACAACTCATCATGTAAAATACTTGGAAACCTAATGGCTATAAAAATAAATTAAACCGAAAGTAAACCACGTACCCGATATTTTCCAATGTATCAAAACACAAACGGTGGGTACAGCTTTCGTACAAGTACGCAACCACGTCTTTAACGGACATTTTACGTCTTTGCGCCCCCTCCCGCACGTGATTTGTTTGGTCTTAAAATTATGTCTTTACTTATATACTTTACTTTACTTATGATCACCTGTGTGTAAAAAATTATTTAAACAATCACGCTCATACCGCAGCTTGTCAGCCATGCACTCTGCAGTGGCTAACGTAATATATGGTTAGGTAAATCGAGAGCTATCCAACGAGTGGTGAACGATTTTTGTACGATGATAACTGGCGAAGTTAAAGTTCCATAGCAACGAATCGGTTGTACGTGAAAATCATTAGAAATTTTTCATAACGCTTTCTTCGTCACACTTTTTGAGTTATGTGCCATAGTAAAGACATAAAATGTCAAAATGGAGAGGAGTTTCTTTGCAAAACATATTGGTAAGTAATGCATGCATCGGTATACGTGATACGTCGGTATTACGTCTCAATGAATGGATTGAATACAATTTAGGTGAGAATCAAAATAAGAGAAAAAACGTCTGCCAAGTTGGGTGTGGCACATAGCTTCCTCGTTTACCTATCATGAATGTATAGATCATTGAAAATTTTTAAATGATCTTGAAAAATTCCATAGCGAAAAAGAATAAATCAAGAAGTAGCGTGAAATGTCATAATTGGTCAATTAAGAAACGAAAAAATGATAATGTAATTTACGTTTGTGCAAGCGCAGAATGAACTGATGAGTTAAAAACAATGAAATAGGTACGGGACCATCTACAACCTAAACCGCGCATTCCCTGTCAATTTCATCCAGGTCGGATGAAAACAGTGGAAATTAAGGTCGTTACAAGGATTTCACATAGGCGCATGCGCAGTAGCTATTAATGATACAATCATGTTAAAACTGATATCAGATGATCAAATTGTCATCCCCCAACTATCATCCGAATTTGAGCGAAATCGGACGACTAGGGCGTGAGAAATTAATGCTTGGTAGAATTTACGTTTGCGCATGCGCAGAGTGACTTATTTAGCCAAGAACGATGAAACTGACTTGGGACCGTCTACTCCCAAGCCTAAAAATTTCATCCAGATCGGATGAAAACTGTGTGAAATAAGCCTATTACAAGGATTTAATATTGGCGCATGAGCAGTAGCTATTAATGATACAATCATGTTGAAATTGATATCAGATGATCAAATTGTCATCCCCCAACTATCATCCAAATTTGAGCGAGATCGGACGACTAGGGCGTGAGAAATTAATGCTTGGTAGAAGTTATGTTTGCGCATGCGCAAAATGAAGTGCCTGTATATCAAATAAGATATTTGAAATCAATTTGATCGATGAATGCAGGCGTATATATTGTTCTAGTAGCATCTCGCGAATGCATTCAAGGTCATGTCAAAGGCTGCATGGGCCAATAATTTCTTTAGATTCGATGGGTATATCGAATATAATTATAAGGGATATCGATAAATGGCTGGGGAGGAGACACGGGGAAGTGAACTATCACCTTACCCAGTTTCTGACGGGACATGGGTATTTCCGCACCTTCCTGGTAAAAATTGGGAAGCTGCGGGATCCCACGTGCTGGTACTGCCGAGAAGGAGAGGATGATGCGGAACATTCGTTCTTTGTGTGCGACCAGTGGAGGGCTCTCAGAGAGGAGGTGATAGCAACTCTCGGCCAACTGACTCCGGACACGGTAGTGGATAAAATGTTGGAAGAGCAGAAGAATTGGGACGCAGTTAAGAACTCCGTTTTTGCCGTCCTGAAGCTGAAGGAAGCCAACAGAGAATGGGAGGAGGAATTGTAGATGGACTTTTAATGTTTGTACTAGTATACATATAGTACTGAGATGTAAAACGTTAGTGTGTTAAACTAATAACATATGTATGTATGTATTATGTAGAGGAAGGGAGCCCCATTCGGACGATGTATCCTGATTCGGACCACCTGCCTGGAGCTCACGGTAACTGGTATAATGTAACAGTGACAAATGGTACGTGTTCCAACTGAAGGGAAACAAGTTCACCGGGAGGCTTGTTAGTGTGCAACGGACGGTAGCCGAGTGATTCACCCGCGAAGTTTTTCTTTCTCTCCAACAATTATTTTCAAAGATTTTGCAGCGACTTGGGCATCTCAATTGTATGGTAAGTGAAACTATTTTGCTATGGTACCATAGATATAGAGTTATAAGAGTTACTGGTGGCGTTTATTTGATGTATTTGTTGAGTTCAATGACTGTGTTAGGTTAACAATGACCACGAGGTTTGTTCCTGATTCGGACCACTTGGCCTGTTCTTGATTCGGACCACTGTTTGACAACGCTTTGAGCCTCTGTTTTTTCTCTCGAGCTGACAATTTAAAAATTTTTTCTTTTTCTGCAGAGTCCAATGGAGAACGGGAAGAAGAAGAATGGGCCAGCCAGCAGGAGGAGTAGTTACTCAAAGGAACAAATGATAGGAGCAATCAAGATGGTGAGGGAGAAGAAAATGGGTTACCAGAAAGCAGCAAAACTATTTCAGGTACCAAAAACTACTTTAATTCGACTCTCTGATCCTAAATATGGGGAGCCAGAAGTGGCAGTGATGACCAAAATAGGGGGTCCAACAGTCCTCACTCCTCACTTAGAAGAGGAACTTGTAAAATATTGCTTAAACATGGAAAAATCATTTTTTGGTCTCACCCGGACAGACTTAAGAAGGATGGCCTACCAGCTAGCTGAACGCAATGGTCTATCTCATCCATTTGCTAACGAAAATGCAGGGAGAAAGTGGATGTGCAAGTTCATGAAACGGCATGAGAAAAAACTATCATTTCGTAAGCCTACTGGCACATCCTTTGCGCGAGCGGTTGGGTTTACAAGGAAAAATGTGAACTCTTTTTTCGACATTTATGAACCGTTGTTTGAAAAACATAACTACCCCCCAGACAGAATTTATAATGTCGATGAAAGTGGGCTAACTGTCGTTCAGTCAAAAATTCCACAAATTATTGGCCTCAGAGGGAAAAAACAGATCGGGGATCTCACAGCAGCTGAAAGGGGGTCCTTAATCACCATTGTGGTTTGCATGAGTGCTGCAGGGAATTTCGTGCCACCCCTTGTAATATTCCCCAGGAAAAACAGAAGCGCTGTTTTAGAAAAAGGAGCCCCTGTTGGAACAATTTTTAGAACCCACAAGTCAGGCTGGATTCAAATGGAATTTTTCACAGACTGGTTCAATCATTTCATTGATTACACAAAGCCTTCAGAATCCTCACCAGTTCTTCTTGTCCTCGACGGCCACTACACCCATACCAGGAACATGGATATTGTGGATTTAGCCCGTCAACATTTCGTGACAATCATTTCCTTGCCACCCCACTGCACTCATAAAATGCAGCCTTTAGATAGGACCTTTCTAGGGCCACTTAAAACCTATTATAGTGAAGCTATTCGCAGATTCTCACGTCAGGAAAACAGACCGGTAGCTAATCATGATATCATGACTCTCTTTTGCGATGCCTACATACAGTGCCAAACGGCACAAATCGCGATAAATGGTTTCAAAGCCACTGGCCTCTATCCAATAGATAGAAATAAATTCAAGGAGGATGAATTTATTGACGAGGCTTATGCACAAGTGGATCCTCTTTACGACAACATTGAGGATGAATTGGAGTTGGAAAATGATCATGCAGAACCCAGTGACGATCCCATATCAGAGAGTATTGGGGAAGCTATCCTCCACTCAGTACCCCCCACACCTGACGATAACCCTTCGACATCACTTTTTCAACCAATTTCACCAGATTCTCTAACATCTTCTTCGTTCGAGAGAACACCTAGTCGACCATCAACTTCTGGGTCATCTTTGAAAATAGTCAGTCCCCAGGATATTAATCCTCTGCCAAGGATTCAGAGGAAAAATTCGGGAAGAGGAAAAAAACCTTCTTCAGCCACAGTCTTGACATCTTCTCCCTACAAGAAACTGCTTATGGATGCCCTTGCCAAAAAAAATCAGCCAAAAAGTAGAGGAGGAAAAACAGGAACAAGGCAAGGTAGAGGAGGGAAGAAAGAAGCGGGACCAGGTAGAGCAGGGAAAAAAGGAACCGAAAAAAGAAAACCAAACAATCTGAAAAAGAAGGCAAAAGTTGTCATTTCTGATGAAGATTCTGATGACGACGGGACTGTGACTTCAGGATCCTCAGCTTTCTATTAAGGTCCAGGAGGGGATGCTGAAGAGGATGCAGAGTGCATGTTCTGCAATGAAAAATGGTCTACCAATACCAGAGGAGAACCATGGATCCAGTGCGTTTCGTGCTCTCAGTGGGCTCATGTAGACTGTTCAGGAGCAGAACGGGAGCAATACTTTGTGATTTTTGCATTCGTGAATGATTTTACTACTTTTTTATTAGGTACATGCACTATATTTCTTCATTAATTACACGAATATTCAAGTTTGAATGCCTTTTTTTTTCTTTTCCACATTATATTTCGAAAATGAAGAGAAAATGTGTGGTCCGAATCAGGGCAAAAAGGCGTGGTCCGAATAGGGTAAACATTTTTTGGAATGCGGAAATGACACATTTTCAAAAATCTCAAAAATATATATCGAAACATTTCTTTATCCCCTCTTCCTCATGAAAAATTATAACTGGATAGTTTATGCATGTTTCAGGCCATTTATACCTCATTTATAATGGATAGCATTTTAGATGTGGGCCAAAAACAAAATGGTGGTCCGATTAGGGCTCCCTTCCTATATATATATAAGTAAAGAACGAGACATCCCGAGGGCGAAAAGTCAAGATAGAAGAGGCGTAAGGCCGAAGAAAGAGAGGGGCCAACCCGAAGTAATGTGTTAAACAGTTCCGGGTTGGCCCTTGTCTCAGGAGTATCGCAGGGACCACTAGGAGCCGCCCTCCTCCTACGCCCCTTTAAAAAAAAATCGAATATAATTATTAATACATCGATTAATTTATAATTAATACATCAATATAATCAATATATTTAGTTGTGTTTAAAGTTTGAAATATCGACATTTTTCCTTCGAGTTTTTGTCGGACAGTTGGAGGTGGCGAGTCATAAATTGTGAGGGTCACGCGAGGGCGTATTGTTGGCTGTCCGTAGCGCGGTCGAGATTTAAAACCAACAAGCCCTTGAGGGAACCTGAGGGAAGTGAAAATCTCCTCGAGGTGGATTTCGTCATTACACAGCGGCCCAAGTGGGTACCGCGCCCTTTTGTGTCCCATCATTGCATCATCTTGTCAAAGTGAAGGAACATCATTTCAAAATCGTTTCGGGACACAGCCGGAGCTGAGCTACTACTAGTCTTGTGCCGAAATTTGTGTACCTACCTCCAGATTTGAATCATGATTACATTTCTTACAGACTTTTTTGAAGGCAATTATACTTCAAACCCCCTCGTGGAAACTGCTCCATGACAGGCTAGATTTACCTACCAGTTCTTGCGATTGGGCATACCATATTTGAGCGAGATCGGACGAATAGGGCGTGAAAAAATGAAGCATAATGGAATTTACGTTTGCGCATGCGTAGAGTGAAGTATTGATTTGGCAGCAATGAAAATGACAGGGGACCGTCAACCCCAACCCCGCACATTCCCTGAAAATTTCATCCAGATCGGATGAAAACTGTGTAAAATAAGCCTGTTACAAGGATTCAATATTGGCACATGCGCAGTAGCTTTCAATTATACAATCATGTTGAATTTGATATAAGATGATCAAATTTTCATCTCCCAATTATCATCCAAATGTGAGCGAGATCGGGCGACTAGGGCGTAAGAAAATAATGCTTGGTAGAATTTACGTTTGCGCATGCGCACAGTTAGGTATGGACTCAAGAACGATAAAACTGATAGGGGGCCGTCTACCTCCTAGCCCGTACATCACCTGAAAATTTCATCCAAATCGGATGAAAACTGTAGAACATAAGCTTGTTACAAGGATTTGCGTACACACGACAGACACACAGACAGACAGACACAGAACCAAAGTTGTTCAGAATGGTCTAAAACGTAATACACTGCCAAGGAAATGGCACATGAGCTTCCTCGTGACCTTCACAGTACGTCACCATTAAATTCCAGAAAACTGGAAAAGACCGGTTCTGGCATCAGGGAATTAATAAGGTGGGAAATTGGAAGCTGAATGGTACATATAATAAATTAAATTAATAAGGAAAATCTGACCGAAATCCGTTCACAATTGCCCGAGTTGTGACCGAAACAAGAAAATTTTGTTTGTGCCTGCGCAGAGGCTACCGTTGATTCGATCATGACGGAACTGATAGGGGACTGGAGGATGTAGAGCTATACCCGCACAATCCCTAAAAATTTGAAGCAAATCGCATCAAAATTGTGGAAATTACGGCTGTTGCAAGGACCGTAACAAGAATATTTCGTTCACGCATGCGCAGAGCGTACCGCTAATGCAAATATGATGATTGTCTTATGGGACCTCAAGGGACCTTACCCACATCATCCCTGAAAATCTGACCGAAATCCGTTCACAATTGCCTGAGTTATGACCGAAACAAGAAAATTTTGTTTGCGCCTGCGCAGAGGGCACCGTTGATTCGATCATGATGAAGTTGATAGGGGACCATTTAGAGATTAACTCGCACGACCCCTGAAAATTTGGTTGAAATCGGATCAAAATTTTTTAAGTTATGGCTGTTACAAGGAAATGTGGACTGACAGACAGACAGACAGACACGGAACCAAATTTGTTCAGGAGGCTCTGAAACGCAAAACCCAATTTCGGAGCAAAAAAATTTTTTTTTCATTTCGAAAGTGAAAACAAAGCTTCCGCTGCCTTGCAGTCTCGGAAGCAAAATGCGAGTGGAAATTTTGATATTGCAGACCGAACATTTTTTTTCTCCCGAAAGTGAAAACTTCCGCTACCTATAGGTAGACTCGGAAGCAATTAGGTATACTCAATGTAATTTACGTTCGAGCATGCGCAGAATGATCTGATGAGTAGAATAATGAAATAGGTAGGGACCATCTACAACCTAACCCGCGCATTCACTAACAATTTCATCAAAATCGGATGAAAACTGTAGAAATTAAGGTTGTTACAAGGATTACACATTGGCGCATGCGCAGTAGCTAGTAATGATACAATTATGTAGAAATTGAAATGGGATGATAAAATCGTTATTCCCCAACTATCATCCAAATTTGAAGGAGATCGGACAACAAGGGAATGAAAAAAAGGTGCAGAGTGGAACTTACGTTTGAGCATGCGCATAGTGAAGTATTGAGTCAAGAATAATGAAACTGATAGGGGACCGTCTCCACCCTAGACCGCAAATTCTCTGAAAATTTAATCCAAATCGCATGAAAACGGTGGAAAATAAGCTTGTTACAAGGATTTGCGGACACACGACAGACACTCACACACTCAGACATAAATGTCTTAAAATGCGAGTGGAAATTGTGATTTTGGAGGCCATCGATTTTTTTTCTCCCGTAAGTAAAAACAATACTCCCGCTACCTTTAGGTAGACTCGGAAGCAAAATCTGAAACAGTGAGTTTTGAAAGCTTTTTTGTCCTCCTGAAAAGTTGCGAAAAACAACATTTGCCCTTCTTTTAGACACCCATTCAGTTTATGTCGTTATTGAACAGGAAAAACTTGAAGAAAAAAAATGCGTTAATATCTGGTGCCCGAACGGTCTTCTCAATGCCAAGATGACCGCCAGCGATGACCAGCTCCTCCAACTTCTCTCCTCATCTGCCCCTAATTTGCTCCGAAATGCCCCACCCTTACCTTCTCCCAAGGGCGTCCAACCGTCTCGCGATTCTGAAAAAAAAGCCTCTTTAAATAACGAGAAAAAAATTAAAACCTAATAAACAAAGCTGTCCTTTTAAGAACGTCATCCCGGTTTTTAATCGATAAAAGAATTTTATGTTATTTTTAAGACGAAGGTAAAGGACACAACGTATGTCTACTGTCTCCTTGGTCGTAACTTATTAGGTGGGGCTCTTCGTCGCACCTTCTCTTCTATCTCATCCTATTGTCGTTATGTAGGAAGGTATTATGATCTTAAATTGCTGCTGGAGGTTCATTTGATTTTCAGTCAATCCCGAAAAGTTGAATTGAAGGGTTGACATTTTCAAAAATCAGTACATCCATATCTCAAAATCATTCAACTAAAGGAGGATTTATTTTATTCTATTCTTTTGAAGATGGTTTTAATTACAACTCCGCGCCTCGCCAGGGGGCAAGCCCCCTGGACCCCCCGGTTACCTCTATTTACATACTTCAATTGAAATTATTGAAACACAGAATATGTTTTAGCTCACGCCTTTCACATAAACCGGTGAAACCCGCGTATAAGAATGACTCAGATTTTGCGGTGAGTCTTATCATTAGGTGACAAGCTATTTTATTTATTTACCACCAGCGCCATATTTGAAACCTCCTCGTCATAAGCTTTCATTAGAGCCCTCACACAAAAAATGCACATTTTATTTTAAATATAGTAAAAAAATCACTAAAAATGGCTAAAAATTGTTAAATTTATATTTTTTGGTAGAATAATGCTCAAATAAAGTTTATTAACTATAAAATGGAACATTCATAAATTTATGTACAAAATTATGTTGAAAAGTTTACTTAAAGTTCATTAAAATTTGCTAAAAAATCGATAAAACTTCAACAAAAAAAAGCTGAAAATTCAAAACCTCTATTTGAATAGGGGATTATTATTTAGAATACGTTTTTTGTCATAAAATTAGTAGTTAACAATTTCCTTGCACTCAAAAAGCTCAAATTTCAAAACAATTTAACATCAAAACGGAAGTTACTGAAAAATCGTTGTCTATTTCCACGAAAAATAAAGAGTTACAATGTTAAATCGATTTCAACGGTTAGACCATCATCAGTAACAGACAATAACTGATGACACATTAGAAAGGACACAGCTTTTATAATTACAGGCGTAGGGAGATTGAATCCCATTGGTCTAGAGAAAGGAAAGGGGCAGGAGGTACAACTAATTAAGTGCAAGCAAAGTGAAGGGGGATTATGGCTAATTAGATGAAGTGAAAGGGAAGAAAATAAATAAATTATGGTTTCAACAGTGTGAAGAAACTCCATTTTCAAAAGCATATCGGCTGGTAATGGATATGGATGATATCTCGTTGATACCATTTAGGATAAGATTCTTAGGAAAAGAGTAGGGAAAAAGTTTCCAATCTGGCTAGGGAATATGTAAATTTAGAAGAAAAGCAATGGATAAGTATACCTAATTAAGGGAAAATTTCTAATAAAATCGGAAAAATTCTATCATCGAGAGGTTACAAAGTAGGTTTTAAAACTAAAAATAGTCTTAAAGTATTACTAGGATCCGTAAGGGACAAAATCAATGTTCAGGATAAAAGTGGGTTTTATAAACTAAAATGTTCTTGTGGCTACGAATATTGTGGTCAAACTGGTTGGAAATTCAGGGGAAGAATAGACGAGCATCAGCAGGATTTCAGGGAAAATGAGCGTAAGTCTGCATTTTCGAAACATCTTAAGGAATAATATCATAGTTACAATTTTGATTTGACAGAGAGACAGTTTGTAGAATTTCTTCATTTTTGTCCGAAGAAAGGTATATTAAACGAACTTTAAAAATTCGAAATGATCAAAAGTGACAGATCTGGTAAATTATTAAATGAGGATATACCTCAATATATTTCACCACTGATAGGTCCATTTCTATAAAGCTTGGAATCATCCCTTCCATATTTAGTTATTTTTTCCCCCTTCCACTTCATCTGATTAGCTGTAATCCCCCTTCACTTTGCTTGCAAGGTTTAACTGTCGAAATCGATTTAACAGTGTAACTACTCTTTATTTTTAGTGGAAATAGACAACGTTTTTCACTAACTTCCGTTAGTTTCCGGTTTCCACAACTTCGTCGCGAGTGATTTAGTATGAATGGGTGTCTAGAAGAAGGGCGTATGTTATTTTCCGCAATTTTTCCCGGACGAAAAAGCTTTCAAAACTCGCTTTTTCAGATTTTCTTTCACTTCGTTTTACTGCAATCTACCGGTTGTTTACGATACCAAAATCGTTTCCTTCTCGTTCGTCAGTTAACGTAGACCATTATTCGTGAAGGGGAAAAAAAATCATAATTCTTAACATACTACCTTCTTCTAAACACCCATTCATATGTAGTGCCTACCGATTTTCGGTGAACTTAAAAATCAAAATCCCGAGCGCAGTTCCGCACAGTTGCTGGAACAAAAACATAACTCATCGCCCTAGCGATAAACAACATTAAAACGCCTAACGTTTAAATTAAATTAATTAAAATAATTTTTTCAAGATTCAGACAATATAAAAAGTTTTTTAACAATTAGGCACCTGAACATTTTTAGCAACTAGTTGATTTTTAGCGATTTTTTTGAAGAAGAAAAAATTGATATAATATGTAAAAAATTGTCTAGGTAGGTACCAGCTTGGACCTTAAGCCTTGGTGGTCTTAAGGTTGAGTGTTGGTGATGCTGGAAGAATAAAGAATTACTCCTTTTTTTCTCCTGGCTTGCCATACATTTCGAGTCTAATTTTGCACCTTCATCAGGCATTTCAAAATAAGGGTGACATTGCACCTTAGTTTCAGTTGAGGTCTGTTCAGGTGTATATGTAGGTGAAACAAAAGGTTTTCCTTGCATAGGAAGGGTTTCCCTTACTCAAATCCCATCTCAGGGGCAACACTTGGGCACCATTTATGGTTTTTTGACGGGGTTTTAAGTATTGAAAATGTGCTTCTCTTCCTGGAGGAGTGATGATTGTACCAATCCAGTTCTATTAGCGTTAGATGCCAGGGTATGTGGGACTTTCTTGTATCCTTTTCAGGAGGAATACTAAAAGGAGTTTTCGTCTGGAATGAAATTATTTTAAGTTTTTCACTATTAGGCGAGAAGAAAAGATTAAAAAGTCATTTTACCAAGACTTTCTTTTCTCCTAATAGTGAAAAACTTAAAATAATTTCATTCCAGACGAAAACTCCTTTTAGTATTCCTCCTGAAAAGGATACAAGAAAGTCCCACATACCCTGGCATCTAACACTCTTTTCTTTGACTGCATTTTGCTGCAATCTACCGGTTGTTTACAATACCAAAATCGTTTCCTTCTCGTTCGTCAGTTAACGTAGACCATTATTCGTGAAGAAAAAAAAAATCGTAATTTTTAACATACGCCCTTTATCTAAACGCCCATTCATATGTAGTACCTACCGATTTTCGGTGCACTTCAAAATCAAAATCCCGAGCGCGGTTCCGCACAGTTGCTGGAACAAAGACATAACTCATCGCCCGAGCGGAGAGACACTGCTCATCCGCGGGGATCATCTTCAGAAGAGCGGAGCTCCCTCTCTCCCTCTCCCCCGCGTCGCATGGGGTGTGTTCCAGTTCCAGAACGAGTTACAGCTCCTGGAACGCCCGAGCCACCCCCTGGCGGCTCTGGGAACGAACCCCCTCCAGAAGAGCCGCTCCGTGGAGGAGGCGACTATATAACTCCGCGAACGCCCCCCAGTCCCTCGAGCAATCATCCCGCCGCATCCCAGGTAACTCCAACATTTATCATTGCATTTTATTATAATAATTCTACGTTAAAAACAATACGTATGAACATAAAAGAGGAATGACGTCTCCATAGTTAGAGTCAACAACATGACCGTATGATCAAATTTTCATAATTTTGTTGTTATCATTATGCTAAATTAATAGCGAATTTCCGTAGAAAATGAAGCTATAGCAATTGCTCCGAAATTTTTAAAATCAAAGTTTTCAAAAAATAGTAAAATCAAAATTTTCAAAAAACTTAAAATTAAAATTAAAAAAAATTAAAATCAAAATTTAAAATTAAAGTTTAAACAAAATTGAAATTTAGAAAGGGTCTTTTCTGTTTTATCCCCGCATTTACAAACTATTTTCTATAGAATGGGGATTGATCGGATTGATGATCCCCAATCATTTTTACGCCCACTGTGGTAAAATAGATCAGATTGCTGTGTATAATTTGGTGGTCTGGATGCTCGCAAGCTCCCATCTCAAAAATACACAACATCAAGTAGTCAATCCCTTAGTGAAAATTCAGATATGTTGGACATGTAGTTCAGAATGATGTGTATAGTTTGGTGGTCTGGATGCGCACAAGCTCGCATCTCAAAAATACATAACATCAAGTAGTCAATCCCTTAGTAAAAATACAGATTAGATGGGCATAAGGTCAGAATGAATGAATAGTTGAGAATTAACGGAAATATGTGGGGATATAACAGAAAAGGTCCAAATTTAAAATCAAAATTAAAAACAAATTAAAATTAAAAAATTGAAAAAAAGAAGAATTTTAGAAATTGTTATATCCGGTAAACTTCACCCAAGTATTCTAATGTATCGCATCACTAATTTCCGATCAAAAGTACCCTTAGAAATTTTGTTTACGCTTTGCTTTCGATTTCTTCAATTTTTTAGAATTTTGTCGTGTTTTCGACCTTAAGTTACTAAAATGGGCATAACTACCTTGATTTTAGAGTACCTCGAAAAAAAGTCCCAGCCATGCAGCAGCATGATCGTATGAGCGAATTTTCGTAAATTATCGTAGGTAGGTACTTTATTATGTTACATCGCTTTGAAAATTGAGGTCTTTGAGTGAAAAGAAGTCGTCAATTACCAATTTTATGGCAAAAAAATCGTTCTAAATAATAATCTACTATTCGAAAATAAATTTTGGGTTTTTAACTTTTTTGCAGTTTTTATTGACTTTTTTGCACATTTTAATTAAATGTAAGTACATTTTCAGCATATTTTTGCTGAAAGCAATGCTCTATTTTATAGTTAATACACGTGATAAGAGCAATATTCTGCTAAAAAAAATTAAATTTAACGATTTTTAGCATTTTTTTGCCATTTTTAGTGATTTTTTCAGCACTTTTTTGAAATTTGGCCAATTTAATGAGCTCAAAATGCTGGCCAACGGACTTTCGTTTGGGATGCTTAATTTCTTGGCGCAAGAACGGAATTTTATCTCAATCCTAAGGAGAGTTATCGTCTGGAAGGACACACATGATGTTTTAAGTAATTTACATTAGCGCATGTGCGGAATTCAGTAATGATTTGAGAACAAATGAAATTGGAAGGAAACAATCTACAGCCTAACCCACAAATTCTCAGAAAACGTAATTAAAATCTGATGAAAACTAGAGATTTTTCCTTGGAGTACAGTTTTGCGCATGCGCAGGAGCTAAAAATGATGCAATCATGTTGAAATTAACATGTAATTATTAAACCATTGTACCAAACTATTTATATTAAATTATGCGCCAAATTTGAGCGGGATTGGACGACTAGGGCGTAAAACAATAAATTATGCTTGAAGGAATTTACGTTAGCGCATACGCAAAATGAAGTAATGATTTGAGAAGTATGGAGTTGATAGTGGACCATTTACAGCCTAACCCGCATATTTCCTGAAAATTTCATCAAAATCGGATGGAAACTGTTGAAATTAGGCTCGTTTAAAAATAAATACATATTAGCGCATGCGCAGTAGCTAATAATGATAGGATTATGCTGAAATTGCAAGGGAATACTCAAATTGTCCTCCTCCACCTATCCTCCAAATTTGAGCGAGAATTGTGAATTTCTCACAACTGGGGTGTGAGAAAATGATGCTTGATAGAATTTACTTTTGCGCATTCGCCGAGTGAAATATTGATTCGGGAATAATGAAACTCATAGGGGACCATGTTCACCCTAACCCACACATTCCATGAAAATTTCATAAAAGTCGATTGAATATTGTGGAAATTAAGCTTGTTACAAGGATTTGCGGACATACACGCAGACAAACACACACACAGAGATAGAGAGAAAGACACTGAACCATAAGTAGTTCAGAATAGTCTGAAACGTAAAATGCGAGTGGAAATTGTGAAAAAACAACAGCAACCGTTTGATTTTAGTCGAGACACAACTTTTTCAATCTCTCGAATGTGAAAACAATGCTTCCGCTACCTATAGGTAGACTTGGGAGCAATTTAAGAGATGAAATTTAGTATTTAGGTACCAATACTTCACTAGTAGGTAAATCCGCACGGACAATAGTTAATAAACTCGATTTCCCAATTAGAATGAATTCTATTGGAACTGAATCACCTGGTGATTCCAATATTGGCATTATATCAGCTGATATTTACAAGGCAATTTTTATGTATTATAGTATCACTATCTAGCGATCTTCGATGGGATTCATAGCTTCATCGGTGAATTAATAAATCCGCTAGTAGCGCATAGAAATATTAGACGTTCGCGAACAATCACGAGACTCTACACGAGACTCTAGTCCCAGACCAACTAATCTAAATTCTTACTAAGGGATTGACTACTTGATGTTATGTATTTTTGAGTGGAAAACTGTGGAAAATAAGCTTGTTACAAGGATTTGCGGACACACGACACTCACGACAGGCATACACACACACAGACACGGAACCGAAGTTGTTCAGAATGGTCTAAAACGTAAAATGCGAGTGGAAATTTTGATTTTGGAGACCAACAAATTTCTTTTTCTCCCGAAATTGAAAACAATGCTTCCGCTACTTTTAGGTAGACTCGGAAGCAAAATCAACCTTTTAGTTATCCGAAACTACCTATGTGGGCTTATTCAGAGAGGTCTATAGGTGAGAAAAACCTCACTATTTGAACCTACATTGGTCACGTAATCACGACGATGCCTGTAAAGAAGAGGACGCTGAGGAAGAGCAAGATGCAGTCGAACGACAGTAGCGTGTTCTCTTGAATGGGGTAGGTACGGTTCTGTGATAGCCGGGCCTGTGATGTACAAACACATATGATGAAATTTAAGCCGTTACCATTGAATACTTTAATTTTTTTAAATGTGCAATAAGTAGATGTAAAACTAGCTTACGAATCAACAGCTTATCAGTCAACTTCAAAAAACATCTTTCGTATTGTAGCATTTTTTATATTGTTGCTGATTGTACATAATAGCATGACATATAGTTATTTCCCTATTTTACAACTAATCTTAGTTGCACTATTTTATTTTTGGGTTTTTTCTTTTTTTTTTATCCACTTTGGGGGCTAAGCAGTGGTTATCCCTGTATCCCTCATTTTTGTCCCCTCCGAGTAGCCAGTGGAGTCCACGATGGCGCTCCTTTTTAGTCAAGGATGGCAACATGGCTCCCCTTAGAATCGTGCCACTTCCATTGTCCCATTGGACACCTTGTTCCATGCAGTTAATAACCCTTCTGGTTGAGGTGCGGCTTAAACCTTATTAAAAAAAAAGTCCAGTCATGCAGCATGACCCCATGAGCGAATTTTTGAAGAAATCTTCGACATTTCAGTCGCTATTGATCGTGTTGAGAAATTTTAGTTTATGATTTTGATAGACAAACATGGAATCAAATTATTAACACATGCACAGAGTAAACTCATCAGTTGTGATTACATTTTTTTTTTTTTTTTTTTTTAAAGCACCTACTACCTACGTTTTAAACAGCATGGTTCTAGGATTGGTTATACAGGGATACTTCCATAAGAGTAGTTCAATCTGAATTTGGACAATGTTTCATGCAAATATTACCGATTTTTACAACTAGCGAACGGCATTATTTCGATTTTTGACTGATTTTTCAACTTTGAAATTTTTGAAAACTTGATACATATTCTTATAGGAAATTTAACGCTGATTCCGAATATACCACATGTTAGTATGCTGAAAAAATTATTTCGCACAACAAATCGCAAAAAACAGTCTATTTTGAAATTTTTGACTACATTTTTGAAAATTTCAACCCGAAGATGTAATCCGATCATGCTGGCCAACGAACTTGAACTTTCGTTTTGTATCCTTAACATTTTAAAATTTGTAGCACAATTGTTAGAAATTTCTAGCACAATTCTACGGACAGTTATCGTCTGGAATGACACATACATACATACATACATATATACATACATACATACATATATACGTATACATACATACATAAAAAAATGCGTTAAACTTCAGAATATGATTCAGAATAGCCTGAAACGGATTTCTGCATAAACATTTTTCGAAAATTCACATTCTACAAATTTTGAGGCGAGAGCAATAGCTTAATTTTCTTCAAAAATTCGCTAAAATCACTAAAAATGGCTAAAAACGGCTAAAAATCGTTAGATTTATATTTTTTGGTAGAATATTGCTCAAATAAAGTTTATTAACTATAAAATGGAACGTGGAAAAGTATGCTGAAAATTTTACTTAAAATTCATCAAAATTTACCAAAAAATCGATAAAAACTGCAAAATAGCTGAAAATTCAAAACCATTATTTGAATACGGGATTATTATTTAGAATACAATACATAGGTATTCGTGTGGGTAGCCATCATTTTTCTCACTGGAGTACTTGTATGAGGGTGGAAGTTAGGCGGCTTCTTCCTTTATATATTTTCATTTCTTCGCAATTAGTTTCGCCTGTAAGAGGCCTCTTCAGATGAATTAGGGTAGAACAAGATCCATATTCTAGTTAATTTTATGGGGGAAATACGTTTCACTGCAGAACTGATAACAGCAATAACAAGTGTTATCAGTTCTGCAGTGAAACGAATTACTCCCATAAAATTAACTTTATCTTCTATTTTAAAAGCCTTAATCCACACAAATCACTAACAAATATGTAAAAATACCTATACATTATAGGGAAATTATCTGCTATGCAGGATTTCACGAATAAGATTGACTTCTGTCAGGCCTCATATAGAAGTACTCTAGCCGACTAAATTAAATTGCCCGTAAAATTTGACGAAATACAGCGTTGTATGGATCATGTTCAACCCTAATTCAGCTGAAGAGGCCTCTTGTAGGCGAAGATAGTTGTGAAGAAATGAAAATATATGAAGGAAAAAGCCGCCTAACTTCCACCCTCATACCAGTACTCCTATTAAGAATACGTTTTTTGCCATAAAATTAATAGTTAACAATTTCCTTGCACTCAGAAAGCTCAAATTTCAAAACAATTCAACGTTATATAATACGATCATTTACGAAAATTCGCTCATACCATCATGCTGCATGACTGGAACTTTTTTGGGTAAATAACTATGAAGGCCATTCAGGGACCCCTATTACCCTATTAAGGGCGCCCTGGTACTTTCGTGATCAGCGTCAAATTTCCGGTAAGAATCCGTAGAAAATGGAATTTTTTACATCCCGACCACACAGTCGAAGTGACAATTTTATGAGAGCAAGGTCCTGCCTACAGCTATAAGTGGTTGGAAGAGATTCAGATGCGCGGGGTGTGGTCATCGTCATCCCCGCAGCCCTTCGGATCCTGACAACAGGCGAAATGCCAAGGACGCTTAGGCCTCCCAAATACCTACTTGTTAATTCCTACCGTTGAAAACCTTCCTACTCCATGTTATATACTTACCCATCTAATTCGAGTTCACGCGTGTCTGGTCCTGTTGGTTTTGTTGTCTTCTTGGCCTTCTGACTGCGGCGCATAAGACACACCCTTCTTTATGCAATCAATAAACAATCCAATCAAGACAAAGTGACCAACCGTCCTGTGTTTAGCAAATTTTCGTAGAATATTTCTAAAAATTGTGGGTGTGTGTGTGTCCTGAGGGGTTCTTACTTGAACTAGTGATCGTTTTATAGGGGCACTTCCTTTCACCCCATTCTTCCTCCTCTTCCTGCAACTTCTCTTATCCCTAGAGCCGGCGTCGGGTAAACCAGGGCCTCCTCCCCACTTTTTTATTTTATTTGTTTATTTTTAAATTTAATGGTGTGCCTCTTTCATCTTAGAGGGGAGTTTTTATTTTAAAAAAATGTGTGTGTGTGTGTGTGTGTATGTGTGTGTCTGTGTGTGGTGTGTGTCTGTGTGTGTAACAAATTTTTTTCGACGCTGCCCAGGCTACAATTCTCAACCGATTTTTGAGATTCTTTCTTGGTTCGATACCAATTTTAGTTTAGTTGAGCAACAAACAGGGAAATTTTGAAATTCATGATGGAAGAGTTACGCTAAAACGCTGTTTTTTATTTTTTTTATTTTTATTTTTTTAATTTTTTTTGTTACAAATTACAAGAATACAACCAATGCGTTACTAGAGAAGTGTAACTCCCTTAGTTTTCATAGCAGGAAAATCGTTCGCCACTTTTTGGAATGCTTTCATTTTATCACATCTCATGATCCCTAAGCCATTTTAGTGTCAAGGAGAGCTGATATTGCTAAGTAACCACAATGAACTAACAATGCGAAAAGAAGGCACTACATGGTAGGTACTATTGAGTAGTAGGTACTTGTAATCAGGTACTTGTAGGTACTAGGCGATGCATAGACCTCTGATTTCCTCCGTTGGTAATTGGAAAAATGAGATACCTATTAAGGATAGACATATCCATGACCTTTTGCTTGCCTCATTAAGGGCCGTTTTATCAATCACATTTATCCAATTGATTAGGGGGATTTATCTGAGGAATACAATTCTACAATTCTCAATCGATTTTCGTGATTCTTATTTTATTATATTCCAATTGTAGTCTAGTTGTGTAACAAACCTTGGAGATTTGTAGCTTGGGCAGCTCTTGAAAGAGTCGGTAATTATCGCCTCCAACCCCACTTTGACAACAAATCCGAAATCCCCAAGGTTCGTTGCACAACTAGACTAAAATTGGAATTGAACCAAATAAGAATTACGAGAATCGGTTGAGAATTGTAGCCTGGGTGGCGTCGACAAAATTCGTCAAAATAACCCACAATTTTTTTTTTTTTTTTTTTTTTGCTTTATCCCCACCATTTTGTTGTTGGTTTGTTGCACAACTATACTGAAATTGAGATCCAGCAAAGAAAGAATCCCGAAAATTAGTGGAGATTGTGGCCTGGACAGCGTACATTTGTCACACACACATACTCACACACACAGACATACACCTATGGTTTTTTTCACGGATTCGGACTTAGAATATTCTGAAAAAGATTAGTATGCGATTTTTTTTCTCATGCTTGGGTTGTCCGCCACCCCTCTGGATTAAATCCAATAGGCGTCCCTCTTATTAATGAAGCCTTGCCTATAAAACATACCTTTAGAGGGACGTCCTAAAAAACTGAAAAAACTAAAATTGAGTACCTTTGCTTAGTGCTGCGTGGAAATGAATAGGGAAATTTGTGATTCTGATAGTGTTTCGGTGTTTTTCCAAGTTGTGTTAAAAATATCAATAAGTAAACTCCACTACGTGATTCACCGTAAAACAATTACGAGGTTCGGAGGATCACTAAATAGCTTATGGAGTCTCTAGGCTAATTTCTTTCCTTTTCGACCTGCCGCTTTAAGTTTTTTGTTTTGCTGTTTTGACATTTTTTAGAAAATTGTTCAACGTTCACCTTCTATAAACCGTAAAATTGTGGGTCCTGAGGTGTAAAGGTGTGAACCCTTTTGGGAGGCACGATGCGCCAAGTTTTGATCATTTACTAGATATATATGGGGGCTTAATAATAATTATAGACCAATGATCTGCGTAGAAGGGCTATCTAATTCAGAAATAATAAACCTTTATGTAATTATTTGCATCATTTTTTCTTTCCCCCTCGTACCTAGATCAACGGAGGTAAGCCGCTGGTGTGTAGCTCGTGAGACACCCTGTATATATATATATATATATATAATTCTGAATATATATATATTCTGTGAACAAGATTTTTCGAAATATCAGAAACAATTCTTTCGTTCTATATATCTGTCTAATTTTTTTTTTTTTTTTATATATAGTTTTTAAATAATTATATATAGTTCAGTAGAACCATTATTAATGAATGTTTATATATATATATACACATATATATATATATATATATATATATATATATATATATATATATATATATATATATATATACGCCTGGAAATTCAGGAATCGTTTCATAATTTCTCAAAATGGATTTTGATGACGAAAACTATTTTAATTTTTTTGGCTCGATCAAAATTCTACGGATTTTCGCAAGAAATTTTTTCTGGCCCATTTTTGGCTTGTTCCATATACAGTAGATGTTTTACGAGTCGGAGGGGCGGTACTTACCCAATTACTGTCTGAATAGGCCATGAAACCCTTCAGTTGAGGACCTTGTCGGAAAAAATCAACACTTGAGTCGAGTCAGTGGGCGTGCCGGGAACGATGGGATCAGAAGTTCGGGGGAGTTGAGGTGAGGTAACCCTCAATGCACCACCCTCGGAGGTTGACCTTTACTTTGGAGTGATTTGCCCCCCCAGGGAGGGACCTAACTGTTGAGCTCCTAGTGTCAACTTTCCCCCAAACGGAAACTGACATTCATCATTCACGATATAGATATGTAGGTACAGCCCACCTACAGGAAGAAGGTTATTATAGCGATATACTGGACTAGAATACTCTGGATTTCAAAATTGCAAAATTTAGACTTGTCAAGGTTAGTCGTGTGGTCGGCACGTTGGCCCGCTACGAGCTATAATAGTGGGTAGTCACTACCGTGACGTGCCAGCCCTGCGAGCCTGAGGCGTTTCAGACAACGGATGTGATCAATAGGTAGGTAGGTAGGTAAATAGGTAGGTAGAGGTACCAGCCAAAATTAAGAATACAAAAGAAAAGCGCTGCAAATGATTACACAATGGTTTAGGTATTATTAAACTGTTAAGGCCGCTCCACACATGCGGCATTCGCCGAGTACCGAGCCGATGCTCGCGTATTTCCTAGTGGTAAGGAGGGTTGCTCGGTGTTCGCCGAATTAGGAATCATTCCAATGATCTTTATACATTCATGTTACGGATACGAGGAACCAAAGTGCCCCACCCAGCATAGCAGACTTTTGAGCTTCAAATTGATAGGCACCTATTAACTAAAAATATCGTCTTTCTAAATTAAAATTAGTACCTATAGGTAAGTTCTCATCTCACCAATACATATTTGAAAAATTACATTTAACCATCCTGAAAAAAAAATTTTTGAAACCCTCCAAAAACATAGGTTTGGACCCAAAATGTAAGCATACCTTTACTAATCAGAAGACTTTAAAGAAGTGTGTCTATTGATTTAATTTTGTAGGTTTTGTTCTCACCACCTAGCTCTTAATAATTTAGAGGAGTTCTGTAAAAAATTTATCTGTCAATTTCGGAACTTCTGGAACAAGTCACTGTGGGTATAACAAGTAAGAGGGGCACATCTGTTTTCCAAATTTGTATAGTGCAGGTACTAGTAGGTAATAGCAATACAAAACATTGAAAGAATTGAATAAGAAATAATTTATTTAGGAAATCAACTTCTAAAATCAACATTGTCCTGTTTCAGAATGATTCGCTGTTTGTTGCTGGCTCTGAGCATTGGAACTGCTCTGGGAGGTGTGAGCATCCAGATGCCTTACCTAAACCCAGCAGGCGTGACGTACACTGGCCTCCATGCTGCAGTGCCTTCTGTACCTACACATTTGCAGTACTCAACTGCCACAACATCCTCTGTGGCTTATGGTAATGCTGCCTTCTTGGGAAGATCGGTATCACCTGCCATCTCTTATGCTGCACCATTAGCCCAATATGCTGCTCCAGTTGCTCATTATGCTGCCCCAGTTGCTCAAGTTGCGACTCATGCTGTACCAACTGTTCACCATGTTCCTGCAGTTGCTCAAGTCCCTGTAACCAAGTACGAAGCCCAGCCCGCTGTTATTCAAAACTTGGTTGATGTTGCCAAGCCCAAGCTTGCAACCAGAAAAATTGAAATTAGAAGACCAGCAATCCAAAAACAGTTCTATGACGTGGAAGAACGAGTGATCATCAGGCCAGCTGGGTCGGCAGTTGTGGAACTCGACCAACCAGTATCAAAGAGCCAAAGAGGACCAACAGTAGTTCAACCAGCTCTGCATGCAGTCACCTCACCTGTAGTTGGGTTCAGAGCACTTCACAGCCATCATCATGTTGTCCCAGCTGCCTACCCTGGTTCATTCTCTGTGCATCCCTATCCCATCCAAGGACCAGCAGCCATTCCCATCTCTTCAACTCCTGCCCCACCCCAAGAAATTGATGCACAACCTGAAGAAATTCCCCAACAGCCTCAGCAGATCACCGAACAACAGGAAACTCAACAAATCCCTCAACAAGAGTCTCAACAAGAATTTCAACAATTCCCTCAACAGTTTGATGACTCTGATAGTGTTGCTGTAGATAACCCAGAAATAGCCCGTGTTCGATCCCAGCAACCTGCTTCTCAGCAATTAGAAGATCAATCATTGCAAGGCGTTTCTCAGCAACTTGGTCAAGCTCAACCTTTACAAGACGTCCCCCGGGAACAAGAGCTTTTCCCCGCATTATTGCCACAAACTAGAAGCCAACTGTTTGCTCCTCAGCAACAGCTTCTTGAGAGATTCCAGGCTATTAATTCAGAAAGATCTCAAGCCATTGCTAGATCCCAAGTTCAAGCTCAAGAACAAGTTGTAGCTCAACTTCAGGCCCAAACTCAAGCTCAGCAAGCCCAACTTCAGAGATCAGAACAACTTCTTCAGCTTCAACAGCAACAACTGGTGAGATCCCGCCAGGCTGTTGAATCAGTAGCCAGGTTGGGACAACAGCAACAACAAGAACAGCCACAACCACAGCGTCAATCTGCACCTTCATCTCGCAGCCAGAGTGAACAGTCAGAAGGACTTCCAAGTGTTGGACCCGAACCCCAAAGTTCAGCAAGGATCTTGGAAGCTGGTGATTTGAGGAGTGCACTCTTGAACAACATTGCTCGTTCAACCTCATCTCCTAGTGAAATTCCATCATTCAGAATCAGCCCTGAACAGAGTATTTCGAACCAAGAACGTCTCATTGCCCTCTTGACTGCCAGGGGAGGCGTAGTTGAGGCCAGAAGCCAAGGTGAATCTGGCAACTCCCACCAAGTCCGAGCTCGCGTTTTATCAGTAACTCCTGCCCCCGAAGGAGCAGCCCCTCAGGAAGAAAAGGTTAACACCAGAAGGATCGTGGTCAGTCGCCCCATCCAAACTGTTGAAGAAGTTAACGTTGTTGAGCCATTCACTAAGATCGAACGCGTAGCTGTCCATTCCCCAGGAGTTATTAAAACGGCCCGCCTTGGAGTTGCTCACCTTCCTACCTCAGTGCCTGTCCATGGATACACTCATGCCTTGCACGCAGCCATTCCAGCATATTAGGTCAAATTCTATTTTACCTAGTTCTAGGAGTGATCTCAGGATCCTCTGACAATGAAAAATCACTTTCATTTTAAATAGGTACCTATAATACTATAAGCCTATGATACCTTCCTATTTACCAATATTATCACCAACAGGGTCCTTACTTATCTTGCAGGAACTTTGGTGTAAGTAGGTACCAATCATACGTATTATCTGAAGGTCGAATAATACTAAAAGTTCAAGAAAATCACTCATTTCCCAATTTTATTTCTCAAAAGAAATTACAATTCACATATACGTATTTTAGGGTCATTCATTATTTTGACATTGAAAATTGATTGAATTAATTGATAGGTATACCTTCTTGAGTACCTTCATACTTCCCTAAACCAACTTACCAGCATATTGTGTTGACTGTTGAATCTACTATTCACTTGTGAATTTCGATTTATTAAGTAGGCAAGTTCACTTATTAGGTAGGCAGGTACCATATTTATTAGGAGATCAAAATTGAATATTCTCCTCCATTTCAAACTTAGAAATGAGTTACAAATTATAAAAATGTGTCTAGGTACCAACAAACATGTTTATTCAGTCCAACGATGAGTAGTATATTTTGGCACAAAATTAAGGTTACCACACTATTTTGTAGCTTCATGTAGATTATTTTTGTACTGCCGTTACCAATTTATGTTTGTCTTTTATGAGTGAACAGTACATATTTATGTGGGGTCCTGAACCCCACAACCAAGGAAAATTAAGGAATCGCAAAATTGTGACACTAGGTAGCAAGTACTTTTGCCAAATTTCATTCAGGATTGATCCAGTGATTGATTAACCAACGTAGAATAGGTACCTAGGTAGGTACTTCTAATGAGCTGAATGTCACCTCTTAATCCAACAAATCATGTACATATATCTTAAAGTATAAATCATGATATAATAGTATAAATCTTGAATATCTCTGCCCCCCCCTGTATAAATGAACATTGCTGTAAGTGCCTACTTACCAAACTAACTTTCCATTCAAGCAAAGGTGAACATTACATGGCCATATCTTTTGAAGCCTGGTACCTAGATTTTTATTTTATTACGTATGTAGGTAGGTATCTGTACCTATAAGAGAAAATTAAAGTTCGAAAAACAATAAAAACCTACAATAAGAGTGAAAACATGTGTACCTACCCAGACAGAAACCTGTAACTATCTATTGTAATTTTTGTAAATTGTGTACATTTTTATATCCATTCAATTAGTTTGATAATCAATAAAATTTCTTCACGTGACTTACTATCTTAACTATAACCCACGACCATTCACCAAGAGTTAGTACCAATCAGTTTCACTGGAAGACAATTTTAAAGCTTTCTGGGGGATGTTTGTTAAATTATAACATATCTTAGTGATTCTAAATGAAATCTCAAAGTAATAGGTAAAGGGAAATCAATGAAAACATGAACACTGCCTACATGAAACCACTAAAAAGTCGCTCAAGACCAAAAGATAACTCAATATCCAAAAGGTTGCGTTTAAAAAACTGTAAATTTACAGGTAGATAGGGAGAGAAAAAAGATTATAAGTTATCCTAGTTCTCCTACTGAAGCTATTGCTACTATCAAATACCTACCTACACTGCTATATAAAATTAAGGGATCACAGTCTAAAAAACTCAATTTAGGATTCTTGGAAGCCATTTGTAAAATTCCTGTCCACTGAGACAAATTTTCACTTTTCGGTAAATATACATCCAGAAAAAGAGATTGTGACAAATCCCAGCTCAATAAAATGGTTTAGTCTAAAGTAAACCAAGAACACATGAAAATAAATCTATTTCTGGGGCTTCGAACAAATTGAGGTCTACTTGCTCTTTCAAGGGTTTACAAAAATTGTGCAGGTCATTGAAAAGCTGAGTTCATAAACCCTACAAATCGTTATGAAATACCTAAGTATCAATATCAAGCAATACCTACCAGCATCATAAAATATTTAAAGGAGCAGGGAAAAAAATCTTTCTGACACACAAACAACCAATGAATGGAACTTCAATATTTGCTTGGTGGACACACACATTTGTGTCCAACAACGTCGCAGCCGTGGACATCTAAATGAAGAGAAGAAGAAGAGGGTTAGTCTGATAAAAGAAGCGTTCGTGTCAATTTTAATTTTGGTGAAATAGATTCTTCCCTGCGGGAAAGATTTAAATTTTATTGGGAACTGTTAGTTATGTTTTAGATTTTTACTGCGGTGATCTCAATACTGGAGGAATCTACAATAATAAGGTAAAAATTATAATTCGCGTATTTTCAATTTTCGGACTCGGTAAGAAGAAACACGTCATCACGCCGCTGTTGGCATACGCTTTGACTTTGCATTGTATACGAGCTGTTTCGATTAGGTACAAATGTTGGGAACATTTCCCATATATTATGTTATACTTAATTTATATAAATTGGGTTTATGAAATGGACTGATCCGAGATTTCCGAAGTCTTTATAGCGTAGGAAGCGTACATTTTACCTACCTACAGGATGAGAATACCCCTTACTTAGTAACTGCTTCGCGGTGTGTGGGATAAGTACATTCTCGCAAACAAAAAACTTCACGCGTAATTCTTTCACACTTGAATCGACTGTTGGTTTGAGTGTGCATTTACCTATTGTCCAAAGTTGATGAATTCAAAGAGTTCTCGAAGCTTGTGGAACATATTAAAACTAAACTAGGAACCGAGATGCCACACCACCATGCTCCTAGCCCTTCTACTTTCTTAATTGTTTATCTGACAATTGAAAACGTGGGAGATATTTCTAGGCGGGGCAGGAAAACGAGTATAAGTCATAAAACGTAATTTTTCACATAATTATGTTTTTTTGGTGTTAAATTACTGTTGGAAAGTTGAACTAAGGATGCATTTCGTGCATTTTTCAATCAAATTTTTTTTTTCGCTGGAATTTTTGACTTACCTACACTGTTTCGACCTCGAAGAAAAAATTGACTTATATTTTTTAAACTACACATCGTCGTACTTTAAATACTAAAATTTTACTACAATTTGAAAATGAAATTCAATTCAAAAACAGAATTTATCATTCATTTGTCAAGGACATAGGCAGTAAGAAACAAGACAGTAGATAGATGGTAAGAAAGTTCCAATTCCAATTATTCACTCATTTGTTCAGAATCAGACGGGGATTTGATTTATAAACATTTTATTAAACATAAAAACAGTTGATTTAAAATTTTAAAAAACGCGCAACCAAGTGACAACCAAACAAGCGTCATTGTTTACTATTCATTTATAACATCAATTTATATAGTTATAGTATGAAACTACGAAAAAAAATACGAAATAAATTCGTGATAAATCAAGAGCGATTTATCAAGTAAATGTCCTAAAGAGGCTACATACGAAATTACAGCTTCCTTGAGTGTAAAGTATAGAAATTAGCTTTAAAAGCCACTCATCTGATCCGGACCCTGGACATCGTCAAGTAAATGTCCTAAAGAGGCTACATACGAAATTACAGCTTCCTAGAGTGTAAAGCATAGAAATTAGCTTTAAGAGCCACACATCTGATCCGGACCCTGAGCATCGTCAAGTAAATGTCCTAAAGAGGCTACATACGAAATTACAGCTTCCTAGAGTGTAAAGCATAGAAATTAGCTTTAAGAGCCACACATCTGATCCGGACCCTGAGCATCGTCAAGTAAATGTCCTAAAGAGGCTACAAACGAAATTACAGCTTCCTCAGTTGATTAAAAAAGCCGACAAAACGAGTGAAAATGTTATTATAAACATTATTGGGAATAATGGAAAGTAACAATAATTATTGTCTCGTAGGTATTGAAAAAAGAATGAGAAAAACAAGCTTGGTAATTACCTACCTACTTATTGAGCTCATCAAGAGATACGGTGTTTTCATCTAATAGTGTGTGCAATAACATAAATAACGATGGCTGGACCTATGTTTTCAAGGCTGTCGAACTTTTTTTCGCGTCATATTATTTCTATACGGTACTCTTTCGCAAACCACGAGCTGAGTAAATTTTCTCCTGTTCACCCTAGGAAGTCGAAATTTTATGGGGAAACTCTCTGGGCCATTAAGAGGCCAGTAAGCGCCTTACTCCCAAACGCAGTCAAAAGGAGTGAGAGAATCTGACTATTGGTTTGGCCCTAATTGGATGATATCATTCATTTTGTAGGTCCCCCTAAAAAGTCGCTTTGAGTACAAAGATATCATGCATTTTGTAGCTTGGCATCTTTGTATGCGAAGCGACTTTTTAGGGGGATTTCACATATGTTTGGTGATCAAGGAGGATTGAATTCGCGGGGCAGTGGTTTCATCATCCCTAACTCTGTTCTGCAGATGTGGGGTAGAGGTGCGTGGGAGTTGACTCGCGGGGGTGAGTCTCCTTCCACGGATTTTGGCATTTGGAGTTATGTGTGTTTCCATAAACTCGGTTACCAACCTGCTTAGTTGGTAATGCGAGCTAGAACGCATGCCTCGACCCGTAGGTCAAAACGGGTACTTGACAATTGTCAAGGACATTGACTGTGTGTACAAAGTGTATTTACACTGAGATTTTAGTGTTTCCTCGTCCCATATCACTCTGTTATTCATTGATTTATACTTTTTGTTATTCGTGTATTGAATATAAACTTAATCTATGAGTTTTGTGGTCCTTAATGTTGAGGTGAAAAAATGAAGAAATTTGTATTCCATTAGCCACCAAAAGAGTTGAACCATGGCGCTTCTGGTGGTGATTCCAGAAACTAAATACTCTTGGTTAGTTTACTACTGTTGCTTTGCCCGCATTTTGATTGTTGGTGGAAAATTAGTCCAGTGGGAAACTAGTGTACTGTTGGTTATAATTCCAAAAGTTACAGAACACCCTCCCAGGATAGAACCCGTAATTTTGTTCATCTTAATGCCCTAAAGAAGCTCCTTATCAGATTTCAAGTTCCTAGGGTGATTAGAAGATAATTTAGTTAACTCAGCTGATCAGAATAGAGTCAATCAGTTCATTCGTCTCATACTGTCCCAGAGACCCTCCCTACCAAAGTTCAGCTTCCTAGAGTACATGGAAGAGAATTTAGCTAACTCAGCTGATCAGAATAGAGTCAATCAATTCATTCGTCTCATACTGTCCCAGAGAGTCTCCCTACCAAATTTCAACTTCCTAGAGTACACGGAAGAGAATTTAGCTAACTCAGCTGATAAGACTGTAGCCAATCAATTCATTCGTCTCATAATGTCCTAGAGAGTCTCCCTACCAAATTTCGACTTCCTAGAGTACACGGAAGAGAATTTAGCTCACTCAGCTGATCAGAATAGAGCCAATCAATTCATTCGTCTCATACTGTCCCAGAGAGTCTCCCTACCAAATTTCAACTTCCTAGAGTACACGGAAGAGAATTTGGCTAACTCGACCGATAAGACTGTAGCCAATCAATTCATTCGTCTCATAATGTCCTAGAGAGTCTCCCTACCAAATTTCAACTTCCTAGGGTGAACGGGAGAAAATTTAATTCACTCAGCTGATCAGGACTTGGTCGTAGCGTCTCCAAAACCCCAAAAGGCACTTGGTCAGGTGCTAGTAGAAGTGAGTAGTCACAAAAACGAGGTGAGATGGGAAGAAAAAAAATAACAAACTCCGAAAACATGCATATTGACGCCTAGTTTTAGCTTACATAGAATTGTCTAACGTTACAAATTCGGCATCAGTCGACTCCCCAGGATAAGCCAAGAAAATTTATTAAGTTTGAGCCGCCAGGTGAGGTCGGGAGGAGGCCAATGTTGGGCCGAAGTTCTACTTTGTTACTTATCTCGGCGCGTCTCCTTGCAATGTTTATTGAAAGCTTGGCAATGCGAGACTAGCGCCTCACTGGAAATCGATTCCAAGCTGCGCATTTTGACCTTAATTGGAGTCTCCTACAATCAGTGGTGTGTGTTGTTGTCGTGACTCCACAAATCCTTGTGACAAGTTTAATTTTCACAGTTTTCATCCGATTTTGATGAAACTTTCAGGGATTGTGTCATTTAGGATGCAGTCCTTCATCAGTTTCATTATTCCCAAATCAATGCTTCCCTATGTGTATGCGCAAACTTATAAATATTATATCTTTTCTCGCCTTAGTCTTCTGATCTCGCTCAAATTTAGAGGATAGTTGAGAGAAGACGATTTTAATCGTGCATTTCAATTTCAACATGATTGTATCATTAGTAAAAGCTGCCCATGCGCAAAAGTGTAATCCTTGTAACAAGCTGAATTTTCAGTTTAAAAGCGTGTTAGATCTTGTCTCCTACCAATTTCATTGTTCTTAAATCAATATTTCATGCTGCTCATTGCCTCAAAGCATCGTTTTCTCGTTTCCCAATTGACCATTTTCGATGTTTTACGCTACATCTTGATTTAATAGTTCTCGCTGGGGAATTTTTTAAAGATCTCTTTAAACTTTTTGGCTGTCTATAAATTCCCATTTTGTATACGAGGAAGCTACGAGTATGTGCCATATCCAACTTGACAGACTTTTTATTATTTTTTTAAGTTTATTTTTATTTTATTTATTTATTTTTTTTTATTCGTTTATTATTTTTTCCACTTTTCCTCAACATTTATGCTACGCAAAAACTTAAGGAGAATCTTCCTCCTTTCTAATTCTGGTCACTTTCCATCTTGTGGTCACAAAATCATGACTGATTCTGTCAGCTAAGACATCAGTCGGTAATATCGACAAGAAAAAACCACTTACCGTACAAGGGCGAGAAGGAAGAGCAGAAACGCCCAACTGTAAATAAACTGGGAACCACAATTTTCGTAATCTTATCCATATTAATTTTGATAAAGCAGAAGAAGTAAGAAATGGGAGTAGACGTTCGTCAAAACATGAAAAGTAGCCTCATCTTGCACGTGCACCATTTGCAGATCCAAATTACCTCAGTATGGGGTCCGAACGTTCTTGGGAAACGACGATTTGATTTCCACATGAGTTTCATTAGCAGCTGCTGCTCATGAGCGAACCTCAAATCCTTCTAACAAGCATGACTTCTTCTGATTTAAACCTATTTTTAATACATTTTCTGGGTTTGATTGGATTTTATCTTTCAAAATTAGACATTTCTATGACCTATAGAATCATATCAATCAAATTATATGAAAACGTCTCACCCAACTTGACAAACTTTTTTCATTTTTTAAACTGTAATTGATATTAAAACCATGTAGTCATTACACAACTCCTTACTAATGAAGCCAATTTTTTCAGAAATGGGTCTGACAATATCGAGTGCTCTTGCCAGCCTGTTTGACAACAAGAAGAAGATGAGGATCCTGATGGTAGGGCTAGATGCTGCAGGCAAAACTACCATCTTGTACAAACTTAAACTTGGAGAGGTTGTCACCACTATACCAACAATTGGGTTCAACGTTGAAACGGTCGAGTACAAGAATATCAGCTTCACGGTGTGGGATGTCGGTGGACAAAGCAAGATTCGACCATTGTGGCGTCACTACTTTCAGAACACGCAGGGCATCATCTTCGTAATAGACTCCAATGACCGAGAGCGTGTAGACGAGGCCCGTACGGAGCTTCAGAATATGCTTCAGGAAGAGGAACTTCGGGAATCAGTTCTTCTGATCTTCGCCAATAAGCAGGACCTTCCCAACGCCATGAGCCCTGCCGATTTAACGGAACAGCTGGGACTTTCGCAGCTTCGCAACAGGAAGTGGCACGTTCAGTCAACATGTGCCATCAAAGACCAAGGAGTCTTTGAAGGGCTAGAATGGCTTTGCCAACAAGTATAAAAGTGATTTTCTGATGGAGAATGTTGTTATGTACTGGTTGAGGAACTGTTATCAGAATTCAGGTGTTATTATATAAGTTTTTGTGTCATTCAGTTTCGAGAGGATTTTGGTAGTGCAGATACCAACTCCAGGTAGATTCGTCTGGTCTAAGTCAAAACTACGAGTATAAACATTAAATCCAAAGTAGTACCTCCAAAGCATGAAAATGGAATGAAGTCTGAAACAGTGGTCATGAGTGAGCCATTTGAAGGTTCCTTTTGAAACATTTGAAGTTTTTATTTACATCACTAACTTGTACATATTTTGTTCATAAGATGATTTTCATGATCCTTCGAAACTGCAATCCTCTCAAACACACAGCACCTCCATATATTCCAGATTTGGAATGATTCGTTTTACTGATATTCTCACTTGGAAATCTGAAAGCCCCACGTGACAAGGCTATGTCTGAATACTTAGGGGTTTTACTTAGAAATATTAAACTATTCAGTTTGTGAAATTACAATTGAAATGTTGGCACATTCTACGTATGAGGACTGTTTTACCTTCACTCATCACTGAAATTTCTGACAATATATCAACTGAATATGGTATTTCATGATTGTAAACTCTTAATCAGTTCCACATTGTATTTGAAAGTGTCACATGTATGCCACCTACCCACGGTAGAATATAATGGAAGTTGAAAACTACTCCTAACACCAACCAACTAAAAATTGAACAATAAATTTTCATTTTGCTTGAAACCTGAGTGTAAGGGAGGTTTTCGGGTAATTTTAAATCCCCCATTGACTGATAACCTTAACAATAAATGATTTTTGGAGCAATAATCTCTTAACATTCACATTCTGATGCGTACTTTTACATTTCTTAAGTACACAATTGTGATCTAAAGACTAAGCTATTACCTTAGAGTGGTTGAAATCATTGTGGTTTATTGCTTTTTTTTCCCCTGTTTTATGAGAAAACAGAAGTGTTGACTTGTGGTTTGGCATGAATAAATATTCCTTATTTATCATTAAAATAGAATTTTTGTCTTATCTATTCTTTATTACATCCCCTACTTCAAAATGTTCCGAGTAATGATAAAACGTTAATCGAGTAAGATAAATTAACACTACTTCACAAATGTACTGACCACCACTATTTTCCTCCAAATAAGGTCACATGTTTTGGTCCTTAAGGGTGGTTTGCTAGAACGACCCTCGAAGTTGGAGGGATATTTGAGTAAGAGAGCTCCTTTACTTCTTAGAGGGTGGTTTAAGGGAGGCCCTTGAAATAAAATGTAGTGGAAGAACACTTACAGTTAGAGGAATAGTTTGCTTTGAGGTGAAAATTGGGACGGATTTGAGGAACAATCCATTACAGCCTCAAATCAAATGTAAGTAGGTATATATTTCTCAATCTTTCGACATGATTACATTCCAAACAAAGTAGAAACGGGAAAATAAGGACGGATCACAGCGAGGAAAGATCCTCGAGGGACCTCAGGACCACTCTCACTTTTGGAGGGTAGCCCTTAAAATCTCGATACGTGATTGGTGGAAGTTCAGAGGGTCCCCCTCAAACTTTGTACTCCCTCTAGCATTTAACGGGGGTTTAAGGGTCGTTAGAGGGGCGACCCTCCATAGTGCTTCTCCAGCATTCGAACAAAGGGTTGTCTTTGGATTGGGAACTTCTACTGGAGGGATGCCCTCAAACGTTCTAAGGCCTTTGTCCTCAAGACCACCCTTGGTCTGATTCGACGATCTATCTTCACCGACACCTCGGCCGCATACCAGTACCATTTTCTTTCCACAGAAAAGTACCATCTATTTTGTCCAACTAATCTGTTCTTTACTAAAAGGATTGATTTACAATGTTTTTTATTTTTAAGACTACCAATCTGTACACATCATTCTGATGTCTTACTGAGGCTAATGTTGGTGTATTTTTCCTTGCGTCCTGTGAAAACGAAATGGTGTACTGATAGGCGGTCGAGTTGTCTATTTAGATGGATTGTTGGGTCCGTGTTCTCCATTCTGTTTTTGATAATTTTGCAAAATGCTTTCAAGAATCCAAATGACCCAACACAAAGTTTGCAGTTTCAAGTGGAATTTAAACCATTGGGAATCAGTTTTGATGCTATTGAATAGACGTGAAAGTTTAAGTTACGCTTATTACTATTGAAATGCCAATAGGTATATAATTATTGGGTTTATCGAGGCAGGGAGGTTTTCTTCTCATGATTTTTTCTCTTTCATTGTTTCCAAATCCTTCCCATCTTCAGTCTGCCATGAAGGGGATTCCATCCCTTCCTCCGACCCAAGCGATCTAATAACCTTTCTTGTGCCCCTTTATCAATCGCAGGTAAAGCCCAGGCAAACTCTAGGTAACTAGCAGCCTCGGATAACTTCTTGTTGGCTATTTATCAACTCACATTTACCTGCAAGATACTGCTATCTGCTTGGTAACCTTACCTGAGACTCGTCTCCCTCAGTAAGCGATTTATCTGGTGGATAACGTTTTGTAGAGAGGTTATAACGTGTTGTAGTAATAATAATATAAAGTCATAATGTACAATGAAGTTGACTTGATTGATACAGATTTTTCGGACGAGGAAATCGTTCAATTCCTAGAATACGAATGAAGACCTTATACGTTTCGTCCACGTCCGGATTATTTTAATTTACTTGATGAAGTCGATTTCCGACTATCGAAAGAAACAGCAGTTAGCTATCTGTAAGTAGCTACCTGAGGGCATAAAGTTGATTGATAAACGCCCTACCAAATTTGTTCGACAGGTTGCAGTACCCTCTAGGTATCTGCCTGAGGTTTGTATGTAAGTTACTGCTGTAATTGATAAATGGACCCTCAGTCGAAGAGACACAGCTCTGATTATTACACTTGGTCTCATACCTTAACCCACTCTAACACTTGGGTGTACGGCTTGCACCACTTCTCAGCTAGCATACTTGCCATCCTTTTAAGAAAGATTCCATACTCCCGATGGATTGCGCCGTCGCATGAACAAATAAGTGGCGTGAACGAGCGTTGAAGGTGTTCAGCTGTATGTCATATTTTTCATGTTTTGGTCTGGCTGCAGACTGCGCCGTTGAGTCCCATGTTTGGGAAAGGTACGAGGCAGCGTCAGCATTTATAATGCGTGTGTCAAAAAACGCTAGCCTCGCTATATAATTGGAAAAGATTGATATAATTCAAAAAATCAAAGTTTTCAAATGAAAGCAGATCGCTGCAGAAATCATCTTATCTTTCTCACCACCATATGTTGAAACCCCCTACTGCTACAACATCCTGGAAGACCGTTTCTTCACTCTTACCACCAGGAGGTATATTCGTCTTATTTGGTGTATTATTTTCAATTAAGGCCACTATCATCGCTATTATCACACTAGCGTTTTTTTTCAACTTTTTTCTCGCATATTTAATGCTGTATTGCGGGTTCGAAAATGGTAACTGAAGACGACTAGAAATGTGAACGTTGAAGAGGAATAACTATAAAAACAGTGCATTCTGGTGGAATGCAGTTTTATTGAGTCTGTCAGGTTAAGGCTCCTAGGGGTTTTTGCATTTTAGTAGTAGGCTCAATGTAGAAAGGTGGAGGGGCTTGCGAAGCATGAAGAGCAGTTTATACATATATATATATATATATATATATATATATATATATATATATATATATATATAAATGTGTGAGTGCGTATTAGCACATTTTTGTAGATAAAAGGAAGCTCAAAAAAAGAAAAATTAAATACAAATTTTTGAAAAAATTCATCAACTTTCATGTATATATATATATATATATATGTGTGTGTGTGTGTGTGTGTCCCAGACGATAACCCCCTCCTTAGGATTGAGATAAAATTACGTTCTAACGCCAAAAAATCAAGCTTTCCGAATAAAAGGATGAGTTCGCTGGCCAGCATTTTTTGAGCACAATTGATTAGTCAAATTCCAAAAAATGACTTAATATTGGCTAAGTTCAATCTATATTGCTTAGCAGAATTTTAGACTAAAGAAGTCAATCAAGGAGTTTATCAATGATAAAGTAGAACATAGAAAAAAATTATGCTGAAAATCAAACTTAAATTTCATTAATATATGCCAAAAAATAAATGAGAACTGCAAAAATAATTTACTGCACATTTATATAACAGTTCCTGCATTAGTTTGGGACTAATGCAGGACTGCGACAGGGTGACGCACTTGCTTGTCTACTCTTTAACCTGACGTTAGAAAAAGTAGTGCGACAAGCTGGTCTCAATACTAGAGGCACCATTTTCCATAAATCCGTACAGTTACTCGCATATGCAGATGATGTAAATATGATGGCGAGATCTGTTTGGAGGATGCCTTTGAGTCCCTGTCCCGAGCGGCGGCAGAAATGGGTCTATTAGTAAATATGGATAAAACCAAGTACATGATTACTGGTCCGAAAGGCAACACAAGACTCCCCGATACCATAACCCTCAATGGTTCAAGTTTCGAACGGGTAGAGATGTTTTCTTACCTCGGCTCTGCAGTGCACAAGGGCCAATGATTGTTCAGTTGAGATAGGCAAGAGACTTCTATCGGCAAACAGATGCTATTTTGGTCTCCTCCCGCTCCTAAAGTCCCGGACGCTCTCAAGAGGACTCAAACTCACCGTGTACAAGACACTCCTTCGTCCAGTTCTTGCATACGGATCTGAGACATGGGTAATGACGAAGCAGTCTGAGAACAGGCTCGGAGCGTTCGAGAGGAAGATTTTGAGAAAAATCCTGGGTCCAGTTTGCGAGGGCGGGTGCTGGAGGCGCAGAAAGAACGAGGAGATATACCAGCTATATGATGATATCGATGTGATCAAGTTTGCAAAGCTGGGGCGCCTGAGATGGGCTGACCATGTCTGGAGACTGCAAGACGATGACCCAGCTAAAAAGCTCCTTGTAACCCAGCCATATGGAACCAGAGGGAAAGGACGACCAAGGCAGAGATGGATCGATAATGTGGAGGAGGATACAGCCAGAGCCGGGTGCCGAGATTGGAAGAGTGTGGCGAGTGATAGGGTTAAATGGAGGACTGTCTTGAAGGAGGTCAATGCCCACCCAGGGCTGTAGAGTCAATAAAGAAGAAGAAGAAGAATATACTCGTATGCCAAAAAATAAATGAGAACTGCAAAAATAATTTTCTTAAAATACTTGAACGTTAACTGCATTTATATAACAGTTCCTGTCATGCAGCATGTCCGTGTGAGCGAATTTTTGTAAATAATCGTACAATATTATGTTACATTGTTTTGAAAAATAAGGACTTTGAAGGAAAAGAAATTGTTAACTACCCAATTTATGGCAAAAAAAACTCGTTCGATACAATAATCTGCTATTCAAGAAGATATTTTGGATTTCTAAGTTTTTTTTTTTCAGTTTTTATCGATTTTTTTGCACATTTTAATGAGATCTAAGTACATTTTTCAATACTATTTTCTACAAAAATTTTTGAATGTTCTATTTTATGGTTAATAAACTTTATTTGAGAAATATTCTGCTATAAAATATAATTTAACAACTTCTAACCGTTTTTTCTATTTTCAGTGATTTTTTCAGCACTTTTTTTTTTTTTAATTTTACCAATTTAAAGTGCTCAAAAAATGCTGGCCAACGAACTCGTCCTTTTGTTTGGAAAGTTTTGGCGCAAGAACGGAATTCGTATCTCAATCCTAAGGAGAGTTATCGTCTGGAAGGACACACACACACACACACACACACATATATATATATATATATATATATATATATATATATATATATATATATATATATATATATATACATATGAAAAAATGTTAAACTCTAGGATTCGTTACAGAATGTCACAAAACGGATTTCAATTAAGGAAATTTCCTCAAATTTTGATTTTAAAATTATTGGAGTCATTGCCAATAGCTTCATTTTCTACGAAAATTCGCTAAAAGTTAGAAATCTTTTTTAATCGCAGAACATTATTTAGTAAAATTTTCCGGCATAAAAATGGTACTTAGTTAAGAATGTTTTTCACTGAATGTTCAAAACGATTAAACGTAATATGACTAGTACGATAATTTACAAAATTCACTCATACGATCATTTGTAACCATAATTTTTTATTATTAATGCCTTTGAATTGAGAATTGATTCTCTTGTTGAAAAATTTGGTTCCTTTTTGGACCAATACCTTTTACATGCCCCGATTTTGGTTTGAAACAAGAAAACTTTTTCGATTAAATCAAAATGATTTTTTTTAAGGTTTAAGCTGCAACTCAACTAGTAGAAGGGTCATTAGTGGCATTGAACAAGGTGTCCAAAAGTTACACTGGAAGTGATACGATTCTAAGTGGAGCCATGCTGCCACCCTTCACTAAAAAGGAGCGCCATCGTGGATTCCACTGGCAATTCGGAGGGAAAAAAAAGTAATGAACACTGTTTAGTCCCCAAAGTGGTTTAAAAAAAAAACCCCCAAAAATAAAGTAATACAACTAAGACTAGATGTAAAATAGGCTAATAACTATATACAATCAGCAATGTGAAATAAAACTACGACTTGATGTATATAAATATATCACAGATCAGATATCACAGTTCGTAGTAGAGCTCAGCGACTCTCAGGTACAACAACAGGGATCGGACCTTGTCTGGTCCGGATAAAACGTCAACCCACTAAGGGGGCTGATGCTGGACTCGGAGGTCCACAAGGGCTGGGCAGTCCTCCAGAAAGTGACGGATGGACAGATCACCCCCACACACAACATCTCGAGCTTCTGCACTAAGCAGGTGTCTATAAGTAAGACGGGTATGGCCAGTGGCAACCCGGTTGACCACTATTCGATCCCTCCTTGGAAGTAGGGTTACGAAAGGGCCCACCGGGCTCAAGTTCTGAAGGACACCACGCAGACCAGTGACCTCACCCTGCCATGGCTGATGCCAGATGGAATTCGCTTTGTGTTACACGTAGATTTGATCCTCAATGCGTATAGGCAACATATCAATGGAGTTATCACCAATGACTCTCCTTGCAAGGCATCTGCACACTCATTGCCATGAATAACCACATGGCTCGGTACCCACGTACAATTTTTTTCAAACAATTTTTTTTTTATTATTGTAATATTGTGGCGTATTCAATGTTCATTAAAATAGATTTGAAAAAAATCAATAAATATTATGAAATTGCTTTATTAAGATAATGGAACGATGTAAGACAACAATGATTAAAAAACAATAATATTAAAAACAAAGAGTATTAGGTGTTTTATTTTGTTTTTTTCGAGAAGATACGACATTGTAAGTAAGATTATTCGACCTTGTAACTGACGACGGTATTCATGCGGTGGAGTGAAGTGGAGAAGGAGCGTAGCTGGAGCTCTTCGGAGTTGGCAATGAAGCAAGGGCCAGTCTCTCCCCACTGTTCCGGAACTTCGATGTCCGGCTTGGTGTAGATCAGTAAATCGAAAGCACCTGATCAAGAGAGAACGTATTAATATTAAAATATGAATTATATTTTGATTCGTTTGATTGTGTCGTTGCGTTTCTTTATTCGGAAAGTTTAGATTATAACAAGCTTTATATTTTAAATTTGATTTTCAAAAATAACTCATAACTTTAACTTTGATTGTGGGCTAATTAAAATCATAATTATCTTACAAGGGCAATCCAAGAGCGGCAAAAAGCTGACTGTGGAGCATATCTGTCGCAGGACGTCGCGTATTTCGTTCTGTATAACTTTCAACTCTTTCGTTCCGACTGGTTCGCCGTTCTCTTCACATTTCTCCTCAGACGCCTCATACTGGAGCTTGAAATCCCACCTTTCCATGACTTCTTTGTTGGAGACGTTGGTTATGACTAAAGAGAGTTGCTCTAGTTTACCTTTAATCAACCAATCTGTAAAAAATAATTTAGAATCAAATTGAGGCATTTATAAGATTTGACTTGTAATAATGTAAGAACGGGTATGTACCTATACTGGTGCACTTATATGAGTGCGCTTGGCCCTGAGTGGATTCTCTTCCTCACCCTGCAAAGAGCCGACAACGTCGCAGTTAGGGAATAGCCGACCCTCAGAGGGAAGAATAAATGTACCTGAAACCCCTTGCCTTGTTTTCTAAAAAGTTGATGGAATTCAAAGTGCACTGTAATTATGTGGTGTTATTTGGAATGAAGATGAAGAATGAAGAAAAATGAGCCCAAATACGAAATAGAAATTTCAAAATTGAGATATTACACATTTTAGATCATCAAGGAGCAGCTGTATAGTCATTAAATTGGAGTAGAGTAGAATTTATTATATATTTGATTTCAGATCGAAAATAATTAAAATTGTTATGAAATGCTAATTTGAAAATTAATATGAAGATGCTAATTAGAAGATCTGAAAACTCTTTTTTTTCCTGCCATCGAGAGTGTTACCACCTACCAATGGCAATCGTTCGTACCTCACGCCGAAAACCTTGCTGAAGACGCACGGATCCAGGAAGAATTGGGTGAAACTGCTCACGAAGAATTCATTATCAACGTGGCGGATGACCCAGACGATATTTTTGATGATGTGGATGGTGACGACGATTTTTTAATGATTCATACATTCCAAATGGCGGCTCCTTTGAGGACCTTGGTGTTCTACCCTTATTGGATAACATATAGGTATGTTAAAATGGGTTTTTGTAAAAATAAAAACATATTTTTGGTCAACACCAATTCCATACCATAATTGATAATTTTGTGGGATTTGCGCACTATTTATACTCATTCACTTCAGAATTTTGTGTTTAACGTGACTATGAAATGAAAAAAACTTTTGGGGTTGATTCAGAAAAATGCACATGTTTCTAGCGGAAGCCCAATCGATTATAATAGTTTTTCAATGGCCTTGGGACCCACAATGGGTCATAGAGGAGACAGCCTTGTCGGATTTCTCTGGAGGGTTACTTTCAGGTAGACGAATGCACTAATATAAGGGCACGAGTGTAAGTCTACATTGATATCGCTGAATTTTAAACATTAAGTTGAGTGCATTGTGTACGTGGTTAGTATAGGCGTACGAAAACAGTAATACAGACAATAGTTTTTGCAGTCCTCTGAGTGGTGAGTCGGGATTCCGAATAGGAAGTTATTAAGGAGAGCTATTAGTGGTTGATAGGTCTGTCACGATGGACCAGGTAAAATACGCGACTTTCAAGATGGCCGTACACCGATCAGCTGATGTCATATGAGATGTTAATCGTTAGTACTAAATTCTGTGGTACCTATTATAGTTTTCTATGAACTCAAATTGTTCGACGCAGGATGTTTTGTGATTTAATTTTTAACTAATATCTACCACTATGCGTAATTGCGTACTACAACCAGGTGGGTGGCGGGAAATATAATTTTCCTGGTCCAGCGCGACGCCAGCAGCGTGTATCAACTGACAGGAAAACAGCATTGAAATGAGAGCAATAGCGCTCCATAAAATTTATACTCAAAGGTCCAACTCAACTTACAAATCACAAAAGACTGTAACGTGGAAATTCATTAGAAATTTTCTGCTGTATGTGACTTTCCCTTCCAAATTCTTTCATTGTGCTTTAAATTTGTAAGAAGTACAGTTCTATCCAGTTTGAATACTTTTAGCGAATTTTTGTGAAAAATGAAGCTATTGCAATTTTAAAATCAAATTTTTGAAAAACGTCTTCATTGAAATACGTGTCGAGGCATTCTGAAACTATTCCGAAGTTTTAACACAGAATGTGTTTTAGCCATGGACTAACTAGCCGAAAATGGAACGCGGGATGGTAACGAAATGTGTGACGGATGATTTTCACGTACAACCGAGTCGTTGCTAGGGATATGGTACTTCGTCGTTTTTCATCCCACAAAATTCGTTGACCATTCGTTCGAAAGCTCTCGATTTACCCAACAATATTATGTTAACTACTGCGAAGTGCGTGTCCAACAAACTGAGTTATGAGCATGGTTATATAAATAATTGTTTACACACAGGTGATCATTCTCAATAATTGATATTGTGAACATGATTGCAACCGCTTGTTAATTTCTGATGATTTCATTGAGCTTGTGTTTCGATGATTTGATTCATAGCAGGTGATCTGAGTATTACGAAAACGGTTTGATTTGTGAAGCGGAGGTTAAATAATTTGAATAGGTAATTTCTATACTTTACACTCTAGGAAGCTGTAATTTCGTTTGTAGCCTCTTTAGGACATTTACTTGACGATGCTCAGGGTCCGGATCAGATGTGTGGCTCTTAAAGCTAATTTCTATGCTTTACACTCTAGAAAGCTGTAATTTCGTATGTAGCCTCTTTAGGACATTTACTTGACGATGCTCAGGGTCCGGATCAGATGTGTGGCTCTTAAAGCTAATTTCTATGCTTTACACTCTAGGAAGCTGTAATTTCGTATGTAGCCTCTTTAGGACATTTACTTGACGATGTCCAGGGTCCGGATCAGATGAGTGGCTTTTAAAGCTAATTTCTATACCTTACACTCTAGGAAGCTGTAATTTCGTATGTAGCCTCTTTAGGACATTTACTTGATAAATCGCTCTTGATTTATCACGAATTTATTTCGTATGTTTTTTCGTAGTTTCATACTATAACTATATAAATTGATGTTATAAATGAATAGTAAACAATGACGCTTGTTTGGTTGTCACTTGGTTGCGCGACAACGCAAACACATTCTGCGTTTCAATAATTTCGTCCGAAGTATGTAAATAGAGGTAACCGGGGGTCCAGGGGGCTTGCCCCCTGGCGAGGCGCGGAGCGCCGAGTTATCTATTCCTAGTGTTTCCCACTTGTATCCCAACTCACCACTCGGACAGGCTGTAAGAACTCTCTATGTTGCTAAAAATGGAGGGCAATATTACACCACCTAAATCAATCTAGCCCAGAGCTGTTATTGCGCCTTGATCAAACCTAAAGGGTCAAAATATTTCAAAAGAGAAAAAAAACCTTCAAAAAATTCCTAAGAATAGTTTTGTTTCTTGTTACTGATAGAATTCGTTCTAAAAAATTGGAACGTCAACATGGGTGTGAATGAAAACACGTAATCCTCTTAAAAACCAGCCTATAAACCAGCTGATATAATTACAATAGAAAATCGTCAAGGAATCAAGTAGGTACCTCATCAGGGTGGCCTCAAAATTAACATTTCAACATTCCTGACCGTTCCAGCGATTTCCTTGACTGAAAAAAACCATTAAGGGCCAGTTTATCAATCACATTTATCCAATGGATAAGAGGGATTTATCTGAGGGGTAGCGTTATCCTCCAGATAACACAATATGGGGTGTTTATCCATACCTTATCTGGCTTTTTAATTTATCTGGTCCCTGGAAGGGCTTGATAACTATTATAACTGCAGGTTAATGAGATATCTAGAGCTTTCTAACCTCAAACAAGTTTATTTATTTACAAAAATCTCATTTAAATCAAGTTTGATTATCTTTATTTTTGTACCTTCCAATGGATATATTTGGGGATTTGTCTTCAAACATCAGCAACGGCGAAGATTCTATTGTTCCATAATTCGTTGAATGGAAAAGAAGACCGTGTAGATCATTACATCACCTACTAAAAAGGAACGAGTGCGTATTTTCATTGAGGTTTTGTTTGAAGAGATTACCGTCTTTACATTATAACACAGATCGAAGATGAAATTCCACAACTGAAGTCCACAACTTACCTACTGATCACAATAATTCATACATAATAATTCAGGTTGCAATATCGCAATTGTATTTCTCTCTCTAGAAATATAGCAAATGGCAAAAATGTGGTGGTTTCTTATTTGCTGAGCTTGAGAGCATGATGACACTGTTGTGCTGTGGAAGTCAGACCCGGTTTTTTTTTATAATCGGTCCTTGAAGAAAATGTAGCTCCTTACTACACTCTTTGGTAGCTCCATGTGTAAATCACCCTTATTTTGTCACCTACGGACACCAATGAGGATGTCAACGGCGCTATCTGCCAGACAGAATTTATCTGAGGGATAATTTTATCCACTAGGTATTTCGGCATTGATAAACGACTCACATTCTTTATCTAATAGCGCTATACACAGTATAGCTATCCTGCAGTTAATGTAGATAATTGATAAACCATTTGATATCAAGCTCTGACATTAGCCAAAACATAATGAAATCTGACCATTTTTCTCAAAAGAAGTAACTTTCTCCCCCCCAAATTTGTTTCCACAATTTTGAGATATCGAAGTGAACCCATGGAGAGCGTTAATGGGGTACCTGATACTAAGTTTTAAGCCAATAAAAATCAAATTTCTGGGACTGCCCAAAGGGGAGGAGGGTTTATTAGATAGGTACTTAGGAAACAATTTTCCATTTTTTGCCGAGTGACGCCTCATTTCGAAGATTTTTTTAGTAGTGAACACGATGGAGAAGCCAGAATTGCGATATGTTGTTCCGTTCTCGGATTAGAGCAGATAACCATGAAGAAGCGCGATTCATTCTGTTTAGGCTCAAGTCGGAGCTTGATAATGCTGGTCTCTTTTTGAAAAAAAGAACAAGGTGCATCTCATCTCCATTAGGTACCTAATCATGAGATATAATGTGAACCTTGTCCGATTGATCCTGGGGCTCTTGACGTCTACAAGGAAAAGTGATCCCTCAGTCCTTTTGAGGTGTGTTACATTGCTGCCAACCCAGTAGCAAAAAATCCCCCAAATTCACGAAAAAGACCCCAAAATCGCCCATGATAAACCAGAAAATCCCCCTAACTTTAAGATGCCAATAAAATCAGTTTTGGTCAAAATATTGATCACAAATTGGTTTATTAAGTAATAAGAGGTCATATAACCAGGAAAACAATGTGGAAGACATTAAAGAGCCGTTTACTATCAAAAGAAAATGGAGAAACCCCACTACCAAAAAAAGTAGAGATCCATTTATTTTTTCTCCAAAATTTTGGAGAAAATAATTTTTTGGGGGTTCAAACTCTTTACATCTTCCCCATCTCTCGTCGTATTTGGTTTGGGGAACTGAAGTTCCTGCCTGAGACTGTCCATGTGTGTCATGGGTCATTGTTCTGAGAATACGAACTAGTGGAGGGATCATTTGTTTATATATGTAATTATGGTGAAATTCACCTTTGATTTATATGCATGGCAGTCAAAAAATAATATAAATCAAGGATTGACAGTGAAGCCCGAAAATGCACCAGACCCCCCCCCCCCCCCTCATCACCTCAGGGCTCTGCTGAGCCCTTGAAAATCCAAGTTGGCAGCACTGGGTGTGTAGCTTGTTTTCACTTTTTTCTGCACAAACTTTTTACGATTTTTCAATGAACACATTTCCAGACTTAATGCCTTCTAAAGGTGATTAACTTATTTAAAATTTATCGCTGATTACGAATATCACCTCAATTTTTCTATTGCATCGCCCCCGATCCCCTGTTGGAGGTTTTGGCATCCTCGAAAGCAATACATTTATTTCAAAAGCGGCAAAAGGACACAATAGGTTTGTTTGCTGAGACCACCATACCAGTTTGCAATCCACTTGAGGCATTCGCTGAGTTCTCTGACTATTAGCACAACCCCCCCCCCCCCCCCCCCCCATCGTCTTGGTTCGTTCGCAGAGGTTTCCAACCGGTTGAGGATCTTCAAATCGATCAGAGCTTTTTCCCGCTGACCACTTTCTGATTGTTTGCCCCCTCCATCCAAACTCACGGCAGCCAATAAAATCATTCGAATTTTAGCATTAGTTATCCCTGTTGTCCGTCGCGTGTTTCTCCTTTACCAACGTTTTTGTCAACGAAATGGAGGTGTGCCTGAAGCAAAAGGTGCAGAATTATATTTAAGTGAAGTTGTACCGAATTATGACGATGAAACGTTCCTGAGCCACTTTCGAGTGAGCCGGAAAATTGTGAAAGGGTTGGCATCGAGGTACGAGACTTCGGAAGCATTTACATACCAAGTAAGTAAATAAACGTACCTAGACGTGAAGATTGTAGGAATGGGGACCTACCTACGTGACAAAAAGCTGTAGGAGGGTTAAGGACAGATATTCCATGGTACAAAACTTAGAGGATTGGTTCCATTGATAATTCCCAATAGTTACTCTGTACGATTACAATATTTTTTTACTCTATGTTCTTAAAGGTATCTTTGCTTAGTAGGTGCCTACAAGTTAAATACAACAGTACAAGTTATAACAGTTAATGTTAAATACCAAACCAATGAATGGGAGCACAAGGCAGAAAGGGCGGAAAATAAAGTACGGAAAGCGCCAAAGCGGTGGTTTGTTGTTTCTTCACTCGGAAGGTTGCTCCATGTTTACAAATTAACCATCAGAATCGTTCGCACAGACTCCAATCCCAAACCGGTTTGAAATCAATCTGAAGTCGGATGAAGTCGCGCATGCGCACTTGAGCAGTCTTCAATCAGTTTGACATTATTTGCAAGTCACTGCCAATTGCCTCAGTGAACAAACCTCATATGAAAGTAGTTAGTGAAATGTTCTGTACCAACTCCCTCTCGATCATGAATTGACAAGGCAAGAGCGACAGGTGGCATAAGACGGCAGATAAGTACAAGGATCCAAAATAGCTATTACAGCTATTGTTAACAGACCTCACTATTGTTATATCCAACCGACTTGAGCTGCTTACATAACAGCTAGATAGATATATATTTGGTTGGTCTCAGCATACATAGCGTGCATTGATTCCAAAAGTATAATAGACAGGAAGGGCTGACAGTTAAACCCGGTTTCGTCGAGAGACATGATTTTGTAATGTCTGACAAAATAAATCATACTTCCGGCATTTTCAGACCTAAAAATGCGCGGTTGGTCTCATTCGATGCAGGAATGTCCTCTACGAGATGCAGATCCAAAAGAATCAGGCCTGATTTTCAATTATTAGCTCTTGACATATGCGGAAACAATGACAAAAAACTGGCAATTTCCCACACTTTACGCAAGCTATTTGAAAAAAAACGAGGGATCGGAAGCGGTGCAATCGAAAAATTGAGGTGATATTCGGAATCGGCGATACATTTTAAATAAGTTAAGCACCTTTGGAAGGCATTTAATCTGGAAGTGTGTCCAATAAAAATTCGTTTGTTCTCAAGAAAGTAAAAACAAGCAATATCGTGGAAAAACGAGCTAAACAAAAATAACGGACCTCGGATCCGGCACATCAAATAATGTAAGAAACCGACAAGCTGTGGCCGGATGCAAGACCACCCCTAAATTTTGTAAAGTAGGTAGAGTAAAATACGTACCTTTAATTTGGCCGAGAACGGCATTTAGGAACTCATTGATTTTCTCATCCGTTGACACCAAAATAGAAAGGCCAAAATGTTCCTCGCTCTTGAAGCTTTCGGAAGGGTAAATACCCCGTTGGAACAGAATGCTATTGATTCCATAATCTGGAAAATAACGCCACATTATTAGTTCCTATGAATTGATACCTACCATTAGTTCGGAAGGATTTCAGGAAACAATCCATTCCCAGCCTTCACCGGGTTGCCTAAAAACGCTAGGGTAGCCATGTACCTATATCGGAGAAACCATTAGGACATAGGTAAGACTGATTGATTCAGCGGCAGGGAACTTTTACCAATTGTTGCGGGATGGTTTTATTATATAGGTATATAACAAATTTAAGTCATAGAGTAACTCTATGTAATATTCTGCAAAATATGTATCCACTTATACCTATTTTAACATTCTACTGTATTCACCTCTTTGCAACAAATATTGTATATATCATACTCTACAAATAAAAGCATTTTTGAATTGAATTGAAATTGAAAATCTGAAGAACCAAAGTATACTTACTCAAGTAGTCAGTCACCAGTTTCGCGGATCCCTTCAATGTTATAGCATTCTTTGATTTTTGTACAGTCGAGGACATGATAATAAGGAGCAGATCTATGCAGTCGATTAGAGACAGACGATACAGTATCAGTACCTATTCTAGGATACGGACACAAGACTCAATAGTTCAAAAGAAACGTACCTACCTATTGAAAAGGCATTATCACAGTTAAAAATGTAACTTCAATACGGAGCCACGAGGCTAGGAAAAGAATTATGAGTTAGAATCGATTATTTAACGTTAAAATATAAATATCGAGGACTGATTATCCTGTCGGCGACTAATTAACAACTTGACCATTGATTTTTTAAATTTAAAACAACGAAGTACCAACACCACCCACAACCAATCAACAGTTGGTTTCGTGAGAGCGGGAAATTTGAGGGAATGGATAGGTTATTTGCGGTTATAGATGGTGGTGGTAAAGAATCTTCTTTGATGCCTTGGCCGAGCTAAGTCGTACCTAAGGTATGGCGTAGAAGATTATTATATTGGTTTCCGAAGCGAATTAAGCTTTTTGATTTGTTAGGTAAGTGTGGTAAATTTCTACAGTAAGCATAGGGAAATTTCGATATTTTTTCCAATTTTATAAATAGCTATTTGAAGTTAAATTAAGTCCCGTAGTTTGGATGAATATTCGCGGAAGGATTTCGGTTTATTGTTCCGATTCGTACATATCAAATTTCCAACCCTAAATAAATATCCCCCCCCCCCCAGTTCTTTTCAAGACTGGCCATCCAAATCTACAAGGACAAGGTTTATGACTTTATGTAGATGTTAAATCTGTGAATAACCACTGGGTTTATAATGTAGGTACCTACCTACTTAGATGTAGTCAATGAGAAAATTGCAAATTGAGTTTAACAGATAAACGAATTAGATAAGCGAATTATTTATTCATAAGGGAATCCCCTGTCAAAGTATTACTGGTTTATCAACAAAGAACAAGAGTTCTGTTGTAGGTTTGGTTTCTCTACCCAGAACATCAATAATGTTGTAACATAATTTGTAAAAGCACAGTTTCGTTTAATATTCAATTTTTCAAACTTCATATCTTGAAATGTACCTACCTAAGCCGAAACTTTTTGAAGAAGGGAATATGTCAAAGGGAGTAGTTACCAACTCAGATATTGTTTTCAGCACTGGGTTAAATGCTCATTTCTCTAAACGTCTTACGGTTGCCTACAACTCCTTTGTCCGTTTCATTACCTTCATGTCCTTGTTTCCGTGCGAGAGCACAAGCCCTTATTACTGTTCACTTGTGGGTTGCAGCATTGACAATCTAATAGTAACCAATGTTTTATGCTTCATTTTCAAGTTTCCCATCCATATTATCTCGATCGAATGTTCTGTCCTACTATGTCTATCAGAGCTAAACATTTGCTGATGCCCCAACACACTTCTTCCCTCAAGGGCTCCATTAGGTACAGTGAATGGTGTTCACCAAGGGCCATCAAGGATTCTCTCTCGTATTCGGTGTTCAAGAGACGGTGCCTTCACTTAGCAGAATGTTAGCAACCATCTTTCACCACCCATCTTTTCTTCTATTTAGCATTTCACTCTTTTTCTCATTTCTTCTTACTCTCATGAATAGGTCATTTTTTCTTATTCATATTATTTCTCGTTTTTGTCATTACTTTGTAATTTTTTACGTTATTGACGTTACGATCCCTTTGTTATTGAGTTTTTGATTTTCACCTCCACCTATTTGCCTGAGCTAAATTTCAATGGCTCAGTCCATTACTAATTAAATTTTTCAAGCATTTTAATTTCTCCCTTGATGGGAAAAACAAAAGATCATGGATATGTCTAGTAGGTACCTACTGCTCCTTTAGATTGATTTTAGTATACCAACAGTGCCTTCTTTTCACAAGACTATTCCATTATGGTTACTAAACACTAGGTATTAGTTTATAATTTAGAGGTAATAAGCAAAGCCCTTCAAATGCCATATTGCCATGGCGCCATACAAAAATGCCATATTCTACCAATTCTTAGAAAAATGCCATGTTTTACCTTTTTTTTCGCCAAACTCCCTTAAAATAAAGAAAACTAAAAAAAATTTGAAGTGAAAATTTGTTAAAACCCCAAGTTGACGAGGTGAGGTTGTCGAACCCTGAGGTCATTGACGGACAGCGTCGCCTATATGCTCAGTGTAGGGAAGACGCTGAAAGACATCTAAGGCTATGTACACATGGTAGCGTCGCACCGCGCGGTGCGACGCGCGTCCAAAATTCTGCAGTTGTACACATGCGAGCGTTTTATACGCGGCGTCCACCTCCAGTTTAGCAATGGAAGTTGAAGAGGTAACATGTCGCGTTACATAACGCTGTCGCCGCGCGGTTCAGGTTGAAAGTCTGGGCGGCGCAGTGCGCGGCGCGTCCAGATTTGAGTGAGTGGTGCATGTGGACGCTGCCATTAGCTCCATTGTATATCGCACCGCGCGGTCGGACGCGCGTCTCAAACCGCGCGGTGCGACGCTACCATGTGTACATAGCCTAACCCAAGCTCATCCACGAAACGTGTTTGCACATGGTCTCCATCGAGTAGCTGAAACTGTGAGAGAAGAACATCCTCAAGTCAACAAACTAATCTCCGTAGGGAAGGAAATTTTCCTGAAGGCACCGAGTAGGGTCGCAGTCTTCAGGAAGAACTTGCCAGGCATTCTTCTGCCTCCGGAGCCTGTGATCACTCGGTGAGGCACATGGCTGTCAGCTGCTTCATATTATGTCAGGCATTTTGAAGGTTTTAAGCGAGTAGTCCAAGAGCTGAAAGATGATTCTGCTTCGGTAAAAACCGCCAAAGCGCTGGTGGAAAATCCTAGCCTCTTCCCTCAGCTCTTTTTCGTTGAGTCCAATTTCAAGGAAATTCCGAGCATAATTGAATCTTTTCAGTCTGAAAGCGTGCAGCTGAGTACAAGTGTCGAGAAAATGAAAAGTATTTGGACACCGTTTATCCAGGAGCCACTGGGAAGAAGATCCAGGAGAAAATCAAGGCCGTCCTCGGCAGGAATTGTGGGTGGGAAGTCAACAATACTGTTGCCACTCTGTCTGGTAAGGAAGCCACTCTGAAGGAAGGCTGGGAACCTGCTGATGTCCTCGCTATGAAATACGCCCCGACAACATCAGCTGATGTGGAGAGGACTTTTTCAAAAATGAAATACCTTTTGAGTGATCGGCGGCTGGGATTTTCCATGGAAAGCATTGCAGCACACCTGATGTTGTTCTTCAATAATAATAAAATAATATAATATGATTTTTTTTTCAAATAAAACTATCATTTGTAAAAAAAATAAATAATGTAAGTATAAATAACTTGTATGTTGTAGTATTATCCCCTTAAAACAGCTGGGGTGGTCGGGGAGGGCTGAAAAATAAGTGCCATATTGAGTCGAATAAGTGCCATATTTGGGCGAAAATAAGTGCCATATTGCCATATTTTTTAGGGCCCTATTTCGCAAAAATAAGTGCCATATTGTAAAGGGCTCTGTTAATAAATCAGCATTCCTTGACACTACAATGGCTCAGTAGAGGTCGTGAGATGTGATAAAATGAGAGCATTCCAAAAAGTGGCGAACGATTTTCCTACTATGAAAACTGTGGGAGTTACTCTTCCCTAGTAACTCATTGGTTGTACGTGAAAAATCAATTGAAATTCTACCTAGCCTTCACTTTTCGAGTTAATAATAATCTAAAGTGTCGGAGCGTTGCATTTTGTGTGGAGAAAAAAAAGTGTCGCGAAAAATTCCTTGACCCTCAGCCAAAAGACATATCCATGTCAAAATTTTGTTTGCCACTTTCTGCCCTGCTCCACCTGCTTTCTACCTGCTAGGTGGGCCCAGGTCCTCTGTACACTGAAATAAATAAATACACTAATCTAGCTTTGGCAAAAACGTATTTTTAACAAAAGACTGGACTAGACAATCTGAATCTTGTTGGTTCTACAGTTCTAATTCAAGATCGACGAATAGGTAGGTAGGTAGTGTAGATTCCAAGAAAGGAATGCGACCGGTGAGGTATATCGGGATCCTAGATTTGGGGCAAGCAGTCAAGCTATTCCTGGGAGGGGGAGCAACCTGGCAACAGGTGGAGGGTGCGGTGAATGACGATTGAAGAAATCGCAGGTAAGAATGCGGAAACGGAATGTTTTTTTCGAACTGAGCTACTGGCAGTGATTTATGAAACACTGGCATTGGGTACAGCGAACAGCATTTAGATTTTTGGAGGATTTTTTACTGCGACCAGTAAGTTCAATATCATCATTACAACGTGTATTAATTGATATTTGGGACTGCAAACGTTTTATAGCGAGTTTTGTGCTTATTTAAGAAATGAACAGTGTTAGCATCATTCATTTGTCCGCAGAATCGCATTCTTCGGCAGTCCGTGACCTTCACTGAATGGGTAGGTTGTTCTTTTTTTTGGAAGAGGTAAACATTTTTGAAATCGCTATGACATGAGTGATTGCGGGATTGTTATGTACTTGATGTGATCACAGCCGACGATGGACATGATAGAAAGTAAACTGAAGAGCCTCTTGGCAGGGGAGAGCATCGGTGACACTGCGAATCTCTGCGACTTCACGCTCCATGAACAGAATGAAGCTGCAGGTAAGAATGCGGTGTAATAATTTTCTGCTTGAGCTGCTAATGGGAGTATCTTAATGCATTGCCACGTTATTTTCTGCATTTCACGTACATTATTGTACGTTATAATATGTTCACCGAAGGGTGTTATCGAAGAATCAATAAGAATTTCCTGAAAAGTCCAACCCCTGCGTTCTTATCTACGTACCTACACCTAAACGAGCAAAATAGCTCTAAAATTGCTTAGGTAGGTATCTTAATCTAGAGAATGTCGACTTTTGCCTGCATTAGGACAAAGGACTAACTTTCCGAAATTCGAACTAAAACTGATAGGTGTGCAGTATAAACTATGAATACTGGAATTGAGTAGATAGATGGTTTTATGTACCTACCTCCACTGTATGCTCTATGATTCCACCCTCCCTAGCTACATTTACATTTTATTGCGGGATTTTATTTTATTACTAGCTGGTTCACCCGTGCGTTGCACAGGTTGACTTGAACATTATCAAATAGCCCGTGACCCAAGTTCAAGTAATTCTGATAGATAGATTCGCCCACTCAGATCCCCAGTTGGTTCAGTGACGTTCAAAACGCTACAACTCCCCCACCCCCTTCCCTCCATTGTGGATCAGATTTGAGAAATTAAAAAAAAAAGTCTTTGACGTGAATTGGAGTAATCCGAATATACTCGACAATAAAATCCCCAGTTTTTTCAGTGATGACAAAGATACCCCATTCCCTCCTCCTCCCATGAAACACCACCTATGGGGCAGATTTGAAATTTTAAACCTTCTCTGGGCTTCCACAAACAATTTAAGATCAAAATTAGCCAAATCGGTCCAGCCGTTCTCGAGTTTTAGTGAGACTAACGAACAGCAATTGATTCATATATATAGATTTCGGGTGTACTTTAGTCCTGCTCCCCCCCCCCCCCCCCACCCCTTTTTCAAAACAAGATTTCTCCACTTCAAACTATGGTTCTTCGGAACTTTAATAATACGATTTGGAATGGGACTCCCCACTTCTTCTCAGACTAGTACTGCGTTTTCTAAATTAGATCGATTTGCTCTGAGCTTAGTTTTATATGTAATTTTATTAGGAAAAATGAATACAAAATCCATGATCCATTGCACTTTTTAAAAGATGGGCTGTAACTTGACACAGCTTGTGTTGAGCTCAGTGAAGTTAGCATCGCTTTTGAGCAACGGTCCATATTTCCGTTAATAGTAGTTGAATTGCGTTCAAATTTCGCACATATACTCAGCACCCTGACTGCAAATGAGGTCGGACACGGCTGGCAACACCGTGGGAGGCTGTGGAGGTGGCTGGGGGCGGATATATGCACTTCCTGTTGGTGTAGCAAAAATAACCATCAGAATCGGTTTCAGCACCCCAAAAAAAACCCCATGGCACTTTTTTCGTTGAGACTTGCAGTTTGGGAGAAGGGGGATCAAAATTGTTAAGAAACTCAAAAAGCTAGTGGGAATTTTATGTTGGAGAACGAATCTTTAACCTCTAACGCAAGGCAATCTATTCAACTTCTAAAGCTGGATTCACATGGAGCGGAACCAGCGCGGAAAGCGGAAGGACGGAACACAATCTAATTGGCTGTTGAGACAACAGTTGAGGAGGTTGGCTGCCATGTCGTCAGAAGGGGCGTACGGTGGTAGAAATTTTCATACCGTTTCCACGTTCCGTCGAGCTCCGTGCAAGCTCATTGGACAGGAATGTTGATAACATCAAGAGAGGTTTCAGATCATAGAGGCTTTCAGTAGGAAGATTATGATTCCATTCACCAAAGAGACTGCTCCATGTGAACACTCTTCCCGACTCCACCACCCACTCCACTGGTTTTTCCGTCCTTCCGTTTTCCGCTCTCGTTCTGCTCCATGTGAATCCAGCTTAACACAAGGCAATCCATTCAAGTTCTAAGGCAAGGCACTATTAGGAACGCAAATTACAGTTGGTGAATTATGGACGATGGTGTGTTTTTTTTTTTTTTTTTTTTGTAGAGGTGGAAATGCGTTAGGCACTGACAGCGGAAGGAGTCCGCCCTTCGTGTGGGACTCACAACTAGTGCATACCCACTAAAACCACCCCTTCTTCTTTGACAAACTACCCCGGAACTACTGTTTATTGTATTACTTCGGGGTAGCTGTATTATCTAGCCATGTTCGGCACCTTCTTTCCTGGGACTTTCATCCTTTCTTCATCTTCTTCTCCTCTGTCTCGTACGTCGCTATACCGCACTATACTGATGAATGGCTGGTAGACTGGGGTAAGGAGGGGCCAATTAGTAAGCCCTCCCACTCCCTATCTATCTCTTTGGCCTTGAGGACTGCCGTGACAAAAGTGTGCACGGCATCCCAATTGTCTCTTGACGACAACATCTTCTCTACTATGGAGTCCGGCTCCATGTCACCAATCTCTTCCATCAGGCTGGCCCTCATCCGCTGCCAGCGTGAACACTCGAAGAATGTGTGGTAGGCGTCGTCCTCCCCTTCTCCGCAGTACCAGCAGGTGGGATCATCAAGTTTCCCAATTTTTAACAGAAACGAGCGGAAGTACCCGTGTCCCGTCAGAAACTGGGTCAGGTAATAATTTACCTCGCCGTGTCTTCTTTCCTGCCACTTCTTAATGTCCTTCACTAGCCTGGCGGTCCATCTTCCCCTAGATTCCGATGTCCAGTACTCCCCCCATTTCCTGTATGTTTCCTCCCTTTCCTCCCTCTTGATGATTTGAATCTGGTTGTCTTCTCCTTTCCTCAAGTAAATTCGCCTCCGCTCTGCAGCTAAAAGGTGAATCGGTATAACCCCAGCAACGACCTGCGCTGCAGGTCCTGACACAGTTCTGAAAGCACTGCAAACTCTCAGGGCGCCACGTCTCTGGACGGCTTCCAATCTCGAACGGTATTTCGAGAATCGTAGCGATTCTGCCCATACTTCGGCACCATAGAGCATTATTGCCTCCGCCGTTCTCATAAGTAGCTTTCGCTTTGCGGGCGATGGCCCTCCAACATTGGCCATGAGCCGGCTGAGCTTTCCGACCACAATGGCTGCCCTGTCAGCTACCTTGCTGATATGAGTCCAGAAAGAGAGCTTGCTGTCGAGCATGACCCCCAGATACCTGACAGCCTCGGCTGTCGTAATCCGCTGGTTTCCCACGTCCATGCCAACAATGCGTGGTACTCTCTTAGTAGTGAGCACCACGATCTCCGTTTTCTGAATGGCCAGAGACAAGAATCTCGAATCCATCCATTCGACAATACGCCTCATTGTCTGGTTCAGCTTCCATTGAAGCATCTCCATCGTTCTGCCTCTTATGACAGCCACCAGGTCGTCTGCGTATCCCACAAGAAAGATATCTTCCGGCATCTCGATCCTCAGGACCCCATCGTAATTGATATTCCACAGGTCGGCTCCCAGGACCGATCCCTGAGCAGCTCCTGATGTAACTCTCTTTTTCCTGGTCCCCTCCTGTGTATCAAAAACCAGCCATATGTCGGCCAGGTAATCCTCCAGGACCCTGTACAGGTAGGCCGGTACTCGGAAAACCTCCCTCAATGCCTGCAGAATGTCCTTCCACCGTGCTGAGTTAAAAGCATTCCTCACATCAAATGTGACTACCATACACATATCTCTTGAGTGATGGTTCCCCGTGTTTACAGCTCTTGCTGCCTCAACCACGTCCATAACCGCATCGACTGTAGATCTCCCCCTTGTGAAGCCATACGGTCTCGGCGATAACCCTCCTGCATCCGCTACAGCTCCCAACAGTCTTTGCTTAAGCAGCTTCTCATAAAGCTTCCCTGTGGTGTCCAGCATGCACAGAGGCCTATGTGCAGATGCCGTGTTGGGATCTCCTTTTCCTTTCCCAATGAGCACCAAATTCGCTACTTTCCATTGCTCTGGGAATATGCCTTCAGCCAGACACTCATTGTACATGTCCAGCAGTACTTCCGGGTGTGTCTGAGCTACCAGCTTCAGCACCTCCACAGGGATCCCATCCGGGCCCGGGGCCTTCTTATTGCGCATAGATGCTGAAGCGCTCATCAACTCCTCCTTTGTAAAAGGCCTAAAGTCCTCTGGTGCCACATCAAGCGGTGCTTTTTCCTCTATGTTGTGGGTCGGGAAAAGCTCGTCCACGATCCTCTCCTTGACATGGGTAGACATTGACTGTGTTGAGTCCGACCCCCGCAACTTCTGAAGCACCAACTTGTACCCCAGTCCCCAGGGGTTGTCTTCAACATCATTGCACAACTCTTTCCACTTCTGGAGCTTACTCTTAGCTATTAGGGCCTTCAAAGTTCGGCGCGCCGCTCTATACTGTTCAGTACGCACTCGGAATACAAGGCACTCTCTTCTAGTACGCTGTGCCAGCCTACGAAGCCTGAAACAGGCCTTTCTATGTTCCGCAATCTCCTGGCTCCACCAATACACAGGACGGCGGTCCCGCACAGCTGTCTTCTTCGGCATTGTGTATTCACAGGCTCTGGTTAGTAGACCCATGGTCGCAGTCACCAGTATTGCGGCGATGGGTCCACCCGATGCCCTCCGCTTAATTCTTTCAAGTGTGCCTCTCCCCAAGTGGACCATAGTCTGAAACAACTCCTTGTCCAGCCTCTCGACATTCCAGCGCGGAAGAGGGGCCCTTCCCTGACTGGGCTGACTCCCCCCTATCTCAAACTCTATGTATTGGTGGTCGCTGGCAGAATAGTCCTCCAGTACCTTCCACGCACTAATCCGTGATGCAAGACTATTGGAGGCCATTGTGATGTCTGGCATGGTCCCCCTACACCCAGCTCTTCGGAAAGTCGACACGCCACCGTGGTTCATGATGGTTAGGCCCAATCTTGACGCCATCTCCATCACCCTATGCCCTCTGCTATCTGCGCTTGGTTCACCCCATTCCAACGCTTTCGCATTAAAATCCCCGGCGACAACCACAGGTCCCCTTGTGCTGCGCACTGCATCCTCAATGGCCGCTAGCTTTGCCTCAAACACAGCAATGGGGTCATTGGGGGTCAAGTAGCAGCTGAAATATGTTATTCCCCTGCTCCTTATCCAAACATGACCTGTCCCTGCTCCTCTACCCTCTACTGGAGCTGACGTGCGATTTACCACCCATATAGCAGCAGTGCCGGATGGGTCAGCAAACCAATTATCCCCCCTTTCTTCGTAATTATACTGTTCACTTATCAGCATGACATCCACGTTTCGTGCATATGCCATTTGTTCCTTCATGGCACTTGCTGTCCTGCTTCTATTGAGGTTTATCTGGAGGAACTTCATCTTAGTTTCCCCCGCGCTTCCTCTAGTGCCTTCCGATAAGCAATACAACTCTTTCTTCCTGCAGCATGATTAGCCTGCTCGCCAAGATCAGAGCACAACACACACTTCTCCTCTGTTGCTTCACACTGTGATGCCTTATGGCCCATGGTGCCACACTTATAACAGGTCTTGGACCTATCCGGCCCTTTGCATCCAGCCGCTCTATGCCCGTAACCCAGGCACCTAAAGCACCTTTGGACCTGGGCATGCGGCCTTACTCTACAATTGACCCAGCCAACTCGGACCTTTCCCACTTCCATGATCTTGTCGGCATCCTTTGCTGCAAGCTCCACTATGGCAAGCCTCTGTTGCCGCGCATTGGGAGCCGTCAAAAACACCTTGATTTCCCCTGTTTTTACAGGCAATATCTTTGCAATGGCCATACGGACCTCTTCCTCCGTCGCCAGTGCATCCAGATCCCTGACCTGCAGGGCAGTCTGAGGAGTAAGGTCCTTGGTTGCGTTCTCAACACCCACGGCATCGGCCACGGCCTTCCTGAAATTGTCCGAGACACTACATTCTTTGGCCATTTCGAGAAGAACATCCCCTTTCAGAGTCTTCTTAATGGCCCTCACCTCCGTCTGAGTGTCCTCAGGATTCACCGTTCTGAGCTTCTTGAGAATGTCGGAATAGCTCAGAGTGTCCGAGACCTTGATGACCAATGCATCCGGTCTAGGGGCTCGTCTCTTCCGTTCTCTTACCTTCTTCTTTGTCTTCTGTCCCTGATCTTGCTGTGGAGCCCCCTCCTCTTGCTTCTTGGCCTTTACACTCTTTTTTTTCTTCCTCTTTGGATCTTCCTTTTTCTTAGGCTTCTCCTCTCCTGAGGGGCCAGCTCTGGACTCAGGCGGCTTGGCAACTGAACTGGCCAGCATTCCTGCCCTATACACTTTTCCCTTAGTCCCCCTAATTGTAGCTTGGGAGTAGGATGTGGACTCGGTCAGTTCACTCTCACTCTCCCTGGCACTGCTGCTATCCTCCGGCTCTTCTCCTCGGATCCTCTTCCGGGTTGGTCCCTTGCTCTCCTTTCGAGGCGACCATCTCGTTGCCTGTGCCACTTCTGTCTTTAGAACATCTCTTAGGGAGCTCTTCTTTCTAAGGTTGGCACTCAGGGAATCGTATAACTCTACCATGAGTGCCAATCCATCCTTGACCACCATGCTAATAGTTTTCTGATGCTTTGTAGCACTCAACATACTATATATCTCCTTCTTCATTGTTTGAAGGGTCACCTGGTCCTCATTCTCAAGAGCCTGGATCTGTTTCCAGCTCCCCCACTGCGTCACATCCATGCCCGCGCTCCTAGCTATCACAGGGGACTGGTGGCTACTCTGATCCTTTGCCCCGCTTTCGGAGTCCGTCTCCATACAGCTATCATCCAAGGGAGTCGTTACGGCTCTCTCCTTCTTCCTCTCGTCGGTTCCCGGCGTCACAGTCTTCTTAGGTGGTGATCTCAACATTTTAATTGATCCCTGACCCCGCTCGGCTCATCCCCCAGGGGATTTCCCTGGGGGACTATGCCACCGCCACTTACACTGGAAATTCTCAACAGATGGGCGGTGACTCAAGGCCCCTACCCAAGTTCGGGGCTCCCACGGCTCCGACCCCTTGGGTACCGAGCGGGGCGCTTGCCAGTCCGGGGCCCGACAGGACGGTCGGCGACGGTCTCGGGGAAGACTCCCGTTGCCCGCCTGGGCGGCAGCTCTGTGCGTCATGTTGTATCGTTGTCTAGAGATAGTCAAATCCAGTCCATTCTGAGTCAAGAGATGTCCCCATTCTCTTGACCCACGCAAGCCACGTAACCCCGGGCAAGGGGGCCAAACAGGGTACTATCAGTCGACCACCTGATCCCTGGTTTTTTAGTGAGGTTATTACTCCTCCTGGCCAGAGCCTCGTTTGCGAAAACAGGGGGCACCACGAGTAGGTGAGGTTGACTTGGAGAGGACACCGTCTCTCCCCCTTACCCCCCGGACGATGGTGTGTAAGAAGTGCTTGTTTTGTAAAAGTGATTCTGATGACACCAACATTTTGTTGACTTCATTACTCTCAAAGTCATCTACAGATAGGGAGGTACTTGAAGAAAAGGAACTCCCTCAGAGAGTTCTCTTTGTCAAAAGAATCGTGATTTGAATTTCTTCAGCTACTTTCCGTATAGGTCGCAAAAAGTTCTATAAAGTGTACGATCTCGTAAAAGGCGACATTGACATCTGTGGAAGTTGGGCTAGCCATATTCAACCACCTGATCGGGTGGGTCACCAACCGAAAACTGCAGTAGTTGGACTGCGTCGTGACCCTATAGCTTTGTTCAAACAAGGACAAAAGGGCGCCCTAGTGGAGCTCCGAGGTCGAAATTCCGTTCCAACAAGGTTATGGGGTTGAGAGCCCCGTGTTCCAACAGATCTTAGAGCGCCCCCAGAGATGCTCCGGGGGTCCCCCAAGCAGCCCCACACTTTTGACGGGGTCTCATCGAGAGCTCCGAGCCTTAAGCATGCGCATTTAGAAATATCCAGCTACTCTTGGGTAAACTCGTATCCGCGTAACCTTCTATAAACTGTTTTCACCTTCTCTGCTACGTTTGTTATCACATCTCTCTCTCTCTCTCTGAAGTGTTCCAACAAATAAAAAAGTCGGCGATCTTGGAGCTAACCCCACGGCAACTCTGGAGGAGCCCCAGGGGTCGCTCTCGAAGCGTTGTTGGAACAAATCTAATTTCATCTATGATTCGGAAAAATTAACCGTGAGCCACCTGCTCCACCTTACCAATCTGATTCTATTTGCGAAGGGTCACACATGAATGCAAAGCTCGCTTATACTTATTTTATATCGAAGAAGCAAAATTAATAATATATATATGCACTTGAACTTTTTCCAATTTAAGTTGTTTTTTTTTTTTTTTTTTTCTAGCTGCCAAAGGTGTTACGTCAGTGGCACCTTCCAGTTTTGTGCCAGTCGTGAAAAACACAGTGACGTACATTGTGATGGCTGTCCTCTTCAATGATGATGGAGACATCTTATTGATGCAGGAGGCCAAACGGTCGTGTGCCGGTCAGTGGTACTTGCCAGCAGGAAGGATGGAAGCAAATGAGAACATCGAGGTACCTACATAGTGTAACAATTGCATGCTGTATTAATTGTGCGTTGCTTCAGATGAACTGTATGCCTTTGTACCTATACAATATGCAGAACCTATTCATTCAAGTTGGTATGGGGACAGTTTGCTTTTCGTTTTGTTATGACGTCACTCCATTCATTTTTCCTCCCTTCATTTATGGTTTTTTGGACTCAGAGCGGTAGTTGGAAGACTTTGGACTGTGTTTACGTTGAACATTCGAAATTACTGGGCGGGGTGAAGGGAGGGTTTTCCACTCTCCTTCCTGAAGCTCCAGCACTGCTTGCCCTTTTGTACGAGTTAGTCTTGTATTATTCCATCTGCGTTTTCTGTGAAATGTGGCGAAGAAATTGCCGTGCTTTTAGGGACGAAGAAATAATTGAACTTGTGACAGATGCTAACAGTAATGAAGAGTACAGAGATTCCTCTGACGAGGAAGAATGACTAGAACTTGTGGATGGGTTTTTACTGGATATTTTTACGGGATTGAATACTATATGATGTAACAAACATTATCTCAATATTTGGTGAAATTTGAACGAATTTTGAACCTGTAATGCTTCTTAGAAGATAGGCGGAACGGAAGAGTGCAATAACGCAAAATAAGTCAGGGCAGGAGAGCTGTCTTGGTTCGAGCGGGCCCTTAAAATTCAGGACTGGGGAGCAGGATGGGCATTTAAAAGTCAGGCGCAAAAAGGTTAAATCACCCCAGTTGAGCAGCACCCTCCACAAAACTGCTTCAGACCGCTTGGATCAGTCAATAGAGAGTTCCTAAAGCGATAGGGAGATAGAGATGAGGTGCCTAATCGTGAACGGAAAGCGCTCCTGTGCTTGTCTCCAATAAGCACCCTTATCTCCAATAAGGCAGATTTATCCCATTGTATAGGTACATAAGACTCCTTGTCCCAAACCTACCTATCTCATCTCTTCGTCCATATCGCAAAGTAACCTTACACCCCTATAACAGTGACAATCTTGTACAGGTTAAATAATTTTCAAAATTTGCCATTGCAAAACCTTTTTGTGAATTAGAAAAGAACTGGGAAACTTGAAGATGCTGGAAACTGAACACACGGGATATGTGAGAAAATCCCTCAGTGGTTTAGTGGTGTCACTTTAAGAAAAGACACTAAGTACCGTACTTTTGGGTTACTTGTAACATGTGGGTTACTTGTAACACATGGGGGCGTGTCCACATTCGTTATGGTGGCAGCATTGGGGAGCATGATATCAGATTCCTTATCAGCCCTATTTGTTCTGTGGCGTTTGTGGAAGGTCATCCATCGTTCAACAAGTGTGTGGGAAGTTCTCCTGATTTTTAATATTTTTTTTGAATTGATGACTGAAAATGGGCAGTTTCCAACTCCGAAATTCTAAGGTCTGTGGTGCCCAAATGGTTGGAGTGAACGAAGTGAGGTTTTTATGGTGTGTGCTTGCACTCACTAGCTAGTAATTCCAAGTCAGATCGCACTTTCAAGTCAAATCATTGATTTTTAAAACAAATCCAAAACTGTGTTCTTTGTTTTGAGGGTTACATGTAACATGTAGTTGTGATGTTGCAAGTTACCTCCAAATTGTATCCCTCGATTTTGATGGACACTTTATGTTGTTTCAAGCCACCCTATGTGGAGTATTGTGTTTATCTCCCTTGTACGACATAATACCGGATCCAGTACGATCCAATGTGTGTGACACGGGAATCTAAAATTAGTAAAAAAGACCTTTTTTGTCGTTCCTAAATTCTCTAATTTTTTGTGTGTCATCCTTTTTTTAAAAACTTAAAAATTGTTACAAGTAAGGGAGAGCTAAGATAACATGATTTTTCGCATTTTTTCAGTCGTGTTACAAGTAACCCAAATCGTTGGGTAACTTGTAACAAGCCCTTTTAAAAAAAAAAAAGTATTTACTAATGAAGGAAATATTTTTCTTTAATGGTATTCTGTTCTCTAGGCAGCCTTCGACCTTTTAAGCCCAAATCCAGAATTTTACGAGCTGGATTACTCCAGGGAGAGCTTCTGAAATTTTACAAGTGTTACAAGTAACCCAAAAGTACGGTAACTTATTAGGTATGGCTCGCCCCAGATGATAAAATCTCCAAGCACCTTATCTCAATTGACTTATTGTTTAGGAACTCTCTAATAATTTTTTATTTTTGTACAACTGTATCGCTTGCTGTTGCAATGAAGGTTGCGTCATGACGGATCCCTTCCAGTGTGCCAAAGATAGTGTTGTGTAGTGTTATTCCAACGTATCCCTGGATCGCGACAGTCAGATATTGCTGCCCACCGTGACAGTCTGTGCCCTGTGTAGCCAGTCATTAACTCTACGTATTTAAAATGTCAACACCTTGTTGTACAACTGCCATATATAAAGAAACAAATCTCGCTGTTCTCGGGGAATATTAATGGTCCCCGAACTTTTTGTTGAATTATTCAGCTTTTTAGGGTTGTCAATTCCTCGACAACTATCAGAAGTAATGCTCATGTATTCATTGTTAATAAATTTTATTTCATTTTTTTAATTTATTTATATATTTTTTACGTTATAGGAAGCTGTGAAACGGGAAGTGTTAGAAGAAACTGGACTCATCATGGAGCCAACAACTCTCATCATGGTTGAGTGCGCCAGTAAAGCCTGGTTCAGGTAAGCCACCACTTACTTACCCTATCAGTTCTCCCTTGAATTTCTCGGTTTTCATTAATACATGATTTTGAAATTACATTGCGTGCTAATTTCATTATTTCTAAAATACCTATTATACGCTCATACTCATTGAAATTGGAGTGCCACTCTATGGAAACGTAATGAGGAATCTAGAGCACATCAAAAATTCATAAATATATACTTGAAAAAAGGGTTTCTCCTATTGTATACGTATGCATCATAATTTGAAATGTGTCCATAATAATTATTGTATTGAATTAAAAATGTCATGTTCGCACTTCACAAAAGATGTAGTTTAGTGCTCCTCAGGTTGTCTCTCTGATTCATTAATTTCAATATCATCACTTACAGTAAACTGATTGGAAAGCCAACATTGATAGTATAAACATATATTACGGTTTTTTTAAATATCTATGGAATTTGTCCTCTCAGCTTAGTAATAGGTTTCGTTCCGAGTTTTGTAAACCTTCGGAAAAACAAGCAAATCACAGCGCTCAGCCTCTGGAAATTCTTTAACTCTCTTTCCTATAATATATAGTCATAGGATGGTTAGGATGGAACTCAAACTTGCTCAGGAATTCTAAAACTTTTCGGGGTTTAATTCCATGGAATTAACCAACCATCGAATTCTTGAACTGAAACCCTTCTAGAGGAGTTCAGGCTCAGAAACTTAGGGTGTGTTTGACAGTCGGAACTCGGAGTTTAGTGTAACCTCCTCCGAAGATATCAAAGCGAGTCACGCTGTAGAATTGATTATTCAGGGAAGCACCATGAACTTGCCGTTTGCGCAAGGAAATATGACGAAATCCACGAGAATATGCTGTCAGACGCCAAATTCGTCTCTTTTACTTATATCATCTAGTTTTTGGCAACACTGTTGTGGTAAAACTAGGTACGTCCTCCGCCCTATTATGATAACAATTATTTTCCTTTCGCTTTACTGAATGATAACTTCTAAGCTTTTCATTACAATCTTGGCTTTGGTAGTCTCCTATTCTTTGGTTGTAATTCGCACTTTGATTTTCTTGAGAGCTTTAGTAATCATTCAATTGAGATTTTTTAGGAATTTTTCGAAGTCGATCGATAAAAGATACAGAGATACCTTTCCAAGTTTAAGTTTCATAAATTCTCTACAATTTTATGTATACCTTGAGAAAATGTGCTCAAGTAGTTGCAAGTAGTTTGTTTTCCGTGAGTTTTCATCACCACACCCCTTCCATCAAGACACCTTGTCTTTTGTGGTCTTACATCTTTCCGAAACTTTGTAAATTCTTATATACCCATCTATCCCATGTCCTCTATTTGCCTCAAAATTCACAGAAAATTTGCTTTCACAGCAATAATTTTAGAAGTTGGTTTTTCAAATCCAAGGATGGGTACCTACTCCTCCTCATTAGTTTTCAATCTTAACACCAAAATTGGGATAACGATTCCTAACAGATCGTGGTCGAGGTGCCAACGATAATGCCAGATCTTCGAAAACAGAGCATCAATAGTTTAGATATTAGGTGGTAAAGTAGGAAATACTTATAAATATAAATACTATAAATAGAACCAAGGAAATACACGGTGGTTTGGAGCTATTATTGTATTACTAGGCTTTTTTTCTCAACCAATAGGAAGCAAGATAAGCCACAGAAACTCTGAAATAACACAAACAAATTGATTTGTCACACAGCCCTCTCAAAATTCTTTAGTATCGAGAAAAAATCAATTAAAGTATTTTTTGAACAAGTTTCCCAAAACTAGGGAGTCTCGCCTTATTTTGGGGTTATCTAAGTTCGGTCGAACAGGTCCTTAGAAACTCTGATGTGACGCTTGCAATCAGTCTAAAGTATGTTGAAGTTATTGAATCAGAAAGACTCGTAGATTTTAGTTGAATCTTGAGTTAAATCCTGACCTTAGTCTACGTTTTGTCCCAGGTTCGTTCTTACAGGGAACGTGACTGGAGGTACACTGAAGACCCCTGCACAAGCTGATTCCGAGAGTCTGCAAGCCAAATGGGTCCACGACATCAAAGAGTTGAGCCTCAGGGCCAATGACATTGTTCCGATAATCGAGAAAGGCCGAGCGTTCAGGAGTGAGCCTCACCACCCAAATCTTCTTCCTGCATTATACGCTCATGACAAACTGCTACTGCGATTAGTTGTGTGTATCAAACAAAAGAGCAGGTAACTGTGATTATTGTTTCTTAATTACTATTCAATTATATTTTAGTGCGCAGCAGTCTATATTTAAGGCTTAGCTATACAAAACGTGGTCTGTCACGCCTGTCAGCGATCTCGGCGATATCACTACCTGTGCTACATCCGAGTGAACCATCCACAATTGAATAAGCCATGCTTTGCATCACCTACAACAAAACTGCCACTGAACACCTGAATCGCACGATGATTTTGTCATTTTGTACAACTGCCTGCTGCTGTGATGGATCACTTCGGGTGTGACAGGGATGATGCAATGTTGTGTTATAAAAACGTATCGCTTGATCACGGTGGTCAAAGATCGCTGCTCGCCACAACAGACGCAGCATTCTGTGCAGCCAGGCCTTAAAACTTTACACTGCTAAGAAGTAAATAAAGTAAAGCATCCAAGTCAAGAAACCCAAGCTTTCAAAAACTTTTATAATCTATCTCATTATTGTCTAGGGGCAACCGTCAAACTGTAGCGACCTTTAGTCTTATCGAAATTACATAAATATCTTGTGTAAAAGTTATTAAAACTGTATGTGTATTTTTTCAGTAACAGAATCCATGTCCTACTATCTGAAAAAACTGAGGTGCACTTCCCGTTGTGTGAAATCAATCACATGAAAAATCTTCATTCAACTCTACGCAAGTTCATGGTGGTTAGTTATCTACTTACTTCATTTTATTGCTATGGAGAGATGGATAGACGATTATTTATAGTGTTGATAGAAGAATTCAATACATTTTTATCGATACAATATTGTCATTACAATTTAATCCTTCTTTCTATCAGTATCGAATTTTTGCTGTAGTGGAAGCAGCTTCAACTAATTTACTTTTCCCTCAGGACATATTTGGAGCTGATGTTCCCGTACACAAGCCACACGGTGTCATAAACGTCGAGCACTGTGCCAAGGGTCCAAATGGTGTGGGAGATGGACTCTGCCTAACAGTCCTCGTGTCGTTTCGTGTTCCTCTTGAAGAAGTCTTCCCTATCGACAAGTACACCTGGCTCATGATCAACAAAGACCTTGGGTCTACTTTGTCCATGAGGTTACCCCGCAATATGGCTGTTCCGCTCAACGTCATACGCTGAATCACTGGTAACAGTATTATCTTTCTTGCTCTCTGCCACAACAAAAGACTGCTCCAGCTACACCTCGAGAACCAATATTGGGATACATAATTACATACAAGTTACACGTTATTTACTTGTCAATTGTGTTTTAATCACTTCTGGTATCTAGAATGTTCCCTACTTATTACTTCATAGCGATGTGACATCTTAAGGAAAGCAGAGTCTAGGGTCTGCTTAACTTCAAACCGAGACCATGTCGATGTCTTATCGATGCAAAATGGCGGAAAGCCAACAGCTGATTTTCATAACTTCAAGAAGCTAGGTTGCATACTTTTTTTTTCCTGCTTGGCAGACGTAGAATTTGTGAGGAAATCCGGGATTATCTTGTTCAACAATCAAAAATGGCGAAGAGCCAATGGCTGATTTTCATAGCTTCAAGAAGCTAGTTTGCATACATTTTTTTTCTGCTTGGCAGACGTAGAATTTGTGAGGAACTCCGGGATTGTCTAGTTCAACAATCAAAAATATTTTGTTCACAATACTCAATACACTAACTTATATTGTCTGCTCATTCTAATCAGTCATCAAATTGAACCATTCAGATGGTCGCTGGCGGATTTCACCAACTTATTGATTCTATCTCACAATCAGTAATTTTAATTCAATGGCAAGTTATGAAAATTTAACGTTTTGAAATTTATGAGGGGATAAAACAAATTTTCGATTGTGCCGATTTCGTCTTAGTTCGCATTGAGTCCTCTTACTTTATGTTAACCTATTCTTCTTAAATCGCAGTTCCTATTTCACTTGTTGCTTTTTATCATCACCCAGTTTTTTTTAGTTATAAAACTTTCACACTTTGTAATCTTTAATGTCCTGGCTCGAAACACTGGAAACACTTTTATATTGTTGATATAACTTGTATACAACGATGAGTGAGAGAATGTGAACAAAATGTATCATGTTGCACTAATAATTTTTTACCTGCTCAATTCGTAAAAAGATGTAATAGTCTGACGTTCCATACCAGTGATTTCACGTTAGTCACTAACAAAAATAACTGGAGCTTTTCTTAATCTGTGGATTTAAACAATGTTGTACACCCTGAAGATGCGTATAACTATTGTGCAGAGATTCTGGAAAGATTGTAAAAATTGTTTCGTCCATTCGGTTAGATTAAATCGTCGAGTCTCTAATAAACAGATATGACTTCATTCTTTCCAACAGCTAGGAAATTCACGAGAAACATATTTACCTTTAAGATGATTATGCTGCCGTCCTACTCATCACCTGTAATACCTACTTTTAGTTCCCAATGAATTTTTAATTTCACTCAAAATCTCAAGTGAGGAGGAGCCATGCTAAACCCCACTAGTGCGTCTAATCAAAAGTTTCAGAATTAAGGAAAAACTGTTTCATATTGTTCAACAGATAAAAATTTGCGTATTTTTACTTCATTGTCTGATAGGAGACTTTGGAAACTAAGTAGTATACTCGATTCAAATCATACTGCCGCTAAAGTTGAAAAAATCCTAATTTTAGTTTGGACATGTGTGCTTTTGATTGATTTTTTCTTACTTGTGGGGTTTTGGTGAAAACATATAGAGGACTTAAGGTGTTTTGGTGTTCCTCATTCAGAGGAAAAATGGAAACTAGGGTAAAGATAATATGCCATTTTTAACATTTTATGCTGAACCAAATTTTTTAATTGTTAAAAAGGGAATGACATTCAATTGAGTTAATACTTGAATATAAAACTTGAGTAAATCAGACGTGGAAGGAAAAATTAAAAGAAATAATTATGAATAGGTAGTGATACCTAGCAAAAAAATTTACACATTGTATGTATCTGCTGACCATTTGATCCTGGAGTATCTTATCACATGATCCATAGATATTCTGGCGGAATTTTAAAGCATCCCCTGGCCGAATTTCGAAGCACTGGTAAGCTTTACTGTTGTGCTTACATAGTATGAATACGTTTGAACCAGGTGGAAACGAATGCCTTACTTTTTTAGCAATTTCACACAAACTACTGGTTTTTGTCTTTCTCCTCGTACCTTGATTACCGTCTCTCACTGTCACTGTACCATCCATTTCACTATCACCCATTTCGATTAACATAAATGATCACTTGAAATAATATAAAAATTCACCGATGAACGTTCAGGTAGCCGAACTTCACAGATAGCTAAACAAGAAGCAACAGGAGGGTCACGTGAGGCTAGGTTTCTGGCTTCCCATTGGTCGCTTGGACCATTGGGGTTCTGCGTGATTCACAGCTCTGGACATGTGTGGTTTTGGATGAAGTAAAAGAATCTATTGTATTGTTTTGACGTGATCTGTGGAGTTTTGCTCGACATTGAGTGAAGAAAATGGTACAGCTGATCACAAAGAACAAGAAACCAATGCTAACTTGAAAAAATTTTTGTTTGTGACTTGTGGGGTTTTGCATGGCCCCTCCTCAAGTATTATCATTTATCTTGTCTTCCTACTTTCAAGATTATCTATAAATACGCACTTAAAGAAGTGGTATCTATATATTTTACGAATGAATCTTGCGGTTGCGTTGTTGGTTCAACTCCTGATGTTGGTTTTTGGTCCTTTTGGATCATCTAATCCGAATCCAGCGTTCTTCCTATGACTTGTATAGTAACAGACGCATTAATCCCTAGGTTTCCATATAGAATCATGATTAGATTTGACTTAGTTGTAGATGATTTGTTTTGAATAAACAATGAGCAAAAAGTATCTATTTCACTAGAAAATTTTCTTTATGAAACATAGTTTTGTAAATGCATTATGATTATTCAATGCTGATGTAATTGTCACTTAATGGCATGCATCTACAGAGATTTTATATAAAACAAGATTCGTTGGGGTCTTGAGGTTCAGTCAGAAAATGTACCACGATATTTCTAGGCCAACGTTTCGGTATATTTGAATACGGAGGAAGCACCAGAGCCCAGAGGAGCACCAGAGGAAGTCAGACATGCATTAATTATAGGCAGGAATTGAAAGGAATAAAATATACATATGTACCTATCTCTATTATTAAGAATATATTATATTATATAAGTGCCTATGTATATTAATGGACCAGCATAACCTCAAATCCATCTTTCTCACTAATTATATATATATATAATTTGAGATGTTTCGGGTTTCTTGTGGACCAACCCTCAAGAAACCCGAAACATCTTAAATTTAACTCAGTGGTCGAGATAACCCAGCCTGATTATATGTATAATAATTATTGAGAGAAAGATAGATTTAAGATTGGATGTACATGTTATTCCTTTTAATTCCTGCCTATAATTAATGCATATCCGACTCCCTCTGGTGCATTTCTTTGTAGCCCTGAGGATGGTATACAAATATACAGAAATGTTGGCCTAGAAATATCGTGATACATTTTCTGACTGAACCTCAAGATTCCCAACAAATCTTATTTTGAGCAAAGCAGTGGAGAAACTAAATATCTTACTTATATAAAACTACCGCGGTAAGTTATTGATCTATCAAAATGTGTATTGCACTATGTACCTATCTCATTGTTGAGCGTTTTTTATTTATTTATTTTATTATTATATTATTTTAATTAAATAATTTTTATATAATTTATAACCATGACAAGAATCATATAATTAGATTATTAAATATATATTGCTAAAGACATTATACTCTCTTGTAAGTTTGTTAACTTTGTCAAATTTTTATACACTGCTATTATTCATTTATTAAACCAAGTTATTTTGACATGTTTTATTTGGTTACCTCGGTCCACAAAACATTGGTAACAAAAATGGAAGTTACTGAAAAAAAGTCTGTTTCCACGAAACAGGTGTTAGAGAAACTCGCTTAACAGGAAAAAGTATTTATTCCCTCATTTTAGGGTTAAACAAACTACTTTTGATTCCAACATACACATTAGAAGTAGATAAATATTGACAATCGAAAAACGTTAATAAGAATGACACAATCACATACATAATCTCATTTAGTTTATTCATAATGTAATTCTGGATGTCAATCGATAATATAGCATTTTCAAATTGAATTCGTCCTTTTATAAAATGAATTCGTCCTTCAAAAAGAGGGACGAAATCTTGAAGGCAACCAAAAAATGATATGCAGATACCTTTTCCTTTTTCGAAGAATAATAATTTATTGCATTGGTTTGCATAGTTAATAAAGATGTAATTGAAGAAATTTACATCGTTTACAAGGAATTGGCACAAGAAATTTGCAAAAAGTTTGCAAGAAATTCATACAAAACCACGAATTTTAGAGTTTTGGTTTATTATTTTCAATAATGATCCTTTGTAATCGACCAGGGGGGAAAAAAGGTAACCCCCTTCAAAATTTGTTGGTTTACGTTTAAAGATAAATAGAATGTTTAAAAAAAAATCCGTCCGTCCACATTACGCTGTCCAGAGTTTTGTTTGTTTTGTTTTGTTTTCTCCAAAACTACTGGACCGAAGTTTATGAAATTTGGCTGAAAAATCATACATTGGCAGGGGATATGCCTGTAACATTGGCATTCATTTTGATCTACCTTAAAGCGTCTTATTAATTAAGGGCTAAAATATTGAAAAATCGAGATCTCGAAAACTTTCAAGGTAACGCCTCTGTTTTGCCAATTCACTGCACTGCATCATCACAGCTCGTGTAAAGAAAGTTTAGTTGTCTTATTTAATTTTGTTCATTTCTCTTCAGTAGGCGTCTACACCTAAGCAGACACATTGATACCTTGATTCGTTTAATAATGTAGACAGGTGTTCCGCGTAGAAGAGCTATACAATACAGAAATAATAAACCTCTGTGTAATAATTTGCAGCGTTTTATTTTTTCTTAATGCAGAGGCTGCCCTGACGCTGCTCTAGGCATGAGGGAAAGCATATGCATTACAAAGTTGGTGCCTACAGCAATTTGTGTCTCATGTGCGTAGATGGTAGGGGAGAAGATTTTCGCGCACTTGCATAAAGACTGCATTCCAACCGCCACCGTTTTCCCGAGCCCCAGACACCGCCGTTACTAAGATACCTTCAAGATTCGGCCCCTCTTTATGAAGGACGAATTCATTTTGTAAAAAGACGAATTTAATGAATTTTCCTTTAAATTGTTATGTTACATGTTGATATAAACTTATATATTTCACTATAAATTAAAATGTTTGTAGATGATAATGTCACTTCATATTCTAAAATAATGTTTGTTTTTCTTTCCAATTCACTAAAGAAAATACCTCTTTTTTTTCAAATTCTGGGCATTCCATGATTGCGTGTTTGAAGGTTCCATTTGGATGACCACATTTTTGGCATTGCGGGTCTTTATGTATGTTTATGCAGTGCAGGTATGCAGAACATAAACCGTGATTTGTTCTCAATCAAATATGGTACGTGCCATAGACTTTCCTATATCTTTATTTGTGAACCAAAGTACACGGGGGGGAGGGGGGGGGGGTTGCGGTTGAATTCTCTCGTAGCTGTACATTTGGTGATTGTTCGAATTCTTGCTTCCATTCATCATAATAATTTTTCTTTAGAATGGGAATCAACTCTTCGACCATTACAGTTACATAATATTATATAATGTTACATATTTCATAATTACTGTATGGCTGTATACAATATGTTGTAATGCCAAATAATAGTAAGAAAAAAGGACGAATGCATTTTGTAAAAGGACGAATTCAATTTGAAAATACTATAAATCAGGTTTTATGGAATGGGAATTAACTCAGCTCAAATTTCAGTCAATGTGTCTGAAAAGTAACCCCCACCCCTAACTTTTTTCCACAATTTTTGAGATATGATATCGAAGTGGTACTTGGAGATCGTTTTTGGGGTGAGATACTAGTTTTAAGCAGCTAAAAATCAGGAATATAATCCAAAAGCTTTTGGACTACACAAAGGGAGGGGGGGGGGGGGAATTGGGTACTTCAAAAAAAGTTTTCCATTTTCGCCGAGTTACACCTCATTATAAAGATTTTCATGTGCTGAACATGACGGCGATACCTTATTCAATTCTCAGATTAGAGCCGATGAACCAAGAAGAAGCGATTCATGAGTTTGATTAATAAAGATTATTGCTTTATCTACTTTGAGGCAATTAGGTTTAATAATGAGTATTTTATTTATAGGTTTTCCTATGTTATCTTTTTTTTCATCTTTTAACCCATGCTTTTTTCAAGTCTTTATTATTTTTATGTGCTGGTTTAATTATTCATTCTATAAATAATTCTCAGGATATTCGTGATATGGGTTTTGTTATTAATATATTTCCTTATACTTCTTCATGTTTAATTATTTCATCTTTTTCTTTATCTGGTTTACCTTTTTTATCAGGTTTTTATTCTAAGGATTTGATTTTAGAGGTTATATCAACTATAAATGGTATAAATTTTATATATTATTTTTTATATATATGGTGTCAGTTAAATTTACTATATCTTATAGTTTTCATTTATTTAATTATTTAATATTTATAGGTTCAGGTAATTATGTTTTTCAGTCATATTATGAAGATACAAAAATAATATTTTCTATATTAATGTTAACTTTTTTTTCTATTATTTTTGGAGTGATATTAATGTGATTAATATTTAAAACTCCTGTCTTTATTTTAATACCTTTTTTATTAAAGGTAATACCTATTCTTTCTATCATTTTGGGCATTTTTGTTGCTTGTTTTTTCAAATTTTGATATTTTTATGGTTCATCCGCTACAATACAGTATCTTTACATATACTGGACCAGATAAATACAAACTCACCAACCTTTTCCAGGAGGAAGGAATCTCGACTGCATTTAAGACTGACAATACTCCTAGAAACCATTTAAATAGGTACCTACTAACATTAACTAACTCCACACATATGACTGAAGCGGAGTTTACATGCACCTGTAAACAAGCATACATGGAACAAACGGGGCGCAACTAAACAACTAGGTTCACTAAACATATGCGATCTTTCAGAATGAACACTAGACGATCCAATTACGCCAACCACTTATACGACCACGAACATGAACGAACTGAAATGAGAGACTGTAAGAAAGTTTTACACCCACAACAGAAAGGACGTAAATTCCACAAATTCGAAAAATTAGAAATATACAAACAACGTATATTCAACGGACGCATTATTAACAACAACGTGCTTGGCACCACATCAGGTACCATATTCACCCCACTTAACAGACTAATGAAAAAACGCAAAACACCCATACACGAACATATTGAGGACCACATAGCCTAGGAACTCATAATTTATAAAAGAGCCCTCAATATTTGACAAAGCCGTATTAAAAACTTAGATATATTGATTTGATTATAACCATTTCTTATAGAGAGTATAATACTTAGCTTTGTCCCAACAACGCTTCGAGAGCGATCCCTGGGGCTCCTCCAGAGTTGCCGCACGGTTAGCTCCAAGGTCGCCCATTTTTGTGTTTGTTGGAACATTTCAGAGAGAGATGTGAGAACAAACGTAGTAGAGAAGGTGAAAACAGTTTAGAGAAGGTTACGCGGATATGTAGTTTACCCAAGGGTAGCAGGTTATTTCAAAATGCGCATGCGTAGGGCTCGGAGCTCTGGATGAGACCCCGTCTAAAGTGTGGGGCTGCTTGGGGGACCCCCGGAGCAGCTCTGGGGGTGCTCTAAGATCTGTTGATACAGGAGCTCTAAACCCCATAACCTAGTTGGAACGCAATTTCGAGCTCCGAGATCCTCTAGGGCGCCCTTTTGTCGTTGTTGGAACAAAGCTATTAACGAATAGATATAATGTAGATCCTAACATTAAAAGTCTCCCAAGTTGAATTGGCAGTATAGCTTCTTCACATATAGTTTCATGGACGGATAGAATGAGCGTTACCCATGGGTGCGAAAAAGGTATTTCAACTATTTTAAATGGAAGAAGATTCCATCCTAAGAAGTTTGGCACCAACCGCACTCTCCTACGATGAGTAGTCTGCTTTCAATGATTTTCTGAAGTTTCGCACACTGGTGACGTCAAAGCACCCCTCTCGCCTGGGCGGGACCCCCCTGCCTACCAGTGTGACGTCACCAGTGCGAACTTTGAAAAATCATAGAAAGAAAACTACTCAACGTAGGAGGGTGCGGATGGTATCAAGTTTCTTATGGCCCCTCTACACAATGGCCGATACTACGCAAACCTAGACCACATTGCCCACTGCCGATTGTGTGGATGCAAAATGACCTTGAAAAAACCGACGATGTCTGTCCATGCGAGCAATCGCCTCCGTCGTCACAGTTTTCCTCGAGAAATCAAAGGGTACCCATACTAGGCCACGATCTGTGCGCGCACGTTGTCGTGCTTGAATGTCCACACAACGGGCCAGTCAGTCAGTCGCCCTGCAGTCTTCTCCTGTGGTTATCAATCTGTTTTTTTCCCCGCTGGTTTCTTTCTCTTCTGTTTTTTTTTCTTTATTCGTGACTTTCGGAGAGTTGGCTGTCACACCGTGGTAGTGCAGCAACGTCTTCCGATCCCAGGGACCTAGTCTTCTTCCTAGTCCCACGTAGTCTCATGGAGACTGCCCTTACTACTGCTAGCTGAGTTTTCACTTTCACCGACCCATCCCAGTATGTGTGAAAAGGGTCGTGACCACTTATCAGCCAATACTCCTGCCAGGCAACGTGTGAAAACGTCATATTCCCTATGCATGACTCCATCGCACGAAACTGTTGTTGTTTTTTTAAATCTTGTGCCGTGTTTGAGAACATTATTAACACGGTGAATTATTTGTGTTCATAGTTTTGTGTTACATTATATCATAGCATTACATCAAATAGTGGCTCCTAGTCCCCTTTCATCGGCCAGTCACCGTTGTTATTCGGCGGCCAGTGTGTGGACGTGTGACGATGGCCGGTGCTGGCTGGAACTGGCTCTGGTTTTCGTAGCCATGAAGCTCGGCCATCGTCCTCCATGCGCCAGCACCCATACTTCGCCATAAATCTGGCCCAGAACATACCATTGTGTAGAGGGGGCTTTAGAATGGTATCTATTTTAATTTAAAAATATAAAATGAATACGTGGGTAACGCTCATTATTGGAAGAACAAGTCGAAATAATTGATCAGTCGACCTTATAAGAAATTATCTTTTGCGCATGTGCAGAGATTACTGTTACTCCAACGGCAATTAAATTTATTGGGGAACGTCTAGTAGCTAAACCGGACAATCCTTGAAAATTTCATAAAAATCGGTTCATTAATCCCGGAGTTACCTATGTCTGTGTTGATAAATTTTAGTTTTGCGCATGCGCTGTAATTGTTACTCCACCAATCGCGATATAATTGATAGGGAATTTTCCTAAAACATGTATCTATCTATTCCCCGAGTTTGAACGAAATCGGAGCAACAGGTGATAAGAAATCGACCTTGTGAGAAATTTACGTTTGCGCATGCGCACAGACTACTATTGATTCGACGGCTTTGAAAATTATAGGGGACCGTCTAGACGCTAACCCGCACAATCCCTGAAAATTTCATTTGAATCGAACTAAAACTTGGTATAGTTTTGGGCGTGACAAGGATTTACCACAGACAGACACTGTACCAAAATTGATCAGCAAGCTCTGAAACGCAAAAAGCAAGTGGACATTTTGATTTTGGAGGACAACAAATTTTTCGAATTCAGTAACGAACGCAAAGTTTCCCTTCCTTCGGCAGTGAGGAAGCAAAAGTTTTACTTCAATTATTTAAGATATAGATATCTTAACCTTACTTATAGATATCTCAATCTTACAATCTTACAGTACCCTGTGGGTAGTCCAAACATTTTGGATATTTTTCCCGAGTTTTGTTGGTTCAAAACTTGGTATCTGGCACTCCAAAAACGCTTTCCAAGTTTTACTTCGATACCTCAAGAGGTTTTATGTCCATTTTGGGACATAAAAATCAACAATTATTCTTAAATACAAAGCTCACGTAGCTATTACAAAAATTTGTGGTGTGCTCAAAACATAGCCTACCCACTTGAATTTATTACTAACCTACCTATTTGAAATTTCATAGGTTTGTAGTGTTACTTGTAGGTACTATTTGGCTTTTGTTGCTGTTTGCTATAGTCCATTGTTTCCACTCCTTCTCTAAATCTACCCAGAATTTGTGATTGCAGGACCAGTAGCATTCTTTTCTCGAACACATGCATTTTAGATCATAGTCTCCACCAACACACGTTACTTTCATGGCGTCTTTGCACACTAGGATAGAATCAGAGACAATATATTGAATTAGAAAGTAATAAATTGATGGTAAACCAGACTACATGCTTGGATAATGTGTCCCTCGTAAAAATTGGTTTGCCCTCAGTTTCATCGTTTGTTTAGGAACCTAATTCAATCGTTGCAAAATAAAATATTCTCGAGAAACATTAGTTTTGTAATATCACTTACGACGTTTATTGAAGTCGCGTTCGAATTCAGGATCGTGAGGTTTGGCACCCTTCACTACCCACATTAAGCACAATATGAACACTTTGATCAAGATTATTGAATTCATTGTCCAGATCATAAGTTGGTGACACCTCCCACTCGGCTGTATGATACTGGATCTTCATTTATTCTGTGAACAGCTCTGGATCTGCGGAAGTTGTGTGCATTGAATTTTGAAAACTACACGTAGGATTTGTTAACAACTGACGACCGAGTGTATTCGTTGACGCTCCATAGCTAGTTTGGGAGATACTAAAATTGATGGGGTGTAAAGTGAATAGAAAGTCACCTTGGATTGTACTGGGCGCGTGACTCAACAATGGAAGATCTCCCTTCTTCCGTGATACAACTTTCGTCATAGCTTGACGTCTGCGTACTTTTCGCAATTACTTCCTTTCTCAGCTTTTCTAGTAGACTTGAGTGGGGTCGGCACGGTTTAAAACCACCAATCAAAGGGAAAAAACAGCATGGAAGGAAAAAGAGCAAAAACTACTTCTCTTAATAACAAATAAAAAATTGCGGGTAGCCCTAACTGGAAAAGTCAGGGAAAACCTGGAATTGTTAGAGAATTCTTTGCGTCGGGAAAAGACAGCAAAATGTCAGGGGATTTTGCAAAAACCACCAAATGTCAGGGAATTTTTTAAAATGAAAACTTGGTGTAATAATTTGAAGTATTTTAAAGTATATTCAACTCCTAAACAATCAAACTTCAATAGCGTAGGTACTTTATAATACTAGGTGCATATTATTTCTTAGGTGAGTTATACGAATGACAAAAGTAATTATCAAGAGTTGTGGTTAAACTGTTCAAAAGTAACAACGCTACATGCATATAAAAAGTGAATGGATATGCCATTGGCTTCCCTGGTAACTACATCACCTAGAGTAAACCATTTGTGAGAAAAATCAACTGAGTATTGAACTAGGGAGAAAAAGCCCAGCAAAGTAGTGGATTGATCCGGTAAGAGTCGCGAAACTATGTATACATGAGGTAGGACTTCTCAGGAGGGTTAAGGAGAAATGAGGGGAAAAATGTACTTCAACAAATAGCTTCAGATCAGAAATTGATAAAATATTAAATAAAAAGTCATGCAGCAAATATCGCATGGGTGAATTTTTGTAAATTATCGTATTACATTTAGGTTGTCGGATCACACACAATTAATGTCGGATTACATTGTTATGATATTTGAGCACTTGGAGGGCAATGAAATTGTTAAATTTAAGTAGACTACATATAAGTAGTCCGTTTTTTTCCTTTCAATTATACGATTTTCGTTTTAGAAGCATTAAACGTATGAACAATAAAATGACGAGAAAACAAAAAAAATTTGAATTTGATATTTTTTTGTCAAGGAAATCTGAAATTCGGTCAGGGAAAAGTAAGGGAAATTTAAAATTTCCATTTGGGGGCCACCCTGTACCCCATAATGTTATTCTTAGAACTAATTGAACGATTCAAGTTCGCTTCCGAAACTAGTTAGGGACCCCTTTTCACTGGCAACTTTTTCAAAGCAACTATTTTGTTACTTCGGTGAAATTGAAATGAGACACAAGATGCCCCGCGCAAGGACAACTTTTTGGTTTCTCCTTTATTGAATCAATTGATCAATTTAAATTGTAGGTGTGGTGAAAACCACCCCCTCTTTTCAACAGCCCTTTTCAGGGCTACCAAAAAGAGGTAGACATGGCACACAAATGTTTTTAAGACGTCGAGTTATAACTCCGTCAAACAAAATATTTCACCAGAGAGAAAATGCGATATTCTCTCCCAAAAGTGAAATATTATCAAATAACATACAAGGCGACCTCCCTAAACACTTACTGGGCGAGAGAGACGCGACAAGTATCTCGAACCAAGTCGCCTTGAATGAGAAAACTCAAACAGACAATCAAATGTCTTCTAGAACTAACAAGGACGGTTCTAGCAAGCCTACACGCCAATCAGAAACTCTGATTGCGCGAGAGACAATAGACGAACCAACCAGGAGGCGGCAAGCAACCACCTCTGGTTCAGAAGCCACCCCGGGGACCCTGTCTCAGCGACGGACGCAGAGAAGCCACCCCCGGGGACCCCGTCTAAACAACGGACGCAGAGAAGCCACCCGAGGACCCCGTCTAAACAACGGACGCAGAGAAGCCACCCCGGGGACCCTGTCTCAGCGACAGACGCGGAGAAGCCACCCCCGGGGACCCCGTCTCAGAGACGGACGCGGGGAAGCCACCCCCAAAAAAACCAACTCAGCTATCATATTCACAGATTCTGAGAAAACAATGTGCGAGCCAATAAGGAAACACATGGTGAACTAATGAAATTAAGCGAACCAATCAGGGGGCGGCAGGAGGCGGCCACCTCCCTATAATTACCCCGCACGGAGCCCTCCGAAATTCATTCCACTCACCGCTCTCGACGACTACACTCTACCAGTACGAAGTTTCTACACGCTCTACGCTGACGACCCTTCTGCTCACGAGTTCTTCTCAGAACGGCATTTTATTGCTCACAAGGCATATCTTCTCTCCTCACAGATCTCGCTTTGGCATCTACGAGTCCAGTGATCCTTTATCCTGCTCATTGCCCAACGTAGTTCTTCTGTCAGAACGCCACCCGGTACATCTATTGATATCCTCATTAGATCGTACGCCCGCTGGGACGTTCGAGACGTGTCGCCCGGGTTTCGTAGCACTAAGCTCGTCACCGACCGCTGGGGCACGCCGATAAATTACTCAGCTCATCCGCTCTAATTTATCGTCCAAGGAAGCCTTTTTCAAGGCTACAAGGTAGGACCCTGACATCCGAGCAAAGGAAAGAAGCTCTGTCAAGCGAGTCCACCTTCCAAATCCTGCATCCTATACGGAGAGGTATTAAAAACGAGTTAATCAACTCGGGTACATCGATGGAGCGCCGCCCGTCCTACTTCCTCATGCGAGAGGAAGCAGAGCACGGCGCGGTCGGGAGCTCTAGCCCACGAAGCGCTCCCTACCCGATACTCGACTCGTCCGCTGGTCCTAGCGACAGACAAAGGCTCGATTCTCGCGAAGAGATCGCCTTACTACCTAACATACCCGTGAAGGAAACGTTAGGTCAAGCCTCACACACACAAAAGTTCGAGGATCCCTTCCAGACTCGCTCTGAAGTCAATCATCATGATTCGACAAAGATATCTGAATATCCACGATATTCTACGCAAGGCTACCCGGCCGATCCGAGTGTCAAACTCACTCCCAACTTGCTCAAAACACAGGATACTTTTCAGTACCTCAACCAAGCCCGGTATATTCCCCCTACAGATATAAATCTTAGGCCGGAATATTACACAACGGCTCAGCACCAAACAGATCGGACCCAGCACGCACTAAGCGAGCCCAGTGCTCCACGCGGCCAATACACGAACTATCCTCAGGTTCCGCCCGCCAAGCAAGCTGACCTTGGCGATTTCGCTCACATTCCTTTCGGAAATATCACGGGAACTAACCCGCATAATCAGAACATAAACGTCCCACTTGGTCTACCTACACCAAGTCAGACATATATAAATCCACTACAGTAGGTAATTAAAATTGTATTTGTAGGTACATGTCTTGTTTTGCAAGACACATCTCAAGTCATGCAAAATTTACCTTTGGAAAGTCCAAGGTAATTTAATTTTCAGTTCCAACCTAACATTTTGCTTCATTTTTGAGACAATTATCTCACTACGGAAAAGTGAGCAATGAATGATTATTTCATACTTGCTGTGATACATAATCATAGTTTTTTTCTGTGATTACTGGCGTAATCTTTGATTTTCTTGTGCTTACAATCGTAATCCTAATTTTTTCTGTGATTACAGTCATAGTTACAACTTAAGGCGGGATTTTGGGCCGTATTAACCTAACAGCCTACTCCTCAGTGCTTTAGACTATTTCAACAAACAGCTGGACCCTTGGACCATATTGGAAAACCTAGCGCCGCAGCTCATTGAGGACCAATACGGTCTTTAGTGTGACCATGAATTCTACCCTAAGTGACCTGTCCAAGGGTTAATACGGCCCAAAATTACATCCGAAGTTGTAATTATGACTGTAATCGCAGAAAAAAAAAGGATTACGATTGTAATCACAGGAAATTTTAAGATTACGACTGTAATCACAGAAATTATTATTAAGACTGTAATTACAGGGGAAAATCTGCGTTAACATGCTTATTTATAGGGATCATCGGTTATTTCAGTCGTAATCGCAAAACAATTTGTGATTACGAATATAAGCACAGAAAAACCTGCGATTACGAATGTAATCGTAATCATATCTCCAGGGTCTGTGATTATAATCGTAATTGTAATCACAACCCTATGATTAGAAGAAGAAAAAGAAAATATGGTTATTAAACAAGAGTAAAGTGCACGTAATATAGTTATACAAAATTAATTCCGAACTCTAATTTCGTACGAAATGGGAGAATGACCCATATATCTTATTTAATGAATATTACATTTTTAGGTAATTCGAACAAATGAGATTTTCAACCCATTGTCATCTTAGATGGTATGTTCTACTCGCCATCATGAACATAGTTAACCGTGGAATGTACGTATAATTGCAGCAATTGAAGGGCATCAACAACAGTGAAAAGCAGAAGGTAGATATGGTGATAACGGTGGTGTTATACATACACCTAATTATGCCTACATAATTATAAAACCACTCCCTTTGTTATGCTCTGCTGGTGTGCCACTAATGGTTTTTCGGGAGCTGGGAGTGTAAACCCGAACTTCCATGCCGCAAACAGTAGCGACATGCAAATTTACAAGGAGCGAAACGCCAATTCACTCTGTCGTGAGAGGGAGAGAAATACCACACCCCTGGGAGACTGGAAGAGAAACCCCGAACCCCCAGGCCAAGATGGCCAGAGATTCTGACAAGATGATTCCATCCAATGTTCGACTAGGTACCTATACTGTTACACACACTTTACCCATGAAACTGATGCCCTGGAACAGAGTCTGCAAGTCACTTGGTGAGCAAGAGCCATATTCTGCTAATGAAAACCTCTCACTTGTTAGTTACGACTTGACACTTAATTGGACTTATTTTCAAGAACTGGTATTCCGCAACAGCTTTGAGAATCATAGGATCTGTGCATAACAGATACTCACTTGTGCTTTGGCTGCATTTTGTTCACTAATGGAACATCGTGTCCTCTAAGCAATAGAAATGAGTCCACTTGGCAGTGTTCACCAAGAGTGCAGCAGTTGGGAGGAATTCTACATCCGTTGATGGGTGGACTGCTATGAAACAGTTGGTAGGTACTAATAGAACATGTATCTAGCTAGAAGGAGCAAGAATGGTACCTACTATTTTCAGATTTACAAGTAGCTACATCTTCTGTCATTGGAGAGATCAAGTAGTCAATGTTACGCTCCAGGAAAATAACTCTCACAGTCGAAGAGGTTTGGTCACCCTGGCCTCTTAGCTCTGGTCGTTAGAGCGTTGCAACTCCGGGAAATTAATAATAATTTCTCGTAGTTGTGACGACGCGAGTTCGAACTCCTGTCGAGGTATCAAATATTTTTAGCCCGTTACAGTGGCGCAGTCGAAATAGGACCCAAAAATCATACGAAACAATAATTAATTAAATCCCTCTCGAGCCAAAAGACTGTAAACATCACATTTCCTGTTGTTATGCCTTTCATTTCCTCACTCACTTGAGTCAAAACACACCGTGACAATGACCTCGCTCGACTGCTGACTTGTTCCAGCGAGCATCTGCTGAGCCAGCGGCCTGCAGTTACACTTCGTCATTCGTCCGACCCCAAACCAGCCGAGACGGCTGGTATTTGACTCCGGGAAATGTTACGCTCCAGGAAAATAACTCTCACAGTCGAAGAGGTTTGGTCACCCTGGCCTCTTAGCTCTGGTCGTTAGAGCGTTGCAACTCCGGGAAATTAATAATAATTTCTCGTAGTAGTGACGACGCGAGTTCGAACTCCTGTCGAGGTATCAAATATTTTTAGCCCGTTACATCAACATCAGAGGTTTTAGAACAGAGGAACCACACATTATTGGACAAACATTTAATTTAATTTTTAGCGGTGTAGTACAAACCAGTCTGATGTAAGTTTATAATGTAGGTACTAGTTATTTATATCTACACAGCAGGTGCTCCAAGGGAAAGTGAACACAACCATGATAATCAAATGATGAAATTCAGGATTAATCAAGGAACATGTGTGCTCCAAAGGTCTTATTCCGTGAAACAGCAGTTATCTCATTTGTTGTTTATTAAGATAGAAAATGCGCTAAAATTATAAAAGCTACCAATGTGCCATTCTTTTCTCTGCAACTGATTTCAGTATGGTGGAATGGCTTGCATAAAGTTGGAGTTCAGATGAAACATCAACCCAAGATACCCCTACAGCATCATCTCCAGCATTCAGGTTGAGAGTTCCCACAAAACTTCCATCTTCATCATGGAAGTTTTTAGCAACTGTTTCCATCCAGGCGTTATCTGTGTTCCTTGGATCATCTACATAGCCTTTATAAACGTCTTCGCCTCCAGAAAAAAATTCTTGTATGTGAGACTCCATCCGAGATTTGTGCTCTGGTGTCATTTCCAAGCTGTTCATTGTCTCTTCAAGAAACTCTCTTTTGATTGTCTGTGAAACCACTTCTCCTGGATCAACCATCCCTCCTGGGAATGCCCACTGCTTGTTGTCTTTACGCTGGATGCTTACAAACTGAAGCACAGGGTGGCCTGATTTCTCATTGTGGATGATGCAATTGCTAGGGTCACGTTTCCACCGTGTCACCACAGGATCAGCTGCGTGATTGGGGCCCCACTTTCCTAGTATGCCCCTACCTCGGAGACCAGTTCTGCCAATGGGGTTCAATGGATATCCGTCTACCACTTGATATTGTCCCATCAGACTCCTTCTATCAACCTTGTTCTCATCATCCATACTATTCCATTTTGGATAGAAACCATTCTCCCCTATCTCCTTGTCTGCCCATGGCTTGCCTACAACTCCTGGAGCAGTATAATATGGTGGACTGTAATCATCCCAGGCTTGCTCCCATTTCACTTTGTCTTCTGGTACTGGAATTCTTGAAATTTTGCCATCACTTCCATATGTTGTGTTTCTACACTTCTGATGTACTTGCATGATGATTGTGGAGTAATTCTGTAAAGATGAAAAATCAAATTTACTTCGGTTTTTATACTAAAAAGGAGAGGAAAATGCTAACTTAGATCCTTCATAATACTGGATGAGCCAGTCATCAATTTTGAAATCATAGGCAAAAAGGAACTAATTCAATATTAAACGAAATTGAAAACCCTCCTCACTCGCCCAACCTTACACCGTATGATTATTTTTTTATGGGACTATTTCAGCAGCCAAGTGTTTCAGAAACCTACGGCAAAGACTCTACTGGCCCTTAAACTAATAATTCGAGAAGAAGTGGCACGAATTCCACAGAAAATGCTTCGAGATGTCATGACTGGTTTCCAGCATTGCCTTGATAAATGAACGCCACCTTTTGATGTGGTTTTCAAAACGTGATTAATGTTAAACTAGTTCCTTCAATGCTTTTTCGTGCTCTTCAAAAGGGTATCAACAAAATATTGAAAAAAAAGAAAAAAAATGTGTGGAATTTTGCCAATGATTTCAAATTTATCCGTTTAACTGGCTTGCCCTGTAGTTTCATTGTAAATTTGTATGGGTTCACAACACTCAACACACAAACAAAACCCGTTTATTCTTCTTGGAAAAAACTATGAGAACAGAGCGAAACCACACCATTCAGCCATCTCTCAGCCACCAGTGAAATAACTAGGAACATGTGTTTAATTTTTCTTCATGTCCATTGCTGAAGAAGCTGTAATGGAATCGAATGAAAAATTCAACAGAATCCAAAAACCAATGGATTTTTTAAATTTTAAATAAGATTCATGAATGAATCAGGAGAGCCTTTTCTCATGTCCACAACATTCCCAATTATATTATGAATACCTCACTGATCACATTGGTGGGGCAATATTCACCCTAAACTTCATATTTAACAGTGGTACTAAACACCACCCTTACAAAGACGCAAGAAGGGGCTCCCAAACCCCTTTTGTAGGGCCTGAGCCAGCAGTTGTCCTACCAAAAACTACCTTCAGAAGGATCATCAACAAGTGGGTTGACCAACAGACCACAAGAAGATGGTCCAATATTGAGGGACATGTCCACAGCAAGCTCATGGTGGCCGAACCCAACACCAAACTTACTGAGGGACTTCTTAGGAAAAACCGAAGGGAACTTAGAACAATAGTCGGCCTTATAACCGGCTTTGCACCCCTACGTTTCCACCTTCACCGCATAGGGGTCACACAAAACTCAACCCCGTGCAGACTATGCGAGGATACAGACGAAACAGTATCCCACATAATCTTCGAGTGCCCTGCACTCACCTATCGCAGATTTGAACTCTTTGGGGCACAAACCCCAACGATGTGTATTCGAAACGAAGAATTAATCAAAGGACTCACATCACCCACCAGAGGGCTGAATCTCTTTGATTAATCGCAAAACTCTCAGAAAAGTACAATAAGCCACCAGGCTTCCGTGCTTGGGGCCCAAAATAACCCCACCCTGAGAGTTTTCCTATACATCTACATCTACCCTTACAAAGAAGACCCTGAGTTAGAAGACTACGTTGATTAGTTAGTAAGATGTGTAACAGCCCAAAAATATTTGATACCTCGACAGGAGTTCGAACTCGCGTCGTCACAACTACGAGAAATTATTATTAATTTCCCGAAGTTGCGACACTCTAACGATCAGAGCCATGAGGCCAGGGTGACCAAACCTCTTCGACTGTGAGAGTTATTTTCCTGGAGCGTAACATTTCCCCGGAGTCAAATACCAGCCGTCTCGGCTGGTTTAGGGTCGGACGAATGACGAAGTGTAACTGCAGGCCGCTGGCTCAGCAGATGCTTGCTGGAACAAGTCAGCAGTCGAGCGAGGTCATTGTCACGGTGTGTTTTGACTCAAGTGAGTGAGGAAATGAAAGGCATAACAACAGGAAATGTGATGTTTACAGTCTTTTGGCTCGAGAGGGATTTAATTAATTATTGTTTCGTATGATTTCGGGTCCTATTTCGGCTGCGCCACTGTAACGGGCTAAAAATATTTGATACCTCGACAGAAGTTCGAACTCGCGTCGTCACAACTACGAGAAATTATTATTAATTTCTCGAAGTTGCAACGCTCTAACGACCAGAGCTAAGAGGCCAGGGTGACCAAACCTCTTCGACTGTGAGAGTTATTTTCCTGGAGCGTAACAGATGCTGCAAAGATGTCAATCCCGTTCCAACCATTTTTGGAACCAAGAGAATGTGTTCAGTTTGTGCAAAATCATACCCTTTTAAATCTGTTTTGTCTACTTTTATAAATTATTTAGACTATTTAAAAATAATCATGTACTTACAGAACATGCTGTTAGTGCAAAAAATCCATTGAGTAGTGAGTACTGGGAACTAGGAATGAGATGCCTCAAATAATGTCTCACCATAAGTTATCTGAAAACAAGAACTAGATTTAAGCAAATAGGATGAAGAGCAACAGAATCAATATCCTCCTAGGTTTTGAGACTTTGGAAGCTTGAAAAATGAATTTCTAACGCTGTTCAATCATATTGTGGTCTTTCCAGATTACTCGTTTGTTTGTGTTTTTCCTGTACCTACTTTTCTTTTCTCGTTATGAGTAGAACATCATCTAGAGCAAGTGACTGGAGATATTCTGAATTATTTCCCGCATAAGTATTTAATTTACCTACTTATCGTTTTGATTTTGAGTCAACCAAGGTTACAAAGGCAAGATATGTTAGGTAGAGTTTGCGCCTTTTTTTCTGCCAACAGGTCCTGTCAACAAAATAGGACCCGGGAGCTTGGGACCAACTCTACAGCGAGCAAGTAAAGATGCCAACCCACACCATTGGTAGGACTGTCACACTAGGGGGGATTGGGGGTTGCCTACATATTATAAATAATGAAATGAGAAAATAAATAATAACGCGGACACGAGTAAATTAACGAGAGAAAAAATGTTTATTACTTTAGGCGAGCACTAGAGTGATGTAAAAAGGTAAAAGAGCAGTAGACATGGTGGGGAGAGGGGCACACAACACAAACCAAGTTTTCCTGCCAGTTGGGAAAATCAACCTAATATTAAAAAAAAAAAAAAAAAAAAAATAGGTAATCAACTTGCCAACTTTCAAAGAAACTTAGATATTTTGGATGATACTCTAACTCCGATAATTCATAACTTGATAATTTTTCATTTTCTGATTTTTTCCTATTTTCAATGTTTTTTACCTTGATAAGACGTTGGTATAATGGAAAGAAGTTAATATCCAATAGGAAGGTAGGTATTAAACAACTCTGAGGTGTACTAAATAATCTATATTTTACCAAAACGATTGATTAAAAAATTTTTTTCCATTTTTAAGATACGAGCTTGGAAAAAACTTTGGTCCTCCCCCCCCACATTTTTAAACCACAATTTAGTAATGTAAAACGATTTAAAGTTGTTTCAAATGTCAAAGATGAAAAAGCCAATCAGATTAAGTTCCGTCTTCCGCTCGTACCACTCCATTTGAAACCGGCTTACGCCGATTTCACGTGGAGCGGTATGTCCGGAGACGGAAAGACGGAACGCAATGTGATTGGCTGTTGGGACAACAGTTGAGGATGGTGGCAGCCATGTTGCCGTCGGCGCTCGGCGGTAGAAATTTGTATACCTTTGCCGCTTGCCGTCAAGCGGAGCGCAAGCTCATTGTATACCATTGCCGCTTGCCGTCAAGCGGAGCGCAAGCTCATTGGACAGGAATGTTGATAACCTCAAGTAGAGGTTTCAGATCAGGTAGGATGGTTATGATTCCGTTCACCAAGGTGCCGTTTTCATGTGAACAACGTGACGCATTCCGCCGCCCCCTCCACTGGATTTTTCGGCCTTCCATCTTTCCGGTTGTACGCTCATACCGCTCCATGTGAAACCGGCTTAAAGCCGGCTTCACATGGAGCGGTACGAGCGTAACAACCGGAAAGACGGAAGGCCGGAAAACCCAGTGGAGGGATCGGCGGAATACGGCAGGGTGTTCACATGAAGCGGCACCTTGAACAGAATCATAACCTTCCTACTGAAACCTCTACTTGCGGTTATCAACATTCCTGTCTAATGAGCTTGCGCTCCGCTCGACGGAAGCGGAGTCAAGGCACCGATTGTCAATAACCGCACGACGTATTGTGTTTTACAGATATGTACTAGGAACTCTCCAATATAATATCACCTTTATAGATAAAAAGTCGAAAAAACCCTGGTTACATATTTATGAACCTTCTTCAGAATAATTTACTAACGAAATAATATTTGAGTGGGTATCTAGAAAAACGGCGTATGTTATTTTTCGCAGCTTTTCAGGAGGAAGAACTTTCAAAACTCACTTTTCAGGTTTTTTTCAGTTGGTTGATAACATATGCTCTTTAACGTATCATTTCCAGTACAAGTCTCTTCTCTTTTATTGCATTTTACTGCAATCTACCGGTAGCAGAACGATACCAAAACCGCTTCCTTCCTTCTCGTTCGTAATTTTTAACATACGCCCTTTTTCTAGACACCCATTCATTTGCATATTATACAACATTTACTTAGTTTTTTGGTTGAGTCAAAAGAGTAGGTAAGTATACGAATTATAATTACCTACAGTTGAAAGTATAGCTGTTTATCTACCCCACCACTCCTCGAACACCTGCGTTTCCATTGCCATGACGACAGCTTCGTTGTTATCATTATCAGCAGTTATCACATCACTAGTTACGTAACATCGATATCGGCGGACCTACATCTACGTACAAACAACTGATAGCGTACGATCACATAACATAATTCAAATTAGTTATAAAAAAGCCGCCAGTCACGGCTGAATCTCTACGTTGTGGTTTGCTACCTGTGGGTACTTATAACTGTATTTTTCGGTGATAGGTTGAAATGTTCAGTCGTGTCACTCTCAATTTGGCTCACGCCGCCAAAAAGTCGACTAAAATTAAAACAACTTCTATTCAGGTTGGTATCTTTACATACATGGAATTATCATGTAGGTTTCTACCGTATTATAGGCATAGTACTTAGGGGAGGTGCCTACCTACATATAAGTATATATATTTTAAAATAAGGTTCAATAAACTTAACTTGAGAATGATTCAGTGTTTTAACGCTGGGTAAGTTTAACCAATTTATGTTACTCAAGTACCATCTACCTACTTAGCCTATTAAGTACCTAATTAATTATTTTTCATGAAGAGTATCTCGGTCAAGTTGACGCTTCGATTTAATTCATTTAGCAAATTTTCGTAAAAAAAAAAAAAAAAAAAAAAAAAAAAAAAAAAATGAAACTTGCAATGGCTCGGAAAATTTTTGAATAAAAAATTTTGAAAAATATTTGCGTTTAAATCCATTTTGAGGCATTCTGAAACGATTCATGAAGTTAGCGGTTTTTCATATGTAGTTACCTACCTATATGTGTCATTTCAGGCGATTAATACTTAGGATTGAGATTTTAAAAAAAATCCCGTTCTTGCGCCAAAAAACCAAGATTTCCAAACGAAAGGATGAGTTCGTTGGCCAACTCTTTTGAAGCACATTAAATTGGTAAAATTTATAAAAATTTCCTTTTAATAAATCACTAAAAACGGCTAAAAAAAGTTAATTATTCCATGAATTGCCGAAAATTATTTTGAACGAGTTTTTTAACCATACAATTGGTACCTAGTTTACAATTTCTTTTCACTTGAAGTTCTGAAATTTCAAAGCAACTCAACATAGTAGGTATACCACGATAATTAACGAAAATTCGCTCATACGATCATGCTGCATGAATGGAACTTTTAATGACTGGAATGTTATCACTCGGGTTTTTAAGAAGTCACAGGTCTCAATAGGAGTTGAAAATTGCAATTCAATTAATCGGCAGTTTCATCATGGAACTCCTTAGTAAATTAGATTAGGGAAATATTTCTAAAAAAAGTCCCAGTCCTGCAGCATGATCGTATGAGCGAATTTTCTTAATTGACTCCTCGTCATAAATAATTTTAAAAAATCATCAATCAGTCATAATATGTTAGATTGCATTGAAATTTGAGCAATTTGAATACAAAGAAATTGATAAAATCTAATTTTATGGCAAAAGCTCATATACTAAATAAAATTCGGCAATTCAAAAATGATTTTAAATTTTAAGATTTTTTTTTTGTGCAGTTTTTATAGGTTTTTTTCGGAAATAGTAATAAAATTTGAATACTTATGTTTTTCGGCTTAATTCTGTGCAAAATTTTTGAATGTCCTATTTATTCGTCGATAGTTTTGTTTTGATTGAAATTCAGCTTAAAATTATAACTTTAACAGATGAAAACTTTCGTTTAACAATCGTTAACGATTTTTGGCCGTTTTTAGCAATTTTACAATGATTTTTGTAGCACATTTTTTGGAATTTTACCAATTTATTGTACTCAGGAATCGGTGGATAAAGGACTCATCCTTTCATTTGGAAAGCTTGATTTTTTGGCGCAAAAACGGGATTTTTATATCAATATTAACGAGAGTTATCGTCTGGAATGACACACACACATTATATTCAGTTGAAGAAGCGCAAACTTCAGGAATCGTTTCAGAATGCCTCAAAACGGATTCGATGAAGAAATTTTGATTAAAAAATTTTCCGAGTCATTGCAATAGCTTCATTTTCTACGAAATTTCGCTTATAAAAAAAAAAAAGTTCGAGTCATGCAACATGACCACATGCGCGAATTCTGTATTTGTTTCGTATTATATTCAGGTGTTAAATCCTCTTCAAAATTTGAGCACTTTGTGCGCACAGAAATTCTCCTCATCTATAAATTGCTAATAAAAAGAGGAAAAAAAGTTTCTCAATAGCATTCTGCTATTAAAAAAGTTCCATTCGTGCAGCATGATCGTATGAGAGAATTTTCTTGAAGTTCCGCCTTTTGTATTTAGGTAGGTACCTACCTTATATATCTTGTTAAATTGTACCTATTGAAATTTGCTTTTACTACAAGAAACTCTTAAAAACCATTTTTACGGCAAAAAACTCATAATAAAACAAATTGGGCGATTTAGGAAGATTTTAGATTTTCTTTGCGGGGAGATGAGACGCCTCATCTCTATCTTCCTATCGCTTTAGGTACCCACCTAAGACTTCTATTTGGGTTGCAGGGAGCTCCAGCCACCTTCAAGCGCCTAGCTATGAGTTTAATTAGGCGACTAGGATCACCCAGAGCTTTCTGGATGATCAGATTCTTTTTCATCACGATTTTGAAACACATATCCAGGAATTATGCCAACTTCTAGGGATAATCAGAGAAGCCAGTTCTAAATGACAATCAACAGGTGTTTTATACAAAACACGGTTGTGGTCCATGACATCTTTGCAGTTTTTATAGATTTTTCAGCCAATACCTACCTATGTACCTATTGATACAATAGGTACCTATTGATGAAATTTATGTAAGTGCGTTTTTCAGCATAATTTATTGCAAAATATTTTAATGTTCTAGTTCATTGTTAATAAACTTTTTTTTTTAACTAAAATTCTGTTTCTATGAAATTCGTTAAAACATATTTTGGATTGATACGTACCCTTTTAGTGAATTTCCAAGGAAAATGAAACTATTGCAATAGATATGTACCTAGTTCCTAAATTTTTGAAATATTTTCCAAAACTTTCTTCATGTAAATCTATTTTGAGGCATTCTGTATCGATTCCTGGATTTTATCGCTATTTCATTACCTACCTTTATATTTATCTGTGTGTGATTCTATACGATAACTTGCCTTCTTAAAATATCCTCATTCACTTTTGTAGTGGATTTATATATGTTTTACTTGGCGTCGGTAGACCAAGTGGGACATTTATATTCTGATTATGCGGGTTAGTCCCCGGGTTATTCCTGTAAGGAATGTGGGCGAATCCGCCAAGGTCAACTTGCTCGGCGGGATGAACTGAGAGGTAGTTCGTGTCGCAGCCGCGTGGAGCACTGGGCTCGCATAGTGGGTGCTGGGTTCGATCAGTTTGATACTGAGCCGTTTTGTAATATTCCGGCCTAAGATTTATATCTGTAGGAGGAATATGTTGAGCTTGGTTGAGGTACTGAAAAGTATCCTTCGTTTTTTGTACATTCGGAGTGTATTTGACACTCGGATCGGCCGGGTAGGCTTGTGTCGAATATCGTGGGTATTCGGACAGCTTGGTCGAATCGTAATGATTGACTTCAGAGCGGGTCTGAAAGGTATCCTCGATCTTTTGTATAGGCGAGGCTTGATCTAACGTTTCCTTAGCGAATACGTTAGGTGAGAAGGCGATCTCGTCGTGAGGATCGGGCCTTGCGCCGTCGCTGGGGCCGGCAGATTGGCCGAGTAGCCTGTAGGTAGCGCTACGGGGGCTAAGGGGCCCGGCTTCGCCGTCGTCTGCCTCCCCTTGCATGAGGAAATAAGACGGCCGACGTTCCATCGAAATAGCTGAATTATTAGCTCGTTTCGATGCCTCTATGTACAGAAATAGAGGGTTTAGGAAGGTGGACTCGCTTGACAGAGCTTCTTTCCTTTGCTCGTATGTCAGGGTCCTACCTTGTAGTCTTGAAAAAAGACTTCCTTGGACGGTAAATTAGAGCGGATGAGCAGAGTAATTTACCGGCGTATCCCGGCGGTCGGTGACGAGCCTAATGCTACGAAACCCGGGTGATACGGCTCGGAACGTCCCTCGGGCGTACGATCTAAAGAGAATATCGATAGATGTACCGGGTGGCGTCCTGACAGATGAACTACGTTGGGCAATGAGCAGGATGAATAATCACTGGACTCGTAGATGCCAATGCGAGATCTGTGTGGAGAGAAGGTAGGCCTTGTAGAAAGCAGTAGGAAGCCGTTCTTGAGATGAACTCGGGATGCAGAAGGTTCGTCAGCGTAGAGCGTGTAGAAATCTTCGTACTTCGAGGTGTCGTCGTCGAGAGCGGAGAGTAGACTGAATTTCGGAGGCTCCGAGCGGGGTATTTATAGGGAGGTGGCCGCCCCCTGCCGCCTCCTGATTGGTCCGCTTAATTTCATTAATTCGACTGTGTAATCTCATTGGCTCGCACATTGTTTTCTCAGTATCTGCGAGTATGATAGCTGAGCTGGTCCTCCGGGGTGCTTACGAGCGTCCGTCGCGGAGCCGACGACCTTGAGTTTAGCCGGGGACCTCGGGTGCTTTCTCTGCGTCAGTTGTTCAGACGGGGTCCCCGGGGAGGCTGCTGGACCAGAGGTGGTTGCTTGCCGCCTCTTGGTTGGTTCGCCTATTGTCTCTCGTGTAATCAGTGTTTCTGATTGGCGAGTAGGCTTGTTTGAATTGTCCTTGCTAGTTTTAGAGGACGTTTGATTTTCTGTTTGAGTTTTCTCGTTTAAGGCGACTTGGTTCGAGATACTTGTCGCATCTCTCTCGCCCAGTAAGTGTCTAGGGAGGTCGCCTTGTATGTTATTAGTTAATATTTCACTTTTGAGAGAGAAATTCGTATTTTCTCTCTGGTGAAATATTTTGTTTGACGGAGTTATAACTCGACGTCTTGTAAATATTTTTGTGTTGTGTCTACCTCTTTTTGGTAGCCCTGAAAAGGGCTGTTGACAAGAGGGGGTGGTTTTCACCACAACTTTCATTAAATTATTGTCGATTTGACTTGGTTACCTACTTAACACTAACGAAGTTGAGGGTTAGCGAGGGTTGGTCAATAATTCAAAAACTCTTCCACGCCGACGTTTCGCTATATTTTTATAGCATCTTCAGGTCTTAGTAGTGGAGCAGGAAAAATTTTAGGTCCTCATTGCATGTTATACAATCCTTGCTGGACACATTGCACTTATTCACTATTTTCATACATGCTAACTGGAGACTGTTTATAATAATAGAAACTTGATAATTAAGATGAAAATTATTCTGTATCCTGGTATCCTCTTTTATAATTTTCATCGTAATTATCAAGTTTCTATTATTATGAACAGTCTCCAGTTAGCATGTATGAAAATAGTATACAAGTACTATGTGTCCAGCAAGGATTTTATAACATGCAATGAGGACCTACAATTTTTCCTGCTCCACTACTAAGACCTGAAGATGCTATAAAAATATAGCGAAATGTCGGCGTAGAAGAGTTTTTTAATTATTGACCAACCCTCGCTAACCCTCAACTTCATTATTATACAAGTGGTCGAGAAAACTAACATAACTTAATACTAACCTTCAAAATGATATATGATATTTTTCTGATTTTGTCCTTATGTGAATCTTCTCCAGCAAACGCTGTCTTTGGAGTCCTCAGCTGTGGTTTCACGAGCTCTTCAAGACTGGGTGTACACGTTAGATCTGAAACGCGAAAGTAACACCAGCCCAATCCCGACTTACAGGGTTATGGATGAGAATGGACGTGTCATCGATCCATCACAGGAACCTAAGGTTAATGTTAAAGCTTCTTTTTTTATTGATCAGAGGTGTCAATTGTGTAAGAGTAGGTACCTACGTATATTATAACAGGGTGGCCCTCAACTGGAAAAATCAGGGAAAATCTGGAATTTTCAGGAAATTCTTCGCGTCGGGAAATGTCAGGGAATTTAGCCAAAACCACCAATTGGCAGGGATTTTTAAAAATGAAAATGTGTAATGATTTACAGTGTTTTTAGGTATATTCTAACTCCTAAACAATCAAACTTCAATAGAGTACTTTATCATACTACATAATATTTCACAGGTGAGTTATGTGAATGACAAAAATAATTACCGAGTGGTGGTTAAACTGTTCAAAGAGTAAGAGTAAGAGAGGATATGTCTGGCTCATCTGTTTACTGCATCACCTCGTAGTAAACCACATGTAAGAAAAATCAACAAAGTATTGAACTAGGAGCAAATCCAGCAGAGTAGTGAATTCATCCAGTCCCAACAACTAGTCTGTGTAGTTACATAAGCTACAACTTCTCAGGAGGGTTAAGGTAAGGGAAATTGGCCCATTGAAATGTGGAGTCTTGTGTAATAACTTATGGCTTACCAACGAACGATTTTTGTGGGACGGAAAACCAGGAAGTTATATTCTCTCTAGCAACAATTTAGTTGTAGGTGAAATATATACCTATATATTTTTTCTTCATTTTAAATTAATAAAATTTGAGCTTCTACATATCGCTTCAGATTTCAATTTGTAATCTGAAGCGATATGTTGAAGCTCAATTTGTGAGACCGTAAATAATGGTCTGCTATTCAAAAAATGATTTTGGATTTCTAGCTTTTTCTGAAGTTTTTATTGATTTTTTTGCACATATTAATGAAATTCAAGACATTTTTCAGTACGATGTTGTGCATAAATTGTCTAATATAGGTACTTATTTAGGTGCAGTTGATAAACTTTAATTGAGTAATATTAATATATTTAATATATATTGAGTAATATAATTAATATTTGAGTAATAAAGTTAACGATTTTTAACCGAATTGGCCATTTGGTGCTTTTTACTAAGTTTTTAGGGTTTTTAGTTACCTTAAATATGTAGGTACTCAAAATCATTCCTTACATGGGAGTCAATGTCTAACTGCGCTTTTTTAAAAATTGGTACTAATACATTCTTTTACAAACGAAATTACTTAAAAAATGTATCTTTTTTCCCATGCTTCACCATTGTTCTTACCACCAGTATGCTGGAGTAGGTTGGTTTTTTTCTCTCTTAAATTATACGATTTTCGGTTTAGAAGCATTAAAAGTGGCGCGTTATACCTAATTTAAAATGACGAGAAAAAAATATTTGATTGCTGTTTTTTGTCAGGGAAAAGTCAGGGAAATTTAAAATTTCCATTTGGGGACCACCCTGTATAATATTACTGTGGTACAGGCTTGTGAAAACCCCCTCATTTTTTATTTACATTATTATTTAGTTTGCGAATACATTGCATTTTGTTCTACACTAGAATTTTTATCACGACAAAACCTAAGAATGTAGTAGTTCCTATATAGTAGTTGGACGTGGAAAGTAGGACTGTTCTTGGGGAGGAAGAACGTTTGATAATAAATCTTATAAAATTAACCGGTAGTTAAACAGTCAAAATTACAAACTAACAAGATTAATGAAGTACCTACCAAGAGTAATTACTCGTACATTGATGCAATACCGGTGAGGAGCCAGCTTTTATGGTGGCGCAATGAATAGGTAAAAATTTCTTCTTGCTTCACTGCAACGATAAGGACCCCTAAACTAGTAAATTGAATTGGTATTTAATATTTGAATAATAAAATATACCTAAGTCGAATTGCACAGTGATATAGGATGGGTGAAACACCACTATCTTTAAAAATTACAACCTAACTCCATCTTTTGTCACCACTTCCTTGGATGGTCATAAGAGCGACCATAAGCTCCAGAGCGGCTTTTGACAAAGTTAATTTTAACCACATAGATAAAGTTACAGTAGTTCCCTCTCCTCCCATGATCTGAATATCTTAGGGAACTTGGAGGTTTTGTCAGGCTACACACTAGTCATTAAAACTGGCTATGAAGGCAGTGTGGAAGTTATTGAATGGACATATTGTATAGATTGTTTTACAAGAGGAGACCTGGAATATGCCTACGTTCGACTATAGTGGTAATAATGGAGATTGGTGATGGAGGTTGCATCCTTCCCTCTGAGCGGATTGGTGTGGTTTCCAATTTGTTGAGGGAGCGTGTGCATTTACTTGTGGCAGCTTGTAAACAACAATATATAGCATTTCCAAGTAAAATGAAACATTTTTCAAACCAAATGAATTCTTTTCCAAGTCAAATGAAACCTTTTGAGAAAATGAGCCAAATGAGTTGAAACCTTGCCAACCGCAGGCGTTGTAAGAAAGAAGTTGACAAAATTAAAATTTGATAAATTTTAGACAATGGATTATCGAAATATTTCTCACCTTAGTTGAATAGGAAACATGTTAATTTGAGAAATTTCTAACTGTAGAATGTGAAGTGGTTACACCTACCTACTCGCCTCTCCCGCACAGAGAAATAGGAGCTACCGATAATATTAGGTTCGTTCGGATAGACAATTCTGAACCATTCCGAACTCGTTCTACCGGTTCTGGATTTTTTTCAGAACGGTTGGTTCGGGACATACGCACAGAATGTTTTCAGGATAAGCTCCACCATATTTGAATTTATCTTAGATTTCCCGCACATATTTTATCCTGTTTTCGGCTTTTTATCGATTTTATTTTTCTCATTATTAATCACACTGTTCAAAAATTTATTTGCAATATTAAAATAAATTTATATTCTTGTACTATGAATGATTGGTTTAATGAAGGTCTTGATGAGATTTATGCACAGTGGTAGTACGAAAAAGTAAGAGAACTGGTGTGGAAAATAGTTTTTAATAAACGCTTTACAGTTTTACACAAGGTCTCTCATCGTTCTGAATCATCAAAGTGCGTTCGCGGTGCCACACGTTCCTAACAGGGTTCGGAATGGTTCTCCTCACATTCCTTCAAAACACCATTCTGAGAACCGTGTTCAGAAAGGTCTGCCCAAACAAACCTATAATTAACGGGAGACCAATACATCCGATGTCTTCTTTGTGGCTTATCCCTTGAAAAGTTTCCCAAATGCTGATTGATTCCCAAAGATCTTGTTATTTATAATAAGTAGGTACTTCAAAATTGGTTTAATTTACAGAAATACACAATGTTTGTCAAAGGATTAATTTGGTTTGGAAAAGGTTTCGTTTGACTTGGAAATGCTATAAAAACCTTCATCATATGTGTTTCTAAGGTTGATCCTATTATTTCCCTGCTACAACCCCCACATGAACAGGCTTATTGCACTCCCTAATAAGTAGTCAAAAGAATGGCCCTTAGGTTTTATTTATTATACGCATTATGGTTTTCAGATTAAGGATGAAAAATTACTGAAGATGTACAAGTCTATGGTCCAGCTAAATACTATGGACAAAATCTTGTATGAGTCCCAACGCCAGGGACGGATATCTTTCTATATGACAAGCTTTGGAGAAGAAGCCACACATTTAGGATCAGCTGCAGCTCTCAGTGACGAAGATCTCGTGTATGCCCAGTATAGAGAGTGTGGTGAGAAAGATCAGCATGACCTGTCAAGGTATTTTGTGATAGTTGCAAAAATCCTTACACACTGATTGATTGTTTTTTTGGCAGGAGTCCTAGTTTGGAGAGGTTTCGGGTTGGACAACCTCATGAACCAATGCTACGGCAACAAACTGGATTTGGGCAAGGGAAAACAAATGCCTTGTCATTTTGGTAGCAAAAACATCAATTTTGTCACCATTTCATCTCCCCTCACCACACAACTTCCCCAAGGTAATTATTAGTACCTATACAACTGTTTGGTTGAAAAAAAAAAAATAAAATAAATAAAACCAGGTAGGTAGGTACTATATAAATATAAGTAAAATTATCATGTAGCCCTTCATGGTACTATCATGCTGATTTTTATGGGAACACTTACCACCTCCACTCTACTTAGATAATCTAAGTTTGTGGTAATATCATTTTGTAATAATTGTTTGTATGAATCTATGGCCAAATTTTCATATAAATTCGGTAAGTACTTCTTGGTTGAAATGAATAGTTAACTGCTGATTAAATAATTCTAAATCAGTTGAAGGACCATGTAAGTAGTCACATAGTTGCTTTTGGTTCATAAGAATACATCAGAAACACGATCATGAATTGCTTGTCTTTTTTAGTGGGTATTATTGTACCTATTTATTTAAGTATGTTTCATAATACAATCCGTGTTCTAGCTGTTGGCTCAGCGTACGCTTACAAAAGAGCTAAGTCTGATAAGTGTGTGATCTGCTACTTTGGAGATGGAGCTGCAAGTGAAGGAGATGCACATGCAGCTTTTAATTTTGCAGCTACGCTCGAATGTCCAATTATATTTTTCTGGTTAGTGACAAACAACTTTGTCTGTTTGAATTTGATTACTGAAATGCGTTTAAATGATGTAATGGCACTAGGAAACTTAAGACGGCTCCAAACATGTAGCATTCGCTGAGCACCAAGCAACTGGGCTACTCGCCTAAGTACACGGCGCTCCACACATTCGGAGTTTGTACCGTGCAGTGCTCGCCTTGAGAGAGATGGGCTACTCGATGTTGCTCGCGATGGAGGACCAAGTAATAATTGCTGCAGCTACTTTTGTAGTGATGAGTGCTGCCTACCTCCAGATGACGAGAAAAAAAAAAATAATAATAATATGAAACCTTCACCCAACTACCCTCTGAGTTTGAACAAAAATGGACCCATAGATCGTAAGGAATCGACGTTATAAGGAATTCACGTTTGCGCTTGCGCATACGTCATTATTGATTAAATTGCTGTAAGCTGGCGCATACGGCATCCATCCCGCCACCTGTGCCTCAAGCGGATGAGTATTTGTTCCCCCTCATCCGAGACACCTGAATGGGGCCATTGCCCCAATACCACCTGAATCCTGGATTGACCGCCAATTCCACAGGTTTCCATCCTGGAAACCCAAACACAACTTTGACACAGGGGTGGTGAGCCTCTCAACCAGCCCAACCATACGCTCAATGCTGAGACAGTGTTCCAGTAGTTTTAGTTCATTGAGTGATACACAGAAAAATACCCCAATGATCAGCCCCATTTGACCCGCATGTGTGGAGCAGGGCAGATGCTCGCTACTTGGCGAATATTTCTCTCCTTTAAAGTGGGAAAGAAACCGACTGCATTCGGCGAACACCAGCATCGGCTCGGTGCTAGTCGAATGCCGCATATGTGGAGCCGCCTTTATATTTCTTGGTGAGGAAGAGCTAGAGTTGTTAAATTGTACCCAAACTTCTTTTAATCTGAAACCAATCCCTGGCAGTTGAAAATTATCCAATTGTTATCCTCCAAATATCATACATACCTAGTTTGATCCTTAGAAAGCGCCTGTTTGAAATACATAGTTCCATTAAATGTAGGTTCCCTATACTGTACCATCCAACCATACTTATTTTAATTATTTCGCTGATGCAGTAGAAATAATGGTTATGCCATTTCCACGCCTACCAAGGAGCAATACAGGGGTGATGGTATTGCTGGAAGAGGAGCAGCCTATGGAATCAAAGCAATCAGAGTGGATGGCAATGATATACTGGCTGTTTACAACGCTACTGTTGCTGCCAGAGAGTACTGTTTGGGCCAGAATAAACCTATCATTATCGAGGCCATGACTTACAGGTAAGTGGTAATGAGCATGGAACTAAATCACTCACGGCGAAGTTGTGGAAACCCATTTAAAAACGCTGCAAATTATTACACAAAGGTTTATTATTTATGTATTAGACAGCCCATCTACAATTATTAAACAGCACTTCTATAATTATTAAACAGCCCTTCTATAATTATTAAACGCCGCTTATAGTATATTTAGTATCGGAACTCGGAGCTTCGGAGCTCACAAATGGGTTCAATACATTACAGCAGCAGAATCTCACAATTTTATGCATTTTAATATAGTTGATAAACAAAACAATTTATTACCAAGTCATCTTTCCAACACATAAAAGTGTTACCTATACTGTATATTGATATCATCTAATTGGTCAAATTTCAAAAAATGTGCTGACAAAATCACTGAAAATGGCTAAGAATTGTTAAATTGATATTTTTTAGCATAAGATTGGTCAAATAAAGTTTATCAACTATGAAATAGAACATTCAAAAATTTATGTACGAAATTATGCTAAAAACTTGAACTTCATTAAATTTTGTTTTAAAAAATCTATGAAATTGCAAAAAATAGCCTAAAATCCAAAATCTCTTTTTGAATAGAAGAGTATCATTTAGAATACTTTTTTTCATAAAATTAATAGCTAACATTTTCTTTTCACTCATAAATCTCCGATTTCTATACAACTTGAAATATAAAAAAAAAAAAGACACTTTTTACCTATTTTTGGCTCATAGCACCCATGAGAGTGGAGCGATCGAGCTGGCGAGAAGTTAGGACCAACTAGACCCCAAGTGGAGTCTATGTGCGAAAGAGCAGATTTTTTAAGTCAATTCTAAGGCCTTTTATGGCCCGGACGGCGGACAGCGAACGGCGGACGGACATTTCAAATTTGGATTCTACGCACCTTGAAACGTAAAGTGACAAAGTTTGAGGGGGGGTTATAAAAATTTTTTGCTATACGATCACATAGGCTTATTATTGGAAATAATAAACCAAACGGAAGTTACTGAAAAAACATTGTCTATTTCCACAAAAAAATAAAGAGTTGCAATGTTAAATCGATTTCGATGGTTAGGCCATCATCGGTAACAAATAATAACTGAACACACATTAGAAAGGTCTCAGGTGAAGGGAGATTATTTCCTCTAACTGTGGACGAAAAGCTATTCTTCATGATTTTTTGCAAAGAATTCAAAAATGACAAAATTGCGCATTGCGCACGTGCGCCAACGTGCGTAATTGACATCAAATTCGTAAATTTAAATGAGAACCCCCATTTTTTATTGCAGTTCGAATTCTGCGTGAAATTTCATGATAAAATGACCCATCACTTGATTTTTTAGGTGCGCGCAAACGGGCGCAATTCCACTCAAAAAGTGCAATTGAGTTTTTGAAGATAGTCAATTGCCACATATGATACATGATTTTGGAGTATTTGTTCGTGCTGAACCTCGTAATGATGTCCATTTATTGATATTTGCAACACCAACTTGGAAAAATACCGGAAAATTGACCGGAATTGCACTTTTCCAACACATTTCCACAAAGCGTACTAAAATGTAGGTTTATCGGTGTTTTCCCAAGTTGGTGTTCCAAATATCAATAAATGGACATCAGTACGAGGTTCAGCACGAAAAAATACTCCGAAATGATGTATTATATATGGCAATTGAGTATCTTCAAAAACTCAGATATTGCACTGAGTGGAATTGCGCCCGTTTGCGCGCACCTAAAAAATCGAGTGATGGGTTATTTCTTCATGAAATGTCACGCAGAATTCAAATCTGCAATAAAAAATGGGGGTTCTTATTTAAAATAACGAAGTTGATGTCAATTGCGCACATTTGCGCATGTGTGCAATTTTGTAATTTTTAAATTCAACGCAAAAAAATATGAAAAATAGCGTTGGTTCGATTTTTTTTTTTTTTTTTTTTTTTTTTTTTTGTGGGATTTTATGAAGTAAATCCACTCATGTAAATGAGAAAAATATTATTTCATTGTTCAAACAGGGAGCACGACTTTACAATAAACTGTTAGGTACACTTTTACTGGTGAAAGATACTGGGCCCATAACCTGTGGGATTTTATGAAGTAAATCCACTCATGTAAATGAGAAAAAATATTATTTTATTGTTCAAACAGGGAGCACGACTTTACAACTAGCAGAACGCAGAACATTTTAAAACTGTAAAACACAAAATTACAAGACCAATGCACTTGATTGGCTGAGGGCCTGGAGGCGGCGACCAATCACATTCAGGCTAACAATAGCTCAAATATGAAATTAACTTTCTTCAACATTTTTCATCCACAATCGAGAAAATAAGGGAGCGGGGGGGGGGCTTAGTTACTAGGACACCCTGTATAGTCACAGGTGAAGAGAGATTGAATCCCATTGGTCACTCGAAAGGAAAGGGCCAGGAGGTACAACCAATTAAGTGCAAGCAAAGTGAAGGGGGGATTGTAGCTAATCAGATGAAGTAGAAGGAGGGGATTGTCCAATGGGATTCAATCTCCTTTCGCCTGTGACCTTTCTAATGCGTGTTCAGTTATTGTTTGTTACTGATGATGGCCTAACCGTCGAAATCAATTTAACATTGTAACTCTTTATTTTTCGTGGAAATAGACTTTTTTCCACAAACTTTCGTTTTGAGTATGGAGTTTATTATAGGGTGACAAGTTAGTCTTGGATTCCTGGGCGTGACAGGCCACCCTCAGAGGATGCTTTTACAAGTTTCTCTATGTTTCTCTACCACTTGTACTCGTTTCCATTCTTACTCGCATTGTCTCTAGCATTGCTTGGACTGCTTTTTTTGAGACTTGTTTCAAATTCAAGATTTGAACCCAATTTTGCTGTACATATCAAGTAGGTAACCAGAGAATGCTTTTGAAGTGTAAAAATGTTTCAACTACCTACCTACCAAACTATTATTAACTTCAGGAAAATTACATTATTTCAGAAGTCATTGCCAATGGGCTCACTGGTTTTACTACTTATGATCCAAGATGAACTGATTTATTGGATTCAGTTAACTATCGGTACCAGACAAATCTGGGGATTTTCACGTCATGTTGGTTGCTAGGTACGTCCAGGCCCTTAAGTTCGGACAGGTTTTGATGTTTTTTTTTTTTGCATTTTTCGTATAGAAGTATTACATTTAAAATACTGAGAAAATTAATGTAAATTCTCTCACATCTCATCTTTCAGAATCCGTGATAACCGGTTTTCTAACCCTTCTAGTTTTCTTATATTTTTTTAAATTCAAAGGCTGTCCGAAATTAAGGGCCTGGACGTACCTAGCAACCAACATAACGTGAAAAAGCCCCCCAAAAAGCCCCGTGTGTCCAAGCCCCCTAATTTCGGACACACGTGTTGTTTTCCCTTTAAAGCGAACTTCAAAGAAGTAGATGGTAACTTCAGACACGGGGAAGCTTTTTAAAAAAGTTTTCAATAATTTAAATGGAACCAGGACAGGAAAAAGAGGGGGCAAAGAGTATAAAAAATAGTTTATTAACAGTTCGTAGTTTGTTTTTACATTTTTTTAACAGTTTTTTTCCTCGTAAGTCTTAATAATTTATTTAATAAATGATCTTATGACGAGATAATGTTCTAAAGAAAACATTGTGTAAATGGTAACATATTCAAAAATTGCAACTATATAAAAGGGATAGAAAACGTATTTTAATTGCAATTCTATGAGCCTAGATTTTCAAACCTACATTTTTGGCTTGATAAAAATGTAAACAATTACCTACTTAATAATAAAATGAGAGTTTTAAAGAAACTTTTGTGGTTTACTTAATGATAGCTCATAAAATTTAAATTTCAAAATGAATTTTTCAATTTTAATGAGAAATTTTACTGCACTTTCACATTTCACAAAACTTTGGCGGGGTCCGCAAATTTCTGGAGTGAGGAGGGCATTCTGGAAGTATTCGAGGTCATATTGGCGGTATTTATTGCGGATTCCTGGAACCCTTCCCATGTCCGAAATTACCAGCACAATGAACGAAAATTTATTATAGTGGGGGTACACAGAAAACTCTTCAGTCTAGACCTTTCAAACTTGGGCAATACTAAGATAGATAGATTCCCAAACAAACTAATTCATCTACATCCCCCTGAATCACATACTTTCTGACCACGAAAGGAGGTTTTCTGAGGTTTCTAAAATATTACAGAAAATAAATTGCAACACTACGATTATACAGCCACTCAACACAAATAACTTTTCGAAATCATAATATAACCTGACTTGCTGACATCCTAAAAACACGAAACTCCCCGGGTCCCTATGTTTTACTCCCCGCTCGCCTAAATGCCATCGTTTTACGGGGGTCGTGCGTTTTACTCCCCATGAAACATGGCAAGTGAAAGGTCGCCCGCCGATGATAGCGTTCTACTCCCCAACTAGTCCATTGTTGTTGCTTCTTATCTCGTGACCCTTGACGTTCTACTCCCAGAATGAAAACATTCATTTTCATCAATCGACAGTCTTGATACAACCATGTCTGAGGTCGTGTGTGTCGCTGGAGGAAGCTAGTACGGGAAGGACGTAATATTTTACAAGAGCCATAAATTTGTTTTTCATAAATTATTAAAAAATGGTCAACGTCGATGGCTGTGCGCGGAAAAGGTGAAGAGGTCGTGCAAGAGCTACACGAGAACGCTGAATGGGGATGTTGTTTTTGCCCAATCAGCAAGTGGCTGCGTTCTGCCTTCGGTTTGCCTTACTGTCATCCCACGGAAGTAGGAGATGCGTTCTGTGACTGGGTGATGGACAAGCCAATGGACTTTCCTGAGGGCCAGGATTTCCTCGAATACGCCCATAACAACTATGTCCGCGACGAAGCACTGTTCCCACCATCCCTGTGGGCAAGTAAATCTGCTGACCACACTAGAACTACAAATGCGTGTGAGTCCTTCCACTCTTTTTTCAACAAGGATTTCAACGCACCCCACCCCAACATTTACCATTTTTTCGAAGAGCTGTTGAGGTGCAAGCTGTCGTTTACACGAAGATAGCCTCCATAGACGCGGACGAACGTACGACCCCCTGAACTAAACGAGTCAAAAAGCAAGAGTGGATCCGACAACTCATCTACAGGCAGCAGCGAGGCCTTCCCCTGTATAAGTTTGTTCAGAAAGTTTGGGCCAAACTTTCACTGCCCTTTGACTCAAATGAGAGCAGAGGACATTAGGGGCAAATTGCAATTGTTTTCATTGTATGTTTTATTGTACATCTATCTATGTTGACGAAGTGGCTCTTGCCACTGATCCTTTTTTTATTATTATGATTTAACGAAGTGGCTCTTGCTACTGATCCTTTATTCTATTATTATGATTTGACGAAGTGGCTCTTGCCACTGATACGGGGGACAACGTGAGCAACCTCCTTGAGGTGCCCCCTGGGTAACGCTAATAGCTCACAACATAATCTGGGGGGTAGAACGTCAGGAGCCGGGCACGCCGCCTGTTTCAATCTGGGAGCCCAACGCAATCCCGGGAGTAAAACGACAAGATCTGGAGATCCAGTTGGGGAGTAAAACGCGGGTCCCTATGTTTTACACCCCGCTCACCTAAATGCCATCGTTTTACTCCTCAACTGAAACTCCAGATCTTGTCGTTTTACTCCCGGGATCGTGTTGGGCTCCCGGAATGAAACAGGCGGCGTGCCCGGCTCCTGACGTTCTACTCCCCAGATTATGTTGTGAGCTATTAGCGTTACCCAGGGGACACCTCGAGGAGGTTGCTCACGTTGTCCCCCGTATCAGTGGCAAGAGCTACTTCGTCAAATCATAATAATAGAATAAAGGATAAGTGGCAAGAGCCACTTCGTCAAATCATAATAATAGAAAAAAGGATCAGTGGCAAGAGCCACTTCGTCAAATCATAATAATAAAAAAAGGATCAGTGTGGCAAGAGCCACTTCAACATAGATAGATGTACAATAAAACATACAATGAAAACAATTGCAATATGCCCCTAATGTCTTCTGCTCTCATTTGAGTCAAAGGGCAGTGAAAGTTTGGCAGACACTTTCTGAACAAACTTGTATAGGGTAAGGCCTCGCTGCTGCCTGTAGATGAGCTGTCGGATCCACTCTTGCTTTTCGACTCGTTTAGTTGGGGGGGGGGGGGGGGGGGGTCGTACGCGTCTATGGAGGCTATCTTCGTGTAAACGACAGCTCTTCGAAAAAATGGTAAATGTTGGGGTGGGGTGCGTTGAAATCCTTGCTGAAAAAAGAGTGGAAGGACTCACACGCATTTGTAGTTCTAGTGAGGTCAGCAGATTTACTTGCCCACAGGGATGGTGGGAACAGTGCTTCGTCGCGGACATAGTTGTTATGGGCGTATTCGAGGAAATCCTGGCCCTCAGGAAAGTCCATTGGCTTGTCCATCACCCAGTCACAGAACGCATCTCCTACTTCCGTGGGATGACAGTAAGGCAAACCGAAGGCAGAACGCAGCCACTTGCTGATTGGGCAAAACAACATCCCCATTCAGTGTTCTCGTGTAGCTCTTGCACGACCTCTTCACCTTTTCCGCGCACAGCCATCGGCGTTGACCATTATTTAATAATTACGTAAAATATTACGTCCTTCCCGTACTTGCTTCCTCCAGCGACACACACGACCTCAGACATGGTTGTATCAAGACTGTCGATTGATGAAAATGAATGTTTTCATTCTGGGAGTAGAACGTCAAGGGTCACGAGATAAGAAGCAACAACAATGGACTAGTTGGGGAGTAGAACGCTATCATCGGCGGGCGACCTTTCACTTTCCATGTTCCATGGGGAGTAAAACGCACGACCCCCAAACTTCCGCAGTCAGATGATCTAGGCACAGCAGGAAGGTGCTAACCTTGAATTGCCGCGAGGTTTTGAAAATGTCCGAACTTGAGTGCCCTGTCCGAACTTAGGGGCCTTGACCAGTACCTGTTAACCAGATTTGTTGAAATCTCACCCTCCAAGCATTTGAAAATATTGTCTGGTCATAGACAGTGAACCCTGTTCAAATTCCATTCTTGGGCAGCAAACGAAGACAAGAGGTCTTTAATAAAGACACAATTTTTTCAATCAGCATAACTGAACATTACATTCGATATCTACATACTTGAAGAGCAAACGTAAGTGGCGTCTGTGTAGTTCGGCGCCTTGAAATCGAAGGGGGGTGGGGTTATTTTCCTTCTTCAACCCTACATGCTACAATCAGAAAGTCCAAGACTTACTTGTCCACCTATACGTATTGGTTTTGATGTATCAGTTTTGTTTGGAAACATTCAGCGTACTCAACATTTCGTAGTTTAACAAGTTCAACACATCTCGAGTCAGCACAAACATTTTCTGAAAACGGTTGTTTTTCTTCTTTACTAGCCGCTCCGGCTCGCTACGCTCGCCTCCACGTCCAGCCGGGGGGCAAGCCCCCCGGACCCCCCATTAAGTTGCTCGCTTCGCTCGCAACGTGTGGCATGTAGGGAATATTGCTCGCTTTGCTCGCAAAGTCTGGCATGTAGGATATGTTGCTCGCTTCGCTCGCAAAGTCTGGCATGTAGAAAATGTTGCTCGCTTCGCTCGCAAAGTATGGCATTTAGGGGATGTTGCTCGGTTCGCTCGCAAACGGTAGATCTCTAAGGGTAGGTTTAACTTCTGTAGGGGATGCTGCTCGCTTCGCTCGCAAACGGTAGATCTCTAAGGGTAGGCTTAACTTCTGTAGGGGATGCTGCTCGCTTCGCTCGCTTGAGGAAGTTATACTGCCCACCCAACTTGGCAGACGTTTTTTTCAGTTGGGAATTATTACAAACAAATTAAATCTTATAAAACTACGTGGAACCACGAAAAGTTTATTCGGGGATGTAGCTCGCTTCGCTCGCAAGGTATACCTGTATATGTGTAGGACAAAGTCCGTATTTATTATTTGAAATGGCTCTCGCTTCGCTCGCAAGGTAGGTACCTATGTAGGCATACCTGCTCGCCTCGCAATGTTGTGACATCGAACCCTTCACGTCAATTCTTGAGCCTTCTCTCGTCCACGGCAGAATCATTTTAATCGCTTTGCTCGCTTCTGCTCGCAATTTGACCGAGTTCTCGTCACTTTTTTCGATATCCGATTTCGGATTCAGATTCGGCGGACCCAAAGCTGTATTTCGCCTGCGAAAACCGTTCCGAAAAACGTACCTTTATGGGGTATATTTTAATCGGAAAAAACCAAGTTTTTCGGCGGACTTTTCGAGAAAACGGGTCCGTACTCTCGCATTTTTTTGACGCATTTCCCGATACTTTTTTCGCGATCCGATCGCGCCGTCGTCTTCCTCGTTCAAAAACCTACGAAACCGGTATTTTTCCGGAATTGTCGACGGCCGTTTAGAGGGGTAGAGGATGCGGGGAAGTCCAAAAAGCGCACATTAATTCTTACTTCGACCCCCCTCCCGCCCTACGGCCCATGGTTCGGCTGGGATTAGAAAATTTTAAATTTGCTCGCTCCCCCTATCGGAAAATCCCAAGAAGATCCCCCCACTCGTAGACTCCCCCCACTCAGCCGTTTGGCCGTGCATAGACACGACAAATAAACAGACAGACAAACGGAGTTTCATTCTTATTAATAGTATAGATTCAGTCAAAAGATTTTGCAGAAACTCTCCCAAAAGAAACTCTCGCAAGTTAACTAGACGAAACCTTGCTTACAAAAGCTAACTTCAGTAGGACGTCCCAAAAAGATGGAACGTAAAAAAGGGGGAACTTAGACTTTAGGGTATTTTGTGCCTTGAGAGGGTAACGCTTTCCCACTGTCCCAAAGATTTAAGATTTACCAGTGCCTACAATGCCTAAAACAGGCGAGACTAAGATAATTAAAATACTTCATACATCTAAAATCGGCATCCTTTTCATAACTTTCTTGACCTTTCTATATAATGCTTTAGAACCTTTGCTGCAGAATGTAAGATCGTGTAGCACTTTGAAAACAGGACATAGCAATAGACATTCTTGTCCAATGTGCTTGCGTGGAGCTCGAAGGAACGCAGAAACTGTATGAAAATTTTTACTGCCGACCACTGTCCACCCCTTCAACCCAGCCCTGGCAGCCACCCTCCTCAACTATTGTCCCAACAGCCAATCAGATTGTGTTCCGTCCTTCCACTTTCCACGCTCATTCCGCTCCATGTGAATCCAGCTTGACTGTTTCTCTGTCTCGAGATTCATCCGCTAGCGTTGCACCGGTCCCCTAAAATTACGCATCGCGCCCCACACTCTCTCTCGTTTCAAATTAAATGACAAAAGTGGTAACTCCTCGTGTGCTGTCTCTCTAAACAATCACAACTACTTACTGTAGCATGTGAAATTTCTTTGTCTAGTCCCTAAAAGGGAATGAAGTAGGGAGGGTGAGCATTATTAACATTAGGTAAGGACATTTCTAGGTTCTATTTTCTCAGTTAGGTAGGTTTACCATGGCTAAAAATTAAAAGAACAATGTAACCGAAGACCTTTCTTCATTAGTGAAAATGACGAGAAAGCCATCTGCTCGTCAAACACCGTTGTACCATTTTGTTTTATTCTGAAATTATACACAAGTTTGTCACTCAAAAATCACAAACCCCTCCAACCTACAAACGCTAGCTTATGCCTATTACTGGAACTCCAGCTGATCAGTGTACGGCCATTCGATGTGTGGGACCATTGTGGTAGTGGCGGGGCATTCATGATTTGATGTCTTGACTACCACTCCAAATCAGTTGTACTCAAAGGTTGGTATATCAACGCTACAATTCTTTTTCCATTTTCATCTATGCATTCCATCCAGCTCAATCGAATTGGTTACAGGGTCGGTCACCACAGCACATCTGATGACAGCACAGCTTACAGACCTGTCGAAGAAGTTAAACTCTGGCAACAGCAAGATAACCCTATGACCAGGACCTTCAAATACTTGGCTGGTAAACAACTTTGGGAGGAATCGGCTCAAGAAGAATTTGAAAAAGAAGTAAAATCACGAGTGAGTTTCACTCACTATCATTGCTGGAAAGTTGATTCAAGTTTCTTCAGTCATAAACATTTTAACATAACCTTGTATACAGACTAAATCACTCACAACGAAGTTGTGGAAACACATTTCAATAAAAAACGGGAGTTAAGGCCAATCATTTCCGAATTTGATAAGAATTTTTTTCACTAGATGGCAGCACAGGAGAGTCTCAATACCGCTCCCCGGTTGTCGCGGACCAAGAGCTCCTGATGGAAACTGGTGCAACGAATTCGTTCCATTGAACGAATTGGCGCTCAATTATTAATCTATGACCGCTTATTAATCTACGTCCACTGGTAGCATAATGGATTAGTTGGGTAAATAGATCAAAATGATTTGTACAGTTTGCTGGTCTGGATGCTCGCATCTCAGAAAATACATCACATGAAGTAGTCAATCTTTAGTAAAATACAGATTAGACACTTACATCAAAATGATGTTTTAAAATATGACTTGAAAGATTTAAAATAATGACGTTTACATTTAAAAACGTGTTTTGGGGGTTGAATTCAAATGCAAAAAGTTATTGACCCAATCCTGGGATTGATCTCACATCCCAAGCCATATAAGTCCGTGATGCCCCCCACTACATCACAGAGGACTACGGCAACTATCGAACAATCATAGGACTTTGCTACTCATTCGGGAGCTTATTTCCATTTCCGTTTGGAGCGCTTGGTCAGCGAAAACCCGGGAGCCGTATTGAGACTCTCCTATGGCAATGCCATCAGGGGCAGAAGCAGATTCCGTTTTTCTCCACTGCATTTCAACCGATTTTGATGCGGTAAGCGAGAATGGACTCAGTGTTTTAATCCAAATGGCGCTACACTTCAATTATTAAATTTGAATGCCAAAACACAAAAATTTCAGAATCTTAAAATTCCAGAATTTTTTTCGAAATTGCGACATTATAGCGTAAATCATTGCTATTTACTGAGCAAAAAGCTTTTTTCAGAATTTAAATCGGATGGTTACAGCAGGAGGAAAGCATAGGCCAATGAAATCAAAGATTCCAGGAAAGGGGGTGATGACCCCCCCCCCCCCCCCCCCCCCCGCACGTTTTTAAAGAAAATAAGCGTACCTCACGCACTTTCCTTTCTCTCAACCAATGGGATTCAATCTCCCCTCACCTGTGGCTGTATAAGCTGTGTCCTTTCTAACGTATTTTCAGCTATTGTTTGTTACTGATGATGACGTAACCGTCAAAATCGATCCAATATTGTAGGTAACTCTTTATTTTCGAGGAATTAGACAACTTACTTCTTTAAATTCGGTTTTCTTGTATTACAGGATCACTCTTAAAGTTTCGTAGGCATCTATGTGCCTTAGTTTTACGAATTTATTAATTGTTTTCATTAGAAAAAGAACATCATTTCTTTGTAATTGTCTCCCAATATGATCTAGAGATGCTTAATACAGAAAAGCTGTTAATTTTTTTTTTCAACCGTTTAGGTTTTGGAAGCTTTTGCCAGAGCTGAAAAGGTGAATAAGCCGGTTTGGTCAGAGATGTTCACCGATGTGTACCATGACATGCCCAAACATTTGAGGTATGTTTATTAACCACAAATAGCCAGGATTCTGAGAGAACTGACCAATTCCCACCAAATCTCTATCCCTAAATGATTCGGTTTGTGTGAGTTTGGTCAGGTGGTGTTGTGTTGGTCATGAGGCTCCTCGGATGAAAATCAAAAAGCCGTATCTCTATAAAAAGCATTTTCTGCTTTTTTCCTCGCTTTTTTAATGCCCGAACGTGAAAAAAGAGAAGTACTTTTTCCAATAAAGGTCCTATTATAGGGCTTTTTTCAAGCACTGGTTCAAAAATAGCTGAATGTAGGAGAGTAACTGCAAATACAGCGCATTCTGGCGGAATGCAGTTTTATAAGTCTGTCAGGTTAGGACTCCTAGGGGTTTTCCAGTGAATTGTTACCTTCCCAAGGGTTACGTTTCAGCATTTTTTTCGCAACGAGATAATGATTCGAACACGTTGCGATTTTCTCAAGCGAGTTTAAAAATGCTCCAACAGCATGTCCAATGGTCGAAAAAGTTGACCTTGCAAAAAAGAACTTCTCCTTCTTCACGTTCGGGCTTTTTTAATACATTTTTCAGTATAATATTGTACATATATTTTTGAATGTTCTATTTTACAGTTAATACACTTTATTTGAGCAATATTCCGCCAAAAAAATTAATTTAACGTTTTTTAGCCGTTTTTAGTGATTTTTTTTCATTAGTATATTATTTAAATTTGACCAATTTAATGAGCTCAAAAAGTGCTGGCCCATGAACTCATCCTTTTTTTTTTGGAAAGCTTGATTTTTGGCGCAAGAACGGAATTTCTATCTCAATCTTGAGGAGAGTTATCGTCTGGAATGACACACACACTTTATATACACATATGGAAAGGCGTTAAACTCTAGGATTCGTTTCAGAATGCCTCAAAACGTATCTCACGAAAAAATTATTCATAAATTTTGATTTTAAAATTTTTTGAGCCATTGCAATAGCTTCATTACCTACGAAAACTCGCTAAAAATGCTAATGTGACAGGAATGTTTACACACATCGTTTTACCTGGGAAGCTCACCTTCACTCTAAAAATGGATCCGACTGTTGCAACTCAATCATTCATGTTCTCAGATAATGAAACGGCCCAATAACTATTGTTAAACAATCTTCTCCCCTACTGCTATGAAAGAACTGCACAACCTCATATCTTAGGTACACATAAAGGATGACAAACCTATAAATCTATTCACGTGAGCTGACCATCTTATGGAAAAATGCGGATTGTGAGCAAAATCATAAACCAAATAATTTCATGATATGTGATCAGATACAAAAGTAGTACCTTATAAAAATCTATTTTAATTGTCTTTTTAAAAGCTTGAATACGTAAAAACCTACTTTTCAGGAAATTTTACAAATCATTTTCAGAAGTCGAAATTGAGAGAGCTATATTTCTACAACCACATTATATAGGACAGACAGACACTTGTAATGTGTTGGTACTTACAATCAGTTGCATTACCCATTTGATCTATGTGATCAAAAAAATAAATTTTCTTGACATTTGTGAGCAATTCTCTGAGATATTGTTTTATAGTATCCATCATTTTCTTCCAATACCGGAAAGATGCACGCAAGTGGGAGCTGACTGTGTTTGTTTGCCAACCAACAAGAAGCAAAAAATGGAATCCTACTCTCAAAGCTATCACATTTTTGATGAAGCGCACGTAGACTGAACTCCGAGATTAGAAATCAACTACTATTTTCCTACCTGTACGAGTTTTGCAATAGCGTGATCACGTCATGCCGCCAGTTAACTTTAAAACGTGCAAAACCCGATCAGCTAGATTTCATAATTTATTTCAGTTCACGTTTGCAAGCAATTCAAGTAGGTAGGGGAGAGTGGGGGTAATACCGCCACCCCATATAATTATTTAACCACCTGAGTGACAAATCTTGTAGCCAAATATCGTCATCTTTGGATCAGCAGTAATGTTGGAAAAGTTGGGGTCATTAATTTGTTTTCATCAAAGATAAGCGAGTTCTCATTTTTTGAAGGTTGTCGTTCTAGTTTTACTGGTCGAATTTTTGTGGTAATTGATAGTTTTTCATACGTTTATGTAAATTGTTGAACACGACGACGTAGAAAAATCATTTGGCTTCAATTTCCGCCCATTACTTCGTTTTTTTTTTAAACGAAAACCGAAGTTTTTAATGATTTTTTTTTCTCGAAAAGTTTACTGGGGCAATATCGCCACACCAAATTCAGGCTAATCCGCCATGGCGGTATTGCCCCAATGCTCCATTACTCAGTCTTGTAATATTTTTTCAAAGTTTTTTGTTGTAATAATCACCTATTTCTATTGATTCTGAGTAATTAAAATATAAATTAATATTTTAAAGACGAATTATGATAGCTTATCTCAATAAGCACCTCTATATATACCTAATTGTGGTTTATTATATATTTACCTACCATCTACTGAATAATTGTGCAGTACCTATCTACCTAACTTCATTCCAATATTAAATTAATCGTTGCAAGATTCCACTCTTTATGCTCCAGTTTTGATTTTGACAGTGCGTCCACTGTGAGTGGAATCTTCACGTCAGTCTTGTGAATTTTGCTGAGACCTGAAGAAGAGCAAAAATTTAAAACTTTAAAAGCCGGGAAGATGGAATGCTATATATTTCATTTTTAAAGAGATCCGCGTTGAACGTTGTCAATAATTCAGTTACTGTGAAGAACAAACATCATTTTACCAATTTTTATTTTGTTCCAATTCAACTATTCTGATGTGGAAATTGTTTGTCAACCTTTAGAGATTCCTTTTCTCATCTACCAAGTTCCCAATACAGTGAAAAGCTACCCAGGAAGAGTTTATGAAATTCAGTTTATGAAATTCCCTTGTTTTAATATGGCGATATTACCGATTACCCCATGGCGGTATTTCCCCAGTAGTAAATTGTTGTTTACTAATATAAAGTTGCTACATAACCAGCCAAAATGTACCTAATTCACCACTGGAGAAGTTTTTTTATAATTTGCTTCAAAATCTGAAGCTCCTAAGTGCAAACCCAGACTGTGAAAAACAAATATGCTCAAGGTGGCGATATTACCCCATTTTCCCCTACCAAGACGTATTTATACGAACTATTACTAGTGACACGTCATTTAGATTTGTCCCACCACACTTTGCATCAAGATGTCAGTTTCGAAAATTAATAAACTACCTACTTAACCTTTTGCGGACGTATGGCATGTGTGACATGCCAGACGACCATTGTTACCTTGGACGTCATCTTTTGACGAGGTTGAATGGCTAGTGGACGTATGGCATGTGTGACATGCACTTGTTGTCAACTCGTGTTTGTGACTAACACATAGGTTCGTGCAATATAATAAGTCTTATTTTATCTACATATTTATTTTCCCGAGTTTGGTACATCATTTTAATTTTAGAAGAGTTACGAAAAAATTAACTTGATCATAGGTCCAGCCATTCATCAAGATTACAAATCAGTCGGGGAAATTTCAAAAATTTGACTCAATTCGGAACAACATTTGTAAGAGTAATAAAATTCCAATATCGATATAAATGCCATGACGTCCAGGCTAACTCATCATCACAGAATTAGCTTCGTCCTAGTTAGCAAATGGCGGCTGGCATGTGCCACATGCCATACGACCGCAACGCTTGATTCACCTTGACAGCCTTGCGTCCGCAAAAGGTTAAGAGGTGCAAATTTCGTTAGAAACTACAAGGATAAATAACGGGAAGGAAAAAAACCGAGAGTTTTATGAATATTTTATTATTACTAAATAATATACAGCAATCAAAAATCCTTAGTTTAAAACAGTGGTACACAAGAATAAAAAAGAAACAGTTTCTTCCAACCGATGACATTCGGTAATGTGCAACAATATTAAAATTTTTGAGTCTGAATGAACAAAATACCGACTTGGCAACTCAAATCATATGAGAATAACACAATTGTAAGTTATCCATCATGAATACGCTAGGTAAACAATATTGACATTGTCAAAAAATTAAATTGTTGTACAACACTACCTACGCAATTAAGTTAGGTTTACGAATCTTTTGTCGTAATATTCCATTATTCTCTATTTTCATACCACCAAAAACCCAGTATTCTATCAGAAAAACCAAAGTCATCAAGAATTTCAAATTGTCAAAAAGTAGTAATATAAAAATGGAAACAATCATTGTCAAATTATAATAATATAATATATTTCTATTTTTTCCAACAAAAATGTAGAAAATTATTTGTATCCCAAATGACGGAGTTTTTGCAAGCACTGTATTGTGGAGGAAGTCAGTACATATGGGAAAGTTAAATTTCGTAGTACAATGATATACAGTGAAAATGTTATGTTAAAGTTGGTTTTCAGAAACATCCGCCACAGGTTGAAATTTAAATTCATTGAAATTGATTAAGATTCAAGACTACAAACTCTATCAGCGGGGTTAGCAACTCTGGTTTTGTTACAATAAATGCCCCACGCTGTTTCGGTGAGTCATAGTTCGTTAATCAAGAAATATTCATGAAATCTGTCTGATGAAGAGGAGGGAAAAGAGGATGTGTTCAATCGTCCTTGTCGGGCGAATGGTCACCATTTTGCTCGATTGAGCGGCTTCTTGATTTTGACTTCCCTTTGCTACCGGATCGATCCCTGCAAGAATTATGAGCTGATTAGATACCAGAGAAGGAGTAACGTGAGTGTGGAAGGACTGCTATGGGGCTCCGAACAAGAAAAGTTCGAGAGAGCGCAGCACGTGAACAACCTTACAGATTTGCTATTCTTTAGGTAGGGTCAGGGAGGGGGGGGCAAGTGCGTACCTGTTATCCATAAATCTGACATTGTTATGCTACTATTTCCCTCAAACTACAAATTAAATAATGAATACAGTTTTATTACATTCCCCAGACATTTCTACGTCCAAAAACGTGTGGATATAATGAATTAAAGTTAGTAATTCATTAAGAATTGGGAAAAACCTAGTAGCATTCAAATAACGCACTAGCCCCCTGGGCAAGTGTGTACGTATAGTGGGGCAAATGCGTATTCAACTTTCTACCCAAAAAATAATAAAACTAAAATTATGAGTTTTGCAGAATTAGATAGGGCTGAGGTTTGGGAGAAGCGCGCGGTTGCACGATGGGGTTGAGGAAGTGGTTCCGGGTGGGAACTAAGCTTCAAGACCTTGATTTCTCATTTTTCCTGGTAATTTCATGTGGTTTTTAATGAAACGCACTTGCCCCTTTTTTTTAAAACATCGCACTTGCCCCACCGTCAAGAGAAAATGAGGGGCAAGAACGTTTTAATAATTTACTGCAGCAATTTTTGTAGCCTTGAAGATCATACAGAGACAAAAGGTTGAAAGATGAACAGTTTTAGACAAGAAAACCATTGAAAGCTGTACCTCCCTCAGATTCACACTCTGATATCGGACGAAGGCATCGCAGAAAATGGTTCCAATTACGCTTACGTTCACTGAGGAGGTTAAAAATTTCATCAGGTGATAATAAACACCTGTTCTATAATTTGCTAAGAAACTTATTAAAATGTGTCCTCGGAGAGACGCACTTGCTCCGCCTGACCCTACCTGTAAGGGCAGTCGTGACCCTTGAGTATAAATAATATGGAGAGCTATATTAGCAGTAGTTGAGTCGTCAAACCATAGGTGCCGCTATTGTCAAGATGAACCAGGAAAAATATGCACTTTCAATATGGCTGTACACCGACTAGCTGATGTCATATGAGGAAGAAGTTAATATTTAATACTAAATTCTGTGGTACCTATTATAGTTTTCTATGAATCGTACTCGAATATACTGACTCAAATTGTTCGATGCAAGATGTTTTGTGAATTTTAAACTAATATCTACAACCCGTTATTAACTACTACGAGCAGTAATTTTCCTGGTTCAGCGCGACGCCAGTGGCACGTATAAACCGACAGGAAAACAGTGTTGAAATGAGAGCAATAGCCCTCGCCCTCCACATTATTTATACTCAAAAGGGGTTCCGAACAAGAAAACGTCAAGAGAGTGCAGCATGTGGACAATGGCCTACCTTACCGATTCGCTATTCTTTTGTTGCTTGTAAGGGCAGTTGTGGTGGACCCAAGTTGAATAATATTTTTGACCGTATTGATGAGACTGATGGTGGGAGGAACGAATTGTAGAGCGAAAAGGGGTGAACATTTGGTATCAAAAAGGGGAAAGTCATGTCAACCACCATGTTCCTTGGGTCCTTCGCACCCTACCGCTCAAAGCGGCGGACCTTAGTTCGGAGCCCCATCGAAAGTCACAGCCACTTTCAACACTATTCCATTGGGTAAACGTGAACTGCCACCCAACGCGCACATATGAAGACAACAGCTACCCCTACCTAAAGTGACAACTACTACCCGTTCGACAACTGCTACCCCTACTCAAATTGTGTGACTTAAGTACCTTAGAATAATTAGAACAAATTGTTGAATGGGAAACCCCTTAATTTCACAGCTGTGCCAAGTACTGGGAATGCTAATACACAATGTTCTCCAAAATCTTTTCAACACGTACAACTTCAACAATTTTCATCCGATTTTGATGACATTTTTAGACAATGTGAGGGTTAGGCTACAGTATGTTCCCCATCATTTCAATTACTCACAGTTTACGCTGCAGATGTGCTAACGGAAATTCCTGCAAGTATAATTTTCCAAGTTCTAGTGGACAGATCCAGCTCAGTTGTCAACGGTACTTAGGAAAAGACGATTCAATCAATTATGTAGTAAGATGGCAAAAGATGATAAGTCACTTCTTTCTCAAAAGAGAGATTTATACACAGCAAAGTTGCTAAACATGGTAGCTAGGTGGTGTCAAAATATTACGTCTCTACGACAACCACTTCGAAAGTTATAAATAGTAACAATAATGTGATAAGTCAAAAACCGTCAAATTTAAGATTTCGAAATATGATAAATAATTTTATCGTTTTTGGTCATCTGTTGAAAACAAAATTTATTTGAAAGAATCGAGATGATATGAAATGATAAGAAGATATATGATATATAGCCTTCTAAAGTTTAAAAAAAAATCTTACTTTTTCTCAGATGGCAAAAAGTGATAAATCTACTAATTAGTCTGACTGACCAATAGTACAGGCAACAAGAGTACAAACACATGACTTATCATGTTTTACCATCTTCACATGAAGTTGGCAAAATGTGATAAGTAGGTACATCGATCCGAAAACGGTTTATAGACAACCATTGTGAAGAGAAAAAAATAGGTACTCGACTGGATCTCATTGTCAGATGTCATTTCAAATCATCTGTAGAGAAAAATTGCTTTTTAAGAAAACAGCCGATTTTTCAGGCAGGACCAAAACTTAAAGTTGCCCTCCTGAAAATGTGAGAAATTTGACTTATCACCTTTTGCCATCTTACCACAGAATTATCCCATATCAGTTTCATCATGATAGTATCATTAGTCCGTGTACAAAATGACGAATGTAACTATTCACGTTTGTTTAGGTGGCAGTTGATAAACAATGACACCGGTCAACAAGAACCAAGGGTGGCATTTTTCAAAGTCTGGTGCAATGATAAAAGTGAAAGCAGTGGGTCGGGCGGTAGTTGATCGTTACCCGTTCCATCAACAGTGAGACAGTTGCTGTGTTTGGCATTGCTGCTAAGTAGTGTTCAATTTAGTGTCCAATTGTTTCTCTCTTTGTAATCATATTACCTATTTTCAGGGTGATCATTATTCAATAAAGGAAGGGGAAGCAGATGTTGGGAAAGAAGCTTACCTAAAGCAACTGGTGTTATACAAGTCAAAATTTGAAGAACTCGAAGTTCAGTCAAAGTGTTACACAATTCCAAATTAGGTACATACTTCAAATCTACATGATTACGAGAAATTGAGTAGCAAGAATCACCAGAAAATACCCTATTAGCGATTTCCAAGATACTGTTGAGCTACATGTAGTGAAAGACTACCATTTTAAGCCCAATTCACACAGGACGGGCGTGTGGCAAAGTCGTGGCACTGACCAGGCACGGACGTGGCGGTGACGTGACCCATGCTATGCACACAGAAGGGGAGGGGCAGTGGCGAGAAAGGATAAGTAATCAAAAGGTTTGTGAAGTACAACATGGATTTTTCATCAAGCAGTGACGAAGATGATCAAGATGAGCTGGATTTGGTGTACTTGGCTGATCTGAACCAAAAAAGAGGAGATATTGGGTTCATCCATTGTGGCTGAAGAAGGGGAAAACCGGTGGAACGTTTGATGTTATGGAAAGAGCTGAATATGTACCCAGAACGGTTTTTCAGGCGCAGTTTTCTGCCAGGCCTGGTCTTGGGCGTTCCTGTTGCAATAATCCGCACGATTGTAATCAAATAAACACGGATTCTTCACTAAATTCAATGTTGAATTCAACATCATCCCGCATTTTATTGAAGTGACGAGTGGCACGGAACTGGCGCGCCCCTTCTCGAACGCCACGAGAGACGGCAAACGGACGTGGCAGGGGCGAACGGGCCCTGTTTACATTGAGCCATTTGTTTACATGGAAAGATGCGGAAGTGACAAAAGTCGGCGCCACGTCTTCGCCACGCGCCCATTCTGTGTGAATTGGGCCTTAGACAGTCACAGACAGCACGACAAAGGCTGACTATATGCAGGGACATACACAATATGGGATATAATAGCCTTCAATATAAAGAGAACACAGTATAGACTGCAGGCTTATAACTCGAGACTTACTGTATGACAAAATGGAAACAGCTCGAGTTATTTATGAATAGATGGTCCAGGTAAAAACTGGCCAGAACAGGAGATTATGAAAGAACAACTTTGTGAAAGCGGTCAAATTGACTAGGTGTTGATTTTGAAATTAGTAAAGTACTGCATAGTACAATTAACAAGCGTTCGGAATACTTACAGGGAATAATCATGATTTTTTATTTAATTTTTCGTAGCTGTGGCAATACAAGGTTTGTTTGAACAGAAAGTCCTGGACCGATCTACTCAAGCCATGTCTCTTTTTGTGCGTTCGGACAGTGTCAGAACTGGCTCTGGACCAACAGTTCGCTGTTTGATGAGACAGTTCGGGACAATCCAGGACTAGTCCTAACAGTTCTGGATTTTGTCCGGGACTGATGGTCCCACACATGAGCGCTCGAGTGACCGGTCCTCCTCTTCCTGCTTCTCCATCATCTTTCTTTTCGCGCTTTCGACAATATTTTCTCTTGCATTTGCATCGTTTGACTACCTATCTCTACTCAAGTTGTGGATACCGGTAATAGGTAGGTCACTTTTATGGCGTTTTACTTGTATATACATCGTAAAATAAACCATGATTTGCTTCGGTGGAATGCTAGAGACAAGAGGGTTCTATCAAGGTCATGTAAAAGTTACTGAAAATGCAACAAAATGAATTTCACGAAATCGAGTTTATTATAACTTTTGTTACCTATAAGGCGATTTTTTACCTTGATAATATTCAGTTGGCAGCTCAGCTCTTGGTAAATACAAAACATACATATCAGTTTAATTAACTTATCTTTGGTTCGCATCTACGAACTCGTCCAACACCCTTTTCACGTACAACTCTCTGTAACTCACGTAACTCTCCGTAACTCCGTTAACTTTAATCCCACGAAACTCGTTCACATTTCGTTGGCTCTCAATTTACCTGGAAACATGAAGGTGTCAAATCCCCCCCCCCCCTCTTTACTCCCTATTCCATAAAACGCGTGACTAACAATCATACATATGTTTTAAATCATGACGTGAAGACGTCAATGGGATTGAGGAGTTTTCCCTTCCCTTAGACTCTGATGTAGTTCACTTTGTATGTACCAACCAATTTCTCCCATAGGTTTTCGGAACGATGAAAAATAGCAGATACAGTTCCGTAGCAACTATTTGGTTGTGAGAGAGAATCATCGGAAAATGGCATCACCCGAAAAAAGTGTCACTCCCTAAAACAGGGTGGCCCCCAAATGGAAATTTTAAAATTCCCTGACATTTCCCTGACAGAACTTCATATTTCCCTGACAAAAAATATCAAATATATATATATATATATATATATATATATATATATATATATAGCGTCACCTTTAATGCTTCCAAAATGAAGATCGTATAATTTAAAAAAGAAAAAACAGCCTACTCCAGGAGTAATAATGAAGGTGAAGCATGGGAGAAAAGATACTTTTTAAAGTAATTGAATTTGTGAAAGAATTTACTTAAATAGTTTTTAAAAAATCGCAGTTAGACGAACAGAATGGTTTTGACACACTACATACTTAAGGTAAATAAAATATTCCACAGTAAATTCAGGTGAAAAATATACTGAGAATGGGGAAAACACTACAATAAGTTTCAAAACCCAGTTTTGGTATTTCGAATTCAAAAACATAATAACGAATGCCGAACGGCCACAAGGTTCTTCAAACACTATCGTATCAAAACACTAGATTCTAGTGACCAGAATAACACAAAATGATAACAATTAACTGGAAGCTCTTAGAAGGAGATGTTTGAAAAACAACTTTTGCTGAACCATAATTATGGTACCTACACTTTATCTACGTACGTAATGAATAAATGCTTTGTTTTCACATAAAATTGTTATTTCATCACAACTAATTATTTAAAATCGACCACGTGCTGTGCAATGAAGTATTTCATAAGAAAGAATCAGTTCGGTGGACGACACATTTTCAGTACCACGTTAAATTTGTTAAAAAGGAGCTTGTTTCTTAATTTTCGAAACAATTTAACCTAAATGAAATACGACAAATTACGAAAATTCGCCTTCAATCATGCTGCATTACTTTTCATTTAATATTTTATGGTCCCTCAATTTGTGATCTGAAGCGATTCGTTGAAGATCAAATTCAAATTGTAATCATTTGTCTTGAAAAAAGGAAAAGGTTTTTAACAAGGATATTTCTTAGCTGTGGGTAATTCCGAATTTTCGCCCGACTGCAATAAATGTCTCGCTTTTTCCACCTACTTCCAATCGGTGCCTCATTTCCCATCACACAAAAATCTTTCGTTGGAAAGCTATGAATTTATTACACATGGCTTGAATGCTATGAATTTATTACACCAACTCATTGTTGGGACTCTTACTGGATCAATCCACTACTCTGTTGGGTTTGCTCCCTAGTTCAATAACCTGTTGATTTTTCTCACATATAGTTTACTAATAGGTGATGTAGTAACCAGGAGAGCCGAAGACATATCCTTGTCACAATGTATCTGTGTGTAGCGTTGATACTCTTTGAACAGTACCACGACTCGACAATTATTTTTTTATTCGTATTACCCATCTATAAAATATTAGGTAGTATGAAAGTTCGCCGTTGAAGTTTGATTGTTTGGGAGTTAGAATATACTTAAAAACACTGCAAATTATTACACAAAGTTCTAATTTAAATAATTCCCTGACATTTGGTGGTTTTTGCAAAATTCCCTGACTTTTCCTAACGCACGAGATTCCCTGAAATTTCCAGGTTTTCCCTGACTTTTCCAGTTAGGGGCCACCCTGTAAAAGTACCTATGTAACGCTTTTCGCGGTTAGATTCGAAAGCAAAAACATAAAAATTATAATAAAACGAATTTTTCTAAAAATTGGATAAATAGATATTCTGTAGAAATGAGAAAAGAGGAAGGTTTTGATTCAGCCTATCCCATGAGAATCATCCGAGCGTGTTCGGGACAGACTCAGTCCTGAACGATTCTATCCCCTCTCTTTTCAGAACGTAGTTCTATCCAGGACTGGTCCTGGACTCTGTCCGAACAAACCAAACTAGTTGGGATTTCAAGATTATGTAAGTTTCAATTAGGAAGGTAGTTGTACTACAAATGATGATGCATATCACGTGGTTTCTCATATCTAGTGTTGAGTTCTAATATTGGACCAATTTAAAATATGGATAATTTTCAAAAATAAATTGCTGAAGGTTGCATAAATATTGGAATAATCAATCCCCTGAATACAGGTTATGTAGGCGATGAAAAATTCTTATTGAGCAGGGAGTTCAACATTCACGTCCTAAAATCAATATAGGACTTGGTGAAGGGACAATGTTAGGACATGCATGGAGGTTCGCCATCTACCATCTCCCAATACAACCTACTTGTATAAGTTGTTGGTACCTACAAAGTACAGTGTTGGTCTGGTTTCCTATTTTGTGCATTTATGCAAAATAACACTTCTTATGCTACGATGAAATATAGGGACATAAGAAATCAAATCCACAAAACCTTGAACGTTTCATCGGAGCATAAGAAGTGTTATTTTGCACAAATGCACTAAATAGGCCAACACTGTACTTTAAATGAACGTATATACAAGTCGGTTGTATTGGGAGATGGTAGATTCTATGGCAAACCTCCTTGCATGTCCCTATATTTTCCCCTCCAACAAGTCCTACATTGATTTTAATATGTGAATGTTGAACTCCCAGCTCACAAGACGGGTTGGGACCAGCCTCCATCTTGTGCCCACCTGAGGTGGTGTGGGAAAGGAAACAAAGGTTTGAAAACCTCCGTTTCTTGACAGCCTGAATTAAAACCTTCCTCTTTTCTCATTTCTGCGGAATATCTGACGAGTAGGAGGTAATCCATCGGAAGGGAATCTATCCACTTTTTGGAAAAATTCGTTTTATCATTTTTACGTTTTTGCTTTGGCATCTTACCGCAAAAAGCGTTACATAGGTACTTTTAGGGAGTGACACTTTTTACGGGTGACAAAATTTTCCGATGATTCTCTCTCACAACCAATTAGTTTCTACAGAACTGTATCTGCTATTTTTCATCGTTCCGAAAACTATGGGAGAAATTAGTTGGTAAGTACATACCCAGTGAACTACATCAGAGTCCAAGGAAAGGGAAAACTCCACAATCCTGTTGACGTCTTCTCGTCACGATTTAAAACATATGTATGATTGTTAGTTACGCGTTTTATGAATAGGGAGTAATGAGGGGAGGGGGGGGGGGGGGGTTTGACACCTTCATGTTTCCAGGTAAATTGAGAACCAACGAATGGTAAATGAGTATCATGGGATTAAAGCTAACACGAGTATCATGGGATTAAAGCTAACGGAGTGGTTGTACATGAAAAGGGTGTTAGACAAGTTCGTAGATGCGAACCACAGAAAAAAGTTGATTAAATTAGATATGTACATTTTGTATTTACCTGAGCCAGAAGAATAATTTCCATAATTGCTTACAAACGGACAGATAAGTTCTTGAAACCACTGACACCTATTCGAGGGCTAATAACCTAACTTTCATGAATACAAATCTCCCAAAACCTTTGGTAATAAGGAATATTCAGCCGAACCCGTGTTTGTAAGGATTTCATTTTAGCCCACTTCTGCACGTCAACAAATGTATACTTTATGAAAATCCACCAGGTAGATCTATCCGTTCATGTAATGAATCTATTGGAATGGTTCATTTTTATTGAGAGAAACTTCCTTCACCTAACCCAGGTAGCCAAAAGCACAAGATAAAAACAGATCAATAGTTATGATTTTCCAACACCCAGCAACCCTAGCATGCTATTGTTTTATACCACATCCAGCTTTGGACAGTGGTTGCGCAGAATACATACAAGCTGAGATTGGGATGTGTTAGTATAAGAACAAGATATTTTTTTGTGATATGAGGGAGTAGCTAACATGAATGAATGAGTGTTAGTATCCCCCAATCGGACTAACAAAGTTCCCACGTCAATCAGACAAAAACAATTAACGTAATGATATAAGATTAAATATTTCACGTGGCAATAGTAAAAATGTGTTAGAAAACGAGAAATAATGCAGTGCTTAAGTCAAGAGTGCACGAATGTACAAATTTAAATATGAACACCACAAAATGAAAACGTGATCACCTAATATTATAAGACAAAACAGTCCCGAACTCGGAGCGCTTGGTTGAGACTTACGTGTCGTTTCCGTTTCTATCGTTCGATATGGATCTCGACCGGGATTTCTTACCAGACTTAGAGGGAGACCTAAGCAAGTAATAGTTTGATAAACGAAGATGCACTACGGACTTTAATAAGCATAATAGCAGGAAAATATAAGGTAGATTATAGGAGACACGACCAACTTCTTGATAATCAGTATATTACAGAATAGATAGGGTTACTATCGATCTGTGCTCAAGTATGCTATCATCTACAATGAAGGATTGTGATATCAGACCATAGCTAACAACGTAGAAAAAAGTTATGAATACACCAACGTGGAATACAACCAAGATACTTACAAAGAGCGATCTCTCTTGTCTACAGAGCGAGATCTGGATTTGGACAACTTCTTGCTGGCTGATTTAGAGCGGGACCGGGATTTCGATTTACGATCATTGGACCTACGAAGAATAGAAAAATTGCCAATCAATTCTACACAGTGAGGAATTTTGATGGTTCGGGAATGACATAACATGGTGGATGAGTGATGTGGAAATTTCAAGTCATGCAATGTTGACCGTATGATCGAATCATTGTTCTACATTAAGTAACACTTTTTAAATTTGAACAATTTGAGTGCAAAGAAATCGTTAACCACCAATTTCATTGCAAACCGAAAACTCTCGTTCTAAACGATGTTTTGAAAAAAGATTTTGGAAACTCACTTTCTTCTTTTATCGATTTTTTTAAAGCAAATAATGGAAATTCAAAGTAATTTTTTCAACGTAAGATTGTGCATACATTTTTTGATGTTCTAGTTCATTGTTTATAAACTTGTTTTGACTAAAACTCTTGATAAAAAATATGAATTCAACATCTTTTAGCCGGTTTTAGTTATTATTTTAGCACATTTTTTGGAATTTGACCAATTCGATGTGCTCAAAAAGTGATGGCCAACAAACTTATCCTTTCATTTAGAAAGCTTGATTTTTAGGCGCAAGCACATAATTTCTTTCTCAATCCTAATGGGAGTTATCGCCTGGAATGATAAATATGAAAAAGCTTTCAACAATAGGATTCGTTTCAGAATGCCTCAAAACGCATTTCAATGAAGAAAATGATAGAAAATTTTGATTTTAAAATTTTCGGAGCCATTGCAACAGCTTCATTTTTTTACGAAAATTCGCTATTAACCAAACTTGTGAATTACGCTATGTAGAAAACTTGAAATTGGAACTTACTTTGAGCGAGATTTGGATCTGGATCCGGATTTTGCTCGCGACTTGGATCTACTGCTACGACCACTCCTGCTACGAGAGCTACGGCGGCTACGAGACCTGGAAAATTAGTTTGGACAGAAAATTAGTACAGAGGTACAGTTGGACAGTATCTTTGAGCAGAGTATTCTACAAATGCACACTGGTTTCAAGACCCTTTAGAACAGGTACGCGAGTTTATCTAGAGACACAAGAAAAGTGGTTGACGTTGCTGTGTATTCCCTGACCAAAGGGTATGGCCCCTCCAGACTCTCGTGGAGTAGCCAAAGGGGCGAGAATGTGGAAGGGGTTCCTCGGTAATTGTGTCTCTTTGCTGCGATGTAGGGATTTTCAGGTGATCCTAGAGCTCGACCTTCTCGGCCCTACTAGCGCTCCGAACGGGCAATGCTTTAAACCTCGACCATACGTAGAGCGATATACGTACGACCACATGTACTGTGATTGTTCCATCTCCGTTAAGGTACACCGTGGCATTGATAATAGCACAATGGACTACTACTGATCGGTAGGTCCCGGATTCGAGTCCAGTGCGGGACCAAAGGTTTTTACTTCGTATTTCAATTTCCGGAACATATTTTTAAAATGTCATTTTGATCTATTTGCTCAATTAATCTGTATTTTGCTAAAAGGATTTGGTTTAGGATTTTTATTTATTTTTGTGCACCAAACTATAGAAATCATTCTGCTTTATTTGTCCAACTAATCTGAATTTTTACTAAGGGATTGACTACTTGATGTTATGTATTTTTGAGATGCGAGCTTGCGAGTATCCATCTGATATATTTGTCCAACTAATCTATATTTTACTTGAAGAATTTTTGATGGCGGAGGGTGACGGAATCAAACAATGATTTTCCGGTATTGCACATTGTTACAGGTTACAAACTAGTTTGACTAATATAAGAATAGAATTAATTTAAATCAAACTATAATCATTTGTAAGTATTCTAATATAAGAATAAATAGAATCAATTTCAATCAAACTATAATCATTTGAAAATAGGAGGGAGAATGTTTGAACGAGAGTTAAGTATCGAGGAATCATGTTACTATAATCTGAAAGAAGCTTACAGAGCAACTGAGCACTCTGAAATTCCCTACATCGCAGCAAAGAGACGCAAGTGTTCCTCGACCTCCCTCGCTCCTCCTCTCCTCGTCTCGCCTGACTTCGCTTCAAGAGCGGTTTTTGTACCCTGAGTCAAAGGGACACGAGGAACCCAATCATTCATTTGTTCAGGGCTGAATATTGAGATCAGATGTTGTGTTTGTGATGGGTGATGAAAATAGTTGGTCTCAGCAGCTCCAGCTGGATTTCCTAGAGGCTCATCATCTGAGCCCGTGATATGAGATCCTAAACATGGTCAGCATAAAGATGTGAAAAAAAGTCAATGATGCATGAAGTTGGATTGATTCCAAATTTTTCCAAGGTTTCCACAGTTTTTTCTTCAAATAAACATTGACATATTGATAATAACTGTAACTACACAGAGCTCAACTAGCAGCTATGTCGATGTCGTCAGTCATGGAGGGACTGTGGGGGAGGAGGCGAGAGTGAGTTGCTCTGCGAGGATACTTTGGGAGAGTGTGGATGCGAGTGCTTTGCCTTGCCCCATTTCGGCAAAGATACTCCGCGAGAGTCTGGAGGGGGCTGTAGGTAGGGGCAACAACAGGCTCCATACATCTACCCTAAACCGTACATGCTAAATGGTACTCTAAGCTAATTTGTACTCGTACCTGCTACGAAAACTATAGCACGAAGAGAGCTAGTATTTATGTAAACGAAAAATAAATGTGATATCTCAATGTAAAAGATGAAATTTTATTATAACCTGGAGGAGCGCCTCCTGGAACGAGAGCGTGATCGAGAGCTTGAGGAGCGGGAACGACGGGAACGTCTTCTGTCTTCGACAAGACGGATTCTTCTGCCATTGAGTTCAGTATCGTCCAGCTTTTCAAGAGCATTCTTCATATCGGAACTGGAGGCAAACTCCACGACTCTGAAAAACATAGGTACAGGAGTTATTACTGCTGCAAAGAGGTATTATGACGGATCATAAAACGATTTCAAAAGCATAGTATTATGACGGATCATAAAACGATTTCAAAAGCATAGTATTACTGCTGTAAAGAGGTATTATGACGGATCATAAAACGATTTCAAAAGCATAGTATTCAGCAGAAAAACATGAATACTCACCCCTCGTTGCGTCTATCTTTGTGGGCATCCGCATAAGTGACTTCACCGGCTTGGCGCATGTAATCTTTCAGGTCCTGCCAGAAGAAATCAACAATACTGATCAAATGCAAAATAGTAACAAAACAAAAAATTGTAACAGCCACCACAAGAAACATGTCCAAGTACAAATTAAAGAGTAAGGAGAAAAGGAGTAACCAAAAAATAAATAAAATAAGCCAACAGAAAAGTGTAGAATTCACAAAACAGCGTGAATGTTCACAATGGGAGAAAAAACTAACAAAAATATGAATGACAATATTGTTAGTTTGTTTAGATTACATAATCTCAGACATCTTACTAACTGAGACTAAAATATCTAAAAACCTTAGAGTGAAACTTGGAAAAAAGGAAGATATATTTAAATTGATTTTCCCTACTGTTACTCACGTCCTCAGAATGCCTTAATAGAGAAAAACTGAAAAATGTGAGGTACAAAAAATTACACCAATTCCACGGATTTCTTCAATCTAGAAACTATCCAAAGGTTTATACAAAACTATATTATGGCAGAGCGAATGAAAACAAAGAAATCAATGTACAGAATAAAGAAAATCAAGTTAAAAGTTCATGTTATTCCCTAATCTTTACATTTTAGGGGATTAAAGAAGCTACACTTGAACAATAATTAGCGATACTAACTTACAAATATCTTAGGCAAAAGGTACAGTAACAGAGAAGTCTTTCTTAGTAAATAACAACATCTGTTGGCCATGGAATTGACAAGGTGTGAGTGACCTGGAAAACAATCTGACCTCATGGTCAAGACTATCTATTAATTATGGCATAATGAAGGGAAACCGGAGCGAAACAATCTATAGAAGCCTAAAGGAAGTCATTTCTCCGACGTTCTAGTCGTAGTATGATCATAGCACATGCAATTTAAACAATTCAACTAATGAGGCTTAACAACAGAAAAATGTTATTATGATTACAAATTTAAAAAACAAATAACAATATGTGTGGACTTGTGGATCACAGGTCACTCGCATGTCAAAAGTTACAGAAAACTCTAAAATATACCAAGGAGTCGTATTAAGATCCTTCCAGTGGAAATTAACGTATTGGTTTGTAAAACGAAGAAATGAAGTAGTATGCCCTGGTGGGAATGGGAACAGAAACTGGAATACGATTTGATTGGAACATTTCAATCAGACCCATCGTACGTATCGTAGTTGTCGAAGTTCTTCAGATACCGAGCAGAGATTTCTGTACCACACATTAATGAAAAGCAGTATCGCCTGATTGCCATTTTTTTGCCATCATCACGCTCAATCGGTTGACCGTATAAAACCCTTCCAGCTCTTTTCAAGACGGAACCCAAATCTGCCAAGAGCGATATGACACCTCGTGTTATAGTATTGGCTGCCATGGATGATTGAATATTCTTGGACCCAATGCAGAGACGTTGAGGACAGATACTGGCCTATCTTCGGCACTCCTTTCTGGAGTTGTACGATCTTGCTCTCATTCTAGCTTCCTCATCACCTGAAGCTAGTTATCGAAACTTGTGCGTTCTTCCTCATAACTTGTGGTTCAGGCATGGAGTACGGATGGTTCATTGGACAATTGGTAGCTCCCAAAAAAAAAATCCTTCCTAGAAACGAAGTCCCAAAGGCCTCAAAAACCACAAAAAGTAACAACTAAGAGCAAAAATGAAATAGCCCAATTGCTATAGGACTTAGGAGGAAATTGACTAGGCAACAGAAGAGAAGGGAAGGGGGTGGTCTATTTCGTATCAGATAATGAGGCTCTGAACTAACGTGGTCTGCCGCTAGGAGCGCTAGATGGGCGAAGGACCTAAGGAAAATGGTGGTTGACATGATGTTGATTCCTTGCTTCACCCCTTTTCGCTATATGATTTGTCCCCCGCACCACTCTCTAATATTACAACTTGTGTCCGCCATGACTGCCCTTACAGGCAACAAAAGAAGAGCAAATCCAAGCAAGCAAGTCCTTATTTATGTGCTGCACTCCACCTCGAGCTTTTCAGTGTTCGGAGTCCCATTGCCCCCGTTTCTGAAGTAACATTGCAGTTATAAGTTCTGAGAAGCCCACTTTTTAGGACGTCCCTCTGAAGCTAATCTTCGTCGATTTAGGGTCGACCTATTGGAATTAATCAGTTGTGTGTGTGTGGAGGTGGGGGTGGACAACCCAAGCACGAGGGGAAAACAAATAAATACCCGAATATAAATCCGTTTCAAACTATTCCAATACATCCTAGGGAAAACCATAGGTGCATGTCTGTGTGATAAATCTTTACCAAGAAAAGGCCTTCTGCACTTAAATAGGGAAGGTTTGTAATTTGAACTGTTGAAATAAAGAAATGTTGAGTGACAAATTTCATCGACGCAGCCCCCTAGGCCACAATTAACCGATTTTCGGAATTCTTTCTTTCTTTGTTCGGTCCAAATTTTAGTTGAAACCGTGTATTTTCCGACATATTTTGTCGACGATATCCAGGCTACAATTTTAGCCTAGTTGTGCAACAAATCTTGGGGATTCGGGATTTGTTGACGGGGGTTGAAAGTGTTAACAGTCGATTTTGAAAGAATAATAACCTTCCAAGCGCTGCCCATTTTATTTTTTTCTTTAATTAAGAATTTGAACTACTCTTGGAACATGTCAGGATTTTCAAACTTGATAATTAAAGGGGGCGAATGAAGGCGATAGTAGGTGATGAATCGTGATGTTTTCACAATTCTCATTTAATGTCCACGACATTTTGGGACGTTCCTCTGAAGCTATGTCTTAAAGGCAAGGCTTCGTTAACGAGAGGAACGCCTAATGGAATTGGATATGTTTTTTTCTTCTTTCTTCGATCAGATTCAGTCCAATTATACCACAAGCCTTGGTAGGTAAGTTTCAAATTTACTATCAGGGGATAAATGGAGGGGGTAATTCCGATAAATCATATATCCGCTTTTCCCAATAAAAATAGCAACCAAATTGACATTTTACCCTTGCAGGCCAACGGATACCCCCTTCCCCTCGAATCACGCCTCATTTTACATAAAACATCCCCCAAAACAAGAGTGGGGTGAGTTCTCGATCAAATCCCCCTCCTAAGTCCACAACGATGGCTTTTTTAAAAAACGGTATCAACACAGATATTCATATGGCTTTTTTAAAAATAATGCATATAATTAAGGTTACATACGAGGTATAAGTAAATCAAATTACAATAAGCTATGAAATTCCACACAATGAGCAATTGTCGAACATTAGAATATTAACCCTGATTTTTCGATCACCTTCCTTGTTTTTGAAAACGATTAATAAATCATATTTAAAGCATAACAACATATTGCTGTCGAGATGCACGATGAATGTATATGAAAATCTTGGCTTGTTTACCACACAATGTCATTCATGAAATTCGAACGTCTTGAACTCTCTTTGCTAGATGTTAAAATATTACGAACAACATGAAGATAGCAAATTGTACCTATGTTCAAGAAAAATGCCTCAATCAGCATAATTGCTCATTATGTGAATTTTAACAATTACTTTAGCTAACCGATAAATGTTAAAACCTAAATCTACAGAAATTAAACGATCCTAGGGGTTATTATTTAGTAATCGTGTCTATTTATCTACGAGTATAACAGCATAACAGAACAGGGAATAACATGAATGAAAAACCTACACATCTTACTATGGTATTTCAACAGTAAATACAGTTTTGAGTTCAGGATTACACAGTTACACTTCGAACAAAAACAAAAATTTGTTATATCAAGGCAGATACGTAAAGACCATCCCATCCTTGACCATTGCATAAAGAAATGAGCTCTGGTTGTGAAGAAAGACACCGTAGGTGAATCATCATCGTATTATAGAACCATATGCAATGAATTTATTTATTACGACAAACAACTAAGGCGTTGTTCCCAAAATTAATTTCCATTTTCTACGGAATCATAACCAAATTTACTTTTTTTTCTTAGTGACACGGAATTTTTGTGAGTTGTCATTTCAAAATTCAACGTCCATTTGGTTTGATTCAAAAACAACTGACCGAAAGCTAGCAATAATTTGCAACGTTTGCTTTTTTCATTCAATCAAGAGGTGTCGGACAGAAAGAGTGCAATACAGAAGAAGTTGAGATCATAATTTCCTAACATAGTTTCAATACTTATGTTGAAATCATTTTCAAAGTGAGAATGATGAATACAGTACCTATGAAAAACAAATGAGTTCATTCAACGTTTTGAGAAATTATAAACAGTTTTCAGAGAAGTTAGAAATAGAAAAGAGAATGATGGATTTTAGAAACCAGTTGTTGGCATAAAAAGGCTGGAGGGGGGTTACTTCATGATAATTGATTGAAAGAGGAATCACATTATTCCTAGGAGACGAAATTGAAGAATCCAACTCCATCACACATGAAGGTAAGTTATCAAACATGTTGAAGATGGGTGGTGGTAGGACTTGTGCTCATTGGTCAGCTATGAAGTCTTTGGCCAGCATGTTCCCAGCTATGAAGCACATGAGCCCAGCTAATGTTCCCACCTATGAAGCACATGAGCCCAGCTAATGTTCCCACCTAACGTCATGTTTGTGAAATTTTCTGCGAAGGATTTAAAACCTGCAAAGTTGGGTGGGCAGTATAGCTTCCTCATATTGTAACATGGACTCAGCTATAGAATTAGTTGAAGAGCAAAGCACGAGTCGAAACGATTGATAAGTCGACATTATAAGAAATTAACGTTTGCACATGTTCACGCTATTAATCCAACCTCAATGAAATTTAAGGGGAACGTCTAGGGGCTTAACAGCAAAAACCTTGAAAATTTCATCCAAATCGTTCCATTAGACTCGGAGTTTTCTCTGTGTCAATCAATTTCAGTTACTATTACTCCACCGCGATATAATTCATGGGGAATTTTCCTAGAATATGTACCCATCTACTTCGTTATAATAAATTTCATCAAAATCTTTCCGTTAGACTCCGTCAATCGATATTAGTTTCGTACATACGCAATGGTTATTCTCTACCAATCGTGATACAATTTAGAGCGCACTTTTCTTAAACAAATACCCATCTGCCTTCCGAGTTTGAATGAAATCAGACCAACAGATGATAAGAAATTCACGTTTGTTCATGCACACAGGCTAAAGCTGGATTTACATGGAGTGGAACGAGCGCGGAAGGACGGAACGCAATCTGATTGGCTGATGAGACATCAGTTGAGGAGGGTGGCTGCCATGTTATCGGAAGGGACGGACAGTGGTCAGCGGTAGAAATTTTCATAAAGTTTCCGCGTTCTGTCGAGCTCCGCGCAAGCGCAGTGGACAGGAATGTTGATAACCGTAAGTAGAGGTTTCAGATCAGAGAGGCTTTCAGTAGGAAGGTTATGATTCCATTCACTACGGAGACCGCTTCATGTGAACACTCTTCACGACTCTGCCGCTCCCTCCACAGGTTTTTCCGTCCTTCCAACCTTCCACTTTCAGCGCTAGTTCCGCTCCGTGTGAATCCAGCTTAATGCTGATTCGAGGGCATTGAAAATTTCATTGGAACCTGATTGAAACTTGGTATAGTCTTGGGCGTGACAAGGATTTACCACAGACAGACAGATACGGAACCAAAATTGATCAGCGAGCTCTGAAACACAAAAAGCTAGTAGAACTCTTGATTTTGGAGGACACAAATTTTGTCGACTTCTATTACAAACACAAAGCTTCCCAACCATCAGTAGTGAGGAAGCAAAAATTAATTTCAACGTTTTCTCATTTGGTTTAGAGCACTCTCGTTTTCCGAAATGGTAGTTGATCACCAACCAACCAGTAGCCTGGGGCTCCCCCAAACCCGTGGTACAGGTTTTCAGATGGGAGATTACCATGTTACTGGACTCTCCACTGTCTCCAGATGCCTGGCCGCGTAGCATGCCCGAGGGCAGAGAATTTTAACCTGTCCACTAACCGCTATACCTCTGCCTGAGTGAGGATATTCATCCTCTAACTCAGCCTAAACAATATGGGTCTGCAGAAGAGGGAGGGTTCTTCACGAACGCTTTGGTGCCCAGATGCAGGTGGGAATGCAAGAAGTGATCTGGTACTGAGTGATGGGAAAGAGGAGCCAAAAGCCTTAACAAGATCTCGGATAAAACGGTCTCTACCAAGTGGCCAAGGAATAACATCGTGTTGCCAGACCCTGTCCAACAAAAAGGGGTATCGTAGGTGTTAAGAAGGGGTACAAAGGGGGACCTGAGGATTCAAAAAGAGGTACATTTAGGGGCACATGTTTTTTCTTTTTGGCTACTTACACAATGCTCACATGTATAAATTTGTAGTTGAATTTTAAAAAGAGCGTATGAGCGAATTTCCTTATAATATTGTATTACCTATATCAAGTTACATTGTTTTGAAATTTGAGCACTTAGAGAGCAAAGAAATTGTTACTAATTTCATCACAAAACAACTTGTTTTAAATAATATCCTGCAATTCAAATTAAACTTTGGATTTTAACCTTTTTTCGTTTTTTATAGGATTTGCAGCAAATATTAATGAAATTTAAGTACATTTTTCAGCGTAATTTTGTGCATACATTTTTTAATGGTCTAGTTTCTCGTTTATGAACATTTGTCACTGAAATTCTGCTTAAAATGTGCATTCAACGATTTTTAGTCGTTTTTAGCAATTTTTAGTTTTCGGCTTGAAAAATTTAAAAATCAAAATTGTCGAAAAATTTCTTCATTGAAATCCGTTTTGAGGCATTCTGAAACGAAAAGGGGGACAAGACTCCCCCCCGTGTTGGGACGTCTGGCAACACTGTATATCATGCAAATTTAAAAGTGTATAAGACAAACTTGAGAGGCTTGATAATAAAATTTCCATGTACTAAGTGCAACATCGAAATGTTTGGCAAAGGTCTCAAAATTTGGAAAAGTGTAGCAAACATTAGCGAATAAAACCAGTCACGAGTGGTCCTGAAAGATGAAGTTTTTACCCTCCTGCACTATAAGTATAAATGTATCAGACGAAATAAATGTGCCGATGAAAGTTGGGGATTTTTACAAAAGTTAACATTTGTTGACCAGCATAGAATATTCACAATGTAGAATATATCATTAGTGTTGCTATACTTATATATCCAATTTCAACTAGCCTAGCTCATTGTGCAATCCTGATTCAAAATTATGAAACATATGATTACATTTAAAATGAAGCTCATAAAACTAACTAATAAATAACAGAATAATCAAGTTTTTTCGTAAAATAAAAATAATGAAAATAAAATAACTAAAGAAGGGGGAAAAAGTAAAATATAGTGAAAAAAGGTAGGATATAGAAATAACGTTAATGTTACTTTAGTACAATGACGGGACAGAGAATAGTTAATTACCTTCCATTCTTTTGGTACACCTCATCATAGGGGGCAACCACCATTTTTGGCCACATCATCGTAGGAAGGGGGTTCCGTTTGATTGAGGGGAGGGTGGTGGAAATGACGTCATCGGATCCTAAGGCGGCTACCGAGAGCGACTTAGAGTGCGAGACATAGAACATCCCTTCAGATCGGGGTAACAGAGTCAAAGGCCAGAAATACGTCATCCAACACCCACCGGGTTGGTTGCCCGACAGAACTTCTTTGAAGAAGGAAACAAACATGTAAAATTGATATTTATTATGTTCATTAAATTTCTTGAGAGCTACATGAAAAAAAATCTCAGGGATGTTGTTTTCTTTCTTGTACAAAAAAGTGAAAATAATGAATTCAAAACATGGTTATGGTCAAAATCACAGCCCAGAAGTCGGGACTTGGTTAGAACGGTCCACGGTGACGATGCCAATCAACTTCCAGCTTGAATCACTAGAGGCAGCCTCTCAGATGTAGGTATTGGGTCGTTTGATGAGTAATTCAGGTTTCATTCCACAGTTTTATCATATCTCTGCTTTATGGCTTCTCCACATTCTTGCTACCATATTCTATGGCCTTTTGTCTTAGCATTGGGTGCAGCTGCAGTGGGTATGGGTCTCCGAGAATGCATTTATCTGCGGTTTTCTGAAATCCTCCTTGTAACGTTGGCACCCATGGTCTGTCAGTCCTGCCAATCACCGTCAGCCATCCCTGCCATTCATCGCCAGCCATCCGTCCACGCCAGCTCTGGACCTCCATGCCTTTGACTTTTCCCTTCATCCCCCAACACAAGCCACGAAGCAGGTCCTCGACTCCAGGCGTGAATTTGACCAATGCCAAGAATCATCAATTTACTACTTCAAACTAGTCCAATGATAAAAGGTAAATTCGGATTCATGAGATCAAGCCAATAATTAACCACTTCTTACCTGCCAGCTCACACGGCTTGAGAGATTCTCCACAATGAGACGGTAATCTGTTCTGGTTGGAGGGCCGTATCTATCGAAAATCCAAAAAACATTCAGGTTCACTCAAACCAAGAATCTGACTTGAAAACTTAAGCCCAAATAGATCTAAATGGAGTGCCAAATAATTATTGTTTTCTAGTCTTTCACTAAAAGAAATTAACGAAAGCACATTTTTATTTCAATCAATTTCTCTAACAAATTCAGCAACAAAACGAAACTCCGTGCAAAACCAAAAAAATCTTCAAGCAATGTCGAGATAAAGTATGGAAAATATGTAAAATAAAATGTTACTTCATCACTTAAATCATGAACTCATCATAGTCATCTCAAGGTCATCTATGCTCACCTGTCATTGCGATAATCAGGCTCCCTGAAACAAAAATTGTAGCAATCCAATCAGTTTTTTTCTTGGACTGATTGTAAGGAGGGATTGCCTGAATTCAAATCCACAAAGAAAAAGTTACTGAAAAATATGTTTTAGAATCTTAGCATTGCAGAAACTTGAATTATGACCTAACAATGTAACGCCCAATGCCAGTCCACTACTCTTGACGTGTAGGAAACGCAGTTATATGGAAAGTGTAGTTTGTTTTGTATGGATGGGTCACAGGTGATCAAGTTACTTCTAGATCGATTGGCTCATCACAAACAGGAACGACATTTGGCAGAGGAAAAATCCATAATTCACGTTTTTTTCTGATATTTTCTCGCATGTTTACTGCTGTATTGCGGGTTCGAAAATAACAACTGAAGAAGACTAGAGATGTGAATGTTGAAGAGGAATAACTGCAAATTCAGCGCATTTTGGCGGACTGCAGTTTTATTGAGTCTGACAGGTTAGGTCTCCAAGGTTTTTTTTTTTTTTTTTTTTTTTTTCCAGTGAATAGCTACCTTCCCAAGGGTTAAGTTTTAGCATTTTTCTTGCGTCGAGGTAAAACATTTTCTCAAGTGAATTCTAAAATGATCCGCCAGGATGCGCGATGGTAGAAAAGTTGAAGTTGGATATAGTTGACCTTCTTCACGTTCGGGTATTAAAAATGGGAGAAAAAAGCAGAAAAAACAGTGATACTGCTTAAGCAGTAGTGTGATACTGCCTAAAAGTAGATTTAAATGGGTCTTTAACAATTTAAAATTACAACTCGCCGATGCAATAAGGGAGTTATTATCAAACTTCTACAAGGAATTCCGAGTGTGCAATTCCATAAGCGTTGGGTGAAATTCAAAATCAAGCGAAATTACACATACACATATGTCGGTTTAATCTCAATGTAAATAATAATCATTGTCAATAGTAGGATATTCAATATTCCATACAACTTCGTATTTCAACCCTACGACCAGAGCAGTGAACTCGGCATGATAGAAACTAATACTTCAGCATTATGGCGTTTACAGCAAAATCAACAACAAAGAATGAATGGATTATAGAAGACAGAGTACATTATTTCTTTACAAGAACTAGTTCTAGAAACAAACAAAATACACGAGTCCAATCCTTTCCCTAAACTTGGCAAGTGTTTTCCAATTATTTGGCACTCAACCAACACAAGAAATTCGAGCCAAATTGAACCAATTTGGTCACTAAAGCATACGACTGCACCTACCTAATTTTTGACTCATCACCAAAATTTCGGTTATTTCGATCATGATTCCCAAAATGTTCTCTGATTTTATGGGATTTTTATTCTTTTTTAAGCATGAAGGTTACACAAGGAACAATAAAAACAACTAAAATATGATTAATGCCTCGCTTGTACCATAAAATAAATACTAAAAAGTTTCTAATGCCTATTAAAATCAGTAAAAAAAAAATTTATATTAATTTAATTAATTCAACATTTTATTCCTCAATTGTTGATCAAAAAATGATGACATCATCACAAGCTCATCCCTGACCGATGTATGATTGTTGAGCCAAATTTTGTAACCTTTGGTCCAGTATTTTCGAGAAGAAAAGGTTTGTACGGTGGAGGAGAAACAATTTTTTTGTTTTGGTGTGTTAAATTTCGATTTTTGGAATGAAACGTAAGATAACCAACCACCTTTGTGTAACGGGCTAAAAATATTTGATACCTCGACAGGAGTTCGAACTCGCGTCGTCACAACTACGAGAAATTATTATTAATTTCCCGGAGTTGCAACGCTCTAACGACCAGAGCTAAGAGGCCAGGGTGACCAAACCTCTTCGACTGTGAGAATTATTTTCCTGGAGCGTAACATTTCCCCGGAGTCAAATACCAGCCGTCTCGGCTGGTTTGGGGTCGGACGAATGACGAGTGAAACTGCAGGCCGCTGGCTCAGCAGATGCTCGCTGGAACAAGTCAGCAGTCGAGCGAGGTCATTGTCACGGTGTGTTTTGACTCAAGTGAGTGAGGAAATGAAAGGCATAACAACAGGAAATGTGATGTTTACAGTCTTTTGGCTCGAGAGGAATTTAATTAATTATTGTTTCGTATGATTTCGGGTCCTATTTCGGCTGTGCCACTGTAACGGGCTAAAAATATTTTGCTACCTCGACAGGAGTTCGAACTCGCGTCGTCACAACTACGAGAAATTATTAATAATTTCCCGCAGTTGCAACGCTCTAACGACCAGAGCTAAGAGGCCAGGGTGACCAAACCTCTTCGACTGTGAGAGTTATTTTCCTGGAGCGTAACATTTCCCCGGAGTCAAATACCAGCCGTCTCGGCTGGTTTGGGGTCGGACGAATGACGAAGTGTAACTGCAGGCCGCTGGCTCAGCAGATGCTCGCTGGAACAAGTCAGCAGTCGAGCGAGGTCATTGTCACGGTGTGTTTTGACTCAAGTGGGTGAGGAAATGAAAGGCATAACAACAGGAAATGTGATGTTTACAGTCTTTTGGCTCGAGAGGGATTTAATTAATTATTGTTTCGTATGATTTCGGGTCCTACCGACTGCGCCAATATGTAGTGTGCTATGCTGGATAGGGAATTAACAGCATAGACCGAACATAGGAGTTGGGAACAGGGGTTCACAAAACTACAAGTCTTTCTGGTGGAAATATCGAACTCTATTAATCGTTCTACAACTGGAATACGAATGCCCCACGTCGCGCTACAATTTCCCGGCATCAGGCATTCCCCTCCTCCTTCCATATTTTCCTGACCCACTTAAATCAGCCGAAATCAGCATCATCGGAAAGGGAGTCCGTCAAGTGTCAGTGAACCACTATCAGTGACGTCACCCACCAAGGAGTGATACCTTATCTTGTCTTTGGCTTCTTCTAACTCCTTCCCTTCCTCCATGACTAGTGGCCGGCATGGAGGTGGCTGCATGGAGGTACTTTGAGGGGTTGGGGTGAGAGATGAATGTTTCTTTAGTTAATTACAATGGTTCGTTAATGAAAATGAAAACCAAAATCGACTCAATGCCAGCCACAATTTCCTACCACAAGTAGCTATACCTACTGCTAACACCGATTTATTAACTCAGTAGATAGGACAGAAGAATCCAATATCTCCTTCCAAAGAATGGAAGTCGTGTTTAAGGAGTCCTTAGGCAGTCATGCCTTGTGGTCTCCCCCCAGACAAGCCGGGAAGATCCTCCTGAGAGGAGACTGCACACCCAGTCAATGTCCTTGACATCTGCCAAGTACCCGTATTGACCTACGGGTAGAGGCATGTGTTCTAGCACACATTACCAACTAAGCAGGTTGGTACCCGAGTTTATGGAAATCCACATAACTCCAAATGCCGAGGTTCGCGGAAGGAGACTCACCCCCGCGAGTCAACTCCCACGAACCTCTCCCCCTCATCTGCAGAATTGACTGCATGTTAGGGGTGAAAAAACCACTGCCCCCGCGAAGCCACCTCAACTGGGGGGCAGGCAGGTGGTGCTTCGGGGCTCCCCCCGCCCGCGGTACCATTTACTGGAGAAAGCGCCGACCAGCACTCCTCCATTAAGGCCAGAATGGTCGCTGGCCCGGCACAGAGAAGGTGTCTCTGCACCTACCACTTTATCCACACCTGAGGAATTCCATCTAATTGCTTGGTGGACTCCCACAACTCAAACCTTATGAGGGTTTATGAGGGATCCCCATCCAACCACTTAGTGGACCCCCACAGCTCAAACATTATGAGGGTGTGAGGAAGGGTTGTGGTACCCGTCAGTAGATAGGACAACAACTAGGAGAAACTGTCAAAAATCGTAGTGAAGAGACTAATGTCGTATAAGGCAATTATGACAAAATTCTCATCAGGGTGGCCGCCAAATCATCATTTTAAAATTCCCCGACTTTTCCCTAGTCATGTTTTCAGATACGACTCTGGAGCCGTCCGTGAAGCATGACAGACGAGTTCCCAAGAACTCGAAGAACTCGTCTGTCATGCTTCACGGACGGCTCCAGAGTCGCATCTGAAAACATGACTAGAACAGGTGCTGGAGTATACATACCTGATCTGGATATAGCTGAGTGCTTCACTATGGACGGACACACCACTGTGTTCCAGAGTGAGCTATATGCCATTATTAGGTGTGCTGACAGCTTAATAGTAAACAATACGAGAAGTAGACAAATAGTCATACATACAGATAGCCAGGCTTGCACCAAAGCGCTGATGAGCCCGGTCACCACCTCAACAATGACCAAAGAGGCTAAAGATAAACTGACAAAGCTAGGCACCCAGTTGGATAACAAAGTGTATGTAAATTGGGTGCCAGGCCACGAAGGTCATACAGAGAATGAAGAGGCAGATCGCCTCGCCAGGCAGGGGTCGGCTAGAAACTTTCATGGACCGACCCCAGCCTTAGGCATTACGCGCAACGCATGTAAAGCCAAGGCAAATACCTGGGCCAACAAAGATCTAAATGAGCTATGGAGAAAAGAGGACAATAGATATAGACAATCTAGGTTGTGTATATCTGGCTACAAAAAGAGTAGTGCAGACTGGACGCTGCCTAGAAAGCAAATGAGGAAACTAATAGTGGTCCTCACAGGGCATTTCAGCTTTAAGAGGACCCTTTTCTTCATGTTCAAGGTTTCTTCACCACTCTGCGAGTGTGGAAGAGGAGAGGACACAGCTGAACACTTTCTCTGCGACTGTGAAAGATTCTGGAGATCTAGGCAAGAAGCCCTAGGACACAATACAATCGAAAGGGCCTCACTCAGAGACCTCGATTGGAAGCAGATCAAGAAGTTTGTTGGATTGAGCAACAAGTTTAGGGACATAGCGCAGCCGTAGAATCCCCAATTTCTAAAGGGGCCCTTTTGGGGAAATATAAGCCATTAGGCCTGAGATTTCTTTCTACTGAAGCCCTATGCAGTCAGTCAGTTTCCCTTATCAAAAAAACCCCGTAAGTAATAAGGTAGTATTACAAGGTGTCTACAAGATCTGTAAAATAAAAATCGGGGATCTTTTGGGGTTCTAAATTTTAAAAATCGGTGACCTTTTACAGGCCTTAATTTCTTTAGGAATAGCGTACCGATATACGAGTACTTACCATTAGACCTACTGTAAACATGAGTAGCCTATATAAAATTAGATCTTCATAACGTTTTTAGTGATCAAGTATGTTTTCTGAATCCCGGTACTGGCATTATACTCGTATTATGATCATTTGGTTACCGACGCCATAAAAATCGGTGACTTCAATATTAAAATCCGTGACTATCGGAAATATCCTTGCCCTACTATTAAATCAGTGACTTTTCCGGGACTTTCTGGTAACCCGTGACCTGCAGACACCCTGTAAGTAATAAGGTAGTATTACAGGATGTCTACTAAGATCCGTAAAATTATTCATTTATTTTTCCCCATTCCGAACTGAAACCGACGTACTTTGGGGACCACGAAGTGAGTCATCTGAGTGAACAAGATATCAACTTCAACTAGGTAGGAACCTATTTAATACAACTCCAAATTTCAAATCTAATCAAAAATATGTACTATCAAGCCTCACCGTACCTCTGAAATTCCTTGACGTATGTTAATTTTATGCGAAATTCCCTGACTTCCCTCAATTTTCCCTCGAAATTCCCTCAATTTTCTTTGGCATTTCCCAATGCATAGAATTCCCCGACTTTTCCAGTTATTCCCTGACTGGCGGCCACCCTACTCAGGAAACGGCCAACTTTAATTAAAATACTTAAAATTACATTCAAGCAAATGGAACACACACGTCTTTTTGTCATTAAGCGTCATTTATAGTTATTTTGACAAGTATTAGATCACTTTCACAACCTATGCTGACTCAAAAGCAAGCTTTATAAAAAAAAAGGCCTTCTGTCCTTAAATTGGTTTTTTAATTTAACTCCAACGTTTCTCCCCAAGAACTGGGGCTTCTTCGGCCCCATAAACGTAAACAATTTTAAATTTGATTTTCAAAAAACTCATAACTTTAAATTCGATTATTAACAACAACAAAAATAAAACTATAAGTAAGCAGATATTTTACATTTCTGAATATTAATCTCCCTGAAGAAGCCCCAGTTCCTGGGGAGAAACGTTGGAGTTTAATTGAAAAACCAATTTAAGGACAGAAGGCCTTTTAGCGAATTTATGAAGAAAATTAAGCTATTGCTCTCGCCTCAAAATTTTTATGCAGAAATCCGTTTCAGGCTATTCTGAATCATATTCTGAAGTTTAACGCATTTTTTTATGTATGTATGTATGTATATATGTATGTATGTATGTATATATGTGTCATTCCAGACGATAACTGTCCGTAGAATTGTGCTAGAAACTTCAAACAAATTTTAAAATGTTAAGGACACAAAACGAAAGTCCAAGTTCGTTGGCCAGCATGATCGGATTACATCTTCGGGTTGAAATTTTCAAAAATGTAGTCAAAAATTTCAAAATAGCCTGTTTTTTGCGATTTGTCGTGCGAAATAATTTTTTCAGCACACTAACATGTGGTATATTCGGAATCAGCGTAAAATTTCCTATAAGAATATGTATCAAGTTTTCAAAAATTTCAAAGTTGAAAAATCAGTCAAAAATCGAAATAATGCCGTTCGCTAGTTGTAAAAATCGGTAATATTTGCATGAAACATTGTCCAAATTCAGATTGAACTACTCTTATGGAAGAACCCCTGTATAACCAATCCTAGAACCATGCTGTTTAAAACGTAGGTAGTAGGTGCTTGTTTAAAATTTCAATCCATGTTTGTCTATCAAAATCATAAACTAAAATTTCTCTACACGATCAATAGCGACTGAAATGTCGAAGATTTCTTCAAAAATTCGCTCATGGGGTCATGCTGCATGACTGGACTTTTTTTTTATAAAGCTTGTTATAATCTTAACCGTCCGAATAAAGAAACGTTATTTATTTGGACAGTTCATATTATAACAAGACTTTACATAAAAAAGGCCATTCTGTTCTTAAATTTGTTTTTTTTAATTAATAACGTTTTTACCGAGGAACTGGGGCTTCTTCAAGGAGACAAAATTTAAAATATCAAATTCAAAATTTGAACTTGAAAAATAAACGATATTTATTTGACAAATTTTGAATTTGATATTTTGAATTTTGACTCCCTGAAGAAGCCTCAGTTCCTCATAAAGAAATCAAGTTCTTCAGTTCTTCATAAAGAAACCAATTTAAGGACAAAGTTTTTTTGTAAAGTCAGTAGCAATATTCCAATTCATAAAAGACTTGCATGAACCTTATGCTTTAGTTTTCGAGTAAAAACCATTTTTGATTTTTTTTTTTTTTTTTTTTTCAATTTTGCGTGCCAAACACATTTTCTATGATCAACAACAATCGAAACCATTTCATTTCTTCAATTGTTTTCATGTTGTAAGAATGTTACTAATGAACAAAGTTTAGCGTCGACTTCTTGAAGATCATAACCAATTTATGATCTTGAAGATCATAAACCAATTGATGATCTTGAAAGATCACAACCAACTGAAGATCATAATAACCAATTGATGGTTCCAGCAGAAAGAAAGCTAATACACGACGGCAAACACTTAACATGTTTTAGTATTTGAAAAACAATTCCTCTAGGTAGAATACTTGCAGAGTCAGTAAAAAAAAAAAAAAACAAAGCACTCACAAATACATTGTTTTAATTTAAAAAAAAAAATAATAAGGAAAGGACTCGTGCAAAATATCTACATTATAAAGAGAAGTGAAGTACCTGTTGCGAGGACGCCTGTTGCGAGGAGGCGGAGGCGGTTGGTGGACGCGTCCCCTCCACACATCGCTACCTCGAGGCGTCCCTCTAGCCCTCTCAACAGACACTCTGCAACAGACAACACAACTCTTTGTAATGAAGACACCTTGGTAGGAGACCGAACCCTCACTTACTTGTAGAAACCTCCTCCTCCGCGTCGGGGGCGGGGCCCGCCGCCGCCGCCGTAGCGGTCGCCTCCGCCGAAGCGGTCGCCGCCTCCACCGCCGCCGCGGCGGGCGTTACCTCTGGCGTGCTCAACAATTATCCTATAAGAAACGTTGAGTAAATACAAATTTCGGGTACGTAAAACACCAACTAGAGACGGACGTTAGTGAAAAAAACATTGTCTATTTCCACGAAAAATAAAGAGTCACAACGTTAGTTATATCGATTTTAACTGTTAGGCCATCACCATAGTTATTGTTTGTTACTGATGATGGCCTAACTGTCGGAATCGATTCAACATTGTAACTCTTCATTTTTCGTGGAAATAGACACGTTTTTTCACTAACTTCCCTTTTGAAATGGGTTTCCACAACTTCGTCGCGAGTGATTTAATGCGTATCAACTAGAGGATGGAAGAAGACACGGAACAGCACCTACAGCGACTGATGAGGTTATGAATGTAACTCAACAGCAGACAAATATTACCTAACTAATTGATTAATCAGTTGATTATTATTCAAGGCCCATAAAATTCAATGGAGAACTATCATGTTGGAATTTCACACTTTTGACCGCAGATTTGGATTCAGGGCACTTGAAAACCCCTAAGTTCCAATTTTCAGCTCAAATGACCGTTTAGTTTGGTTAATAAACGGATAGGAAGATCACGCGTGACATAGTAGTAGAAGGGAGCTGAGGGTTGAGGGCGGGGGGACATGACGTCATCGTGCAAATGAATTTCAAGAGCTGTATTACTGGTCAGATACCCTTCATATAGCACCTTTTTGGAAAGCTCTCATCACGATCTTTCTATTGAGCAAATAAAAACAATCATGAAAATCCCCCATTATCCACCAATGGCTTTTTGAGATCGGTTGGTTTGGTTAAGAGGTTGGAAAAACGGATCTTCTGAGCACTTTCTCACTCAATTCACTCCGACCGAGACCTGACACTCTGCTCTCAGCGTGGAAAAAGAAATGGTATCTTTCTTACAACCCCCTCCCTCCCCCAATCAAGTAATTTCTTGGTTTTATTGCGACTATACGACTCGTGGTATCTGCCGAGGTCAAACAACAGCAGATGCTAAACCAAAGGTGGTTCTTAAAATACAAGTTAGGTATGAATTCAGCAATCGTACAGATGCGATACCACGCATCGCATCAATACAACCCGACCTAGCTATTCTCCAGCTGTGCTGATACTTGAAAGTATCAGGGTGGCATACGAAATCATATGAAATCATCTGCACTAAGCTTGTAATTCTAGTTTTACACTGATCTGGCAACCAGGTACTCCGTTTACTACCCGACAACACAGTCGTTCCACCTCGACATTTTCACTCATAGCTGGCTGGGGCCCAGTAATGTTTACCTGGTGCAATTTCCCTCAAGGTCTCATTAGTAGGGACTCCTACGCCGCCCTTCGGGGTTTCCTTCAACATCACCAAAAGCAGCTGTCCCTGGCTGTGGATCAACAAGACCCCTACTGACCCAGCAGACTGTCGCTAGATGGCCGGCTAGATGTGAATCGACCTACGGTGAAGTGGGGCAAGTGCGTTTTTTAAAAATATTTTCTGTTTGGCACCCTCCAGAACACTATTATTGCTCGTGTTATTTAAACAGATGTCTTGAATGTAGATAGGAATTTGTTTCACTTGCCCTCGGTCTTGAGCATTTTCTGTAGGACTTCTAAGTTGAAGCGTTTAAACCACTGCACCACCAAGTGACAGGTAAGCAATTTCCGAGTGTAATAAAACGTGCACAATGCTAACGATTCAATGTATTTTTAATGAAAATAATCTTCCTTGGTGTTCTAGTTTCCCATTGTACTATATTTCTTGCAATAAGATATATAGCCGTAACTCGCAAAACGCACTAGCCCCGTGTTTTTTCAGGTAAATCCAAAGGTAAAAGTGAAAGTTGTAGGTGGGGTGGCAGTTGATCGTTGGCCAACCACCAACACTGCATTCCATATTATGCATACGTTATAATTCCTCGCTTTCCATGTCGAACACATTGTGACTTCAACCAACAGACATTTTCTTGCCAACTACTAGGCCCTAAAAATACCAGATTCACCCATTGACAGCTAAAATTCATAATCGGGGAAACATTGCTTGCAGCATGTCTTGCGGCCTAGCAAGCTCACAAGCCAAATAATCAGAAAAGGCAACCTTTAAAAACCCCAAAATACCCCTCTCGGTATGAGTTAGAAGTTTTCACAATTGTCTACAATTTTGGATCATCTCAACTTTCTACTAAAAGAATGTGGACGTCATCAACCTGAACGACGCAGTTCCGGAACTGTGACCTGACCCCTTTCATAATAGTATACACGTTGAAGGGTCCATTTAAAAATTAATGTCACTGAATTTAATTAAGACGATTCTTCAAGCCGAGATGAAATTCGTGTTAGGGAGCAAGGGGCACTTCATGCATAATCACAATAAATTATAGCTCCTACCTTCACGCACTATTACTAATGTCCTTATTACGCTTGAAAGATCTGCGCATCTACTAGACCTTTCACGAGAATATTTTGCGGTTAACATTGCTAATATAAAAACTATCAATTAGAAGGTGGAATGAACCTGGTAGTGGTAAATGGAAGCTTTTCATTTCAGAACTTCATATTTCCGTTTTGTCGCTGTACGGATTGACAAAGATTTACAGTTTAGGTCAGACACAAAACTTACTTGTGCCCGCGATATTCTCTGATGGAGTCCATTTTACGAAGCGAATGACTGACGGAATGAAACCCACTCCTATTTCTATTAGTTTTATGAGTAATTGATGTGGTGAAACCAGATACCTCCCATAAAATCAAGTAGTCAATCCCTTAGTAGTCCGTAAATCAGAATGTCTTTAACTCGTAAACGAGTTCCACTATCTGCTTTACAAGCAGATACCTTGTTACATGGATATGTCTTCGATTTGGGATTTCATAACGGTTGTCCCCGAGAGTTGTAAACGAATCCTTTAACTTTGGACTGTAGGCGACGAAATGAAGGATAACGAATTCATTTTATTATTCTTGGAGGCACAAAAAGCATATATAAATACTGTTAAAGTTATTTCTCCAATACAGACGCTCCGCCAAACGAAAATTATTTATAGTCCAATCAACTTAGTTTAGGAATGTAGCCAGGTACGTAAGGAGGGGGAAATTGGTAGCTTGAGATGTGAACATTTATCACATAAATCAAGCGCTTTCCAACGAGTGGCGAACGATTTCTGTGCGATGAGAACTGCGGAAGTTCCATTCCCCTAGCAACGGATGGGTTGTACGTGAAAAACACTGAAATTGTGACATAAATTTTGCGTCACGGAAATGTTTGGTTGACCCCCCAGAGCAAAGACATATCCATGTCAAATGTTTTCAAATACAGAATATGAGGGGCTCCTGGGGCACCAAAATATTATCCAACAACAATATCAACAAATCATTATCCAACCAAACAAATAATGGAGGCACCCAACAATCAATTTACTGAGACAGAAAAACACCAATCAAGCAAGTTGAATAAATGTTGGGAAAGCGGTGTAGTCTCGCTTCAACGATTTTCTCTCTTTTTTCTTTAGGAGATAATTAATTTTTTTTATTCATTCATAAGGATTAAACATATCATTCAGAAGGCACGCCTTACTAGTACGTTTAGGGCACTCAAAAAAGGGGTTAATCTATAATTATCAAACAATGTACGAGTAGTTAATCTTCTGTAAAAACCTACGTTATTTTATTCCATTATTAGTCCCTTAGGAGCCAAGACCAAAAATAAGTAGAAATTTGGAGAAGGTTTGAGATTATATTTTGAAAATATAACCCATTCCTAGTTTTAAAAAAAATCTGCCACCTCGAAAGTGGTGTAAAATGGCGGCCGCATAAAGATCCGTAAAATAATTTTTATACGTAGCTAAGTTGTAGAGCATGAAAGTACAAAGCGATCCGACCCAAAAACTATGAATTGTCTCCCAAAATGAGCGAATTACAAACCATTTACACTAGATACTATCGGCCTAAAACACTTCCCAACTCGCACCAACTAAAAAGTCATCGCCCATTTTAGCTGGAACTGAATTGTCTGTTGGGATTTTGATTATGACGTAAGACTATACACTTCAAATGAGAGTTCGGTACTGATTTAAAAAAAATCAATAGACACACAAAAAATAAGAAATTAAGTGGGTATTTCACATAATGATTTTTTCTGGAGAAGATGATGCAAATCTTTGATGTTTTCAACGTTCTCAGGCTCAACACGTGTTTTTGTTCAGGGGCTATTTCTATTTTTTTAATTAATTAATTAATTTTTTGTCCAGCCTGTTCAGACATCGTAATATAACCATGAAATTCATATTGTTGATTGATTGAAGTTTGGATTTTGGATGAACAAATATGGAGTGCTTTCCTCATATTCAGCATTTTTTAAATGTGACTTCATAATGTTTTCTGCGGTAGCTCCTCTATTTTACTCCTCCATTGTCACTGTGTTCCTGCGCTGCTCCTGCTATACTATACTTCCGAGCTCAATGAAACGAGAAATTTGCATAGATAGTAAGTAGTTTTTGTTATTCCCTTAATTTTATACCAGTGTACGCAAAAAGTCAGAAATACCAACTGTGCACGCGCGAATGTCGCATCAAAGCGGAGAACTAGGCATACACGGGAAAGAGGCCTACTAACGCGTAGGCGGGAAAAATGCTTTCATTGGAATCCCCTCCTACAAGTAGCCATCATAACCTGAAGCAAAGGTGGCCACAGTTTCAAGAGTACAGTTCTTCCCCCGACTGCCGTCTAATAACTTTTCCCGTTTCAAAATTTTTTGAATATGATAACTATTACTTGTATTATAAAATCAAATTCCGCTGTTTATGTGAACAAAGTACGTACTTCGTCCAACAGCCAGATATCCTGATCACCTAACTGGGTGTGAAAGCAGTTGTCGATACTTTTCCGATTTTAAAGCAGGTACCCATTTTTCGAAAGCATTTGCACGTACATTTCGTACAACAAAGTTATATCTGCCAACACAAAGATTCAGACAACGAGCAAGTTTGTGTTTAAATGATAATACGTTTTTGTATTAAAGCTGTTCAGTTCAATAATAAATCGAGTAGAATGGTAGTAGAATTTGTGCTAGGAACTCACTCAGATAATGGAAATGACGTTTTGATAAAGCAGGGAAATCACTCAAAACGCACTATCCCACAAGGCCTGATTAAGTAAACTTGATGTAGATAGATGACACATTGAATGATGAGACAAAAAATATAATAGATGCCGACGTTGCTTAACTTCGGTGATCAGATGAAAACCAATGTAGTCAACGAGAGAGACATGGGAGTTGGTGAATAAGATTATTTCCTAGGTCATAGTCTGTTATAACAATTACTCGAAACTAGCTATTTTATGCCTGAGTAGATAGCTGATAAAGCATACTAAAATGAATTTACCTAGTCTTCACACGATCTCTAAGTCAAGAGAATCGATGACATTGAAATACTAAGTGACTTTAGCGTGATGATAGCACTTGGTTAATAATGTACATACGTGTAAATACGCGAAGAGCATTTCTGTTGGCATCCGAAGTTGCTTGCTCTAGAAGACGCTCTACGCGTTAACAGGGGAAATTTGTACGGGAAGAACAAAAACTGTCTAGTAACCAATACCAATTACACCCATGCACATCCGAAAATATACGCGTTGAACTATTAACATGCCACATTTTATGAGGAGTAGGGTGCCCGCTATTTTGAGAAAGATGGAATTTTGGAAAAAAAGACCCCCTGAATTTTATCAGATTTTTTGCATAACAACAACCTACGCCAGTAGCTCGATTTTGGTTTTGAAATACGCTTTTTTGCCAATATCAGACTTCTGCATATAACTTTTACAAATTTCTTTGTAAAATTGTGAAACTTCGTATGCTTATGTTTTTGGGGTCGCTGACTCGAACATGCAGTCAAAACAACTTTCGATAGTTTGAATTTTCAAAATCATGTGAAAAAATGAAATTTTTTCAAAATTCATTGGAAAATTATGAAAATTTGTATTTTTACGTATTTCTGTTAGAATTTTGATTTTTTGACAGCGAATTCGAGTTCAGCGGCCAAAAAAACATAGGAATACGAATTTTCATAATTTTACAATGAATTTTGAAAAATTGTCGTTTTTTAACATGATTTTGAGATTCCAAACCGTTGAAAGTTGTTGCTGGCGACTTTTTTTGACTGCATATTCGAGTTCAGCGACCCCAGAAACGTAAGTTTACGAAGTTTCACAATTTTACAAAGAAGTTTTAAAAGTTCAAAAGTCTGATATTGGGAAAAAAGGCGTATTTCAAAAACCAAAATCGAGCTACCGGCGTAGGTTTTTGTTAAGCAAAAAATCTGAAAAAATTCAGGGCCCATTTTTTTGTTTGACATTTTAAACCAAATTTCGGGTGGGGGAATCAAAATTCAACCTTTCTCAAAATAGCGGGCACCCTAATGAGGAGCTACCTAGAGTAAACTGAGATAGAGATTTGTTACCACTGCCATCATAATACCTCACTTCGGAGGAGTAATTGGAAGTTCCAACGAAAAAGTGATTCCCTCTACAATCACAAAGTAAAGCTTCAAAAATTGTATCTGATACCATCCACCGCAAAATATAGAAATTCGACCCCCAGAGAAAAACTTCAGTGAAATACCCACCCTCTTTAGGCTGAAACCTAATACGAGGTCGTAGCAAAAAGCAATGCAAATGAAAGAACGCAGAAGCTGAGGACAAATTACAATAATGAGCGTAAACCACGTATTATTTTATATATTTTAATGAAAATGGATTCCATTCTAAGAAATTTGATACCATCCGCACTCTCCTACGTTGAGTAGTTTTCTTTCTATGATTTTTCAAAATTTGCCAACTGGCGATGTCACACTGCTTGGCAGAAGAGTCCCGCCAAGACGGTGGGGGGGTTGACGTCACCGGTGTGCGAAACTTCGAAAAATCAAAGAAACAAAACTACTCATGGTAGGAGTGTGGTTAGTGCTAACTTCTTAGGATAAAATTTCCTTCAATTTAAAAATAGTTGAAATGCCCTTTTTGCACCCATGGGCAACGCTCATTGTAATTATATTAGTTGGAATTCTGGCACAAATGGATAGTTTCAATTAAAAAGTTCCACAGAATTGACTTTAAGTAGGAAAATCGGCTGTAGAATTGACTTTATTACGAAAATGTCAGTACCCCAAATGATATATCGGAACTTCATAAACGATCAACTTCTGCGCCTTCAAATTTAAAAAGTATAAAGTAGGTAAACATCAACTTACCGCTCTCCAAGCAGTTCTTTGCCGTTCAGTTCATAAACGGCATCATCGGCATCCCTATAGTCATCGAATTCCTGGGGGGAGGAAAACAGTAATAAGAATACACACAAAGAAAGCAAAACCCAGAATTTTGAGAAAAGGAGTCAATAGAATAGAAGTTTTAGGGAAAAAGTCAACGAAAAATGGAGCAGCTGATGACCTATGACCCTAGTAACTCAGCGTCACTTCCACTTATTCCACTAAGGATTATTAATTAAGATAGAAATACATATTTTTAGACATGGATAAGTTTTAAGGCTTGGGGTCAACAAAAATTTTCCGCGGCAAAGTAATGTAACGGAACAACCGATAGGTATACAAATTGGGGCGACTAGCTAGAAACGACTGTTATGTAGTAACCAGGTTGTAAGAAAATAGTGTAAATAAGGTTCAGTATCAATGAAAGCTATAAGACATATCCTTGCACCGATGCATCTGAATGCAGTGTAGATACTCGTATGCGCATGCACAGAAGTTTAGTTTTTAAACGCTTCACAACAAAATTTAGTACGACATCTATGTATTAATCTTCAATTCTGCTTATAAAGATGAACGAAATTTAATACTTTGTGATAAATAGCTGTCAATTCATTCATTCAATTCATTGTGTCACTGCAATTCAACAACAATCCCCCCTTGGCTATTTGGACACAAAGGTTCATTATCGAAAATTATGTAAAACCTCCGTATTTCGTCGAAAAAAATGACATAATTATTCTGATTAGCTCCAATTCTACGAGTATTTGCTATAGTAAACCCATGAAAAGACCTTCTACACCCCGATGAATGTACATGCAGAGAATATAAATATATTCACAACCGAGAAAAAACTTACGATGAAACCGTATCCGTTTTTAAGGAGGATGTCTCGTGTGCGACCATATCCTTTGAAAAATCGCTCAAGATCCCTTTCCCTGCAACCGTAGGGGAGACCTCCAACATACACCCGAGATCCGACCATCCTGCGGACAAAAGAAACATATTAATAGAAAAAAAAAACAAGGGGGAAAAAAACCCACACAAAACAAAATACAGTATCCACAGTGACGGTTGTCCAACCATGTCCACCTTATCTCATCTGTTTCTTTGTTCCCATTCTCCCACCCTTTAGTATGGCACCAAACGTACTTGCCACATATCAGATTCCTGCCTCAAGAAAGCAGGAGAGGAGACGCCAACTCACTCTAGGATCACCTCGGGAAAACAGAACAATCTAGTGGAGAATAGATATACCTGTTACAGTTCGAGAAAATCGATTCGCACATACTGATAATACTAAAAACTTGCGAAATCTCATGTTCAAACTCGAGCTTCCTTCCAAGCAACCTTCTACATACATGAGCCATGTTCGTAACTATTTCAGAAGTAAAACGGATTCCAAGATCGTAATTTCAAAACTAAGTGCATTACCCTACGATAAATATTAGTTAGAGTCAATTGGGATAAGGTGCTTGGGGATTTCATCATCTGGGGCGAGCCACAGCGTATGCAAACCTGACAAAGTCAAGAGGGTCGAATTAGTGTTTCATCTTAAAGTGACGCTACTTTTCTTAATTAATTACAACGAATCCCAAACTAAAATCAAGTAGTGTTTGGGTGCAGAGAATGATCGGAAGTGTCGATACAAGTAATTAATGTGTGTTTGAAGTGATGAATTCTACACACCTTTAGTGGGTCCCAACAAAAGAAAGTAACCAAATATTTTCTGTAGACACGACAGCGAAAAAGAAGGATTTCCAAGTTGTCCCGTTAGTAAGTGCGAAAACATGACTAGGGGTCCGATAAGAAAAGCTATTTGCTGCTCAGGAACTCACTTATCTTATCTCTTGAAGATAAGACGTCAAATAATTCACGTGACGCCAGTTTAATTACTTACCAAACTGATTTGGCGATGTTCAAACATCAAACTGGGTAAAATGAGGCTCAAAATTGGTTTGAAAAGCAAAGAACTATTTGAACAACATAATACAAGGGAACAATCAAAACACGACAAGTCAAAACCTCTCTTTAAACTCAAAATTCCTCATCCTGGGTTTGAAGACCTTTTGGCGACGGCCATGGTGTGTGAAAATCATCCTCTTCGTAAGACTCTAAATCGAACAACATGTCTTCCAACATCATGAAAGTCCGAAATAATAAGTTTCAAACGAAGAAATATTACACTGCACAAAATTTTACAAGAGATCTTTTTCGCTTGTAGAAATATTATTAGCGTTGATTTCAAGCAACGCTAATAATTTGTAGGTCATTGTTCAACAGTTAATATTAGCGATTTGCACTAATATTATTAGTACTTGTAAAATCCGATTGTGCAACGAAAGTAACAAGTTATGGGTACTTGTAACTAATAATATTAGTTACTAAGATGTTATAGTCCAGGTATTTAGTCTTTCTCAAGGAATAGTTTTGGAGGAGTTGTTATTTTCGGTTGATACTAGATATAGTTTTGGAATGCTAAATATGGACCTGAGATTCGAGGAAACAAAACTTGCTAATTTCAAGCGTCCTCGCGGTTCAGCGACTGTTACCATTCTACACTTCATTAAATTTGTGAAAATTTGAGCGAAAGTATAGTACCTACTGTACAAACGTCAGATAGGAACGAGTTACAGCCGTTCAATAGCACCATATTTTTCTTGGAAAAAAATAAATAGATAGTTAGGCACGTTCTCTCATCAGTTTATTCAGCCAATTTCGGAAATGAGAAATATTCTCATGAGGCCCTTGCTCTCTCCAATTTTTTTCCTTTTTTACTTTATTTTCCTTTGTACTAGTTTTGAATCACTTAATACTAATGGATCCTATTATATCATACAACTTAAGCAGTCAATTTCATAAATATCCCCAAACAGTGGGTGCTGTTAACTAATGTTACCAAATAATCTTCAACAAAACATGTATAAAAGCCATACTGTCCAACTACACATTAATACTCACTGATGAGGCCTATATTGGCGGAAGCGCTCGGACGGAAAATAAACTGATGAGAGAACGTGCCTAACTATCTACTCATCCCCTCACACCCCCTAACCATGGATAATGAAGGGCAACCTACCCAATGGAAAAAAAAATAAAAAAGAATTTCAACGTTTCGTTCAGTTTAGAGCGTTCAGCGATTTGCGTTTATTTATAACGATTACGAGTTGCCCCCCTTCATTAACAGTGGAGAGGCGGAGTGGTATATTGGAAATTGAATTAGCTTTCAAATGAGCGCTAGTAAATCCCCGTACAACCAACAGGTCGCGATCAAATTACTTAGGGCCAGTTCCACTTTTGAGTTAATCAAGAACTAGCGTTAACGCGGCATTGTGTCCGAGGTTAATCAGACGTTAGACAGATTTTTCTTTCACCAACACCCGTCGTTGGTTAACTCGTCCGTCAAAACTTGACGATCTGACGGCACGTTTTTCTTGATTTTACCCTTCTTCTAACCTTGGTACTGCATGAATATCATACTAATGTTGAACTTCAATTCAAGGCAATTGATAAGTACAGGTTGTGTATGTAGTGCTGTGATTTTTTTTTTTTTTCAAAGAATTTGTAGTGTGCTATGCTTGCTGTAAACTAACAGCATACACCAAACATCAAAGTTGGGAACAGGGTTCACAAAACTACAAGTTTGACTGGTGAAAATATGGATCTCTATTAACAGTTCTACAACCGGAATAAGAATGTCCCACGTCGCGCTACAATTTTTCCCGGCATCAGCATCCTCTTCCTTCCATATTTCACTGACCCACTTAATTTGGCCGAACTCATCATTATCGGAAAGGGAGTCCGGCCAGTGTCAGTGAACCACTATCAGTGACGTCACCCACCAGTGACGTCTTCTACCTCCTTCCCTTCCTCCATGACTAGTGGCCTGCATGGAGGTAACAAATTTTTAAAAAGTAACAATGTGACAAGTCGTAGAAACTCAACTTTCGCATGGGGGGTTGTTCCGCCTTTTGAGACCCACGCTGAATGGGTTAAGTTGTGAGGGTACGGAGTCCTCAATTTCCACTTTTTAATTACTTTTATACTAAAATATAATAATAAAAAGAATATTCGCTCAGACGAGCCTCCGCCGTCCGTGCCCGTTGACGAGTTTGTAGGTGATGGGATCGTTTTCAATATAATGCAACATTTCAAATTTTGATTTTTCCCTAGAAAAATATCCGCTGTTCAGTATTCACCAAAATTCCCCTACGTGTCACTTCCTAGGTAGGTACTTGATCAAGCTTGAGTAACGGCCCAAAAATATTTGATACCTCGACAGGACTTCGAACTCGCGTCTACACTCCAACGATCTGCGCGAGGCCGGGGTGATCAACCCTCTTAAACTGTGATTGTTAATTTTCAGGAACGTAACATTTCCCCGGAGTCAAATACCAGCCGTCTCGGCTGGTTTGGGGTCGGACGAATGCCGAAGTGAAATTGCAGGCCGCTGGCTCAGCAGATGCTCGCTGGACGAAGTCAGCAGACGAGCGAGGTCATTGTCACGGTGTGTTTTGACTCAAGTGAGTGAGGAAGTGAAAGGTGCTAACGACAGGAAATGTGATTGTTTACAGTCTTTTGGCTCGAGGGGGATTTAATTAATTATTGTTCCGTATGATTTCGGGTCCTACCTCGACAGGACTTCGAACTCGTGTCGTTACAACGATCTGAGCTGATGAGGCCGGGGTTATCAAACCTCTTCGACTGCAAGTTATTTTCCTGGAGCGTAACACTTGGTTGTTTGATCCACAAGTTTCCCGCATTCTTTCATTAATTCATCATGGATGGTATATCGTTTGCATAAAACCCTTATAAAAATCCCAGTTAAAATGAAGCAAAAGTACAATATACGCCTACAGTCTTCGTATGTTCAGTAACAAGTACTAGAAATTGATACTAAAACTATAATGAAATTGACTGTTGCCCTCCATAAGAAACAACTTAGCTATGCCACTCATGAATGATCAACAAGGATCGAGAAGAGATCAACAATAGGGGGCTTGACAATCGAAAATACCACAACAAAACAATATTTGAAAGTACGCGAGAAGTATGAGCACGCGAGGCGGTCCGAACAAAACCATTAAAGTTTTAGTAGGTAGAAAGTATTCAACCTATACTCGTAGAATAGGAAACGCAGGACATTCTCAATTTCATTATCCTAGGGATGGTAAAAAAGAATCGATTCTTCAAAGTATCGATTTTTTTTTTTTTAAGTAACGATACATTCATTTTTATTTTTCCAAATCGGAGAATAGATTCAAAATTTCCAGAATCGGAGGCAGATTCTTTTCAACAGCTTAATGAACAGACATAATGAAAAACCACCTCCTCAAATGTTGGTAATTAAAGTTGAAGAAGAATTAGGTAAATGTTTACTGCAGAAATAAAAGTACCCAAAGAAGCCTTGGTTTTATGGAATTAGTAATGGTCGATATTTTTGAAATATAGTAAGGTACTATTGTTTCATAAGCTTTGATTCTCGATATACATATCGTGACATTTTCCCATCTATGAACAAATGATATTGCTGGATGAAGTCGGTAAAAAGAGCTCAAGGTGATAGAAAGTTCATGAAATATTGCATATTTACTAGTAGGTAATGAACCGTCTACGTTATTGGAATTTAAGTACCTAATACGAATACGTACTAAACCTGTCTCATGACCAACATAGGGTCAGGGGGGGGGGGGGGGGGGGGGGGGGGGGGGGGGGGGGGGGGCTAGTGCGTTTTGGGGGCAGTGCGTTTTGGGGGCAAGTGCGTCTCTTCGTTTTATTTCGCTATGAGGCCACTCTATTTTAATAAATTGTTTATGATCATCGGATAAAAATTTTTACATCCTCAGTGAACAAATAAGCGTAATTGAAACCATTTTCCGCGAAGCCTTCGTCCGATATCATAGTGTGAATCTGAGGGAGGTACAGTTTTCAATGGTTTTCTTGTCTAAAAACCCTTCCTTTCCTGTTTATTCCACTGTTTATCTTTCAACCTTTTGTCTCTGTACGAACTGCGCACTTGATAACTTCAAGGCTACAAAAATTGCTGAAGTGAATCAATAAAACGTTCTTGTCCCTATTTTTTTTGACAGTGGGGCAAGTGCGCTTTCAAATAAGGCGCAAGTGCGTTTCATTAAAAACCGCATGAAATTACCAGGAAAATAGGAAAATCAAGGTCTTGAAGTCTAGTTTCCACCCAGAACCTCAAACCCCACGCTTCTCCCAAACCACAGTCCTATCTAATTCTGCAAAACTCTGGAGCCTTCAAATTCTCTCTCACGCAAACCTCATTCCCCAGTCGACAGCGAATCAGAGGACAGCCAACAAGTGAATACGTTTATTGACCATTTTATCAACACAGGAATTCACGCTGAGTTGCTGAAAATGATCTATTTTGCGGCGTTTTATTTTTCATTAACAATTCATTTCAAATTACACCTAACATCTACCTACATTGGTTCATTTTATTTTCATTATTTTTCGGGTAGAAAGTTGAAAACGCACTTGCCCCCCCCCCCCCAACTGCGTTGTTTGAATACTACTAGGTTTTTCCCAATTCTGAATGAATTAGGTACTAACTTCAATTCATTAAGTATATCCACACGTTTCTCAACGTAGAAAGGTCTGGGGAATGTAATAAAACTGTAGTCATTATTCAACTTGTACCTAGTTTGAGGGAAATAGTAGCATCACAAATTCAGATTTATGAAAAACAGGTACGCACTTGCCCCCCTGGCCGTAGGTGGGTACCAACCTATTTCAAGTTTGAAAGATTTATCAATGAAAATTGTGACAATTTTTCCATAGAAATTTAGTTGGTAAAAGTTAAAATCATTTTAGTTCTAAATCCACTAAAAAGTATCGATTCTTGAAAAAAAAAAAAAAAAAAAAAAAAAAAAAAAAAAAAAAAAAAAGATATTTTCTTTAAGAATCGAAACGATTTTTTTTGATTCATTTCAAAAGAATCGATACGATTTAAATCAATTCATTTAGAAGAATCTGACATCCCTACGATAATCCTTCAGCTCATCACGCACACACACTCGACAGGATGAACAGCTGCTGCACATACGTTCCTGGCGAGCCATTGAGGGAGAGAAAATGTATTTTAACTCAACAATAGATGGGGGGGGGGTTTGAAAACATTTATCACAGGAACTCATCGGTGACTAAAGTGGACCTGCCCCTTGAAGGTAGATAAAATAGCTACAGGTGCCTAATAATAATGGGAGACTGTCGCAATATTAGGCAATTTCAAATACCTACCTACATTTAACGTTAAAAAGTCAGGAATGCTTCCATGAGGAAGGTTTTTTTTTTTTTTACACAATAAGCAAGTTACCCAAAATCACATCTCACATTTAGGACCTAAATGCTAAATCGCCTTCCAGAGAGTATTTTCACAGAAAAAACCTCAATTAAAATTTACAATGTTGAAAAACTGGATTTTATCTGCACCATTTTATCTAACTTCACTTAAAAGAAGTTGGATTATTCAAATAAGTTCTACACTTCATTTTACCTGTAAACTGTGACCATAAAATTACATAACATCAAGTTTACTGGTTTATACAATGCAGATATTTATTTATATACATGAAATTTGTTTTTTTTGTAGAATTTTAAAATTTTGAAGGACCACATGCTTCCAAGTTTCTATACATGGAAGTAGCCACGCACAGGCCTTGCCTTGTGGCTTGGGGTCTTTTCTGTTATACTCATCCCGGCATTTACAAACTATTTTCTATAGAATGGGGATTGTCCACTGTGGTAAAATAGATCAGAATGCTGTGTATAGTCTGGTGGTATAGTCAATCCCTTAGTCAAAGTGCAGATTAGTTAGACAAAAGGTCAGAATGAATGAATAGTAGAGAATTAACGGAAATATGGGGGGATATAACAGAAAAGGCCAGTGGGTTTTTTAAGACATCCTACCTACTTTAAATTTGTAATTTATCTGAAAAAATAAAGGAAAAAAAAAAAACACTCGAGTGGGTAGACATAAACTTCACCCAACGGAGAAGTGGGGTAGCGGTAAGGTTTAGTACCGATTATTCCTTAATACACATTCGAAAGAACTGTAGATAGAAACGAAAAATTGTTCGCTCTAACTAGTTGAAAGTAAATAATGAGTTTCCCCAACTTGAGTTCAGAGAAGGTAGTCTCAACAAGCTACGCTAACGCGCAGGTGCGGATCGATGTGAATCCGACCTCTGTCGCCGATCAATTTTTCCTTGAATGAGGAAATAAGATGACGATTCATCTGAAATTACGTTTGCAGTCAATCAAACGCATATCTAAGTTGATCATCAATATGGAACAATCAGGTTTAGCTTGTCTAGTCAATAAATAGCTACATACCTAAATTGAAAAAAAATGTCCACGTTTGAAGAACCCAAGCTGGGTCGGCCGACAAACAATGGTTAGAACCACCCTGAGATCTCTCCCCGACCACGTTCACTATCGTGATATCAAATACGCTGAAATGGAAGGTATTACATGACTTTAACGCATGAGACATTATATTTACCTGAGCCTTCGTAGTTCGCTGCTGTTTTTCTCCTTATGAGGAAGAATTTACAGTAAAATTCTTATGAAAATCTACGAGTTGACGCTACGACGACACAGCAACTACAAGCAAGATGGCGACGGAAAGGGGCCAGAAAAGTAAAAACGGGTAGCGCCACAAGATTTTCAAAGCCTTTTGAATCACACAACTCAAACATATGACTCATTTCATTTAATGCCCAATTGTTTAGGGCTTTTAATAATAAATTGAGTATTGCATTTTGCTGTTGGGAAAATATTGTTTCCAGATATTTATTCCTGTGTAATGAAACATCCAGATTCCAAAAAAAAACCCCTAGCAACACTGTAACCATTTTCATTCATCGTGGACCTCAAATGCTTTTTGTCAATCTAATGATCCATGTCTAACGATGGCTGCTCACAAAAGTAGAACATGGTGGCTAAAAAGCAAACTTTTGAAACACAGACTTTCATCCGTTGACAGATTGATCTCATTTACAAATAAATCTCGTTCTGTTTTAGCATGACTACCTATAGACAAATGAAACAGTGACTAATATTGTCAACTTCAAAGCTAAAAAGCATTTTCAATATTTACAATGTCACGCTTACATTTCCATAACTACCTACCTAACCATATATAGTTTTGATAATTTAATCATCAAAACCCTTGTGGAAAAATGGAAAATTCATATCTGCCATTGATTCCAAAATCGTATCAGACGCCATGGGTTCTAAAATACTAGGAAATAAATTCTCATCTGGACTTTGAAGATTGTCAAAATTTGATGGTACTCGAATACTAATAAAATAATCGTATCTGACGCCCAGATACGGGATTTTGCTCTAAAAAATACCAGTTATGGGATTTTCATTAGTAAATCGAACCAAAACGTAGTTAATGTGAAAATTGTAAACTGTTTTTGAGGCATTTCCCGTTACGATCTGACTTTGAGACTAACAAAATCGAAAGAAACCAACCCCCCAAACAGCGGTGGGGGGGATTAACTCAATATGGCCAAAAATGCAGATACAGGATTTATTCTTAGTATGGCAGCCAGAACATTTTGGCGTGGTGGGTGCGAGACTATGGAACTCTTTGCCTGTCCACATTTGCTGCCACCTGGGGAGCGGCGGCTAAAAGTAGACCTTGCTGGGGTGTGTGCCACCTTCAAGGTGGAGTTCCACTGGCTTCAACCTGGGGGAACGCGCTAACAGGCCATAAGTTCGATGCGATTTCCGTTATCGAACTGTCCACATTCGCACCTCATGAACTTGGGAGCACTAGGCTTATCATTGACTTACCGCTTCCAATACAATCGTGTTTGTATATGTGGTTGTATCTCTCCAGGGGGTTCATAACTCGTAACTTTAGCACTCACTTTTACACTGATTACGATTTCTTTTATGTTGCACATTGTATGCCAATTACCACAAAATAAAATACAGGATACAGGGCATTGAACATCGACGAGAGACATCACAAAAGGGAAACAAACCGCAGCCGGCTTGAAGGTTATGGTAAAATGATTTATCGGTTGGTTCACATATTGATTCTTTAAATCGTTTCCATTCGACTTTGGATATTTCAATCACCACAAACATTTTTTTGCCCGTGTAAGATTCTATTAATTTTATTTAACCGTTACTTCTACTGGGACTCATTTCAAAAATCAGGGACAATTGAAGACTTTTATGAGTTAGAAAACTAGTTGATGGAAAGAAGGACGCAATCCATGCTACTGCATTGAATCGATCAATCGAACTTGAATCGGAGGGCTGAAAAGACGGAGAAAGTTAGGGGCAGTGCGAGAGGGGCAAAAATGACTTATGGCTTCCAAAGGAAAATGAGGATGGGCGAGCCCAAAAAGAAGTGGGGGAAACGACGTAGTTTCACCATGACTTCACTTTATGGTATCCAGCATACCATTATTTTTACGGTAGGTACCTAGAACCACCCTTGGAGGAGCGTTCTAAGTTGCTAGGTAACTGGACCCACATAACAGGCGTGCTTTGCGGGTTGCATTCCAGAACTTACCGTAATTGGTACTTTGACGTTAGTAACGTGAAATTATTAATTATTGTTCATGCAGCATCCGTTTCAAGAAGAACTTCTACATCCTCTGTGATCGTGGGGGGGCTCTGCCCCCTGCCCCTCCTCAAATTACACCACTGCTACCGTGTGACATGCATGTGGACCCAGGCCCAGGGGCAACTGTGGCCTCCCTACTTGTGCTGCAATCTGCTTGACGTTAAGCGGTAGGCGCAGAGTCCTCTTCTTTGTTGCCGGGCCAGTGACCATTCCTGGCCTTTAAGGGCTGTGCCCATACCATACTGGTACCGCGGGTAAATAGTGCCCCAGGCTTTCAGCTCTTCCGGTGTCTCAATGGGCTGGTCTAGCCTACCACCCATTTGAGGATGAATTTGCAGGGGTAGTAGGTTTCACGCCCTTGTAGTTCTCCCCTGTTCCTATCCAGAGGGGCGGCAGCTATAAAGTGGAGCTTTGTTGGGGTGTGTGCCCCCTTCAAGGTGGAGTTCTTCGGCCTCAAATGGTGGAACAACGTGTTAAGAGGCCCTCTGTTCCCACAACGAAATTTCTATATTCGCTCTCTCTCTTATATAATCAAATTTAGTAACTTTTATCTATCAAATTTAGTAACTTTTAATCCACCTTATTAGCCTTTCTCTGCCCCCTCCTCTTAATTTTTTTTCCATAGTTCTATTTTCCTTTGTATTTACTGTATATTTTATTTGTATATTAGTTTTTTCTCTCTCTTTCTATTCAAAACTCGTGTGGCTGAAATTATTATAGGTCCCTAAATACCTACTAAGTTGTTGCTTGTACATAATGGAAAACAACATAATTTTTTGTAGGGCATTCTGAGTTCATTGACGGGATCTCTTTTGGTATCACGAATGGAAAGGATAAGAAACGCGTTTCAAACTCAACGGGTTCCATACTGCTGACACAGAGCCTAGAAGCAGAGGTGTAGATTTGCCTTCTGAGGTTTCTAGAAGCTTCTAGCTTCCAGGAGAAAACTTTCTTCTTCCATGCTTCTAGTACGGGGTCTGTTTCGTCTCTCATGGCGGCACTAGCCAATTGAGTTAAAAGAAGAAGGATAAGTTGTATTTAACGTTTTTCTAAAATTCACTGATAAGACGATTTTGCATTTTGTTGTTACTATTCTTCCGTACATATTTTACTGCTGGATTAATTTTTATACCAAGTCTTTATGTTACCGATTTCACCTTTCCACACTCAACGTTTTATTCAGAAATACAACTTGCAAGGAACGAAGACTGAATGAGAAATGCAACCGGAATCGAATCCTGGAAGACCATAATGATACATCCTCCTTTCGTTGTTGTTCTCTCGTCAACAATGGTTTGTTGATTTCATAATGTCATAATTAATTCAGAAAATCGATTTAAGAGGTCACAAGTGTATCCTTTGACTGCTTATTAAAATCTGAGAGCGAAAACTGGCGATATCTGAGCATAGAAAACGAAGGTACTTGCTTAGTGAGTTTTCGTTGATACCTGCCTATATTTTCAACGCAGCTCAGAAATCTGTTGTCTTAGATTTGAAAATATATCAGTTCCGATTAAGCCGCAAAACGGAGAAGCAACTGTGGTCAAATTACAAGTAGGTAACTTCAGTTTGTATGTTTCACCCAGATGCTCCGACATTGGTCACCTTTTCAATCACGGAGTAACGTAGGAGTTTCAATCTATTCATACGGCCTGTTTGTTTATACGGACCGTTGGAGTTTCCTTTTACAAACAGTGGCATCTCCCCTGGTTAAAAACTCCTGGATGTTAAATGTATAGTTTTTTGACATTTTACCTATATCTTTACTTTGGCACATAAACGAAAAAGCGTTACAGTTGGTTTTCTGATGATTTCCGCTTACAACCGAGTCGTTGCTAGGGAAATGGTACTTTGTCGTTTTTCATGTCTATGCTTCAATCTCTAGGAAGCTGTTATTTCGTATGTAGCCTCTTTAGGACATGTACTTAATTAACGATGCCCTGGGTCCGGATCTGATGAGTGGCTCTAAAAGCCAATGTCTATGCTTTACACTCTAGGAAGCTGTAATTTCGTATGTAGCCTCTTTAGTTCATTTACTTGACGATGCCTTGGGTCCGGATCAGCTGAATGGCTCTTAGAGCTTGCATACGAGTCTGCAACTAAAGACATAATATGTCCCAATGTGTTGCAGACTCGTATGCTAGCGTTCATCTATGAAAATTCGCTAAATTTTCTGGGAATGCATTCAGTAAATTTAAAAAACATCTATGTAAAACGGCCTGCCCTATCCCTGGGTTTCTTCAAATTCCCCTAACATCTGCTATTAATTATATATGTTGATGTTGCTTTCTGTTAGTTTTTTCAATTGATTTCCACGTACAACCATTCCGTTGATAGGGAAGTGTAACTCCCTTAGTTATCGTTCTACGATAATCGTTCGCCACTAATTGGAAACCTCTCAATTTATCTCAAAATGTCATGATTCATAAGTCGCTGTAGTTTCAAAGGAAGCTGATTTATAGCACCAAGCTACTAACTAATAATGCTTCGTAAATTATTTACGTATTTTTAAAATAGCTTGTACATACTCAAAACAATTAACCCCTCTTTACGTATGTAGATAACTTCCTCACTGTGTAAAGGTTATTAGAATCAGCTACTTGCACATTTATTTCACCTTTAACGTGAGGTTTTGTTTCTATTCTTAATCACAAGTGAATTGAAAAGCGGTAAATTCCCCCGATGATCCAGTAACTGTCAATTGGTAATAATTAGAGACTGGAATCGTGCATATTTGCATACCTATTGTATTTTTATTTGTTATACATTTGTCCTTTGACATTCTACAGCGTTTCCGACTTATGCAGCGAAAAGTTTCAAATTTAAATTTGCATATTTGCGTTTTTTTGGAACATGCGTAATATGGCAAAAACGTGCATGCTCCAGAATATTTTCCCATTTCAACAAAAAATATCAAGAAAGGAAAGAAAAAATCGGAAATTGTCCGAGTTGGTGGTTGCGGAACTCGAAGTTACCCTGAATTCGGGCATTGACTGACTAACCTGGTGGATTTCGAGTAAGTCAGTTAGTACCTGAAACGGGAGAGTATTAAGAGAGGAGCAGCCAAGTCCAGCGCAAATCGAATTAGGGGCGACGGCATATCTGCACCCAACTGGCAGGAAAGTGATCGGAGCGCCTTGACGGAAACGTTGTTCTGCACCCGTTACATTTTGTACCTTGAAACTGAAATCCGTTTTGAAACATTCTGAAACTAATCCTTGATTTCAACGCTTTTTCATGAATTTATATTTTTCTCTTCCTTACATATATATAGTATTTGACACATTAAACTTTTGACAAATAGATTTCGACTTTGGACAAATAAATGTCAACTTCAAGCGAAACTAAAAAACATATATATGAAAATTATAGAATTGATTGATCACGTCACCATTCAAAAAACGTCAAACGCACTGAGACCTTGAAAGTACTATGATTAGAGATTACACTACCCACGCAGAAGAGATTCGACCCTCTCCCACCCATGTCGTCCAGGCACAACAAAGCCTGAACGCCGAACTGAAATCGGTATATTTGTATATAAATAGTTGAATTTATTTGTTCTAAGTTGAAATCTATTTGTCAAAAGATTAAATTTATCTGTCAATGTTTGAAAGTCATTTGTCAAAAGTTTAAATATATCTTTCAAAAGTTTAAATATAGGTACCTATCTGTCAAAAGTTCAACTGAATGTGTGAATACTATATATAGTAGTAAGTAAAGTGAACAACCACTCCAGGTTAGGGTTTTCATCTGTGAGCCCAAATATGGCTCACAATCAAAAGGAAATACGTCAGCATCGTTAGCCTTCTAAGCCTGGGAAGTGGCGATTAATTAGCGAAAAATACAAAACTTGGCTAACAGATACGGACATTTTAAGTGAAACAGAGAGTGAGGAAGAACAACTGACGGACGGACAGTTAACAATTTTTAACAAAGAAAGAGCCGAAATATTGAAAAAAGTTTTAACACGGGCATACTCTAATTTACAAACTTGGGAAGGATACGTGTCGGAACTAAAGGATATAAGGTCAACGCTAGTAACAGCTTATACAGATTTTAAAGCAACATTACCGACAGAGAGAGAAAAACTTACACGTGTTGGCACATATTAATAGAGTCTTACATCATCTTACTGGCTCGAGCTTCGTGGATGGAGGATCAGAATTTGTTATGATGATTTCGCTTGAAGCTACTCATTGCCTCGCTTTCTTGAGTGGATAGCGTGAAAACTACTTGAACGGGAGACCCTTACCTAGGTGGTAACCCATCCAAGTACTCACCACGCTTGACGTTGTTTAACTTCACTAATGGCCTGAGAAACGGTTCATTGCAACGCCGAAACCGTACAGCATTTATATATATATATACAGGGGTGCCCACAGGGGGGGGGGGGGGGGGGGTCACGACGCAAACTGCGTCGTTAAAATTTGGGGGGGGGGGGGGGGTTAGAAAAATGAGTATTTTTTAATTTTTTTATGAACGAGTAATAAGATTTATACTAACAAATTAATTACTTACATTTGTAAAACAAGAAATACAACATTCTTTATCACATCAGTGTATCATTTACATTACCTATTTAATAAATATTAAGTTGGTGGGGGGGGGGGGGGGGGCTCGAGTCGTTGCGCTTGGGGGGGGTAGCTCGGTGCAGTCGCTGTTGGGCAATCTCTCGTGCGGTACGTTCCCTCTCTGTACGTAGTCGTGTGTGTTTCTTTTCATATTTTAATAAATTGTATTCGGGAATTAAACGATTGTTTTTTAAAAACCGATTCCCGATTAAAGGACATTTAAGTGGCGCAGTCGGTAGGACAAATCAATTAACTTTGGGCAAATCAATCAATCAAAATCGATTGCATTCTGACCCAAAGGGAACCTGCTGTTCACCAAGAAGAAAATCTATCATCTCTACTCACTCTGTGACTTCGAGAGAACATCACACGCTCCACAAGAGGAAACTACGCGAATTCGCCAAAAACCAGGACGCCCGAGCAAAGACACTTGGCTCGTAAAATAATAGAAGTGGATTTCCGCCTGTGAAGACGGAAGAACGCCGTGCTATCCTCGCTATCTTTTCTCAGAAGCCGCTGGCCGCAACAAGACACCGAGGTACCTACTCTGTCGACCTTCACCTAAAGCCGAGATAAGAAAACTCAGATGTTTACTCTCGTCGTGTTGTAAGTACCAACCCAGCTTCATCTTTTAATTCTCCAGGAGTAGCGAGATCTCCGGCAAATTTTGAAGGAAGATTCAAACTTCTAATTCAACTTCATTTGATTTTTTATAATTGTTAAACCTCCCCATTTCATACCACCCGTTACCTGCTGGGAAGGAACAATTCAATTTTATTCTAATAATCGTTAAACCTCCCCATTTCATACCACCCGTTACCTGGTGGGAAGGAACGATCAAGTTTTATTGCAACCGCGTTTCAAGCCACCCGTCATCTGGCGCGGTATTGCAGAAAAAAAAAACTAACCAATTTTTATTGTCTTTTTCAAAGACACTTTAGTTTATTTGTATTTAATTATTGAAATTGCGTTTCAAGCCACCCGTCATCTGACGTTAATTTCATAATTAACCAATTTTTATTGTCTTAATTTAAAGACACTTTATTTTATTTGTATGTAATTATTGAAATTGCGTTTCAAGCCACCCGTCATCTGACGTTAATTTCATAATTAATCAATTTTATTGTCTTAATTTAAGATACTTGATTTCATTTTTATAATTGAATATTATAAACTTGTGTTTCTGTACAATTACACACTGACACAAACGAACACTTGGAGTAGACACTGAACAGTACATACTTTCCTGTCAAAATTCCAAAAAACTACAGAAAATATTTCTTAAGGAAGGTTCGCTCACCTTTCGAAAGACTACCTGTAATAGAGGAAGATTCTGATATGTCTGAGGGACAGTCACAACCTGGGGCGGCAAACCCGATCCCGAGCAACCCTTTTAATGATCCCAACTTTGTAGATTATTTTATTTCTCAAAGAATTCAGGAGTCTCTCAGAAACTTAAATATCAATCAAAATACTAGGGACCAAGTCCCCGAATTTAAAAAGAAACATGCGGACATGATCCCGACCTTTGAGGGAAACCCAGGAAAGCTCCGGAAATTTTTGGATACGTGTGAATCTATAGCTAATAGGTTCATAGATGATGAAGATCCCACAAATTATCAAAATGAAGAGGTCCTTAAGACCATTATGTCCAAAATACAGGGACCAGCCTCGGATATGCTAGATAATTACGCACTTACGGACTTTCCTAGTATAGAGACGTACTCCGACAAACGGGACATATTCACTTTATGTCACGAACTAACTGGACTGAGACATAGGGAGAGCGAAGATCCTTTTCAGTTTCATAATAAAATTAAAGCAAAACTAAATTTGGCTATTGCTTGGATTAAAAACCATGAAACTGACGCGAAACAAGAGATATTGATCGAGCACTACCAAGATATTAGTCTACGGACGTTACTCTTGCACCTACGGGAACCGCTCGGAAGTCAACTTCGGAGTAGGAAACCGAAAACGATGGGCGAAGCCCTTTCGATACTAACGAACGATTATCAAATCATGCAGTATCAAAAGGGTAGACTCGATCGGAACCCCCAACACAAACCGGCGATAAAACCGGAAAATAAAAATACGACTCCGGCAACCAAACCGTCATATTATGGCCAAGGATTTAAGCCCAAAACATTCCCAAATAAAACCCAAAATCAAGTGCCATCCAAGCCCTTTACCCCCAATAAAAATAACACTTCACAAATCACAAGGCCCCCACAGACTCAAGTTCCAAGTCAAGGAACGTCCAATTTTGCAAAGTCGACTCCAATGTCTTGGCAAACAACTCGACCGAATTTAGATTTGAACAATGTGGAAATTCCCGAGGAAGAAAGTATGGGAAGTTCTGACCCCGAATACAACGCGGAAAATCCGGCCGATGAGGACTCTTTTTTAGAGGAGGAGTCCGAATCGCTACATTCTCCCTAATACATTTGAAACCAAAAGCTGGACAAAAACTGCCATACATATTATTTCCGAAGCATAAAATTAGAATCCTGTTGGACTCCGGAAGCACTTCAAGTTTTGTGCATCCAGAGGTCATTAAAAAATTTTTCCCCGACAAAATCATAACAGAGAAATTTCAAGTTAGGTCAATCCACGGATTGTCATATGGGAGCAATAGTGCAAGGATCCCATGTGGCGAAATGTTCAAAATTAAAAACCTAAATCTCCTTTTTAGAATTGACAAATTCCATAGCCGATTCGGATTGCTATTAGGTACAGATAACCTTGAGTTACTTGGCGCTCATATTGATTATGAGAACAAGTTACTGATAATAAAAAATTTCAAAATCCCTTTTAAATATCACTACGTTGATCAAGAAATAAATAAAAAACCGATCTATGAACAAAAAATACCACCTAGGGCAATTTCGCAGATTAAAATTCCCGTACGTTGTGATTCAACAAAAAATGAAGGAGTAATTCCATATCTGAAACAAAATTCACTAGAAATTCCTGAATGCCTGGTCAAAATTCAAGATAAGGAATGTTACGTAGGAATTTTAAAATAATAGTGATTCTGAATGTAATTTCAAACTGTTTGAACCCATCCAAGTTGAAGAAATCCCCATTTTAGACAAAGTGAAAAGTCCAAATGTGAATTATTATGATACGCAAAATTATGTATTTGACCCCACTAATATTCGAACGGATCATATGAACGAAGAAGAAAAGAGACAAATTTTGAACTTAGTATATCAGTACAAAGATTTGTTTCATTGTGAAGGAAACACCTTAACGTGTACTAATAAAGTCCAACATGTAATCCGTACCATTGACGAGATCCCCGTGTATACCCGCAATTACCGATATCCCGAGGTATATAAAAAGGAAATTGATAACCAAATACAAGATATGCTCAAACAGGGAATTATTCAACCCAGCTCTTCACCTTGGAATAGTCCACTCTGGCTCGTACCCAAAAAATTAGATGCATCCGGCAAACAAAAGTATCGACTGGTTATTGATTACCGCGGACTTAACAACAAGACAATAGACGATAAATACCCACTTCCAGTCATAAATGATTTGCTCGACAAACTTGGTAGGTGTATGTACTTCACTTGCCTTGACCTCAAAAGCGGTTTTCATCAAATTCCAATGCATCCGGATAGTATTGCCAAAACTGCTTTCTCTTCGGAAAATGGTCATTGGGAATTTAGTAGAATGCCGATGGGTTTAAAAAACGGACCTCCTAGTTTCCAACGGTTGCTCGATAATGTATTACGCGGTTTGCAGAATGAAATTTGCACTGTTTTTATTGACGATGTTATCATCTATAGTACAAGTCTCGAAGAACATATAAATAGTCTCAGAAAAGTTTTTGACAGACTCCGTGAAGCTAATTTGAAAATACAATTGGATAAAACGGAGTTCCTCAAAAGAGAATGTGTCTATTTAGGACATCTTATCACCCCTGAAGGAGTTAAGCCAAACCCCCTCAAAACCGAAGCTATATCCAAATATCCGATTCCCACAACTCCAAAACAAATTAAGGGTTTTCTCGGACTACTGGGTTATTATAGAAAATTTATTAAAAACTTTGCCCAAATAACCAAACCATTAACCCAATGTTTGAAGAAGGGAGCGACGATCGATCCTCAAAACCCCGAGTATAAAGAGTGTTTTGAGAAATGTAAAACTCTGCTCATAAATGATCCGATTTTACAATATCCCGACTTCTCGAAGCCCTTTAACCTTACAACTGATGCTTCGAACATTGCGTTAGGCGCGGTTTTAAGCCAGTGCACTAACGGTGCTGACTTACCTATAGCGTACGCTAGCCGGACTCTGAATGACCATGAACGCAACCTCTCTACCATCGAGAAGGAATGCCTTGCATGTGTCTGGGCTACACAATACTTTAGACCATACCTTTTGGCCGAAAATTCAAAATTTTTACTGACCATAAGCCTCTTCAGTGGTTATTTTCACTGAAGGAACCCAATTCTAAATTATTCAGATGGAGGCTTAAATTAGAGCAATATGATTATGAGATCCACTACAAAAAGGGATCCACTAATCAAAATGCCGATGCCCTTTCCCGAGTGGAAATTAACATCAACGAAAATTCACCTGATGTTGAGCAAATTGTTCAAGATGCTCTCACCGGGGATAGTCCTCCAACTCCACTCATGAATGAAGTACTGGGAGAACTAAATGATGCCGTAAATAATTCATCGGAATCAATGGTCGTCAATGTGGACGAGAACGCCAGTGATTCAGCGTCTTTAGCTCCCACTGTTCATTCTAATTACGAGGGAAACACAATACTGAATATTCCTATAACCGAAAAACCTGTTAATTATGGAACTAACCAAATCATCATTGTAGTAGCCGACAGAGAAGAAATCAGAAACCCTAGGATTGAAAATATTTTTGAAAGAATCACTAGAATAACAGTAACGCTTAGGAAAAATAATCTTGAATCAGATATAATTCACTTTGTGAAAACCTACATAGTTCCGAAGAGAAAATATTCCTTATTTTTTGTCAATGATATCTATGAAGAATTCAGCCGAATAATGATAAGAAATTTCAAACATTCTGAAATAAGTTTCGTCAAGTGTTCCGCTAGGCTAGAAGATGTCACAGATCCAGAAACAGCTAGGGAATATATCCAACAACAACATATAGGGAAAACCAATCATCGAGGCATTACTGAGACCTTAGAGAAACTCAAGAGGAAATATTTTTGGCCGAATATGAAAACCACAATCCAAAATTATATTAATAAATGCGAAATATGTCTTGCCTGCAAATATGACAGACATCCTATTAAACCAAAATTAAACGTTACCCCCACACCTTCTAGACCATTCGAAATCCTACATATCGACAAATTGTCTCTGGAAAAATCCAAGTTTTTAACAATCATCGATTCATTTTCAAAGTATGCCCAAGCCTATATTCTAAAATCATCTAATAGTATTGACACCGTCGGAGCCCTTCTAAAATTCTTTTCCCACCATGGGATACCAAAAATGATCGTGGCCGATAATGGAGCAGAATTCGGTAGCTCATTGGTCAAAGAGTTACTAGAGACCCACAAAATTAAAGTTCATTACATTTGTTCTCAAAACCCAAATTCGAATGGATTAATAGAAAGATTTCACTCGACTCTAATTGAACACGTTAGAATACTGTCAAATAGAGACGAATTCAAAAATGAAAGCATAAAAAATAAAGTTAACTATGCACTAATAGCTTATAATAGTAGTATCCACTCTGTTACAAAACTAACGCCATTCGAAGTAATAAATGGTCATGTAGAGAACGACCCTTTACTAGAAGCCGACTTAGAGAAAAACTTAATGACGAATTTTATAGACAAACATCGAGACAAAGTAAAACTAATTTATGACATAATCAAAGAAAGAACTCAAGCCCAAAAGGAACGTATTGCTGAAAGAAGGAATCAGGATAGAGAGGAAGTTCCAGAATTACCCACAGAAATATTTGTAAGAACTAGACAAATTCAAGATAAAACTAAACAAAAATATCATAAGGAAACCTTACAATCAACCAATCCCGAATTAAAAACCGCTCAAATAGTTCCTCGACACCATAACACACAAGGAAAAATTCATACGTCTAATATAAAAAGACCACGTAAACAAACTACGAGTGACTTACCCACTGACACTTCACCTCGTGAACCTGTTCCAGGACCCTCCTCTTCTCAATCGGAAGCTCCGAGGTGAGAAATATAACAACTAATCAAGGGATACTGCCTATTCTATTAGGACCAGCCCGACTTATAAACTCCCAACATACTCTGGTTCACCATTATAAAATTGACAGCTTAATAGATGAATTTTACGAACTAACCTCACAGTACGAAAATCTGTTGAATAAGATCAAAGTAAATCAATTCCAGGTCAGACAGACAGACGAATATTGTAAATTATTAAATTATACTATTAGTATTATTAAGGAAAAAATTACCCACATTAATGTTAATCAAGGTAGAAAAAAAAGGGGATTAGTAAATGGGTTAGGTAATATAATTAAATTTATAACTGGCAATCTAGACGCCTCTGACGGTAAACGTTATGAAAAGCTGTTTACTCAAATTAAGAATAATGAAATAACTGTTCAGGATCAATTGGATTCTCAATTCTCACTCATTGCAGATCTGATGTCCGATTTTAATTCGACCATTCAAGACATTCGTTTCAATAACGAGCAAATAAAAAACAAACTGTTAGAAATTGATAATTTCATGAAAATTAGTTCTAATCAGGCTCCATAAAGGAAATACTCAACCTTCAACAACTAGTATTTAATGTGATACTGACAATATTCCAAGATATTGAGAATTCAATAACATTTTGCAAATTGAGAACATTACATCCTAGTATAATTGGAACGCATCAGCTGTTTGTAGAACTCCAAAAATTGTCAAATACTTACGGTTCCAAATTACCTTTAGAAATAAAGTACGAAAATATTCTAGAAATAGAATCCACTATTCAAGTTACTTGTGCAATCAAGGACGATGAAATAATGTATTTTCTCAATCTACCGTTGTCCGATGGGTTACAATACCACTTGTACTTTTTACGACCAATACCCACACTTAGGCAAAATCAGTATGTTTCTATATTTCCTAAGATAAATTATCTTCTCAAGTCTAAGTCAAATAATACAACAATACCCCTGTCAGATAATTGTCAAAGGGGTAGTATCATTCATTGTAGTAAAAAATTAATATCAAACCAGAATGTTAAATGTGAAGAAGAAATACTTAGTTCCAGTACTGCAGAACATTGTGAATACGTAACAGTAAACATTGAGGATAATTGGATTGAATCAATTCCAGAATCAAATCAGCATCTAGCAGTCTTCCCCTTTGGAGACAAAATAGAAATAAATAATAGGTATGGTTCGGAAATAGTGGAATTAAAAGGTATATTTTTAATTTCGGAAGGTAACAGTAGGATGTATTACAAGGGACAACCCCTTCATTCAGAAAGTGAATCATTAGGCCAACCTAAACTATTAACCGACTTAAATTTTGAAATTAAAGACTCACAAATGTCAAATACAACGCTTACTCTAAAAGAACTCAGTTTCAAAAATGTCAAACTAAACAGAGTAACACGTCTAGAGCCATTAAATATAATTGAATATTTTGTTCCAAGCTTTTGGACTATAATTTTGTATCTTCTTATTATCATGTTTATTACTTATACCATAATTGCGTATTGTAAACAGAAGAGTAAGCTAACCGCAACGAGAACATGAAGGCCTTGCTATTTATTCAAGTCTTTTCTTGTGAAAATTTAGTTTATTTTTAATTTTCTAAATTTTCAGCTTAAGGAGGGAGGAATTATGTGATCCTCTAACATAGGGAGGAAAAATAATAAAACTAATGCCTTCAGCAGTTCTCCCCTCCTAGTGGAAGCACCTCGCTTCGGACCTCCCGAAGCTCGGTGCAGTCGCTGTTGGGCAATCTCTCGTGCGGTACGTTCCCTCTCTGTACGTAGTCGTGTGTGTTTCTTTTCATATTTTAATAAATTGTATTCGGGAATTAAACGATTGTTTTTTAAAAACCGATTCCCGATTAAAGGACATTTAATCATTTTTTTTTTGTATATATATATATTCATACTTATAAATATGTGTTTTTAGTTTGTGCCAAAATTGGAATGTGCTTTAAAGAATCACTAAAACCGACTAAAATCGTTAAATTTATATTTGTTAGCAGAATGTTTGCCAAAAAAAAGTCAACGATGAACTAGAACATTAAAAAATGTATACACAAATTTATGTTGATAAATTTACTTAAATTTCATTAATATTTGCAGAAAAATAGTTAGAAATTGCAAAAATACTTATAATCCAAAATCTTATCGTTGAATATTGTTTAAAACTAGATTTTTTTCCATAAAATTGTTAATAACAATTCTTTTCACTCATTCCTCAATTTTGAAAACAATATTCCTCACATAATATAGTACGATAATTTACGAAAATTCGCTCATAAGATCATGCTGCATGACTGTTTGAAACTGTTTTTTGTATTTCTAGTAAGTCCTTTTATTCACGCTATTTTCAGATTTTTTAGCGTATTATGTCTGTTGATGTTTCCAAAATGGTTGTGAAGACAGAAATCGCAAAACCACTGCACATACAGCTGCTAGAGAAGAATTTGAACATAGACAATTTCCTGAACTACGTTGAGGATTATCTCAAACAACCTATCAAGTAAGAACGAGCTATAACCTTGAGTCTATAACATGCTAGTTTTAAAGTTTGTATGTTGTTGTTTTACTCCGATGATTAATATTTTGGTACACCTACATTACTCGGTTCATTTGAACTAATTCAATCTTTACAGCGACGATGGCGACGCTTCTAGTGACTCTGAAACGGAGATTGCAGGGGTGGACGCGTACACAGGCGAAACAGTATGGAATTCCTCCGCACCCACCAAACAAGGTAAGTGTGTGCTGAAGATGTTCCAGAATATTTCTACTTTTGTTGTTGAATATCATTAGCCCGAAGAAACACTTCAGTTCATTTGCATTGGCAAAGGAATGATATTAGAGTAGAGATGCACTGTCAGATGAGTCTACAATAAGGATCAGGAAATTTCTCTCTCATTTTATATTGTAGGAATCTTGTGTGGGTGTTCTTTACTAGTGCTCCCACGTTCAACATGAGATTTCTACCATTCAAAACATCACTTTCTCATTTTGAAAATACAAATTGGACTTTTCAGGGGGGGGGGGGGGGGGGGGTAGTAACGTTCTTGCCAACTGAAAATGCCTTCCAAACAGCAATAACCGCGGGATAATACAATACAGGTACAATACAGGTCTGTCTGACGAAGCTGATTCAGGGCCTGTTTAACCAATCTGAGCTGTCGTCCCGTTAAGTTAACTAAATGGTAACGGGAGACCGGCGATTAAAAGCGGTGTTAAGGAATTATCTTTCACCACGTAAATTCAGACATCAAAGTAAACACCCCCGTGGCTGGTTACTATTTGGTTAAGTTAACTACTAAACGTTTCATTTTGTCCATCAATCTTGGAACATTTGTCCATATTAGACAGAAAAGTGGTTTCCCGGAGCTTGGAATCATAACCTAAACAACTTCAGCAGTGGTTTCTTATCGAATCGCGCTTAAGATTTGATTTTTTCTAAGTTGAAACACTGGAATTTAAAAGAATTACCTAGATACATTAATATTGAATATACATTTAAATGAGAGAGAGAGAGAGAGAGTAAAAACCTCTAGGTAGCCTGCGCTTGAAAGTCTTTTTATGAGGGACCCGTGAAGTGAAGTGAAATTAAACATAGCTATTTAACTTTCTACTCTTTTGGTGGCCTAAACTGTAGATCTTCCTGTACTGGAGGGTATCATACCAACATTCTAAGAAATTCATATGTAGGTGGATGTTAGTTGATGGTTGGAGAAATCCCATCAGATAAGAAGTGAATACAGGTTACAGATAACTACCAAGGTAGTAAGTTACTGATCCATGCTGGATGAGTCAAAGGACTTTGGCAACATCGGTTTTTATCTAGCTCTAGAGAATAAGCACTTTTCCTTATGACTCGAGGTCATTGTAACTTGAATAACATTCAATATGAGCAAACAAAACAAGTTGTAGATCCGCCATAAGAGCTTAGTGATCTCAGATTTCTTATCTACTTTTTCTACTACCTACCTACCTAACGTATTATACTGCTGGCGTTTCATACTTCTTTGATATTAATGCGAAACGAGCTTGTGTACGGGAAATTTGAAACGTTGCGTTTTATTGAAAATGACCCCATCACCTACAAACTCGTCGTCAATGGTGGCGGAGGTTATGTGAGTGAACATTCATTTTCTCTAGTGACTTGTGGCCGTTCTTTGAACAATGTTGAACTTAGATGTTTAAAATCATTAAATATTATTATAATTTTGGCAATTAAAAAGTGGAAATTGAAGGCTCCGAACACTGAAAACTTGTTGTTAATCCCTTAATATAATCATCACCTCTTAATTCCTGGAGGGTCGGGTGATTAGATAATCAGGTTTGGTATTCAGATTGTCAAGTTTTGACGGACGAGTTAACCAACGACTGGTGTTGGTGAAAGAAAAATCGCTCTATCGTCTGATTAAGCTCATAAATAATGCCATGTTAACACTAATCCTTGATTAACTCAAATGGTGAAAGTGGCCCTCACAAACTTTGATCGAAAGTTAATGGGTTGAGAGTTGATAACTTGATTAGGTATAATAATAATAATAAATCTTTATTGTGCAAAAGACACTGTGGTCCAATATAATCCAATGGCTGGACTCCTCCCCGTCATTCATTTGTTGATTAGCGTGTTTAATTGGATGTAGATAATATGTATGATAATATGAGTATGACAATATGAATGTGTGCATGATTCGGTGGTCTGCATGCTCGCGAGCTCGCATCTCAAACATAAAAAAATATCCTAAATCAATCCTTTTTGTAAAATATGGATTAATTGGAAAATAGATCAGAATGATGTGTATAGTTTGGTCGTCCACAACAAACTCTCAGCTCAAGTAAAAAAGCTCATCTCAACTCTCAGTGAAAAATAAAATTTGTTGATTTGTGTGTTTAATTGGATGTATATAATATGAGTGGTGTGCATAATTCTGTGCTCTGAATGATTGCAAGCTCACATCTCAAACATAAAAAAATATCCTAAAACAACCCTTTTAGTAAAAATAGATTATTTGGACAAATAGATCCAAATCAGTGGTTGGAATGGAGTGTAGAAAATCTCCCAAACTCTCCTGAGATCGAACAGAGCCGAGTCCAACAATGGTTACCCAACTAAATTTTTGCCTAGTGAAAGACTTTACTACCGCTCCACAATTTTTTAAAACCATAATTAATTAATGCAAATCATACGTCGGATGTTTCAAATGATAGCAGTAACAAAGGGGGGATTGAAGAGTCCGAATTGTATTTTCAAAATGAAAAAGCGATGTTTTGAATGGGAGAAATCTCACATTGAAAATGGGGGTTGTAGTCAAGAACATCCCCCTTGTATAATATGAATTGGGTTATGTATGGTTGTGCTTCGTTACAGACCGTATCTCAGATAAACTTAGGCTTTATAATCTGGGAAGCGTCGGCCCTGACAGAGAATGGCTCCAACAAGTGCTGCTGAGTGATACTTCAGAATCGTCAGATGATGAGATAACAGAAGAAGACTTGAAGCACATGCTTAGACAGCATGTCATGAAGAGGAAGTACCGGAAAAAGTTCTACCAAAGTTCAAAGGTAAATCTTTTACTGACGAAAGTGCGGACAGATGCAAATTGTGTCTTGACTATGAATAATACGATTTTTTTCTGCAATCTATCGAATGTGTACATTATTAAGTTGACATTAGTTGGACATCAGATAGGCATCTTAGACCTACTCGTGTAAGGTCTAGCGCACACTGGAGACTTTGGGCTGTACGACACTTGAAGGGATTTTGATCTTAATCGTAGGTAACAGAAATGTGACCGCGCACAGCAGACAACGCTGGGATTAGAAGTCACGCGGCGGTCGCAACTCCCAGCCGACTAGCGGACCAAAGGGCTATCTTTACAGGCATTGAACTCAATGACACTGTGCACACCTGATACACATTGCTAAAGATCCGTGAGCGAAAGGGAGTTTTTCAAGCTATTTTTGAGAGGCACTCCATGGGAAAAACTACGATGTATTACATTTACTTTGCTAATTAAGGGAGAAAATTACGTTTTAATGTTATAAAACGTGATTTTTCAATGATTTCGAGGGTTTTCTATAAAAATGACGTACTACAAACCAATGAGTCAGGAGTCGGTTTCTAGTTTATTACGCTGAATCAAATGGTAACACTTGTAGGTCTTTCAAATTCCGTTATAACCGAGTTTTACACTTTAAAAACACATAAAACTTTGCATAATAGACTTGAAAAAAGGAAGAAAGACTGGTGAGCCTGCAGTGTAAAGTTGTTGTGTTATATGTCCTGATGCTCGTCTATTCTTTCCCTGAATTTTCTACCAGTTTGACCGCAATATTCGTAGCCTCAAGAACATTTTAGTTTATAAACCCCACTTTTATCCTGAACATTGATTTTGTCCTTAACGGAACCTAGTAATGCTCCAAGACTATTTCTAGTTTTAAAACCTACTTTGTAACCTAAAATTAGTCTTCAAGCATTGCTAGGATCCGTTAAGGACAAAATCAATGTTCAGGATAAAATTGGGGTTTATAAACTAAAATATTCTTGTGGCTACGAATATTGCTGTCAAACTGGTAGGAAAATTCAGGGAAAGAATAGACGAGCATCCGGAGGATTTCGAGGAAAATGAGGGTAAGTCTACATTTGTGGAACATCTTAAGGAATCCAATCATAGTTACAATTTTGATTTGACAGATTGACAGTTTGTAGAATTTCTTAATCTTTGTCCAAAGGGAGGTATGTTGACTGTGCTTGAAAAATTCGAAATTATCAAAAGTGACAGATCTGGTAAATGTTTAAATGAGGATATCCCTCAATATGTTTCACCACTGACAAGTCCATTTCTGTAAAGCTTGGAATTATCGCTTCAAACTGTTGAAACCAGTAATTTTTCCCCTCCCTTCACTTCATCTGATTGGCTATAATCCCCCTTCACTTTGCTTGCACTTAATTGATTGTACATCCTGCCCCCTTTCCTTTCTCTTGACCAATGGAATTCAATCTCCCTTCACCTGTGACTATACTAGCTGTGTCGTTTCTAATGTGTCTTCAGTTATTGTTTCTTACTGATGATGGCCTAACCGTCGAAATCGATTTAACATTGTAACTCTTTATTTTTCGTGGAAATAGACAACGTTTTTTCACTAACTTCCGTTTTGAAATGGGTTTCCACAACTTCGTCACGAGTGATTTAGTTCGTATCATATTTATAATTATGTACATTATAGGGCTATTATGTGTTTATAGGATTCGGATGAGAGTGAGCATTTTGTTTGATTATTTTCAATAATGAAACTTTGTAATTAGCCAAGAAAACAAAATGTTTAACCCCCCTCAAAATGTGGTTTAAGTTTCAAGAAGCGTGGAATCGAATAAAATTAAAATATCTGTCCGTTATAAACACCGTCCAACCGTCGTCCGAAGCTCTTCTCCGAAACTAAAGGACCAAAGTTTATGAAATTGTGCTAAAGAGATCATAAATCGGCCGGGGATGTGCCATTAACATCGTTTCCACTTTTTATCAATCCTAATGGATAGAATTAAAGAGTTGAATGATTAAAGAATCGAGATCGGTATATTTAGATTAAAGTTACAATGTACGGAGGCGCACTGTATATCAAGATTAAAGTTAGGCAGTGTCCTACGTGGATCCGCCGCGAGCGTCAAGCCGCGCGTTAAAGACGAGCGTCAGTGCGTTGCCGCGTCATGCCGCGCGGCGGAAAAAAAAAGGTGTCCTACGTGGAAACGCAAAAACGCTTCGTAGCTTAGCAAGTTAACCTGTTCTGTTCTCATTACTTGTGTTTTCAAGTTCATTTTTTCAATTTGATTTTGCATTCATGCCGTCGATCAACGAGTTTGAGCTGCTGACCAGCTCAACGGCTCTTTCCTATTATTCAGCTGTAAATAATAGAAAAAAGGAGACCAGCCAAGGAAATACATGAAAGCTGGAGCGAGTTCGGTGAATTTCATCGCTTAAACTCCAATAATCTTAGAAGAGTTTCTGAAGATTTTGTGTGATAATCTTGATAATGAGGTTTTATCATACATATAAAAAAGACCTTTCAATTACCACTAATTTCAGTGATTAATTTAGATCAGTGATAATTTAAAGGTCTTTTTTGTATGCTAAAACCTACTTATAATCCAAATCGTGGGAAACTGAATAACACTTTAAATCATCTGCAAGAATGAAACGTAAAAACGTTCGATTACATCGTGAACAAAATTAAGCAAGAATTTTACCATTTATATTCAACAAGAATTTTATTTCGTTAAGTACAATGATTTTAAAAAAAGGATAACGACAAATATTTGGTAGAATCCAAAAGTTTATTTGTATGGCAGAATAATAGAAACTACCTACAAGAAAGACTTCCAGAAAAATTGCAATAGGTAAATATACTCTGAATAATTAATACAATTTACTCACATGACTCAAACCTTTTTACGAATGTCTTGGAACACTAGACATATTGTAATTTTCTTCGAAACTGGGCATCTCCCGATAAAGGTGTATAATAAATGTAACAAATGTAGAAGGCCGTTTCTATATCAGCTAACTCCATTATCACAGAAGGAAACGTGCGGAAAAAGTACGAAAACAAGTTCAAAATGTCGAAAGAGGTTAGAAAAACATCATATAATCGCGTTTGACGCGCGGCGAAGGCGATAAAAATCAAACTTGTTTGAAAATCAAACCGAAGCGTTCAACGCCGTCGCGTCGCCGCGCGGGCAGGGTCACATGACAAATTTCGCAAATTTCATTGGTCCGTCATTTAATCGCGTAAACGCCTGAACGTATTGACGCGTGCGGCAAATCCACATAGGACACTGCGTTACAATGTACAGAGGCGCACTGATCAGCTGAAGGGACCTCTGAGTCTAATTTGATTCGTAATCGACCTGTTGTTTTGAAAACAATTACGAAGCAGTTAAGTTGATCGGCTGAGGAACCTCAGAGGCTAATTTCTCTTACTAATTATTATATACAATGTTTAAAAATAATAGTCCAATGATCTGAGTACAAGGGCAGTCTAATGCAGAAATGATGAACCTTTGCGTTATAATTTACTTCTTTTTTTAAATGTAGGACCGAAAATGGAGTAAAATGCTGTCAAGTGCAATTTGCTGCCCTGATCGGTCTTCAAAATGTAATTTTTCAAAGATTAAAAAAAGAGGCTTTTGCCTCAAAAATTCTAATTTTTCTACTTTAAAATTAGTTCTGATTGTTGATCTTATCCTTTGTCTGGTCTCCCTATTTTATCCTATTGATTTTCCAGAATCGCCAATATCAGTATTACGCCACTGGCCTGCTCTCTAACTATGATAAATTTCCTGAGCATCAGCTTGCGACCACTGGGGTATGCAAGAGAAAGAAAATACACGGAGGGAAAAAGGATAAACACAAAAGCAATGAAAGCGCAGATGAACTATCTGGCGAGGATAGCAAGGTATTTAACTTTATCAAAATACGTGTTATTATATCATTTGAAATAGTATAAAAATATAATATAAAGGGAATACATTTCATTTTAATGTTTTCCGAGTACCTCAGATTGTGTATTTTAACAAGCATTGAGTATGATACAAAATTTGTGGTCAAATTTGCAGAAAGCTGTCAAAGATTTTCTTGAGGACGACTTGAAAATTGTGTCTAGAGGTAGGAAAATGAGTAGTCATAAAAGAAGAGCAGCAGCTCAGGCAAAGACTATCGAGATATTAACGCACAGACGAAGGAAGCTTTGGGCAAACATGGCTAAAAAGGAAATTGGTAAAGTAAGTGCGCTTTCCGATTGAGGTTCTTGTTTTGGCGAATAATGTACTTCCAGAAATATGTTTCAGTTTCGATACACCTAGATGATACACCTAGATTTCAAAAAATGTAACATATTATATAATACTACGATAATTTACGAAAATTCGCTCATATGATCATGCTGTATGCGATTGTAATAATCCAACGGGATTACTACAAAAAAATACATACATGATTAGAGCTCGGATTGATATGCACTTCAAAACCTCAAAATATGCATTTAAAACCTCCGAAATATGCATAAATATGCACTTAAAAACCTGGAAATATGCACGTATCCCAAATACATACATTGAAATATTCACTTATCCCTAACATATCAAGCCGTATATATATTTCGAATAGTGCTAGGTATGTAAATCACAATGCGAGGGATTAAAACCACTAAAAAAATGAGATTATTTGTACGGAAGACGGGAGAATACGCAAGAATAACCACCAAAAGTAGAATCACTTAATTTTTATAATTTCAATAAAAATGAATCTGTTGTACTATCACAAAAATTAGTTCGTTTGTACAATCAATATCTTCTCCAAATTGTCTACTTTAAAACTACGCCTTCGGTCTGAAAGGACCATTTTTAAATATGAAAATGTTCTTTCCACATCACACGACACAACTATGAAAGACTATGGATCTAGATCCATACACATGGAAGTAGAGCAGCCATGGACATTCCCCTGCATAAATTCGTAACAATCTTAATACTGTGGTGAAAGGTAAATTGTGCATTCAATCCAGTCACAGTCTTCTCCTAAGTGCTCCCGTATAATCCGATTATAAGGACAGCTGTAATGTGAATGTCTACCTAGCTTATAATGGCAGCAGTCGTTGTCTGCAGTGTTAATCTGGATTTAGTCGAAAAACAACCTGCGTACGGAATCAACCAGTACCTCCTATGCCTTTAGCCTGTAATTTACCTCGTATTCTGAAAAGGTTTTGGATAGGTCCTTGAAGACACACGTGACGAGAAGCGTGAAAATTTCTGTCAAAAACTAGAATATGTTTGCAAAAAGCCGAAAATATGCAGTTATACGCACTTACACCCTAAATATGCACTTATATGTACAAATACCCAGAATATGCAAAAATATGCATTTTAAATTTGAATTTAAAGTAGCCTACAAACACCCAAACATCATAATTCGTCGAGAAAAATCACTTTGGGCTATAAAAAAGTAATATGCAAAATATGCAAAATCCGAGCTCTATACATGATCATGCTGCATGACTGGAACTTTTTTCTTATGATTTCCGCTTGCGACAGAGCCAGTCCTAGGGAAATGTAACTCCGTCAGTTTTTGTCTGATGGAAGCGTTCATCGCTCGTTCAAAATGTCTCAATTAATGCTAAAATATTGAGTTACCTAAGCCGCTATGAAATTAAAAGCATGTGAGCTACGCACAAAGTTATTAATGTACGATAAACAATCCTTAGCTTACCATTTACTTGTTCTATTAACCGAGAGAAAATTGAAGGCGAATATGGTAACCGCGAATATTGTTGTTCGAGGTTGCTCATATATTAATATTACGTGCAAATGTGTATGATTTGTCATAAAGGAAGTGGCATCATGTTCATCATAGTGTAACTATGTACGTTGAGAAAACAACAAGAATTAACAACATGTTCTTTTTAAAGGAATCATAAATGAGTTATTGACAGAATTGGTTGAGATGGCATAGTAGCTTTGTAGAATGTAAGCTCATCATACGGGAGAGATTTGATGTTGAATTATTTTGTTTCAGGTTCAGCGGTCCAAGTCTAATAACCACAAAGAAATGCTTACAAGCTGTCGCAGGGTTGCCAACTATTGCGTTAAACACTGGCGCCAGAAAGCCTTACAAGTTAGAAATACTACTGTACCTCATTAGTTAATCAATTGAATTCATATTTTATTTATTATTGTTCCTATTATTGTTAGTATCAAATAAAATCAAGCATATTTCAATAAATTTTGAAATTATTTGAGGTTTTTTTTTTAAGTACAGAAAAGTAATTGCAATAAAAAAAGAATAAATAATAATTAAAAAGATAATAATGATAAAATAAAAAATAGAAGAGAAAATAACGAGATAAAAAATAATATAAACTAATCACCAGGTAATACAGAATATTGATTTGACATAAAGAGAATTTGAACGTTAAGTTGCGTATAAATGTGGTCGTCAATCGCTAAAAACAGCGAATTTATGTTTCAGATATTTAAAAATATCACTGTCGATTAATGATAAGTTTTGTTGTACAGCGAGTTCATAAAATAATGCCCTAGTTTCAAAAATCTGTAACTTCGTCTTCTGTAAACTTAGCGGGAAAAAGTTGGGTTCTAATGAAAGAGGAGGTTCTATAGTTTTATTTGGTTACCGAGAGATCGCTTCATTGGTAACCTTGACGATGTTTTATCAGTCGATGGATCTACGTTTGATGAATCGACGTTTCATTTATCAAGAAAAGTGAATCGTCACAGTGTTAGAATTTGGGGAAGTGAGAACCCTCAAGAATCACTCGAACACGAAAGGGATTCTCCGAAACTCAATGTTTTCTGTGCGATCTCCGCACATAAGGTGTATGGTCCTTATTTCTTTCAAGAGCCCACAGTTACAGGAGCAGCATACCTGCGAATGCTAGAAGACTGGTTATTCCCTCGAGTTGAACAAGAAGAACGCTAAGCAACGCTCATCTCTCACAAAAATCGTGCACCACCCCATGAGCTACAGCCGTTTGTACATTTCTCAATGAATCCCTCCCAGATCGATGGATAGATCGGAATGGGGCTCAGGACCTGGCACTTCATCTATGGCCACCCAGATCACCTGATAATGACGCCATGTGATTATTTTTTATGGGGGTACATCAAAGATAAGGTGTATGTACCACCCCTACCCACAAATTTGGACGATCTTCGCTAATGGGGGTCTGGGACGAGCTTATTTACCTCATTGACGTCGTTCATGTTGCTGGAGGTGGACATATCGAACATTTATAGGTATAGAAAAAAACTACGGATTACAATATTTCATTTGAGGCCTATTTCATTTCTATAACTTCAATATTTCCAGAAATACAGATTTTTGAAACTAGGGCATTCTTTTATGAACACCCTGTATAATTGGCAATGTGTGTGTTTTTTTTCTTTTTCAATTTTACCGACTTGATACAAGCGCTCCAATGTCTTGAAACCATGGGGATAAAAAATAACTAAAATTGTGGGTAATCATAGGTATGTGAAGAGCTGGTTATGGAATTGGAATCATGGAGCTACATATGGGAGCCCAATGAGTCTTGGTGAGGCTGTTGGGAAGATTAACGTACCTATGTAGACTAATAAAGGTAAATAGATAGTTGTTAGTAGGGCATTACCTGTCTTCCGAGAAATGCCTTCAGAAACTTCACGTAACTTGACGGGTCAGTATACTCCCTGCCTCTTCAAGAGGTTCGTTATCAGTGCGTGTTCTGACAGTTCTCGAACTCATCAGAACTGGGACGGGAAATCCCAGGGTGTTCCAGAACGTGGAACTGCGTTCTGCACTGCGAAAATTTTCAGAACTTGGGAGTGTGTGAACCTGCGTTGTTGTTTGTAACCTCACTCAACTCGTGTTACCTTCTGGTGCTCCTTTTCAGAATATTTTTAGTGCCCGTGAATATTTGTATTACGTATGCCCTTGAATATTACTCAACTATCACCCCACAACAATAAAAAATAAAATAAATAAAATAAAATCCCACAATGGGATTTACTTGAAAAAAGTTGAGTTTCGTGAATGCAGACGAGATCCAACTATAACTTCAATCTCGTCCTAATAGTCTACAAACCATGAAACACCATCGTCAAAACTATCGCTTTCCGAACTTGGCGAGGTAGTTGACATTTCGATCATAGAATAGGTACTTATACTAACGTATAGAGACTAAAGTATGATTAAGTATGATTTCGATGAAGAAGAAGAGATTTGTTTACTCTACAAGGTCCAAATTGTGAAATGCGTATGTGTTAACTACGTCCTTGCGTTCAAGTTCTGACAGTTCCGGAAAAAAAAAAAAAAAAAAAACGGGTACTTTCCGAACTGGGTTTGCAAAACACTGCGAACGCAGAAATCGTTGTTCTTGGCGTTCCGGAACTGGGCGTTTTGGCATTGCAAATGAAAGAACTCGACTGCGCTTGCCCAGAACTGGCAGAACGCACACTGAGAACGAAGCTAGAGAAACCCCCTGGAAGCGTTATTGCAGATCCATAACTAGCTTGACTGTTGAGGCCCCAGTAGAATATAACCTACTGCAAAAGCCTTTGGCCACCTTCTACAGTCAGGTATAGTGTAATGCAGAAGCGTTTGGCCCTTGCAGGAGATATCAATAATTTAATTCGAAGAATTGAACCTCCGCACAATAGTACAGTATGGATAATGAGTGTTGGTTGGTTGTTGCCGTACATGGTTGTGGTTGATTCCAATATAAGCTGTACTTACTAGTTGTCCACAACCAATCGGCGCCCGATCCTTACACCACATCATCTACATTATTTACTTTATTCCATTCACTACAACCATGTTATTGATTGATTGATTTTTTCCCTTTGAAATGCCGATTTCTAATCGAGAACAAATTAGTTTTCCACTTCTCGATTTGACAATTTTTCACGAGCTTTTGGGATCAAATAAATTCCCATATCATGACAATTACCAAGCAGCTAAGTTTAATCCCCATCAGCTTGTACCTTATCAATATTTACGCCTAAATAAACTGTCCGAAATTGAACTTTATAGGTAAGTAGCAAAAAGAGTACCTAATTAAAAATATTTGAAACTTAGTATTTTTGCTCATGAAAGTTCCATAATTGTTTGAATATTTATCCTATAATTACTGTCTATAATTGAATGAATATAAAACATTTTTAAGAACCTTATTTATATTTGGTATTCAGTCCCAACGAAACATGAAAGAGACCTTATGGCGTGCTAAACGACTAACAAGAGAGATGCAAATGTACTGGAAACGGTATGAGAGGGTCGAACGAGAGACCAGAAGGAGAATGGAGAAGGAAGCGGAAGAACAACGGAAAATGGACGTAGAGCTAATGGAGGTGAGCAATTCAAGATATACCTACGTGGTGTTCCTTAATTTCCTTGACGAATTTTCACTTAAAAGACCTGGAATTATTTTTAGGCCAAAAGACAGCAACGAAAATTGAATTTTTTAATCACTCAAACGGAGCTGTATGCTCATTTCATGTCTCGTAAACTCGGGGAAGGCAGTGCTGAAGAACAGTTAAGGATATTGAATCAGCTAGATGAAGAGGCTAACCCTAGACTCAGCTGCATCGATGACTACGACTGGTAAGTTATGACCTACATCATCATTTTTTCCCTTAGAGGTCGACAGGGTTTATTATGGTTCTCGACTATGCTCCTCAGCATACTATTTCCAACTTGAGGGATAAGTAACACACTCGAATCCACTAATCATAAATTAGGCATAGCGATAGTCACTATGAGTGTTCACCTCTTCACTTTGCACAGGATCAGTTTTCATTGTAAAGAATCCGTGTGACTAAATCAATGTTTCTTATTGCATCAATCATTTTGAAAACTTTTGATACAATAATCAATTAGGTATAATGTCAAGTCTTGGTTTCATGGACTATAAGTGGGAAAAACCAACCAACCAAAGTTCTTATTGTCAAGGTTTCATGCTTCTGAGAAGAGTGCTGTTTGTTGTGTGACAGGAGGCTATGGACACTATCAACTTCACAATGGTGTAACTTTTTTGTTTATCCATATTTTTTCAAAATTCTTTCAATGTTTTATTCCCAATAATATACAGGTTTATTAAATATCAAAACTGAAAAACGACCGAAAACAATATTTTTTAATCCTCCATGGGTGGACATTCTCCCCTTAAGTGGGGAGTGATACTCTCAAATGTTGAAGAATATTTCCCACAATTCATATTGCTCGTTGACCGATAGAAGCGCGTAGATCAGAGACCATTTGGTATCTTGAAGGTCTGAAGCAGAGTTTCCAAGGTCCATTCCTTAGGAGCGTTTGAGCTTGAACTTGGGGTGGTTGGGACAATTTGTGTCGTCAAAAAAGGTAAGTGTAGCTGCTGTGATACATGATCAGAAAGATGATAGGAGTGTCTGGAAACCGAGACCCAGAAACGCCGCCAGCGCGTTCTGTCGAGAGGTTTTGCTACATTTTACAGCGTACCTATCTACCTACTATCTCCTTTTCGTTATCATCTTGCATTCACAGTCTCCTTGTGACATTTTGATGTACAGTCTTGTGATATTTTTAGTTTTAGTTATTATGTTCCTATCGAAGTTATCAAGTTAGAAAGTTGTTAAAAACATCGTGAACCGTGATCAGTTTAGGGATAACAGTAATAGTTAATCTCCGTGATGGAATTTGCGGGATCAGATGCTGCTTGCATGGATGAACGGCAACAGACCTTTGTTTGTGGTTATTGCAGCGTTTTATTGAATGACCTCGTTCGACTGTGCCATCTTAGCAAAAACAAATTGAAGTGCTTTCATTGCAATTTCACTACCAATTACAAATGCAAACTGTCTGAACTTGTCAAGAGGCATTTCAACGTCAAAAAAAGCTTACCACAAAGAGTATTCTTGCATATTGTGTTCAAACAATGAATTTCTGTGTCATGAGAGACAGCGCATGTTCATCACTATAGTGAAAAACATGAGGTTTGTTCGAGGTGTCCACTAAACTTGCTTAGAGCTCCCCCGCGCAAGCGCATTGAGCAAGGTGGCCATCTATCTCCATCACAGAGGTTAAATATTACTGTTATACCTAAACTGATCACAGTTCACGATGTTTTTAACAACTTTCTAACTTAATAACTTCGATAGGAACATAATAACTAAAACTAAAAATATTACAAGGCTGTTGTACTTCAAAATGTCACAAGGAGACTGAGAGTTCAAGATGATCACAAAACGGAGATAGTAGGTAGGTAGGTACGCTGTAAGAGGTAGTTGCAAAAACTCTTGACAGAATGCGCTGGCGGCGTTTCTGGGTCTCGGTTTCGAGATATCCTAAACATGATTTTTAACTATAAGAGGCGAGATATCTGATGGGCCATTGGTAAAGACGTACGGCAGAGAGCGAATGAATCGAGTAGCGATAGTAGATCCTTTTGTTCTTGGAGTCTGTCCTGAGGTTAACATAAAGTCTCCAGACAAGTAAAGCCACTCCGATCACCGATTGCTCTGCCTAGGATCTCGTCAAGGATTACCGTGAAGGAATCAAATGCAGAATTGCACGGGCGATAAATAGAGCAGATTATAGTGGGGGCATGGGATATTTGCTCTCAACGGCAGAGCAGAACGGCATTTGAGAATGTGCTCAACAGATAGATTTTTGAGGTCAGATCCTACTGTTGTAGATAGGTTTTTTTGTTTAATTAATAAATAAACGCTTTATTGCCTTGTCTTTCCCATTTTAATGCTTGTATAGTCTGCAATGTTCAACTGATCTGGTTTTCCAGTGAAGCAGAAAAAGAAAAAATCAGGATACGAGTTGAAAATGCATTCAGCGCAGAAGAAGAAAGAACAAGAGAATTTGGCGGGGTTCCTAATCCTACTTTCTCGAATGCAGAGAAGGATTTACCTCAGCCTGATATATTTCGTGGAATCTTGAAAGGATACCAGATTAAGGGGATGACTTGGCTGGTAAATCTCTATGACCAGGTTGGTTGTTTTTCTATCAGGCGAATTTCAATTTTAAATAATTATGAAGACTCATTCCGTGACCTAGTCATGGGAATTAATTTACAATAGGTACACAAGTAATTACATTTTTCATTCGATTTATTGATTTGTTTTTTGTTTCATTCCAGGGCATAAATGGAATCCTAGCGGATGAGATGGGTTTAGGAAAAACTGTACAGTCCATTGCATTTTTGTGCCACATTGCTGAAAAATATTGTTAGTTAATCAATTGGAAATAATAATAGATTTTTAATAATGTTATAAGCATATTTTATTCGTGTAAAATTATCTTACAGCTGTTTGGGGACCCTTTCTTATAATATCTCCTGCATCCACTCTTCATAATTGGCAACAAGAAATGCAGAGATTCGTCCCTGACTTCAAAGTGGTACCCTACTGGGGAAACCAACAGGTATTACTGTGACTCTGTAATAGTACTTGACATGTGTTTTTCACCTCTTCAGCTATAAATAAACAAGTTGTGCTCGTTTGGGTTACAGGAGAGGAAGATATTGAGGCAGTTTTGGGATTTGAAGGGAATTCACACAAAAGAAGCTAGCTTCCATGTCGTCATCACCAGCTATCAATTAGTGATATCAGATATCAAGTATTTCAACCGTATCAAGTGGCAGTACCTGATTTTGGACGAAGCTCAGGCCATAAAAAGTACTACTAGGTAATTATATTTGAACGAGTGTTTGCTAAAACGAAATACTGTAGGATGGCGAACCCGTACTGGGGGTGTCTCCGGGAATACATGGGTGTCATGCGTGTGGACCCAGGCCCAGGGGTAACCGTGGCCTCCCTACATGTGCTGCAATCAACCGGCGGTTTTATAAAATTCATAACATCGATTTTGGTCATGGTGAGGTATTGCAGCTGAAACCCTTCTCCTAATAGGATCGGGAATTGGTTTTAGTTGCCTTTATAAGGGGTGCTGGAATATGAAACTCTTCATGATCAAGATTCTCATGGGGTAGGAAGAATAATTTTTTCAGCGCACGTTTGATAGGATGCAAAGTTCCTTACAGCAGTCCTGTTCTTTCCCAGTAACCACCTGTTACAAGTCGTACTCATCACACGCCTAATAACATAGATGCTATAAGACAGGCGTGATTATTAACTCCTTGCACCATGCCAGAAAGCACTCCCATAGACTTGTCGTGTTAGTTCAAAAGGAGAATACTTCATTGAGACCTAAATTTACACCATTTCAAGATTCAGTTTCCCCAACAACTTGAGGCTCAGAATGCAGCAAAAAAAGAACGTCTTAGACCACAATTAAAAAAAAAATAGAGAAGATCCAATGATTTTTTTTTTTAAATGAGTGGTGCTCATTTTCACCTGACAGGATATGATAAACAGCAGAACCTTCAATTCCAAAAATGGTTCAATGTTCCGGCTGCGACCACCTTATCTCGAATGCTTGTCAAGAATACCCGACGCCAATGTTATATGCTTGTCAGAAGACCTACCTCCATAGCCATTGGAAACAAAATACACAGTTACTTGAGGAGTGATACCAATCAAAAATTTTACAGTATTGTGGTGTTTGTACTGTGATCAATTAGGAGTGATGTGGTTCTCGCTAGTCAAGTGTTATTGAGCCATACGTCCTTCAGAGAGCAGCCAAGCTATTACGATCATTAAGTTGAAAATTTGAATGCAAATAGAGTTTTCCATAAAAAATAATTAAGTTACGATTTAATTCAAAAAACATATGTTTTTAGGCTCCACCCAGAACCCATTACCAATGCATACAAATGTGAGGCTATCAAGAGTGCGATAAAGAGAATAATAGAGGCTACTGCCACTAATGACCCTTCCGGTTGAGACGCGGCTTAAATTTAATCTAAAAAAAAGAGGCTACTAGTATACTATAGTATTTATACTATATATTTTAAATTAATATTTATGTATTTGTAAGGATCATCTAGTCGTAATTTAGTTTTTATTACAGAGTATTTTTATCTGCTGTAGGGGTTACAAAGCGGTCATTGCTGTATCCCTTGAGGCAGAGTGCAGCGATGCCTCGTTTTGAGGGTTATTATTATTATTATTTCTCCCCCTCCGATCTGCCAGTGGAGTCCATGATGGCAATCCGTTTAGTGACGGACGTCAGCATGGCTCCCCTTAGAATCATGCCCGTTGCCGTGTCCTTTTGACACCCCCCTTTTTGATTGCCACTAATGACCCTTCTGGTTGAGACGCCTTAAATTCTAAAAAAAAAAAAAAAAAAGTTATAGGTGCCGCTAATTACCCTTTTGGTTGAGGTGAGGCTTGAATCATTAATTGAAAAAATAGAAGCTATGTTGGTTAAACTCAGTCGCTTATACGGCTGCTCTTGTTTCAAATACCTTGTTGTGGCTATCGCTCTAATCCATTATTTCCTTGGGGTAAACAGGTTTGATAATTTTGTGCATAATTCAGTTCATGTGGATCTTCTCCTTGAGTCAGGTTATTTCATCACATTGATCCAATTATAATTATTTTCTTAGGTTGCTGTACGAGGGCTGTCTGAAAAGTTCGTATAAATATTTTCTGTAGGGGGAAGAGCACCCGACCGGTTTCTCCTCTCTAGACAACCCACAGAATGTTCAGTGTGACTTGACGTGGGGTACACTACATGTCCCGCTGTGCACACCCCTACCGAGCGGAGTTGTAACTACGTTCCCCATAGTCTTTTCGCACGAATATGTAGGTTCCGTTGAATGAATTGGCGTCTAAATTTTCATTAATCTATGTTCGCTGCTAAAATATAGATTAGGTGGACAAATAGATCAGAATGATTTGTATAGCTTGGTGGTCTGGATGCTCGCAAGTTCGCATCTCAAAAATACATAACATCAAGTATTCAATCCCTTAGTAAAATGCAGATTAGTTAGACAAATAGATCTAAATGATGTTTTAAAGTATGATTTAAAACATTTAAAATAATGCTTTAAAAATATGTTTCGGAGGTTGAATTAGAATGCAAATGAATTTTGTTCCTAGCTGACGATCGAACTAAGTAGGGTCCCTCACCCTAGAAGTCCTATATGATATCCACTACACCATGGGTGACAGTAACAACCAAGGAATAATTATAGAACTTACTACCCGTAAGGGAGCTTATTTCCATTGCCAGTTGTGGCTAGTTCGAATTCAGGTCGGCATGGGTGCGCACAGCGGGACATGTTGTGTCTAGTTTCTGTGTGAGCCCAGCAGCTCTTGGAGAACTTTTGAGTCTTGAACGATTATTTGAACCTAACCTACTTTTTACCTGCTGTCGGAAGGAAAGTGGAATGTTGTAAAGACTGGTAGGAAGCTAAAGAGGGTGGCGACTTTTCGGACTGCGTCATCTGTGATGTGCCTTGGTTCCTCGTTAAATTCGTTCAAGACTCAAACGTTCTCCAATAGCTGCTGGGCTCACACCGAACATTCTATGGGTTGTCTAGAGAGGAGAAACTGGTCAGGTGCTCTTCCCCTAGCCCTCAGGTCCCTACAGAAAATACACAAACTTTCCAGACAGACCTCGTATATCACGATAGAAATACAACTACTCACATTATACAATTTTGTCATGCCACTTCAAAAATTAATTGAGATAAATTATCGTATTTATGCATATGTGTTTAATGTCCTTTTTATTGTTATAGCATGAGATGGAAACTTCTTCTAGGCTTCAACTGCCGTAATAGATTGCTTCTGTCTGGAACTCCCATTCAAAATAGTATGGCCGAGTTGTGGGCGCTTCTTCATTTCATCATGCCATCGATGTTTGATTCCCACGATGAGTTCAACGAGTGGTTCTCCAAAGACATTGAGAGCCATGCAGAACATAAAACTAGTATTGATGAAAGTAAGACATCGTTGATTGAAACACTTGATGAATCTTATGATTTCGCCATGTCGCATTTTTTGCATAATCACATGTTTGCTGGAAGATGTGGCACTTGCGCTCAATTACTGAAAACGAATGAGCATACAAACAACTATGCCAGCCAAAATGACTCCCACGAGGCTACGACCACGAGTCTCATTTCCCTTTGTCGCAATTGCAGCAACAATTTGTAGATATGGCAGGCCATAGCATACTTCTTATAGTATGGTATAGCATCCCCGGAGACGGTTAAAAAATATATGGAGTGAATTCTAAAAATGAAATCAAATGACACACTTGCTCAATAGTTTTCTTCTTCACTCTTTTGAGCTATTGATTGTACTAACACTCTCGAATTTTTCTTTGACGTTGTGATTCAGCTATATCAGTTGTTTCATCTCGAGCCTCAACTTGTATGTTTTATTAATGTAGGTATGTATATTATATGCATTTTTTCCATGTTACAGAACACTTGTCCAGGCTTCATATGATTTTGAAACCATTCATGCTACGTCGAGTAAAGACTGATGTTGAGAACGAACTCTCTGACAAAATAGAAATAATGGTGTACTGTCCTCTCACTACTAGGCAGAAAATGTTATATTCAGGTACATAGACTTATTTATATTCCTAAAATTATGGTGGTTATCGCAGAATAATATTTCCTACATTTACTTTCCTGGTTCGATTAAAACATACGTAAACTTCTACTGGTTTAAGACTTATAAAAATGAATTGGCTGACAGGTCACCCAAAAATGTGTTAAGTGAAGTGATCAAAAATGCTATCGCGCAACTAGAATTTATTGTCGCTTTTCTTGTGATGCTGATTTGATTTGTGTGATAGCCATAGAATCTAAAGCACCCAGACACCTTGAATATCAGAGACCATTTTCTAATTTCATCTCACGAAAATTCTTTTTGGGACTGGCAAGAATGTTTTAAATACACTTGTGATATAAATTAATCATTGAAAACGGCTCGTAGGTAGAATTATGAAAAAATTGATATTTTTGAAGTTTCAAATTTAAATGAAACTAGAGAATCTGCTGAACAAAATGATATAGTTCATCATTTTTTTAAATGTCAAAAAAAGTTTAAAGTTATAAAAACTAAAAACGTGTTCAAAGATCAAGAATAACTTGAAATTTCCTATAAAAAAACTGAATTGGAATTGTCCGTCCTGGAACTCAACATCCTGAAAAGGATGACAGGTCGGAATACACGAATTTTGTCCTGATGGGAAAGCCGGACTCGTGGAAACCGAATTACTGCAGGACCCACGTCGTGTAGGGATTCCTGATCTGTAGATAAAAGTTAGCCTGATGCAACTCGTAACAAAGTATCGCTAGAAAGTCTTCCACTCGTAAAAACTCCAAAAATACAGTCCAGACTCACTAATTTTTGCAAGAAAATATTGAAAACGAAGTAAAACCACGGTTATGCGCAACAGGGTAGAACGAGAAGTGAGATGGCGGCGCTCGGGAGAGCCGGACTCAAGGCAGCACAGGGGGGCCAACAAAACAGAACGAATACTCCGTTTTTGTTTGGAAAAACCATACCTTTGCGGGGTTTTTCAAATTATTTCTTTGAAATTTTCCTTAATACAGTGAGAACATGAGAGCTACATAATTGAATAGTCTTCTACAAAGACCTTACTATAATTGGTTGTTAGGCTGCTCTGTTTCTGTCTGTATGGATCAGATAATAACCTTCTTCTTCTTCCAATATTACAGTCTCATTTTTGCCTCTGTTCCTGATGGCAACATGAGAGAGTTGATTAGTTTACTTCGGAGTTGCCATGGTGCGTTTGTTAGGCATTATCTCAAAACAACGTTTTTCCACCTATTAGTGGAAAATAAAATAAATATAATCGGTTCACTGAACATATTGACTTTTTTTTTAAATAAGTTAGACTTGAATCAAGTCCGTAAATGAATCCTCAAATTTTCTGAAGAATTGTATGTGATTTTCAAAAAAAATGTTTCACAGAAATTCTCAGAGAAATTGGAATATTATCGTTTTGTTTGCTCTGACACGTTTGTAGAGGACAAGAAGCTGAATAAAATGAAACTAGAATGAATAAAATGGGTTGCATAGTTTGTTCAAATGTGCCCAAAACCCGTAGGTTTTTACCCCAACCTACGTGGCCCCTTAAAATATACACTTAATTTTATTTTACAGGAAATATATACAAACAATCAATTTAAAAAGGCTAAAACCTTATATAACTTTTCCAAATTAAAATAAACATTTTCCAAACAGCTGAAACATTTTCCAAATGAAAATATAGATCCAAATTTCAACGGTGGCGTCCATGGATCGAGTTAGTAGATCCACTGTGAAGTGGCAGGTGGCACTCCTTAGCCATGCAAGGCAAGCACCTATGGGAGGAGACCCTACAAAAAATCACTGGTCCTCCAGGTTGGGGGTTAAGCGTGGGTCCTGTAACCCAACCTTGTAAAAAGCACCACTTACTACGAATTCCAAAAAGAAAAAAGCCGGTCTGATCTGACAGATAAGACACAACGTCTGCCTGATTGACTTTCGTCTTCGTCTTTTCAGTGGATCTACTAACTCGATCCATGGACGTCACCGTTGAAATTTGGATCTATTTGGAAAATTTATATTTTCATTTGGAAAATGTTTCAATCTATTTGGAAAATGTTTCATTGTGTCATTCAATTTGAAAATGTTTCAATCTATTTGGAAAATGTTTCAATCTATTTGGAAAATGTGTCATTCAATTTGGAAAATGTTTCAGCTATTTGGAAAATAATTATTTTAATTTGGAAAAGCTATAAATGCATCTATACAAAAATTCTTTCAAGTTTCGATTAAAATGTGTTCTGAAAGCCGGTTTTTATCCAAAATCAATCCTTTTTAAAATTATTTTGCAGCTTTGAAGAAGAAAATTAAAATTGAAGATTTGCTCCATTCGTCTGGTGCTGCTTATCCATCCGGTTCTGCAGCCTCTGCTCAAAGCATCACATCAAGTTTGATGAATTTGGTTATGCAGTTTCGTAAGGTATGCCTTGTAATGTATTCAATTTTCTTACGTGGCTCGAACAGTATAATTACCAATGATTCCTTCTATAAATAAAACCATATCAATAAATCTAGGATGTTTAGATAAGACAAATATAAGATATACATATATAACATGGTATGATAAGAAATCCTAAGGGGAGACTGGACATGAGCCTTTTCAGGCAAGACTTGTCATTGGTCCTCCTGACTGTGTCGGGCACCCCTTTGAGTATAAATAATGTGGAGAGATATTAGTGTTAGTTGAGTCGTCAAACCATAGGTGCCGCTTTTGTCACGATGGACCACATAAAATACGTGACTTTCAAGATGGCTGTACACCAACCAGCTGATGCCATATGAGATGTTAGTCGTTAATACTGTATTCTGTGGTACCTATTATAGTTATCACTGATTCGTATTCGAATGTACTTACTCAGATTGTTCGATGCAGGATGTTTTGTGATTTAATTTTTAACTAATATCTACTTCATGTATTGCCTTATAAGAGCATGCGCTTGGCAGGAAGTGTAATTTTCGTGTTCCAGCATGACACCAGCAGCACGTATATAATATGCACGTAAATAAGAGCAATAGCCCTCCATATTATTTATACTCGAAGGGGCTCTCACAGTTTAATTGTATTGAACATTTAATGTTTTTGTTCAAAGGTGTGTAATCACCCTGAACTGTTTGAGAGGAGAGAGCCGAAATCACCATTTTCAGTCAAAGCAGAAGACTACTTCCTTCCCAAGTTGATCACTGATGAAGGAACTCCGAGCAGCATGTTGGCTTCAAAGGCTCATATCATGTTCAATCTTCTGAGTATTTTCAAAGAATATAATATCCATCAATCGCTCAAAGGTAATGATTATATAGTAGGTACTTAAATTTTAGGTAGACCCAACTCAACTAATCCGTGGTTCTGTATCCTGATGAACATTTTCATATTGGGGCTCCGAACTAACATGATCTGGGAACATCTGTATCTATCTGTATAGGAACATGGTTGTTGGCATGTCTTGTAGTTGATACCTACCTTGTGTCACCCTTTTGCTCTACCATTCGTTCCCTGCACTCTCATCCGCATCAATACTGGTCAAGAATGAGCATTAAATTAGTAAAAAATAAATTATTCAACAAAAAACTGGATACAAAAATATATAGGTAGGAAGGTACTTACTGCCAGGGCCGTCGCGTGGGTGGGGCAATCGCCCAGGGCGCGTTATAGACATATAAGTATTATAAACAGTGTTTATAGCGTGTTATAAACATATAACGGGTATAGCGCGTTATAAACATTGTTTACATCGACTACTTTTTTTTTTTTTACTCAGCAGTATTTTTTTTTTTTTTTTTTTTCTTAAACTCTTCTCTATCAACTCTTCTCTAAACTGCTCAAGAGTTAACTAACTCATTTTAAATTAATTTAACCTGATAGCTACTGAGCGATCGCGCGCCCGTCTCCCGCTGCAGCCGCTGCGGCCCACCCTCCAGCCCAAGCTTTTTCAGCCTTTTCCCGACGGTTTCGCGCTGCGTTCTCCCCTCCATTTTCGCCAATCCCGTCATACTTCATATTAAATTTAGACGTGCAAATTGTTCACGTGATGTTTTTCTTTGAAATAAAAGTTTTTTGTTGTTATGTGGATTAAGTTTCATCATAACTCATAACCAAACATTGTCTTTTTTGTTTATATATTTCTATTTTCAACATCTGAATATAGTCATTAAGATTACGATTCAGCTGCTTATGAATAAACGGAATGCACTATAGTTGTTCATTGTTTATGCAAAGGAGAATAAGTGTGTTTCCCATCCCTATTTCTCATTTCTTTCTGATTTCTGATTTTTACTTTCTGATCTTTCTGCGATCTTCCGAGTGACACTAAAACTAACAAGGCCGATTATGACGTCAACGCTGTCTCTCGGATACCCAAGTAAACACTATCTAAAAAATAAGTTCATTAGCCTCGCAGATAGATGGCAGACGAGTTCAGATCGCGTGATGGTGCGGCTCGCGCGTAAACACAGTCTTGGGACCAGGGGCTGTATTGGAGTTTTGCGCTTAAACACGGGCCTGGTAGGACGGCGACGCTGTTGTTTTGCGCTTAAACACGACTGTGGGAGCGATCAGGTTAAAATTAAACATCTTGTTCATCAGAGCCGCCAACTTAGGATGCCTACGTTTTCTCTAGATCTCCAGCACAACCAGTCTCCATACGGAACATTCTGCCTCCCTGCTGCCCTCTACCTCTAGCTTCTCATGTTCGGAGCCCCATTATTTCAAATTCATAATTTCTGTGCTAATGCGCAGCATGTTTCGATACAATCATTGCTTTCAACACTTGTGTTAACAACTTAGAGTGAGGCTATTATTGAGGTATATATATTATGACGTAGTTATAATATTAAGTAACTTCGAGTGGGGCTTCAATTTTTCCTTTTGTATTTTGATGATTGAATATTCATTATATTGATACAATCTTTTTCTTCAGATGATGAATCCTCTCCATTTGCATTCTCTCGGTTAATTGGTCTCTCCTGTTCTGAACTGCACAAGATATTTTTTGGTGATCTCCTTTTCAGGTGAGATATCAACAATTGACTAAGACTCCTAATAAGACTTATGGGAATTATTGCATGTATATAATTTCTTTATTTGGTTGCCCAATCTTGTTGTTTTGAGCAAAACACTATTGGGGGTTCTGAAAACAATGTACGTAAATCTGCAAGTGGAAGAAAGTGGGATGAAACTCTCTGGAACAGAGCGGGGGGTGGGTTGGGAGCTTCTGTAAGGCTACTTTTAGAACCCTTGCGGATTCAACCAATTTTAGTGGATTGTGGAGGACAAGCTAGGAGCTATTTGACTGTTTCTGGTTGTTGTATGTTACTGCCAGATCAGCTGAGGGCGATAAAACATTATATTTCTGACAAGTACAAACCCTCAGGATGGCTCTCGATAATTCCCCTCAGGAAGCATAAATTTGGTTTATCTAAATGTGAGTTCTACGATGCAGTGGCAATGCGGTATAAGAGGACACCCATTGAGATGGATGGCGTTATTTGACACCCGTGTCGTTGACACTTACACTCCCTCATATGTTTCCCGCTCAGTCCTCTCATTCCTGACAGCAGTAGTACAGGGAAAAAGGTTAAATACTTGGATGAATGTGAAACACGACATGCTTCGTTCACGCCTTTGGTAAGTTCAGTGGATGCTGTATTCGCCCCTCAGATGGCCGGGTTTGTGAGTGTTGGCTGAGTGGCTACAAGAAGTCTGGATGCGTCCTCAGAGTGCCGTTAAAGGATACCTAAGGGCCTGCATTGCCTTTGCGGTAATTCGAGCCTCTAGTATGTGCCTGAGGGGCACACGCAAAACATAGAGAGCAGCCGAAGATTCGCTAGAGTTTGGAGATGGGGCCGCCTTGCCTTTGGCGTAATAGAAAGAGGAACGTCGTCTTGCCAGAAGCATAACCTTTTTTAGGAGGAAAAGGTTTGCAGCGAGTGTAATTACCTATTCCCATTCCTTCCTACTATAAATCCAAACAGCCTGCCCCCCCTGTAGGTAGGGTGATTTTCCTATTATCATTCCATTGTTTTAACTAAGTAAGTACCTGATATTTCCTACAAATAAATGAATAATAGTGGTAAAGGCTCATTGTAATTTATGTGGTTTACCTTTGCGTTTAAGTGGATTCCATGACAGAAGTATGGATATGTATGGTAAAAACTGAATATTACTACACTACACTCTTCCTATTGATCTTCAATAATTACTGATTTAAAACCAAAACATATAAGTTATAGTGATGTTTCCTTCGCGTGCTTATTTCATGCCACAAATTTCTATTTTACTGTAAAAACTACTCAATGTGTTACATTTTTCAGATGGTTACACATCATGTCTACTCTGGATTCAGGAAGCTGTCCAGCTAAGTTTACGGTGATGGTCCAGAGAAAAGAAGTCGATAAAAGATTGATTTTTACTTCTCGCCTGGGTCGAGTGTACACGCACACCAGAGTAGAAATCCATTCTGTCCCTGAGACGCTCGCGCATCGAATTCTTAGATCACGGAAAGTCGCAGCTTCTTCCGAGGTAATATTGCCAGTGGCGTAGTGTGGTCTCCCAACCTGGGTATTGACAAAAAGCTGGACATGTAGACACTCATCAAACAACTCTCCTTCTTTCTCTTTCAGCTTCCTTGATCCCAAGGGCTGGCGTTGGGTAAATGTGGGCGTCCTCCCCATTTCTCTTATCTATTTTTATTTTATTTATTCATTTATTTTAATTATTTCTCTTATTTATTCATTTTTATTATTCTTGTTTTGGTACTTTAGTGGTGTGCCCCCTCTGCTTTTGATGAAATTTTTCTATATATATATCTATATATATATATATATATATATATATATATATATATAAATTGAGTGTTATTCTATACGATAACTCTTCTTAGGATGGAGATAAAAATCCTGTTCTTGCGCTAAAAAATCAAGCTTTTCAAATGGAAGAATGAGTTTGTTGCCCAGCTTATTTTGGCACATTAAATTGGTCAAATTTCAAAAATGTGCTTACAAAAATCACAAAAAACTGCTAAAACCGGTCAAAAATTGTTAAATTTCAAATTTTTAGCAGAGTTTCAGTTGAAACAAAATTATTAACGATTCATGAGGACTTTTTTTGCCATTAAATCGGTTTTTGACCATTTCAGCAAATTTTAGTAGAAAATAAAGCTATTGCAAAGGAGAAATTTCTTCCTTGAAATCCGTTTTGAGGCATTCTGAAACGAATCCTAGAGTTTTTTAACACTTTTTCATACGTGTGTGTGTGTGTGTGTGGCCCGGGTTGTGGTGCGGGAAAAGCGCCACAGAGTTGCTCGAGTTGGGCATCTCGGTGGGAGTGCCCCCTGGTATCACCACCCGCGTCCTGAGGGGTTCGCACTTGAACTGGTGGTCATTCTATAGGGGCAGTTCCTTTCATCCCATTCTTCCTCCTCATCCTTCTGCAACTTCCCTTATCGCTAGAGCCGGCATCAAGTAAACATGGGCGCTCTCCCCACTTTTTTATTTATTTATTTTCTCAAAATAATGGTGTGCAAAATGTACTCCAAAAATCACTAAAAATGGCTAAAAATAGTTGAATTCATATTTTTTGGTAGAATATTGCACATAACAAAAAAATCGTCACGAAAAAAATTGTCCCAAGTGGCCACAACGATGATTATGACCATCAGAAATGACGTTGACCATTCATAGGTAAACACATGAAAATGTCCCAATGCGTTGCAGACTCGTATGCAAGCGTTAGGTTATACTTTCTTCCCTTCACCTCTTCAACGCTCAAATTTCCACAGCCCAATATTACATATATCAGTGATTCGATCCGATATCACTTCTTTTCTTTCAATACTGTAAAATATCGAAAGGCTGATATCGATTGAAATATCGAAAGTATCGAAAGGAAATACCGATATCAGTAAATATCGATAGTATCGGAACGTCACTACTAGTACTACGCCTCTAAATATTGTTATATGCTTAACTTATAATTTGGCCTTAAGTTTTTATGTTAGCAAGCGAGCTGTGTCCTAAATTGATCTTCCTATTGTTTTGTTCCAGAATGGCTTTGAAAATTTTCAGCTGGTACCTGAAATCGTACATATTCCTCGAAAACCGAGAGTTCTTGAGTGTGAACCCGTTGAGTTCCCAAATTTTTTAATCTCGTCAGTTATGAAGGTAGGTTATTTAAGGTGTTGTGCTTGATGTATGTATTGCAAGTTATCATAGGTTAAAACTACTACCCCCAAGCACCCATTCAATCAATTACTTCTTGGGGAAGCAGTGAAGAACCTCACATTACATATTTTTTAATATACTTGTTTCAGTTCATAATTGGGCCTCCATATTTGGAAAAATAGCGAAGTATAAATATTACTACCCTAATTTTGTCAAATAAGTTTGTTAGAAAAAAGAAAAGGGAAAAAATGCACAAAAATTGTCTCGTAAAAGTGAGGGTTCATACGAAACTACCACCGAGCGAATTTTTGTAAAAAATGAAGCTATTGCAATGGCTCCAAAAATTTTAAAATCATAATTTTCGATTGCTTTCTTAATTGAAATCCGTTTTGAGACATTCTGAACCGAATCCTTTCACATTTATATATATATATATATATATATATATATATATATATATATATATATATATATATATATATATATATATATATATATATATATATATATATATATATATATCCATATCCTTCCAGACGATAACTCTCCTTAGGATTGAGATAAAAATTCCTTTCTTGTGCCAAAAAATCAAGCTTTCCAAACGAAAGGACGAGTTCGTTGGCCAGCATTTTTGAGACATTAAATTGGACAAATTTCAAAAAAGTACTGAAAAAAAAAGTAAAAAACGACTAAAAATAGTTAAATTTATATTTTTTAGCATAATATTGCTCAAATGAAGTTTATTAACTATAAAATAGAACATTCAAAAATGTATGTACGTATGTACATGCAACAAATGCGTGTATGTGTGTATGCTGATATAATGTGTGATGTATTTCATTAAAATGTGCTAAAAAAAATCGATAAAAACTGCAAAAAGTTAAAAATTCAAAATCTCTTTAAGAATAGCAGATTATTATTGAAAACGAGTTTTTTGACCTAATATTGGTAGTTAACCATTTCTTTTCACTCAAAGTCCTCACTTTTCAATACAATTTAACGTAATATAGTACGATAATTTACGAAAATTCGCTCATACGATCATGCTGCATGAATGGAACTTTTGCGGTTTCATTTTATTTTAGCTTTTAACTTGGATATCTTTTAGAGCTGGGATCATCGCTGGATGTACAGCAATATAAAGGTAACTGAATTATTTATGTATCAAGAATGTTCTCATCCATAATGGTGTGACTATTCCAGATCGACACCTGTAGGTCCAGGGAAATGTACAGTTATAGCCGGTCTTGGGCGTGGAAAATGGACCGTCACAGAAAGTGTGAAAATCTGGAGGGTACCTACACTGTATGGTATGGCAGCCCGGAGATCGCTAAACTTATGAGCACCTCACGATTCAATCCCATATCGCCTGGAGGACTGTTGGCTTGTCGTCCTTCTGTCGGCTGGTCAAACATTGTTATTCCTAGTAAGTGAGATTATTAGGGTAAAGTATGAAGGAACTGATAATAGTCAATATAGATAACTTTGATTTATCTATGGAGCCAACAATTCTAACTTGGTGAATTTCATCTACAGACAAGCACACACTTGTCACTGATGCTGGTAAACTGACTGTTCTGGACTCTCTATTGACACGTTTGAAGCAGCAGGGCCATAGAGCTTTGATTTACTCTCAGATGACCAGGATGATCGACTTACTTGAGGCGAGGATGTATTTTATTTAAAGTATTGTATACACATATTTATGCAAAAAATTTTTTACTAGCATACATCGACCATTCAGTAGAGGATCTTCAGAAATCTATCTGATATTTCCTACTAAAATTTTTCTGATTTTGACATTCTACAGGAGTACATGTGGTTCAGAAAGCACACCTACATGCGATTGGACGGATCTTCCAAAATATCTGACCGACGAGACATGGTGGCAGATTTTCAAACAAGGTGTGTTAATCTTAGGTATGTAATAATCAACCAGTTGGACTGATATAATAATGGTGGCTAATCTTATTATTTACATTTCTCAGGGCAGATATTTTCGTTTTCCTGCTAAGCACCAGAGCAGGTGGTTTGGGCATCAACCTCACAGCTGCTGATACGGTGAGCTCTTCTAACAAAAATTTTCTTACATCTCATATTCGTAGTTCCTTATTTCCTTTACTTGAACTTTATGGTATGTTCAGGTAATCTTCTATGACAGCGATTGGAACCCCACTGTTGACCAGCAGGCAATGGACAGGGCCCACAGATTGGGTCAAACAAAGCAAGTCACGGTCTATAGACTTATATGCAAAGGAACCATAGAGGAAAGGATTCTTCAGCGTGCTCAGGAGAAAAGTGAGGTGAGTTCACTGTAATATTTTCTACATTTAACGTGGCTTATTGAATTGATTTATTTATTTTTATTGTTTTATATAACAATCATATTTATTGACCTAAAAATTTGGAGGTAAAGAAAATAAATGAGATGAAGTAACTCGTTAACATTGTTGAAGAATTTCACTGAAACAATCATTTCTGAAGTTGGGGAAGGGTAGCTCCATCGTCCGTGCCCATGCTCTCACCTTTCTCTGTGCTCCATGAAGAGACACAGCTTGGATGATGGCGGATCGCAATTTTATTTTTGTACATCCTAATACTTGGGAATAGGGTCACTTCCATTTTTCTGCGAGGGTGTATGCCATTCTTTTCAAAAAGGAGTTGAACTCTCGGTGTAGTGCTCCATCACTATGGGCAAGCGAGAGGTGAAAAACACCCTCAAAGGCCCTCTGAATCCTGGTCGTACTTTCTATGCTTCTCTCGAGCTGCAGTGTGTGATATTTGTGGCCAGTCCTGGGTGTAGTTAGACAGCACACATCAGTGGTGTCTGCCTTAATAACGTGGTTGTCAAATGCCCACTCTCCCAGACCCCTTCCACCTTGATGTTGCCAATCAGTACTCGATCTTCGTCGCTTGCATCTCTCAGCCCTGGCTCCATCGAGACACCACCACAAGCATGGGATCCCAACATTGCTAATGCATCACGAACCTCATCATGTCCTCTTTCCATTACGTATACTTTTTTGCAATTGAGGGCGTGTGAGACATTACAAATATCTCCGCAACCATCACAATTTTGTGGTAAGCCAAATGGAGTGTGCCCATACCGCAAGGATAAAGCATCCCGAAATTTTGTAGGTGATAAGTCATATCCATTTGTTGAGCAAGGGAGTATTGTGAGCCATTGTGACGCTCGTTCGCTAACCACTCAGCGAATCATTCTCTGTTTATGGGGATGCAGGGCGTCTACGACTTCATAAGATTGCATTTTTTCTGATTCATCCCGAATCCGTTTATTTTAGTGACGTACTGGGACTATATGTTCCATACGTTCCCTATAGCCCAAAGGTATTCCAGTTCTTTTTGAAGTGGAAAAAGCTGTTATCATACTTCGTAGAGAATTTCTAACGCCAAAGCCTCCTAGTCTAGCTGGCATTTCCAGCAAATCGTACTCCCTGTCGCCTATTTCCCGCCCAATCAGCGATGGCAGAAAACTGGTCTTTATAGTGTTCCAGAGGTTCATATTCTTCTTGGCTTCCTTGCACTACTGGCTTATTGAAATTAATATGCAGTTTTTGAATTATGATCGCAGTTTGGGTTACAAGGTGACAGAATTGAAAACGTGTATGAATTGTAATTTTGTTGAGGTCTTTTTCAGACTAAATCAGAGGTGCCTGATTAAATTTAATAGCATTTTCGTTGGGGATGATTATAGTCTACTCGCATTATAAATATATATTCGGTCAGTCTGGCAGAGTTTTTTGATCCCCAAAGAATTTTAATAAGTGAAATGAAAGAGAAAATTGAATTGTAAATGACAATTATTATTATTCAGATCCAACGCATGGTGATCAGTGGAGGCAACTTTAAGCCTGATACCCTCAAACCCAAAGAAGTTGTATCTCTTCTGCTAGACGACGCAGAAATTGAAGAAAAATGTAAGAAACCGCATTTGGTCAATTGTTGCTGCTTCTCTGTTTTATTGCATCATTCCATGTATTTGTATTAATAATAATTTCCATTGGCTATGCATGAAATTGCTCTTCTTCATACTTATACATCTTTTCAACTTGTTGCACGTATACTAGACTGTGAAATATAATATCCTATAACTGTTATATCTAGAATCGCTGTAAACTAAAATCAGAAGTTTTGATCTTCACCTTTGTTTTGTAGATCGACAAAAACAGGCTGAGCGGAAGCAGATTGAAGAGACCAAACAAGACCTAAGGGAAAAAGAGCGTAAACGAAAAAGTGTCACAACTACGTACAAGGTACCCTCGATACACTATTCAGAATTCAATACATTGGCTAGGGCTGCATGCATTCCATCTCAAATTCCCTTCCAACTTAGGTACACGTCCTACTTTCAGCATCTAAAACAATAATTACTAAAATATGTTTATAATCATCAACATCAAAGATAGGCTGCAGTGGTTGAGCTACCACACAGTGGTAAATCATTGTTGATGTATTCATGAACAACTCTATCCAAGTGTTTTGAGTTCAGGAACTCAAAACTCGCTGAGGTGTTCCCACCACGTCGGGTTTATGAACTGAGTTCAGTGAGTTCATGAACTTTTCAGACCTGCTCGGGGATAGGGTTGAGAACTCGAACTGAAGGAAACCTTTCTGAACCTTCCGAAAATTCATTTCTCCGCAAACCTTCACGCTAAATGCCTTGTCATTAGCCTGCTTGATGCTTGTTGTGTTATCGTTTTTCACATCTCTTTTTCAATTTGCTTCATCTAATAATTATTACAACCGTCAGTTTTCTTTTATCAGCTGTCTACACATAGATAGAAAACATTTGTTTAAGGGTAGTTGGTAATTGGCAGGCAAAGTCAAACTAATGTTTGTTCCTTACCAAAAGTGTAAAAACCCTGTATCTCGAGTGGAGTGATTATTCCTTTAAGTTATACCCCAAATAACCCACATCCATCATAGTATATGTAGGCACATAAATTCATCTTCATTCTATCTGTTGCTGATAATAGGTAACTATATTGAGTTAACTTAATTGCGAATCCCAGTTACATATTAGCTGTATCTATCAGTTACATTATCCAGTAACAAATGCTACCTATTGTGTTACATAATTTTATATTGTATTTCCTGAACCTTTTTACCTGTTTCGTTTTCACGTATTAATCAAGATTTCTGTTTAGGACTCAGTGAAGCAAATCAAAACTGAAGATGGTGGTTTTGTTGATGTCTACCAAGGGGTTTCAAATGCATCCTTGTCGAGCTCACCACCTAAAGAGGTTAGACTTCTTTTATACCCCTAATATTAATTGACTCCGCACACTTATTAGCTCTAAGTGTGCGAGATCATGGATAAGTCTTTCCAGTATTGGAATGTTGAATGTAATTTGAAAGCTTTAGCTGAGTACAGAATCCTCAAGAAGTGGGTGTTGAAATAAATGAACTTTGTAAATGTTGGGGATTTGTCGTTTGCTGTTAATTGACATACTCGTATTTTATCCATATTTTTTATGTATTCTACTATTCCATATTCAATATGACATTCGACTCACGTCCTCTTGGTAAAAATCTATTCTTTCTTCTAAATCTATATCTTATATTTCCGATTATCTATGGGAGAAATTAGTAGGCACCTGCTACATCTTGCTGTTGAATACGTAGTAAAAAGAGAAATATGCCTCTCAATACCGTTGACATCTCGTAATAATTTAAAACACAGATTGTTATTTACATGCCAAATTGATTGCTTGGTTTATGGAACAGGGTGTTTAAGGCCTCAGGCCTTAGATGAGGGGGAGGGGAATTGGGCAGTGACGTTTTCAGAAAAATTGAGACCTTTCCAATGAGTGACCACTAGCGAGGGAGCTTGTATGTGAAGGTCTGGGGTGTTAAACTTTCCACTGTGAAAAACCCTGTGAATTAACATGTCAATTTTTACCGCTAACACGGAAAAAAATCGTGGCATGGATATGTCTATTTGATTTTCAATACATATTTCAAATGACAGATGCGAAATGAACCATGACAGGTGACAAAATACAGGCTACAGATGCGAAATGACCCATGACAGGTGATAAATATCCATGTCAAAATGTCTCAATTAAATTAGATCAGTCAGCTGATCAGAAAGGACCCAATCAATTCAATCGTCTCTTAGTGTCCCAGAGAGTCTCCATATCTAATTTCAACTTCCTAGGATGACCAGGAGAGATTTTAGCTCACTCAGCTGATCAGAAAAGAGCCAATAATTGCAATAGTCTCTAAGTGTCCCAGAAATTATCCCTATCAAATTTCAACTTCCTAGGGGTAACAGGAGAGAATTTAGCTCACTCAGCTGACTGGGAATGATCCAAAAATTTCAATAGTATGTTAGTGTCCCAGAGAGTCTCCCTATCAAATTTCAACTTCCTAGGATGAACGGGAGACAATTTAGCTCACTTAACTGAGTAGGAATGAGGCAATCATTTCAATCGTCTGATAATTTCAGCTTCAGAGATTAAACACGATAGAAATCATCAGCTTTAAGAGCCCATCAGCAGATCAGAGGTCTATGCATCGTCCAGTACCTACTGCTTACACCTACCTACTACTCAATAGTATACTTACCATGTACCTAGTGCCTTCTTTTCACAGTATTAGTTCATTTTGGTTACTGAGCAATATTAGTTGATAACTAAGCGTAATAAATCACACTTGACACTACAGTGGCATACGGATCATGAGATGTGATGAAATGCACACTTACCGGTACTAACTGATGATATTCTCGATTATTCTATTAGTCTTCTTCATAGTATCAAACAGTGATTGGCGTCATAGTATTCTTGGAATTTATGTATATTTTTTGAAAAGTGAATTGGTTAGAACATTCTGTTCCTCCTTTTTTCAGGTTAGTTCAACTGACATGCACGAATCACCATCTACTTCTGTGAAATCAGAACCACATGTTGTTCCCAAGCGCCTTGTTGCAGGGGGTGAGTAACAGTATTCCTACCTACCGATATTCGTTCGATAATAATGGTTCTTAATTATGATTTTGATAAGGTCTACGGATCAGTGATCTTTTTAGAAACCAACTGATTATTTTCCACTAATTTTTATTCAAACTTTTAACCTTTTAGCTCCATTGCCTGTATTAACTTGTAAATATTTTTACCCTTCTGCAGCCAAAGCTTGTATTTTTGTGTAAGGAAGCTAAACGCTTGTGGGGCCAAAGCCCGTATTTTAGTACGTCTCGTTTTTTACTTCTTGCACCATCTGTTGTTACTTACGGAAACTAATTTGAAAGACACCCATTTATAAATATGATGTGGATATTATTCCCCATAATATCCATTACATCTAGGGGCACTGTAGCCTGTCGGTATGGATTTAATACGTAGGCATCGGTGACTGGCGGTGGGGGAGTGAAACAAAAAGCCGGGAACATTTCCCGTTTACTCGATTTTTCTGGAGTTTTCTTCCCTGTGAACGTCAGCACTGAATCGAAATTGATAAGCACGGCTCTGGTAGTTGATTATGGGTAATTCCTATCTCAAAACGAATTCAAACATTAGGCTCGCCAATTTATGTGCCTTTTTATTAAACTTACCTTGGATTCCATAGCGAAGGTCGTTAGAGAAAGGACGAAAAGGGGTGAGCGAGAATGAAAAGCAGTAGAAAATTTATTTGCAGGACGCATCTAGGTACTATTTTTATTTACAGAAACCTATTGTAAAAAAAAAAAAATCAATCGTCTTCTGACGTCAGACGAGCTCCTAGCCAGATTGATGATCAGCTCGTCCACATGATTGTCAAAGAGGCGGTCGTTCGTTATGAACTTCATTTCCGTTTCCTTGATGTGTTCACAAACCTACGAAATAAATTTACGTTCATAGTGTCATTCGACACAAAAATGGTTGGATGTTTGTGAGGATTTGAAAATAGTGAGTGAGAACGTACCTTTTTCCACTTTTCAGCGGTGTAAGCGTCGAAGAGCTGACGGAGGTGTTGTTCTTTGACGCTGAGTGGAGTTCCGACAGAGGTCCGAGCGAGCTGCCCCTTCAGGTCACCCCATACCATCTCGTTCGGGTGACGGGGGGGCAGGTGAATGGCATCGTGTCCAGCTCCGGTTATAATTTCGTCAACCCGGTAGGTTTTGGATACATGTGCGTCTTTAACTTTGCACAGCAGCTGGGCCTTCGTTTTGGACTCTTCAAACGGAATCTCGTTGTTTATTAGCCAGATAGTGATGTCCTTCTTGAGGGAGGCGGCAGAGGGTTTCCAATTCGTTTGCACGTTGTGGTAGGCTGCGTTGGCTAGGACAATTACGGATTGAGGGGGAACGTTGGGTAGACACTTTTCCCTCAGCCACTTCGAGAAATTTTCAAAGTTCATTTTCGCCGCCAGTCACCGACGCCTACGTATTCTTTTCATTACCGACGGGCTATAGAGGGTGTTTACACATTGGGTGCCACATCCGTTTATGTAACGGAGGTCTGGGTGCATGCTGTGTGCCGCAAGGTGCTGTATTATTCTAGGAACGGATTCAAACCGCTTTTATCTCGCCATTTTTGCTTTAAATGAGCTTCGTTATTTAAATACTGTCTACGAGTATTTATAATGTCGTTTTGTAGATAAAGTGAATGTAATCAGGATTAAACTTTTGTCACCAAGTTTTTCCATAAACTCTTCGCTATTAATCTAAAAAGGTTATTTTATCTTGATTTTTTCCAAGAATTGTTTCCCCAAGTGTGGTGAAAACCACCCCCTCTTTTCAACAGCCCTTTTCAGGGCTACCAAAAAGAGGTAGGCACAACACAAAAATATTTATAAGACGTCGAGTTATAACTCCGTCAAACAAAATATTTCACCAGAGAGAAAATACGAAATTCTCTCTCAAAAGTGAAATATTAACTAATAACATACAAGGCGACCTCCCTAGACACTTACTGGGCGAGAGAGATGCGACAAGTATCTCGAACCAAGTCGCCTTGAACGAGAAAACTCAAACAGAAAATCAAACGTCCTCTAAAACTAGCAAGGACAATTCAAACAAGCCTACTCGCCAATCAGAAACACTGATTACACGAGAGACAATAGGCGAACCAACCAAGAGGCGGCAAGCAACCACCTCTGGTCCAGCAGCCACCCCGGGGACCCCGTCTGAACAACGGACGCAGAGAAAACACCTGAGGTCCCCGTCTAAACTCAAGGTCGTCGGCTCCGCGACGGACGCTCGTAAGCCACCCCCGGGGACCCCGTCGCAGCGACGGACGTGGGGAAACCACCCCGGAGGACCAGCTCAGCTATCATACTCGCAGATACTGAGAAAACAATGTGCGAGCCAATGAGATTACACAGTTGAATTAACGAAATTAAGCGGACCAATCAGGAGGCGGCAGGAGGCGGCCACCTCCCTATAATTACCCCGCTCGGAGCCCTCCGAATTCATTCCACTCTCCGCTCTCGACGACTACACCTCGAAGTACGAAGATTTCTACACGCTCTACGCTGACGAACCTTCTGCTCCCGAGTTCATCTCAAGAACGGCTTCCTACTGCTTTCTACAAGGCCTACCTTCTCTCCACACAGATCTCGCATTGGCATCTACGAGTCCAGTGATTATTCATCCTGCTCATTGCCCAACGTAGTTCTTCTGTCAGGACGCCACCCGGTACATCTATTGATATTCTCATTAGATCGTACGCCCGCTGGGACGTTCCTAGACGTGTCGCCCGGGTTTCGTAGCACTAGGCTCGTCACCGACCGCTGTGGGCACGCCGGTAAATTACTCAGCTCATACGCTCTAATTTACCGTCCAAGGAAGTCTTTTTCAAGACTACAAGGTAGGACCCTGACATCCGAGCAAAGGAAAGAAGCTCTGTCAAGCGAGTCCACCTTCCAAACCCTCTATTTCTATACATAGAGGTATCGAAAACGAGTTAATAAACTCGGATATTTCGATGGAACGCCGCCCGTCCTATTTCCTCATGCAAGGGGAGGCGGAACACGGCGCGGCCGGGCCTCTTAGCCCACGCAGCGCTACCTACCCGCTGCTCGGCCAGTCCGCTGTTCCTAGCGACGGCTCAAGGCTCGATCCTCGCGACGAGATCGCCTTCTCACCTAACGTATTCACGAAGGAAACGTTAGATCAAGCCTCACCTACACAAAAGTTCGAGGATACCTTTCAGACCCGCTCTGAAGTCAATCATTATGATTCGACAAAGATTTCCGAATATCCACGATATTCTACACAAGGCTACCCGGCCGATCTGAGTGTCAAATACACTCCAAATGTACAAAAAACAAAGGATACTTTTCAGTACCTCAACCAAGCTCAACATATTCCTCCTACAGATATAAATCTTAGGCCGGAATATTACAAAACGGCTCAGTACCAAACTGATCGAACCCAGCACCCACTATGCGAGCCCAGTGCTCCACGCGGCTGCGACACGAACTATCCCTCAGTTCACCCCGCCAAGCAAGCTGACCTTGGCGAATTCGCTCACATTCCTTACAGGAATACCTCAGGGACTAACCCGCATAATCAGAATATAAATGTCCCACTTGGTCTACCTACACCAAGTAAAACATATTTAAATCCACTACACCAAGTTGTTAATGTTTTTAATTTATGGTGCATTCCGCATCGACAAAACAAGAGGCTTAGGATTTCATCTTTTGTAATTTTGTTGTGTTGTATAAAGTTATTTTAAACACCAAGAACCAGGTTTTCAAGAAAAAGAGAATAATGTTTGAAGACAGTTGTCTGATATGCATTGCACTGATATTCTGTGCTTGTGCATCATCAGCCTTCCATAGCCGTTACAAAGTTACATCTTCAGGTGGTTTATTACGAATTTTGTCAAGTAAACAATTTCTCTGAAGGAACTTCCCAACACGAAAAAGCCAATTTTCAAATCCGCTTCCTTCAAAAAGTGGAATGTTAACGGGTTGTGAGGTTACCAATGGATGTGAGTTTGTAGCGCACATCTCGAGTTAGGTGCTTTGAAAATACAGCCTATTTGAAACCACGAGAACGACACACTGAACCGATAATAAAAATAAATTTTTTACACGGATTCAATTTGGACAATCTGGGCTCATAACCTAAAGTTATTTTAAACACCAGGAACCAGGTTTTCGAGAAAAAGAGAATAATGTTTGAAGAGAGATATAATGAAGGCGATCACAACTGTACGTTGAACAAGCGGGAGTAAGGTGGGAAGGGAACTCGTGCAGGTGAGCCACCTTAACAATAACGAATTATATAGGATTAAACTACCAACTTTGTATGCCCGTTTAACCCAACAAACCACTTAGCCAAAAAAGACATTTTTGGGTTCCCCTCGAGAAGGATTAAAGAGGTCTGCTGTCCCAATCACCTACCACTACCCGCAGTCGCTGCCCGGAGATCCTTGCTTGCATCTTGCGCTCTTGATTTTTGATTTCATCACATTTTTGTGCACTAAAACTTAATTATAGATAATATTGTCTAATAATTATTTCCTGTCATTATTTTAATAATGTTTTTTTAATAATGTTCCTGTAATTTAGAAACAGAAAATCTAAATAAACTCACTGCTAGACCCTTAAGGCGACTTAATTAATTAAGATATTAGCCTTAGTAGGTTTAACTTAACATGTTTATCCTCCAGGAAATAAGGTGGTGTTTTAAGAAGGCCGTAAACAGGTTTGTAATTCCAATAAAAACTAATTGTTCGAATTTTCTTCATTTTCCAAAATTTGAATGATTTGTTTACCACATTCGTATAGACACTAATTTATAACGTTAAATATTATGGCAAATGACAGACGAATTTTTTCTCCCTAAATTGTCTCCAATAAAGACAAATTCAAATGATAAAATGAAATACCCAACGTTCTTGGTTTGTAAGGATTACGCATGATTGAATAGTAAGTAGTGCACAGTGAAATGTGTTTGGAAAATGTCAACAGTCTAATCAAAATTTTAATTCGTTTTGTCATCAGATGGAGTAGTGAGATTGAGCAGTATAATTTATTAATCATAAGTCCAAAATTAACTCATTAGGTACTGTGTGATTGAGTTCGTGTCCACTTGTTTCTCGAGAATGTTAACTGCCCCAGAGTATTAATGTCAGAAGCCAGTGGGACCATCACAACGCTACACCCTTCCCTGCTCATCAAGCTACCTTAGAAGGAACCTACCTACTTTCCAGTTGTAATTTTATGGATAGATGAAATCATTGAACAAAATTTCTTCTCAACGTTTCTTTATTTGGACAGATTCAAATTATAACAAGACTTTATAAAGAAGGCCTTTTTGTCCTTAAATTGGTTGTTTTTATTAAACTCCAACGTTTAGTCAGGGAGACGAAAATTCAAAATTGTAAAATATCTACTTATAGTTTTCATTTTTTTGATAAAAATCTAATTTAAAGATCAGTTTATTTCTGCCCATTTGATCAAAATTGGGGGATTTTCCTATGTTCGACATTTTAATCGCCAATTCCTACTCTGTGTTTCTGAAAAGAGGTCACTGACATTCTTAGGCCATTCACCGTTTCTGTGTACCTGACAGGACTGATGGGGGTGATGTCCTGTGGTGTCGAGACGTCATTTTCTACCTTGAAGTTGCTCCTCAGCGACAACCGTAGAAATGTAGAAAAATCAATTGTGGTCCAGTGCTATAATAGCGATATGTATAAATTAACACGCATTATATATGTATGTAATGTAAATATTTTGAAACATTAGTATTCATACAATATACGGTATAGTCTAGAAAAAATGTGAGCACATTCCTTGATCCTTTTCTATCATTTTTTATGCACACGATAATAACGGGAACATAATGTATTGACTACTTGTACGTCCCACAGCAGCATTATCTTCATTTTATAAATATTTAAAATTTGTTTGACGTAGCTAGAGATGCATATTGTGCCCATTACGAGTGCATATTTGGGAAAATTGTGTGCATAATATTATTAACAATATGGTTTAATTTCTTGACCGCTAGGTGATAATTAGCACATTTTTAGGATCTTGAGAGTGAGAGTCGGAAAGGATAATAAAATTCAGGTCTTCAAAGCCAACGTTTCGATGTATTTATACATCATCATCAGGGCTACAACAAGATGAGATTCCAAAAGTCTATTAATTTAACAGCTGTTGTTTGACATGTTACATTATGACAAATAGAAAAATTAATAATAAATATACATATGCGTAGTATTGCATACCTTCTATTTGTCATAATGTAACATGTCAAACAACAGCTGTTCAATTAATAGACTTTTGGAATCTCATCTTGTTGTAGCCCTGATGATGATGTTAAAATACATCAAAACGTTGGCTTTGAAGACCTGAATTTTATTATCCTGACCGACTCTCAAGATCCTAAAACTGTCATAATATTATTATGTTGATATTTTAATGTTTGTCCATTTATTGTGTGCAGAGCGGGTGAAAGCTAAGAGGGGTCGACCCCCTCGGAACACGATGCGAGGAGGCTTAACGCGCCCCACTGTGACCAGTATGCCACCTATTGGTGAGTTTTGGATGCATGAGGGAGCAATGGTGACCTGTTTGCTTCTGCATGGTATTGGTTGATCCTCCCTCCTGCTTGTTCCCATCCTGGCACTGTTGAAATTAGCCTCCTGTGTAATTGTAAGCTATGATTGTGAGCTAAAAGGTGTGGGCAATACCAGTGTGCGATACATCACATTGAAACACGCTTCCAACTGAACTTAGATGACCCAGAAGTGGGGATAGCCTTCGGACTACAAAGGTACGTAACTAGTTGAATAAACTAATGCCTGAGAGAGATTTGGGCAAATATTAGTTTTACTACAAATAACTACAGTTACAATAATGCAAAAAAGCACCAAAACGTTCCTCTACGAGTACCTTTGTACTAATGGCCCTCTGCTCTGTTATTTACACAGTTTTAACATTGCTCAGTAGGCACTTATAGGATATTTCACGCTGATTCCAAAAATATGCCGAGTCTTTATTCCTGAAATAGACGTTTAAGGCCGTCAGTCAAGTTTTTCACTTCTTCCATTTTTTGTCCAGTGGTATTTTATAAAACTATTTTGATGTGAAAGAAAAGTTGTGGAGAATCAAATTCATTAGGGTTCAAAAATTTATTTAGCATCACCAAATCAGCAAACGATTCCAAATAATCGATTTTCTACCACTGGTGCCAATCGTATTTGAGTTTTTAGAGTAGGTATACTATGGGGTCTATACGACCGCAAACGATATTTTCTGTTATACAACCCCAAAACAGTTTTATGTGGAAACAGAACGGTAGTTGTTTTCTCTGGAATTATCCGTAAAATGAAACCTTGTACTTGTTAAAAAAATAGACCTTTTCCGTTAACCTTTTCGATGCTACTCCCAAATATATTCGGGGCGGAAGTGTCTTTCATGCCATGCTATTCCCGAGAATATTCGGGCTCCTCAAGTTTGCTTTGGTGTGCTATGCACGAATATATTTGTGCTTGCTCCCCCCACCTACCGGTTGCATTCATAAGTCTTTATTTCACCAGTACCCCTACAGGGAGCAGCATTGCTTGGATCCAACGATGTTTACTGACGATCGTTTCCGTCTTATCTGCTTGATAACAGTTCGGTTTGTTTTGATTTCCCTGGCATTCACAAAAAAAGTGAACTCACGATGTCACACCGTGTTTACACTGATCAGGAACTATTGAATATTCTCGAAAATAGTGATGGCGAAGATGAATTATTTCGTGATTTGTTTTCTAATCGACAGGCAACGACCTGTCAGATCATGATCGCAAATGCTCCCCGCCCCACACTATCAGTTGGCCTGTAGGCGCCTGATCCGTTGGCTCTTTTTTTCCGTGCGATCAATTTGAGCGTGTTTTGACAAGCCGAAATTGGACTGACAGCGGACTGACGGCGAGGATGGATGGGAAACCTACTTTTATTTCGGCATTTATTGAGATTTATCAGGCCTATACGTGTTTGTGGAAAATTAAGGACGATGCGTACGCCAATAAAAGATTACAGGACGAGGCGTACGACGTTCAGATCTTCGAAACTTTGGCCCGTTGCCAAAAACCTCACAGTTTCAGTCAGCCTTTCTGAGGTTCGCCTGCAGTCCTGATTCCTGTCCAACAGTCCGCCTGCCAGTGTGTGCGATGTTCAGGCAATGATCGGCAGTTTAGTGCGGCCGCCTGCAGGCGAACAGGCGATTCCTTCCCGTCAAAGTGAAAGTTGGACCTTGCGACCCGAGGGAGATGGCGATTCCTACCGGTGTGAGGCCGGCCAGTGAGCCGAGGTTCGGCGATTCCTTCCCCTCCAATCTCAAAGTAATAAGGCCCGTCAGGAGGAGTCGCAAAACACAAGTTGCAAGTTTAGTTATAATAGATGGTTGATGATGGATCCTGGCGCTGCCGACACAATGTATCTATGTTGTCTCGACAGATAGTGAGATCTGTGTTAAGTGAGATTTCCGAATATGAGGTCAACGTTCGACAATTGAAAGGCCTCAAAACAACTAGCCTATAGGTAGGTAACTTGGTTTCTTGATTGTTCACGAACCAACATACTACTCCCAAGAGTCAAAAAAAAAAAAAAAAAAAAAAAAAAAAAAGACGTGAACTTTACGACGGATATTTTATTTTATGATTTTTGTGATTTTAATACTTTGATTTGGGTTTTCAAGTACTTAATTGCGCAATTAAGGGTTTAGTATTATAAAGAGTTAATTTTTGCTACAAAACTAACCAACACCTGGGCGGGAAGCAATTGAGTAACGGGAAGGAATCGCCGATTGCTCGGTGGAAGGAATTGAGTAACCGGAAGGAATCGCCAACACTTTAACGGGAAGGAATCGCTATGCTTTTTGGAGGTCGGGAAGGAATCGCCGGTCCCCGGTGTAGGGAGCCCGGCGATATAGGTCGTAAGTTCGTCTGTTGAGGCGACGGCCTGCAGGCGATCCCATAGTGTATGGGGCCCTTAATGGTTCAACCGCGAATGGTTCCCCTTTGATGTTCCCTGTTGAGTTACCTGTTTGCCGACGTCCCGATGATTCCAGCAGCGATTCTGATGATGAAGAGGAACCACAAGCCGAACAAGTAAGGGACTATACCTACATGGGATAATTCCGAACCATATATTGTTTTTCACAATTTCATGGGGGAATAGAAGTGGGGTTCTGGCCAGCAACATCAATGATCAATCATCCAGATTGACCAAATTGCATGTTGCTCGTAAAAAATTATTTAGCACAGAGAACCTGAATGAGCGTAGAAGTATGCAGATGGCCGGCACCGGCTGGCTCAGCAACTAAAAGGTTAATTCACTACCATTCATTTATTCAGACTTGTATGTCCAACTAATCTGAATTTTCACTAAGGGATTGACTACTTGATGTTATGTAATTTTTAGATGCGAGCTCGCGGGCATCCAAACCACCAAACTATACACAGCATTCTGATATATTTTACCGAAGAACATTTTTTAGAGCAATAGAACATATATCATGCATTTCTGTTTTTTTAGAAAATTGAGGAGCTGACATGGCCAAAGGTTAAAAGGCCAAGTCCTAAAAGGGCCTGGGCCTTTTTGGTCCTTAAGTCCAAAAATCCACAAAAAAAGTTTTTTTCGTCGAAATGCAAGTAAACAGTCACTCCAACGGTGTGGGAAAAGCCTTATATCCTCCTGTTAATATTAGATCGCACCGTGACCAAGTCCTGATAACTTTGCTTGGAGAAGAGATTATGTTCATCAAGTCTTATAGGAGTTCCTGTTGAATTTGATTTTTGGACTTAAGTGCATTCCCATGTCAGCTGCTCAATTGTTTTGCGGTTGTATAACAGAAAAGACCGTATGTGGTCGTATAACGAAAAAGACCCATAATATTAGGGTGGCCCCCAACAGGAGAAATCAGGGAAAACCTGGAATTGTCAGGGAATTCTTAGCGTCGGAAAAAGTCAGGGGATTTTGCAAAAACCACCAAATGTCAGGGAACTTTTAAAATGAAAAGTTGGTGTAATAATTTAAAGCGTTTTTAAGTATATTTAACTCCTAAACAATCAAACTTCAATAGCGTACTTTATCATACTACATATTATTTCATAGGTGAGTTATGCGAATGACAAAAATAATTATCGAGTGGTTCAAAGAGTAAGAGAGGATATGTCTTTGGCTCCTCTGTTTACCACATCACCTAGTAGTAAACCACATGTAAGAAAAATCAGCAGAGTATTGAACTTGGAGCAAACCCAGCAGACTAGTGGATTCATCCAGTGAGAGTCTAGTGTGTGGAGACTAGTGTGTATAGGTACATAAGCTACGACTTCTCAGGAGGGTTAAGGTGAGGGAAATTGGCCCATTGAAACGTTGAGTGTTGTATAATAACTTACGGCCTACCAACGAACGATTTTCGTGGGACGGAAAATCAGGAAGTTATATTCTCTCTCGCAACAATAAGTTGTAGGTGAAAATAAGCGTGACATTTTTTGCTGTTGTACAAAAGTTTGGAATGAACCTCAGAGCTAAGAAATATCCATGTTATATATATATATATATATATTTTTTTTTTCATTTTAAATAAATAAAATTTGAGCTTCAACATATCGAATTGGATTTTGGATTTCTAGCTTTTTCTGGTTTGTATTGATTTTGTTGCACATATTAATGAAATTCAAGGACATTTTTTAGTACGATTTTATGCATACATTTTTGAATATACTAAATTAGGTACATATAGTTGATGAACTTTATTTGAGTAATATTCCGCTAAAAATGTAAAGTTAACGATTTTTAACCGAACTGGCCATTTGGTGCTTTTTACTAAGTTTTTAAGGTTTTTAGTTACCTTAAGTATGTAAGTACTCAAAACCGTTCTTTTCTTGGGAGTCTAACTGTGATTTTTTTAAAGTTGGTAATACATTCTTTGTCAAATGCAATTACTAAAAAGTAAGTATGTTTTTCCCATGCGTCACCTTCATTATTACTACCAGTATGCTGGAGTAAGTTGGTTTTTCTTCTCTCTTAAATTGTACGATTTTCGTTTTAGAAACATTAAAGGTGGCGCATTATACCTACTTTAAAATGACGAGAAAAAATATTTGACTGCTATTTTTTGTCAGGGAAATCTGAAGTTCGGCCAGGGAAATTTAAAATTTCCATTTGGAGGCCACCCTGAATATGTAGTAAGTACCTAAACTTGAAGCACTAAGACCCAAAATCAGTTGAATTAGGGCAAACTAGCCAAAGTACAAGAATTGACAGATCTTATCGTCAAGAAGGCTGATTAATTGCATCGTTTAGTGAACTATTCGTTGATACAATAAGATGACTACGTAAATATTGACCAGTTGTTTACCCGACATTTGGTAGAGGGGAAAGTTCAAAATAATCACAATATGTAACTGACTTTAGTACTGAAGAGAAGGCTTAATACATAGAGGTTCTGATTGGTTCATTTTTGCATCATTGTAACTGTAGTTACAGATCTATAATTACAACTACTAGTTTATACTGGCAACTACTTTTTGCAACTACAGTTAGCTGTAGTTGTGCAAAAGTAGTTGGGCTGGCCTACTAGCAACTAGTAGGGTAGTTGAAACTACTTGAAATGTAGTTAATAGTTGTGAATAATTATTTCTTGAGTTTAGGTTGCACCTAGTTAGGTTGAGTTGTAATGTTCCTCAAAGTTATCAAAAGTAGTTGCCTATTTAGTTAACTACTAATGCAGTTAAATACTGCCCAACTTTGCCAGATAGCTTCACTATATCACGGTTACCTGATCATTTTCCTTCTTGATCCATTGTGCATTGTTTATAGTTTTATTTTTGAGCAACGTGTAGAATTGAAATAAATGTCATTTTATTATTACAATGAAGATCATTTAGCGTGTGAAATAGAAAGGAATCTTGCAGGATTTACTGACTTCGTAAACAGTCAGATAAAAAAAAAAAAAAAAAAAATAAAATAAAATAAAAAAAATAAAAAAAAAAAAAAATAAAAAAAAAAAAAAACGGCACTGCACGCCTCACTGGGCTCCGCCCCTTGACTCCGCTGGTGAGACCCCAGACCCCCGTTTGCTTTCACCTTGAGCTTGAGCCTGGGCTAAGCATTGGAGGAACATGGAACACACTCTGTTTCACATATCAGCTTTATAGGTCGAATAGCGAAGAACTTAGCTCCAGATCTCACTTAGCTGACCTTTGAGGGGGGGGGGGGGGGGGCTCTAGACTTAATGATTCATTAATAAATGTCCCAAGGGTTCTCCATTCCAAATTTCTGCTTCATAGGTTGAATAGCAAAGAAATTAGATCCGCCGCTACTTTAGTCTCGTTTTTTCGTGTCATTTTTCACTTTTAGGTCCCAGTAAAAGCGTGTTCCACGCTGAAAATGATTGTAAACAAGGTGCATAATCCAAGCTCTATAGACAGATATTTCAAGTAAGTTAATTTCATTTAATTTGATTTAATCATCTGGTTCATCTAAAATAAAGTTGAATGTTTGAAACCTATACTATTATCTCGGCCGTGAATATCATAGCTTCTTTACAGGAGGTAAGTATCTACAAAGAAGCTCTACTGTTAATATTTTTGTTGATAAAATTACGCAGGCCTATTCCTTCTAAACTGCATGCCTCGTACCGTTTGAATTGTTATTGCAACATACCTGTTCATTATGAATAGAGAATACTACCACCACTTCCACTTGAATTCAGCTGGCTGGATACTAAGAAACACTGAATAAAATACCTCCTTACTTTAGCTATTGGAGGTGTCTCCCTTGTAAGACAGGATCTCATGAAAGGAAAAGTTGGAATGGAAGTGGGTTTTAGAACACGTATTTCGCTAATGCGCATTTCAGTGTTACAAACATTACAGTTTTCCTAGTTCACTCCAAACTGGATAGATCACATTGCAAACGTGTAAATCAAATAACTGATCACTATTTCCTACCATTTCAACAGATTCCAATCAGTCTTGGATTGCATGATGCGTGGTACTGTAAAGGTCCAACAATTATAGGTTCGACAGAATTCGAATTCATGTCTTTTCAGATACCAGAGAAGAAAACTCTGAAGAGACTATCGCGTTTATCCACTTGGCTGCTAAGGCTAATTTATAACCTCTTCCACTGCAAAAGTTTTCCTTGAACATATTTCAAGAGGCAAATATCAGTTGGCTTCATTGGGATTGGACGAATGACAGTGTGAAACTGCGAGCTGCAGTTGCTTGCTGGAAGAAGCCATAAGGTTTGTTCCAACGCGGTCGAGAGATTATGAATGGAATATCACTAGTTCAGTGTGGGAACCGAACTGGAGTTCACGGACTTTCAGTTCATGAATTGAACCACTATTGGAAAACCTATCCCTAACCTACCACTTGGCGTTCAAGAGCACCGTCATACCCCCCACCATCAGCCTCCGTATAATAAACCGGCCTCCTAATAAACCATAATCGGCCTCCGTATAATGAAACAGGCCTAGTAATAGATAAGACTGATTTTTATAGTTTGATGTTACTGAGGTCGAATTTGAAGAAGAATTGAATCTAGATGGCACTGGCAATGGGGGGTTGGACGTACTGTTGAACGTCTAGTATCTGTCAGACATGGCTGGGCCTAGACATAATTTTTCCTGCAAGTTTCTAACTGCAATTCCGTTTTCTGCAAGTGGCAGTATAATTTAGTATAATTAGCTCAGTACACAACCCTACCTATGTTTCGGAAAGAGAAGTTTATGACCCAATTCAAGAACTCTGTGTGCTGGAATTTCACACTACATGTGCATTCACCACACTAGTGCATGAACTCAAGCACGCTGGAATAAACCTGCAGTCGAGAGAGGAAAAATTTAAAATAATAAATATACTTATAAGAGAAATCCTCAAGAAAGATAAGGCTCAAATAGTTTTGATGAGAGACTCTCTATACAATTCACAAACTCTAATGGCACGAGCACAAACCTAACATTTCCCGTCACTAGACCCCTCACTCCTTCAGTTAGCTGGGTGACGGTACCCCTTTTCGCCTCTGTCACCTTGTTTGTTATGTTCCATGTTCTGTATTGCATGATAAGTAGCAAATATTGACCCTATAACTTTGTTAGTTTGTTGTATTACTAGACAAATTTTAGTCTTTTATATTTCTAGTCTAGTTAGAAAAATGATTGGATAATATTTATCTTCTATATATCCTTAACTTACAATTATTGTCAAGAATAAGTTGTCAAAACAGGGTGAGCATTTTCTCAATTCGACCCTAACTATGATTTTCGTAGTTGTGTATTCTTTTAGTGGTAAAAGAACCAGTAGGAAGTAGGAAGATGCATTATTCTGGATGTAGGAGTCCACCAGTCACTTTGTAAAAATAGATAGGTACCTAATTGATGTATTATGGTTTATGTTAGTTTTTATATTTTTCGAATATAAAATATGTAGGTGTTTAAGTTAAAACGTGAAATGAGTCAGATCGTCTCTTCTCAGTTTGATAGGCATTCACTTTCATAATTAGGCGGTGGTGAATAACCAATTCTTCCTATTGTAATTTCCATAGGTAGTGGTCATATTGACCATGTTTGGCTCACCTATAAAGTACTGTGATCAACTATACCCACGCCATAGATTTTGTTGCAGCTCTTGGGAATACAAGTGGCAAACCAGGAAGTGGTGGGAACAATATCAAAAGAGGGCCGGGTCGGCCCAGGTTGAAACCGGTGGGCCCCAGCAACCAAGGCAGCCGAGGAACCAGGGTGGGTGGAGTGCGAGGGAGAGGGAAGCAAGGTGCTCAGTCCAAGCAACCTTCCAGCGTCTCTCCTCTCAAGGTTGACTAGTCATTCATAGAATAATGTATTAGTGACTTCTTGTAAATATTTTTTCTTCGTGTAACTTGATCATGTAAATATACCCTCCTACTTTATTAAACAAAGTCTTTGGTCAACATTATTTACCTACCCTTTGAAACACGAGCTAATCTTATTCTCAGAAAAGATGGACAGGGTGGCCCCCAACTGGAAAAGTCAGGGAAAACCTGGAATTGTCAGGGAACTTTTAAAATGAAAATTTGGTGTAATAATTTAAAGCGTTTTTAGGTATATAACTCCTGAACAATCAAACTTCAATAGCATACTTAATCATACTAGATACAAATTATTTCATAGGTGAGTTATACGAATGACAACAATAATTATCAAGAGTTGTGGTTAAACTGTTCAAAAGTAACATGATATGCCATTGGCTTCCCTGGTAACTACATCACCTAGAGTAAACCATTTGTGAGACAAATCAACTGAGTATTGAACTAGGAAGAAAAAACCCAGCAGAGTAGTGGATTGATTCAGTAAGAGTCCCGAAACTAGTTTGTATATTCCGAATTGAGTTAAACTTTTTCCATTTAGGTTTAGTTCTTTTCCATTTAGGTTTAAACCTTTTCCACTTAGGTTTAGACCTTTTCCATTTAGATTTAAACCTTTTCCATTTGGATTTAGACCTTTTTCATTTAGATTTAAACCTTTTCCATTTAGATTTAAACCTTTTCCATTTAGATATAAACCTTTTCCATTTGGATTTAAACTCCTCCAGTAGTTAGCCCCATCATAGTAAGTGCCTACCTACTAAAATTTCATTAGGCTAGAAGTAAAAAAAAAGGAAACGGTAAGGGAAAATACGCATTTTTGAAAGTTTGTTATGAATCGGAAATCTCAGTAATGGATAAGGAGCCGAAGGCGTTTGGTTGAGAAGGTGAATTCATATTGTGCGAAAATCAAATTAAAATTTCAAAAGTTAGTTTGGTAAATATGATAATAAATTATTTTCTTAGGTTGGATACATAGTTTGATGATATTGATCACCAATAATAACAACAGTTAAATAATCATAATATTCTGCATTTGATTTTCCCACGTGTTGAAATCGTGACTTGGGTACTTTTACCTCTAACTCCACGATAATTTCCTGAGTTTAAATCCAAATGGAAAAGGTTTAAATCCAAATAGAAAAAGTCTAAATCTAAGTGGAAAAGGTCTAAATCTAAATGGAAAAGGTTTAAATCTAAATGGAAAAGGTCTAAACCTAAGTGGAAAAGGTTTAAACCAAAATGAAAAAGGACTAAATCCAAATGGAAAAAGTTTAACTCAATTCGGAAATGCTATACATAAGGTAGGACTTCTCAGGAGGGTTAAGGAGGGGGAAATTGGAATTTGGAGTCATGTGTTATAATTTCACAGAGCAACTTCCCTAGGAACGATTTTCGTGGGATGGGAAATCAGGAAGTTATACTCTCTCTGGCAACGATTGGTAGTAGGTGAAAAAAAGGGTGACATTTTTTGGTGTCGGGCGAAAATTTTGAATTATCCTCAGAGCTAAGAAAACCATATAAGGAAAAATGTACTTCAACAAATAGCTTCAGATCACAAATTGAGAGAAACATAAACAACAGACATGTAGTTATACACAGATAGCCAGCCAGCCTAGCGTTAGAACAGTGATGAATCTGACCACAACCTCAAAGTTGCTAAAAGAGGCCAAAGACACACAACATAATAATGAAGTGTATGTTAACTGGGTACCAGGTCATGAGGGACATTGAAAACTAAGAGGTACATTGCCTTGCTAGGCTGGTGCTGTCCAGGGATTATCATGGACCAGGCCCCACACTAGGCATTACACAGTTTGTGTGTAAGGTCAAGGCCAGTACCTGGACCATAATAGATCTAACAGAGATATAGAGAAAAAGGTTGATAGATGCAGACAATCTAGGATGTGTATATCCAGTGAGGTACGTATAAATCTTCATACTGTATTACATCACAGCCTAGAGTACAAATGATCGGGGTCTTCACAAGGCATTTTAGCTGTAAGAGGACCCTGTTTCTGATGTCCAAGGTACCATCGTGGAAGCCGGGAAGGCACATATTATGAGCACTTTCTGTGCAAGAGGCCCTGGGACATCATATAATCGAAAGGGCCTCCTTCAGAGACCTAAACTGGAAGAAGATAGAACGTTTTGTTGCTTTAAGCAACAAATTCAGGGACATGAAACAGCCGTGAAATTCCCGATCAATGAGGGCATCATTGAGGAAATATAAGCCACCAGGCCTGAGGTTTCTTTCTACGGAAACCCCATGCAGTCAGTGAGTCAGCCTCTTATTTATACTTGGAGGGAATACCCCACTAAGGGTATTTGCAAGGATTTACTACAGTGCAACCATCACCTTCAATGCTCAGTATATTATGGAGGTGATTGGAACGGAGTAATTTTTCCTTTCACGGTGGGAGGTTATTCTCTTAGCTAGCCTTACATTTAATCACAAGTGAGGTCGTACCAAATGATGTCATTTAGTAGGAATCCTTAAGATCCATTGAGGGTTTCACACCTACCATTTTTATGGGGCGATAAAACTCGAAGAATCTATTTTTTTCTACTCTAAGAATCATTAGCTATCTGTTTTAAGGAAATCCAAAAGCAACTGATGCCATGCCCTCTATATCTCCTTCAGGTTATTTAGGGTACATGAACACAAAGTAACATTACACATTTGTTATATTGCAGTTGAAAAACTTCTATATTAATTGTCATTACCATTACTGTAGCAGTTCCATCACACACATATATTGGAGAAACCATAAGCATTATTTACAAAGTTAAATTAAGCATAATGTTAATAGACTATGTCTTCTTTTGTTTAAGAGCAAGTTGCAATTGGAACCTCTTGTTCATTCGCACTCCTTTGAGAATCTTCTTGTCTTTAGCATGCATCCTGGAACAGATGAAAAGAGCAGCTACTAATGATACAATTATGTTGAAATTTATATGGATTTATCAAATCGTCTTCTCCTAACTATCCTCCAAATTTGAGCGAGATTGGACGACGGGGGCGTAACAAAATTACGCTTGATAGAATTTACGTTTGCGCAAGCGCTGAGTGAAGTATTGATTTGGGAGCAACGAAAATGATACCATTGATGCCCTAACCTGCACACACATTTCATATAAATCAGTTGAAAATTGTGGAAATTAGGCTACACAAAAATGAAGCTCCGCGATCCGAATGAATACATGCTGGAAGACCAACAAGACAGAAGAGCTCAGTGAAGCAGCGTATAACAGTAGACGAACTGATGTCAGTACACGGGAAAGCAAATGGGAATCTTGAAAATTCGTCGATGATGGTCAGATATAATTGTAATGCAAGAAGGCAATCATCAAACCTGATATGTTGGCTTTTATTAACGGAAAAACACAGAATGGCAATGAACACGAATTAGACACGAGTTTTAACTAGAGTCTGGGGAAAGGACGTTCGGCCCAACACCAGCGCTACCTTGCGCCGTTTCTGCAACTATCGTTACCACAAATTCCAAGATTTTCCCGCCTTCGCTTTGAATCCACCGTACTCACGGGCGTAGCCAGCCCGAATTTCTTGGGCCCGCTGACCCGGTTTCCCAGCGCTTAACTGGCTACGCCAAAGACTTGAATAATTGAATTTAGAGAACATAATTGCATATCGCATGACCTCGTAATTTAACCTGAATAATCTCCCGGAAAGTTCTGGTGGCCGAATCCCGACCAAAATAAAAGAAGACCGCGGCCGACTAATCAATAGGTACAATGAATAAACTTACAATATCGGTTCTGATATTGTAAAAATAACATCGATATTGTGAAAATAACAATGATATGGAAAAAATTTCGTCAAAAAAACTACTTATAAACTCGTTCCACTATCTGCTTTTCAAGCAGATACCATGTTACATGGATATGTCTTTGATTGGGGATTTCATAACGGTTGTCCTCGAGAGTTGTTTTATTTGACTGTTTTATTTGACAAATCAGTTATATTCGGATGTTTATAAATTTTTTCCTGGATACACCAAGATCTGAAGATGTCCTCAGTAAGAGGACGGAACGTTATCAAATAAAACAATAAATGAAATAATTGCATTTATTTTCCCTGGGCCGCATCCCGACTAATTTCAACAAAACAACGGTTTACTCATAGAAATGTTGAAAATAACTGTGGAGAGAAGCCACTACAATGAGTTGTTGTTTACAGTCGACTGTTGTCAAGAGGATGATAATGTTTCCTATGGAGTGGAGTGATGCTATTGCTTTACGTTAAGAATATTGTAACCGGCTTATTAAAATTGTTTATAGTCCAATCAACTTAGTTTAGGAATGTAGCCAGGTACGTAAGGAGGGGGAAATTGGTAGCTTGAGATGTGAACATTTATCACATAAATCAAGCGCTTTCCAACGAGTGGCGAACGATTTCTGTGCGATGAAAACTACGGAAGTTCCATTCCCCTAGAGCAACGGATTGGTTGTACGTGAACATCATTAGAAATTGTGACATGTTTTTTGCGTCACGGAAGTTTTTGGTTGACCCCCCAGAGCAAAGACATATCCATGTCAATTAACTATGAGGTCATATACGATAGAAACTCTGCTACGGAATCAAGATAAGAAAATGATAATGGGGGAGATAACGGTGGGAGAAAGTCCCTTTACTTCCCGACAGGCAGCGCTGGTGTTGGGCCGAACGTCCTTTCCCCAGACTCTAGTCGAGTTTTATAAATTGGTAGCGTCGCGGTTACCAAGACCACTATGAACAGTTAATAATAACTTAAAAATCATTACATTTATTTCTTCATTTATTGATGTGTCAGGTGACTTGAGAGTTTGTATAAGTGGGAACACGAGAGAGGCAATCAACATTGTTGTTATCTTTACCTTTTTTAAAAGTACAGCCAAGTGTACTGTTGGGGTGAAAAATACGAAACTGAAGCTCATCATCAGTGACAAGTTTGATGTATCTGGCATGGATATAATTATAAAAATTCGCTGTGAAATAGACAATCGCTAATGCTTCTGCTTCTGTAATTGGCTTCAGCTTGAGTGAGGGCTCGAGATTTTCGAAACCTTAAACTTCTATGCAGTGTACTGCTGCAAAACCTGTTGGACCGGCGTCAGTTGTGAGGATAAGAAGCTCAGCAGAATCGAAAGGTGTCGGCACCTGTTCACTAGACAATTCAGACTTGAGGGCTGCATACAAAAGAGGCTCCTGTTGAGGCTGACCAGAAAAACTGCTAATCCTTCCTGTGTAACCGTCGAAGCAGAAATGATTTTTCAGAGAAATTGGGAATGAATTTCACGTAATAAGCCACAATGCCCAAGAAGTGCCTTAACAAGTTGAGTGCAATGTGTATCTGTGCGATACATACCATTAACTGTCCCAGCGTGCCAGGTGTATCTGGGTGATACACAATCCTGGTTCGCTTCAAAAGCTCGTGTATCTCCCAGATTCACACTTAAGGCGTTTCTCTCTTCTTCTTTGACCTTGAGAAACCCTTCGGAAAGGTGGAACAGTGTTGGCCACAACAAATTGGCCGAGACACATTCGGTACAAACGGAAAAAGAATAAGTTTTTGTCAGATGTCACTTTTATCATTTCAGCTATCTGGCACTTCATTTTCCTACTAGTTTTCGTTAGCAACGCAATAGTGTTTTTTGTTTACTCACGTATACAGGCGTGGGGAAAATCGTCAAGAAGTTCGAATAGGGATGTATCAGAGTGGTACTCAATTTTCTGTTCCACCACTTGAAGTCCCAAATCGCCGCTCACAGGCCAAGAGTATCACTCGTATACACGCGGTTTTTTCAATGAAATTGGTGTAATACCACTAAAATAACTCTTTTATGGAAAATACCAGTGGGTGAAAATGATTTTGATGGAAAATAATTTTTATGGAAAATACCATTGGGTAAAATCGTCAAGAAGTTCGAATAGGGGTGTATCAGAGTGATACACAATTTTCTGTTCCACCACTTGAAGTCCCAAATCGTCGCTCACAGGCCACGTGTATCACACGTATACACGCGGTTTTTTCAATGAAAATAGGTGAAATACCACTAAATAACTCTTTTACCATCAAAAGCAAGGTCTTCTGAAGTGAAAAAAATAAAAAAGCACGCTTGGCATCTGAGGACATTTTTTTTAAGTTGACAGCTGTGGCACTCAACTTGTTAATCCTTTGACATCTTTGAGACTTGACATATTGAGAACTGCTAGTACCTTTTCTGGAGACTTCTGGATTTTATCGTACGAGATGATGTACCCTAGATAGTAGATGAAGGTCGTTCTCTTTCAGGCGTTCCGAACAAGTTTCTTGCACATTCCAAATGGCAGATGATGTCGTCAACATATGCTTCTACTTTCGTGAGTCCATGCAGCAATCGTAAAAAAGTTCGATATAATTCAGATGGCGCAGTTTTAATTCCAACACTGACCCGATTTATCGGGATCCTGCCTTTGTGTGTAGTGATGGTTTGTATTTTGCGTCCCTTTTCATCTTCTCTGAGGTGTCGGTTGTTAGCAGATCAGCTGATTCATAACCGCAGTAACCATGAACTCTCTATTAACTCAAGTTTGCTATAACACACCTTATAACTGTCCATTGGGGCAGGCAATGCGACATACTCCACGAGATATGGAGACAGTTTACTGATCTCTCAATACCAATTTAAATTTCAGCATGAAAAGATGATTTTGGTGTGATGAGTGTCAATATGAACTATTAAGTAAAGTTTTGAACACCAATGAAGTGTTCTAAAATGACAGCCTGACAATATTTTCTATATTATACTATAATAATATATGAACGCATTGTTAAAAACATAAATAAAATGTTTATTTTAGTTAAATTCGTGAATAATCCATAATAATTAATAACTACATACGCAGCAACGCCTGTAGGACATTTCTTAGCCATCGCCAATTTTAGTCGGTCTTTCGTAGCTGCTTTCTTCAGCAGAACTGGAATATTGGAGTGCTTCACGCCTGGAAATAGCAGAGAATTGGAAATCGGTTCAGTATATTTTGGTATGAGTTCGAAGTTCATAGTACATGAAATATAAAACGAATATTGTTCACTCACCAGGTTTAGGCACCCCAGTGCTGGTTTCCATTCGTTTTGGTATGGAGGAGCTCATCTGAAAAATAGCGATAGTCAAGTGAACACAAAACAAAGAGACAGATTGAATCTAAACTTTTGGATGGTTGGAATATGCGATCTCCGACATCACCAAGCACAGGCAGCTTCAATGACTTCAAAATCAACTCAACCAAGCTAACCCCCAGTATTGTGAAATAGAATGACAATGAGCATTGATGTGCGATGAGAAAATAATACGAAAATTCGAAGTACAGTAGAAACCTCTCTTAGGCAGTTAGCTCAAAGACCACAGCCGGGCCAGTTGGAGTTTAGGAGGGTTTCTCTAATTTATAGGGAGGTTTATAACTAATCTGGTCATTATTGGCTTGAGATAGTTAAGAAGGATGTAATGGGTGAAATTATTTATATACTCGCACTAATTAACTAAATTATTTGTTCCAATTATCTACCACACTTAAACCAGGAACAAAGAACTTATAAACCAACTTCCACAAACCTGTGTACGGCGGGCAGGAGACATCAATTCAGCTCTTTCACGTAATCGCTTTTTGTGTTCCAAGAGCGACTCCATCTTTGCAAAATGTCGTTTGTGGATCTCAGCGAAATTCGGTGGTTTCTTCACAGACGATTTCTTCGTTGAGGTGGCAGATGATTTGATGGCTACGGAACGATAAATTTGAGATGTAGTAAAAGCGTAAATCACTTTGCGCCATTGATTTTATATACGAGTATGGGGCCAGCCAATAAACCGCTAAAGGTTTTTGAGGAATCTGACAACTCGTCAAGCTAATCTGGTTACCAGTCTTCACTGCCCCTTCTTAAAAAAAAGAAAAAAAAACCCAAAGAGATAGTAATTAATAGAAATTTAAGAACACTTACTAGGTTGAACTGGAGTTTTCATCGTTGAAGCCGTCCCATTCAAAGTTCTTGTAAGACCTGAGGAATACAAGGCATAAAAATGAAAACCACGTAACAGAATGTTTTCAGAAGACAAGTTTGCTATTATTTAGTCTATGAAGGGAAAGTCTAATGAACAAATCCTGAAAACTAAGCTCTTAGCCCATCTGATAGCATAAACTTCAGAAGTGTTACCTCATCAATGACCTAACCACTACTTAGCATGTAAGTGACACTAACATGCCCAATTAGAAAATCACAGTTACGTTTTTCATTCCAATTCCAATGTTTTCAGTGAATGTTTTCAGAGGGCAGTTTTGCTATTATTTAGTCTATGAAGAGAAAGTCTAATGAACAAATCCTGAAAACTAAGCTCTTAGCCCATCTGATAGCATAAACTTCAGAAGTGTTACCTCATCAATGACCTAACCACTACTTAGCATGTAAGTGACACTAACATGCCCAGTTAGAAAATCACCGTTACGTCTTTCAATCCAATTCTAATTACTAATTCATACAACAGAATGGAATTTCATTTCTACCTTTTAGAAGGCAAGATAACCTGGAAAGAAGTGGGAAGGATGAGTGGAAATCGTTTTGAAACTTTACATAAAAATATAGGCCTTCCTGTCCTTAACCCCATAATAACCTGATGTTGCCCTGGAGCAACATGAACTTTTGTGATTTTTCTAAAATACGCGGGACAATTCTTACCATTGGAAACTACTTCTGTCAACACTGATGCATGTAAGTTGGCATCCCTGTTTGTCCCTGATTCATGATGCCTGTGCCACCAGTAGATGACTATTTCTTTGAGGATGTTTACGACGTATTCGTTCAAGATTTAGATCCTCACGAAGAAACGGCTTATGAGAAACTGCTGCCCTTGCTACATCCCTAGCTACTATACCTGTGGTCACATCATCTGCACTAGTAACAAGTCACTAGAAAATAAGCAAATGATTGATACCTTATGTGATTTTAGAAGATAATGAGGTTCTTGCTTGATGATTTAGAAAATGAAAACTAATTTTTACAGGTATATTTTTACGAAGTTTTAAAATGTTTGTTCCTTATACTCTAAAGTTGATGAAAAAAAAATATTTTTTAAAAACATTTTGTGCTAATTTCATGAAATATATCATTTTGAAACTGAGTCTATCCTACATTTCTGTCAAGTAGCAGCACCTCCATTCCATTCCACATTCATCCTGATGTTGCTCCAGAGCAACAAAATTTTAAAATTTGAACACAAAACAAATTTTTTTTTCTTCATAATAATTTTCTAAAAAAATCGACATCTTATTAGGCATATTAGGGGTTAATCCCATTTTTCATTTAAAAAATTTAATAAAATTAGAGAAATTTTATTGTTGTAAAACTGTCTAAACGAAGAAATGTTGGAAATCGTTTGTCCTCATTTATGGAAATAAATTATTCATGAACCCAGAATGAAGATTAGGCTGAATTTATTGTCATTAAAAGTCGTCACATAAACATTGCTTCTCAACTCAAATTGTTTGAGGTTAGGCAATCAAGCGACAATAGCTAGATGATAATTTTAGGTATTTTCTTCAGTCAACGATCCAAGCCAACTCCAAGTTAGATCGCTAACGCTTTCCCAATTCTAACTTTCAATCTTAAGGTCACACTAGCGTTTTTTCTGCCTTTTTCTCGAATTTTTAATGATGTATAGCGGGTTTTCGTCTGTATTGCGGGTTCGAAAATAGCAACTGAAGAAGACTACAAATGTGAATGTTGAAGAGGAATAACAGCAAAAACAGCACATTCTGGTGGAATTCAGTTTTATTAAGTCTGTCAGGTTGGAGCTCCTAGGGGTTTTCCAGTGAATTGTTACCTTCTCAAGGGTTAAGTTTTAGAATTTTTCTTATGGTCTGTCTATCGTGCAGTTTCTCAAGTGAGTTTAAAAATGCTCCATCAGGATGCGCAACGGTAAAAAAAGTTGACCTAGGAAAAATAGTAGTGTGATACGGGTGTCACCCATCTGGGTAAATCGACGATGGGCTCCGTCGGTTTGCGCGCCCATCTAGGTAAACAGTGAACGGCACAAGTGGGGACACGGACTTTCTCCAACCAACTCGCCGAGCCGATAAGCCTAATCATGTTCGCAACATTCCAACTAGTCAGTACCTACTCGTGTGTTCGGAGAGATGGACCTGCAAATAAAACAAAAATTCCTGAGCCAACGGGGTAACAGCCCGATTGTTGTGGACAGTTACAAATTTACGCAATTTCGCGTAATGAAGTGCGGATCCATCACTTTTTGTTGTGCAAATCGGCCTAGTTTCCTCCTACTATGTGGGCTGCTTCGCCTCCTGATAGCCATCTGACGACTATGAAAGGTGCTGAATCGTACCATTTCGATTACAAAAAACAGTTTTATACCCCACATCCCAACATACATCACGTGGTAGCTGCATTCAAGGAGATCCAAATGGAAACAAATATGAAAATTGAGAGCTGGAAGCGAGGCAGTGTCAATAAGCTCAGGAAGGCTGCTGCTGACAACCTTCAGTTTCTCCAATAATGCTGGGACACCTACCAACAGGACAAGGACGAGATGGCCTACATGACAAACATCGCCAACCGCTGTAATTTGTCCAAAGTGAGTTGTTATCATGATTGTTTGATTGAGGTTCCTATTATGTACCTGATATACCTAGAACAATAAATTAATTTAACCAGCTTTACTTACTTCTCTCTGGATAACATTTTACCCAATTTTTAGCCAGATGAAGCTCTTACCCAGTCGAGCTGTCGCGAACTCGGGAAGGTGTGTCCCCAGTTGGGTCTATATTCTTTACCCAGTTGGGCGGTAGTTTGACTAGGATTTGCCCAGACGGGAGCCACCTTGTGATACGGCCATCGGAGGTTAGTTCATTGGCAAGTAAAAAATATGTTTTTCTGGAAATTCCCTAACAGCTAATTAGGGCCCATTAAAATACTTCATTTTGTTGTTTTAGTGTATTTTTGACTTACTTCTTGGAGTTATGTGATTTTTTCTGGCTTCTCGTAGCGCGTTCAATTGGGATCTCTGTGAATTGGAAGTAACATAAATGAAGAATGAAATAAGGTTTAAAATTATTCTTTCGGCTGTTGAATAATCAATAACGACAATTTTAAAATCTCGTTTCCTAAAATTGTCAACCAGTGCAATAGCAAATAAGTGAACCATTGCAATAGCAAGTGATCACTTTTTGGGATGAGTGATAGTTTAATCATACATGCATTCAAAAATTGATGAGTCAGAATGTCAAACTGCAGGTCTAGTGATAAACTATTTTGAGCTTCGTTTTCAGTGTGTGTTCTGCCAGTTCCGAACGGTTCTGGTCAAGCGCAGTCGAGTTTTGTCGTTCGCAGTGCCAGAACGCCGAGTTCGGCGTTCGCAGTGTTTTGCGAGCCCAGTTCCGAACGGTTCTGACAGTCCCTGCTTTTTTTTCGGAACTGTCAGAACTTGAACGCAAGGATGTAGTTAACGCACGCACATTTCACAATTTTTCGGATCTCGTGGAGTAAATAACTCTCTTCTTCTTCATCGAAATCATACTTTAGTCTCTATACGTTAGAATAAGTACCCATTCTATGATCAAAATGTCAACTAGCTCGTCAAGTTCGGAAAGCGATAGTTTCTACGATGGTTGTTTCATGGTTTGTAGACAATGAGGACGAGATTGAAGTTATAGTTAGATCTCATCTACATCCACGAAACTCAATTTTTTTCGAGTATACCTACTCCTCAGTCATCGTGGATTTTTTTTCTTTTTTATTGCCGTGGGGTAATAGTTAAATAATATTTATGGGCATAATAAGTAGTATATTCAGGGGCACTAAAAATATTCTGTAAAGGAGCACCAGAAGGTAACACGAGTTGAGGGAGGTTACAAACAACAACGCAGGTTATTCCACTTCCAAGTTCTGAAATTGTTCGCAGTGCAGAACGCGATTCCACAAGTTCCAGAACGCCCCAGGATTTCCCGTCCCAGTTCTGATGAGTTCAAGAACTGTCAGAACGCGCACTGAGAACGAAGCTTAATGCACTTTGATCTGCACAGGGTTCTGTTCTTGAACTTACCTTATCAGCTTGTGGGGTGAAGAAATTTGTCTTCACGCTAACCCTCTTCTCTGACAACACTAGAGATCTTCGTTCGGACAAAGGGATTTTTGCACTCAATCGCTGGAACACTGACAACTTTTCTATCGGAGGGGGAGTCTGAACTGTGTTCAACTGTAGCACTGGAATATCATCTGCAAAATTATTCGACAAGTTTTATAAACCTACGCAAAGCTACGTGAGGGAATGTACAAAAGTCAATGCAATGGGGTGCGAAAATAAGGTAGGTAGACCGTTTTCAATGTTTACCAAGAAAATGCATTTTAGGGCAACCAGAATCGAACCTTAAATTGCAACAGCTCACTCCATTATATATATATATATATATATATATATATATATATATATATATATATATATATATATATATATATATATATATTCAAAAAATCACTTGAAATGGCTAAAAACGGCTAAAAATTGTTGAATTTATATTTTTTGGTAGAACATTGCTCAAAAAAAGTTGATTAACTATAAAATAAAAATAGAAATAGAAATAACTATAAATTAAATTAACTATAAAAATAGAAAATTCAGAAATTTATGTACAAAATTATGCTGAAAAAGTACTTAAAATTCATTAAAATTTGTTTAAAAAAATCGATAAAAACTGCAAAAAATGCTAAAAATTCAAAACCTTTATTTGAATAGGAGATTATTATTTAGAATACATTTTTTGCCATAAAATTAATAGTTACAAATTTCCTCGCACTCAAAAAGCTCAAATTTCAAAACAATTTGACAGTATACAATACGGCAATTTACGAAAATTCGCTCATACGATCATGCTGCATGACTGGAACTTTTAACACATATTTGGAGTTAATTATCCTAGCAAGATCCTACAGAGATAAACAGAGGAGCTGCTTTAAGGAAAAGTATAGGTACAATTGTTTCATCGAGAGCAAGTACTCAATAATCATCCAATCTTCAAATGAAAATAATAATGCATTCAGGTAATTTCAAATAGCTAGGTTCCCAGTATTCAAAATAAAGCATTTCAGAGTTTATCGAATTACCTTTGAAAACATTTACGAAAAATGAACCTTCCAGTTCTTCAGTTTTATTTGACTTTCCAACGTTTCTCCCTAGGAACTGGGATTTCTTCAGAAAGTTTAATTCTAACAGTTGTGACAGTGTCCGTCAGATCCAAGCGAATGAGTGTCTATCCGTCACTCTAGCGCCAGGTTGAACGTGTCATTCTCGAGTTCTTGGAATGCTATATTTGGCGATAGATGAGGATCCGAGAACAGGAAAATCAATCTTCTCCGAACATTGCACATTACGCTATTCGTACGAGTTGTACCTCTAATGGTACTGTCACAACCCCTCTCTCTTTATGAGTGTGGATTTAGGCCCCATTGCACCTCTGGGGGTGACCAAAGTCTGTTACACAGTATGAAGATATTGATTGTTATCAAGATATTTTTAAATTCCATTGTTAGAATTAAACTCCCTGAACTCAAGGATAGAAAGGCCAAAAAATAAACGATACTAATAAATTTGAAACCGAATTTTACCTACTTCACAAAAATACATTTTTTATGTACCCATCTTATTAATTATATGATTTTCTAAATCAAGTTTTAAAAGAATATTCTGCTCTTTCATACCTACAGTACCAGGTAGTAGTCCATAATCTCCATGGCTATTTTTTAATCTTATTTTTTAAATATCTAAATTATAGTACTGCAAGTGTTTGAAATTTTATCATAAAAAATCATGTCAGAGTGCAGTCCGCAAGAGAGGGCACAAGTGCAAAAGAGACTGGATAAGCTGAGGAGAGACCAAGTTGTGTACGAATGGATGAAGCAAGTGCATGATGCTGGCAGCTATCCTCGCCAACAAGTTAGGCCTATGGCTTTCTACCAGCATGTGGGAAGAGAATTAGCAAACAATTTAGCCTCCATAGTGAAAATTGGGATAGCAATCGCTGCAGTCGTTGCACTTTGGGTTCTCAAGGACCTCATCGAGGAAAAAGTGACACATGTGAGTATGTATGCTAAGAGTTGCCCAAATGAAACTTGATTAGGAAAATTCTGAGGGCTCTAGACATTGGAAAGGCCTTGAATTGAAGCGTATACAATTAAAAACCACATCGTTATTTGTGCACAAACACTAAGAGAGGCACAAAACCTCCAAACCATTTCCAGCTGAGTACCCCTTGAGCGATTGTTCCATGGAAAACAAGAATAATTAGCTACGTTCTAGGAGACAGAAATGGACAGGACAATTGTCTGTCCGTGTGTCCGCAAATCTTTGTAACAAGCTTATTTTCCACAGGTTTCATCCGATTTCGATGAAATTTTCAGGGGATGTGCGGGATAGGGGGTAGGTGGTCCCCTATCAGTTTCATCGTTCTTGACTCAATACTTCGCTCAGCGCATGCGCAACCATAAATTCTACCAAGCATCATTTTCTAACGCCCTACCTAGTCGTCCGATTTCACTCAAATATGGATCATAGTTGGGGGATGACAATTTGATCATCTTATATCAATTTCAACATGGTTGTATCATTAATGCTACTGCACATGCGCCAATATGAAATCCTTGTAATAAGCTTATTTTTCACAGTTTTGTTGCCGAATCAATACTTCAATCTGCGCATGAGCAAACGTAAATTCCATTATGCTCCATTTTTTCACGCCCTAGTCATCCGATCTCGCCCAAATTTGGATGATAGTTGGAAGATGACGATATCATCATCCCACATCAATTTCAACATGAGTGTATCATTAATAGCTACTGCACATGCGCCTATGTGAAATGCTTGTAAGACCTTAATTTCCACTGTTTTTATCTGATTTTGATGAGAATGCGCGGGTTAGGTTGTAGATGGTCCCCTATCAGTTTCATTGTTGCCAAATCAATACTTTATTCTGTGGATGTGCAAACGTAAATTCCATTATGCTCCATTTTCCCATACTCTAGTCATTTGATTTAGCTTAAATTTGGATGATATTTGGAAGAAGATGACTTGATTACCTCATATCAATTTCAACACGATTGTATCATTATTAGAGAGTTTTTGTACTTCTCGTGTACGAAAATGGCCTTTCCGAAACGAGAAGAGGTTTTCGTAACGTGGAAACGCTTTTCGGAACGGGAAGAGTCAGCTTTTTCGGAATCGTAATTACGAGACGAAAACTTGACCTTCTTCTAGGATAACACTCTAGAATAACTTAGCAACTATCATGCAGTTGGCATGGATACACATACACACCCGACAAAATCGCCTGAATTTTCCCCGTGCCGTCTTTTGTTGTTGGTTTAACCTTTGTATTTGTCTTTCTTTCGTGTTTTTTTCCCGCACCTCAACCAGAAAGGTCATTAGCCGCATTTTGTTCTTGCTTTCGAAGTTTTATCGAAGATTTCAGCTTTAACATTTTCAAGGTTCATTTCAGTTTCAAGATTTCGTTTCAAGGTTCATTTTACTCCTTTTAAAGATTCGTGTTCTTCACGGCAGAATCGTTTTCATATGATGTAGAGGTAAGTGGTCGTTGTTTCTTAATTCATGTTATATTTTGGAAATTGTCTACTGTGACAATTGAGTTTTGAGCAGTGATTCACTACAAGAGTCACGTTAACGTCTCTGTAAGAGTTCTCTTCTTCTCGGGCTTACGAAAACGCTACGAGAAATCGATGCAAAAAGGTTAGCATTCATCGTGCTCGCTCTAACAGCTTGTTTTCGTGTTTACGAGAAATACCAATACGAGAAGTACAAAAACTCTCTAATAGCTACTGCACATACGCCAACGTGAAATACTTGTAATGACCCTAATTTCCACAGTTTTCATCCAATTTTGATGAAATTGTCTGCGAATGCGCGGTTTAGGTTGCAGATGGTCCCGTACCAATTTCATTGTTTTCAACTCATCAGTTCATTCTGCGCTTGCACAAACGTAAATTACATTGAGTATCATTTTTCGTTTCTTAATAATTGACAAGTTATGACAATTCATGCTACTTCTTGATATACTCTTTTCGTCTATGGAATTTTTCAAGATCATTTAAAACTTTTCAGTGATCTACACATTCATGATAGGTAAACGAGGAAGCTATGTGCCCCACCCAACTTGGCAGACTTTTTTTTTTTTTTTTAATTGGGTTTCATTAAATATTTGTGAATTGGAGGTGGTCTAGAGTACATTAAAAGAGGTTTCAGTCCGAATTTCAGATGAGTGCAAGTTCCTCATTGGGAGTCAGACGAATGACGGGGTGAAACTGTAGGTCAGCAGTTGCTCACTGGAAGAATTCTCAATGAGTGAGTAATCAAAGTCCCCTTTTCATCGCTTACCTCAACCATTGGATTGGAGCACCCCTTCATACATATAAGGTGATCAGTAAGCTATTATGATTGAGGCCAGGGCTGTAGATACCACCTCAATTCTCCTCCTGCCATCCATCATGAGCCAGACTGTAAACATGACATCCCTAGACGTAGCAACTTCACTTCTTCGGCTTCCAAGGCAAAACACACCATGAAAATGACCTCCCCCAGCGACAACTGATCGGCCTGCAGTTTCACGTTCATTCGTCCTACCCCTCAAGTCTGCCGAGGAAGGCTGATATTCGACTCTGCAGAAATGTGAAGAGCAGGGAAACTCCCACAGTGACTGAGGTTTAAAAATTTGCCTCAGTGGGTTTAGACAGCAGCCGTTTTCTGGACTTCTCTTAAAAAAAGAAGTTCTAATTCTGCCGAGTTACCTATCTATAATTTTTGGGCCAGCGAAGCTGGTTACAATGGTGCAGTAAGTAGGAACCAAACTTCAATGCCTAATCCCTCTCGAATGGACAATAAACATCAAATTTCCGTACATAGCAACTTCACTTCATATTATTCTGAGTCAAAACACACTGACATTGTTCGACTGAGACTTCTTTTAAGCGAACAACTGATGAGCCAGTAATTAGATCCATTCATTCGACCCCCATTCAGCAGATGACAGCTGCTATTTGACTCCAGGGAAATATTACATGCATGGGAACTCCCATAGTGGAAAAATTGTGATTAATTGGCCACCATAAGTGGTTTAGGCAGCCTGTCCCCGAAAATTCCCTCTGATGCAGGAGACTTGATACGTCCACACTTGAAACTGATACATAGTGTCATGAACATGTCTCTCCATCCTGGCTACAAAATTCGTACATAACCTAGATCTGAGCTACTTCACTACTGAAGATATTCTAAAGCCACCAGAATTAAAACTTCTACAACAATCTCTGTTGTTATTTCATTCTATTCTCACCTATCAACCAGCCCTCTTTCACAGCCTGGGGCCTATTTCATAAAACAACAAGTTACAAGTACAGGTACTTGTAATGCACGGTAAACTAGTACAAGTGTTTCACCAAAACCAAGAGTACAAGTGTAGAAAAGTTACACTTGTAGAAGCTAAGTTTACAAGTGTAGCCAGAAAAGAAAGATGGCGTGAGGGGACAAACGAAATGAACAGCTCACTCACACTTGTTTATTCTCGTATTCGCACATTCGTGTACGCAAGTGGTTATTGTTTTCCTTTAGTTTTAAGAATAATGAATACAAAAAAAAAGGGGAGAAACTCGAGGTACTACGGGCGGTAAGGGATGAGAAGTCCGTGCTGTTTGGTGTCTATTCGGACAGTTTAACTAAGGCTGACAAGGTGAAAAAATGGGGCGAAATACATGCCAGAGTGCGTACATTTGGCTTAGTGCCGGCTTCCAAGGATGTTTCCTACTCCCGGGACGTATTTTGGCAAAATACGAAGAAAAATACCATGGTAAGTAAACTGTATTTAACGTATTCTTGATTGATTTTGCTTTTCGGGCGTTCTCTATTACTTCCCCTCCATCGTGATGGAAATTAAACTCCCCTGAATATGTACACAAATACGAATGTTTCGCCTAGTTTTTTAAATCCAAACCAAATTCATCGACCTTAGTACGTACCTAATGTACGCACGATGGAAAATAGCCACAACTCACGGAATCTCAATCTCAATTAAATCTAATTGAGATTGAAAGGTGCGAGTCAGATTCGAGTTTCAAGTTTCTTGTCTTCTCTTCCTTACACTGTTGGTCAGTCTATAGTATGTACCTATTAAAAAACTAAGTACGACTTCAATAGGTAACTGATTCTTTCAAGAAAATTAGAAAAATGAAAAACGAATCGCAGCAAAGAATCTGGAAAAAGATAGAAAACATCTTCAGAGTATTCCTAAATCCTTTTCACCGCCTTTTGAGTCTTTTTCGTGGGTATTGGAAGTCATTCGTACCCATAGGTAGAGCAACTCTTGCAAATTTTCTCAAAATTCCCAGAGCCAGTTTGAAAAAAGTTCCAGTCAAGCAGCATGATCGTATGAGCGAATTTTCAGAAATTACCTATCATTTTGTATAATGTTGAATTGTTTCGAAATTTGAGCTTTTTGAGAGCAAAGAAATTTTGAACTATTATTTTCATGGCAAAAATTTATTATAAATAATAATCTGCTATCCAAAAAGGGATTTGGATTTTTAGCTTTTTTTGCAGTTTTTATAGATTTTATAGCAAATTTTTAAATGTTCTATTTCATAGTTAATAAACTTCATTTGAGCAATATTCTGCTAAAAAATAAAAATTTAACCATTTTCAGCCGTTTTAGCGATTTTTTCAGCACATTTTATGAAATTTGGCCAATATTTTGCGCTCAAGAAGTGCTGACTAATGAACTCATACTTTCATTTGAAAAGCTTGATTTTTTGGCGCAAGAACAGAATTTTTATCTTAATCCTAAGGAGAGTTATCGTCTGGAATGACACATATATACACACATATATAAATAAATATGTATACACTATATGAAGAAGCGTTACACTGTGGGATTCGTTTCAGAATGCCTCAAAACCGATTTCAGTGAAGAAAATTTTGATTTTAAAAATTTAGGAGCCATTCTTATACCTTCATTGTCTACAAAAATTCGCTAAATGGAAAATAATAATAATAAGTCCACCTATTTTGACCCCCCCCCCCCCCTCTAAAAATGGCAAATAAAAGCTGATTTTTCTATAGTAGATTTAGTTATTCATTCAGAAAATGGAAATATTTTTGATTAGTGAGTTAATAGCAGATGGGGAAAATGTTATTAATATCAGAATTCTTTCTCTTTGCAGAAGAAGGTGGATAATAGGCTGCGAAGAACTGGAACAGGCGGCGAACTGAGACTGGAATTTAAAAAAAAATCTCATGTTGAATATGTGTTTTATATATTTTAGTTGAATATTTTTTTAATATGAGTCCTCTTGTACCTGATTATGCATAATTCACATTCTGTTAAAAGATAAATAAATAAACCTGATGTTTTCGCAAAATGATGTTATGTTGATCGTGCTGAATGTTATATGTAAACCAGTTGAAGTTCGTATAGTAAATACGACGAAGATGTTTATTTATGAAATGAAAACTCTTTGGCGTCTTCTACGCTGAATTCTTCTTTGTTGACTGTATTCCTCATCAGAAGATGATTCCCACATATTATCTAACATTTCAAGCACCGAAAAATCGTCAACTCTCAACACTGTCAATACTAGAAAATTACAACTTTACAGGAGAACGGACGTAGGTTAAAAATCCGCCATTTTTTACAACTGTAGAACAGTGACTTGTACAAAAAGATGGGGAAACACTTGTAACTTGTCCGAATTCGCCTGTACACTTGTTCATTTTCACAGTGCATTACAAGTCTACACTTGTACCTTTATGAAACGCTTGCACACTCATTTTTTAGCAATTGTACATAAAATCGACTTGTAACTTGTCACTTGTTGTTTTATGAAATAGGCCCCTAGTTACCAACTTAGTTCATCAATCTTTTGGTTAACGATTTCATTACAAATTATCAGAATCACTCTCGACAGTTAATACTCCCATATTAATGAATGTCAACAATGTATGAGTTCGAATTCTGATGAGGTATCTACAATTATTGGGTCAGCAAAGCAGGTTTCATTCTGTCACCGTAATTGTTCAAGGTTCGCATGCTCGTTGTCATACAGCAATTCAATGGCGAAAGAATTGTTATCTTCAGTTGTCGACAGCTGTACTATCTCCTGGAACGAACCTATTCCTAGAGCTTTCACTTATAATCTTCAAATCAAGTAATGGAACAAATTGATTCTACTCGAACACCTACTTTTTTCTTTTCCAGGCGCTGTTGTGAGGATGCTTCCACTATCCTGGCTTTTGGTCTCGTCCACATTTTCAGGTTCATCTGTCAATAAAAACATAATATATATTCAAAAATGATAAATAACAATAATCAACGTTTCTGGTTAATTCTACTGAATTAGTTAGGTAGATAGAAAGTTGAAACTGAAACACGGTGGCTACCAAAAATACACCAAACACTTTGCGGTCTGGGCCTTGTCTGATGTAGCTAACAGTACAGTGAATGTGACACGACTCTTTAAAAAAACTCGGCCCTTCGGTCCTCGCAAGGGGGTCCAGCCCTTGACCCCGCTAGGGGGCTTCGTCCCCTAGACCCCCCAGTTGCTTTCTGCTTTGAGCCTTCAGCTAAAATGCTAAAACATGGAACATGCTTTCTTCCCTATAATTCGTAAATATAAATAAATTTAGAACTACGGCATAAATGTTTTACTAATAGAGATTAGAACAAAGTACCTAGGTAGGTAATTATCTGCTATGGTGCGCGTCTACAATTATTATAACCAAGATTAACTTATCAACCAAGTGACAACAAAACAAGCGACATGAATAGAAGAACAAGTACGAAAGAAATGCGTGATGAATCGAGAGCTTTCAAACGAGTGGAGAACGACGATTTTTGTCGGGTGAAAACTGAAGAAGTTTCATTTCCCCAGCAACGGCTTGGTTGTATGTGAAAATCAAAAGAAAACATTTCGTGACACATCCGCGTAACGTTTTTGGGCAGTTAGCTCAAGGCTAAAGCATGTTCCATGCTAAAATTGTCTATGTGGTACAAGCAGCAATAACTTGATGGCTAAAGGATATCAACAACTGAGTCAGTTGTAGTAACTTATTTTATCAAATCCATTGTAATTATAATCGGTGCTTCCTACCTGAGTGAGGGAAGCCCCCCGCCATCACCAGCTCACATTTTTTTACCTGTATTTCTCACAACAGAGGAGAGATTTATAGAAATCTTCTCACCCGTTCCATAACGGTCAAACAAAGAAAGCCACACACCACATGTGGAAAGAATTCTTGGAAAAAGTGACTCTTTTTCACAACCCTTCGCATGCATTTTCGACTAACACTGCAATTTCTAAGAATTTAGACTTGAAATAAACGACGAAATACGCTCAAGCCCAGAGCCACACAAAAGTAATGGAATGAGGTTGAAATTTGTTTTCTGAAATCCCCGCAAATATGTTCGTTGTATAATTTGTGAAAAGTACTTCCTCGCGGCCCGTGAACACATCTGGGGTGCAGAACCGATTAACATATTTCAAAAAATAGATATTAGAAAAGCATCGACTGGTCTAGAATGAACAGCGATCAAGGGAAGGACGCCAGAGATGCGGGAAAATCGACCTTTAGCAGGCCTTTGGAAGCGTATTTTTTTTCGTAGTTAATAGGTTAACATTGGTTCATAAATTCAATTTGAAGATAATACTTTTTTCTCCGAAAAATGGAGCTCACATTGTTAAAGAATATGCTACAGTTTTAAATCTGAGGAAGGGGAAACTTGATGACGTCAGCTTGGAGTGACAAATTATTGTTATCCTCACTAATTTAGGTAATTGTAAAGAAAAACCTTTAGATTATCACATATTTATTGCATTAAGCAAAAATACAAAGCTTTTCAGCTAAATTTTAGCCATCTTCAGGTATAGACAACAAACTAAACACGAGAGAAAAGCTTTTCTCCCGTGTTTAGTTTGTTGTCTATACCTGAAGATGGCTAAAATTTAGCTGAAAAGCTTTGTATTTTTGCTTAATGCAATAAATATGTGATAACCTAAAGGTTTTTCATTACAATTACCTAAATTATGGAAGATTATCACAAGAAGTCTTCACCAACTCTTCTGAGGTTATCCTCACTGATTATTTCGAGGATGCAACCAGGTTAATTTTTGTGTAAATTGGTGTGTTATATTGTGTACATATCCCACCACTGCACAAAACCAGACGTGTGATATAATGAGGTTTTTTGATCGCAATATATAGGTACTAAGGAAATTTAACAAAACTACGAAGTAGTAGAGCATAATATATGAACTTGCCTTTAGTAAATGTATTCTGACGGGTAAGTGGAGTCATGGGTTTATCTTCTTGAGAAGAACTCTTTCTTGAAGCTCTTGTCACTAAAAATGAGGAAATCAAAAGTGAAAATAGATTGGCATCAATTGATTTGATAATAAATTGAAGTTGAATGTCTTTCAATTCAATTGTGGGAGCTCAGACTACAGGTAGACCAGAGATGGCGCCACCCTATGCAATAGAGAGTTGAACTACTCGTTGAAGCAACTTTTTGACAACAACACTGTCAGGTAAAATTACTACGAGGAGAAATTGCATGTTTGAGGGTTGGCTGCACTGCTTTTGGTGAATTCCCGGTAACTATTATGGTTTTTCGTATAGGTAATTTAGTGACTGCTGTTTTCTGCTTTCTGTGACTTAATCTTCCTTCATTATTTTCTTTCTTTCATTTTGTTAGTTATATTAAATTCATTTAATTTAATTTCATCTATTCGTTATGAACAACACCCCAAAAATAGTACGTTCTTTGTCCTTTTGCTGTGGACAAATACTTTGGCGGCAGGCTCGCGTCAAGATCTACTGGGTGCTTGGTAATTTTAGAGCTGATCTGTGGGGGAAGAAGCTCAAAATATGACGACATCAGTGCGCAGTAGGTAATTTTAGAAACTAAGTAAATATTCGGGATTTCGCCTGAACCATTTCACTTTTCCCATCAGTAATGAACACAAAAAAGATTCTGGAAAAAAATTTGATAAATTCAGACCCATGGGTAACGCTCATTGTTCAATATCTTATGTTATGTACCTTTTTGAAGCTTGGGAGAATCGACAACGTAGTTGTTTTCGCTGTTTGTGACTGCACCATTGCACATGGACTCTTCCTCTATAAAGAAAAGCATATAAAATTGAAATTGGGGAACTCGAAAAATCCTACTTTGAACCACATTAAACATCACAAACCATCTTGACTTAGGGCACTCTGTCAGTCTGAAACCCGCTTTGCCACTTCCAAACTCAACAGAATTTGTAATGGTCGGAAAAGTGATTTATTACTATTTTTAAATAAAGCTAAATCCCCTAGATCCCATCTTGACAATTTAGACACCAATCACACTCCCTTAATACGATTTTTCAAAGTTTTAAAAGATTACTACATTACAGCACTCATCTTGACTGGATGGGACTGTAACAACTAAGACGTAGATTGATAATGAAACTAAAACACTATCTGGCAAAGTGCCCCTAAATAGCAGTAATCTAAACTTAAACAAATAAGCAATTAAATTAAAAAAATTATAATACTAAATAATCTCCAACACTCCCAATGAATCACAGACATGTCAAGAGAACAATACCTTTAGTGAATGTATTTTGACGTTTGATTGGTGCAGGCCGATTCCTTTCTTCAGATTTATTTTTCGACACTCTCGTCACTGAGGATACAAAAAATAACATCAAGATTCCCATATTATTTCTTAAGGTTTCTTTTGAATATCTTCCAACTCAAGGTGGTACCGGACGTCGGGCCTGCATGTGAAACGCTCAAAATCCTTAACCAATGGCATGTTGTGTTTTTCTTTTACCTATCTTAGATAAGGGTCATGATTTAGAATGTAAATTACAAGTCTATTATTGCTACAGAAAAGTTAAGAATGATTTTCTCCAACAACCAATATTTTTTTGGACTAACCAATAATAATTATCTCAGCGTTTTGTAATGTTTTCAATATTTTCAAAATTTACTATTTATAAATAACGTTTTGATATGTAGAAATGGTTGTCATATAAAATAAAAATAGGAAAAAAAATGCATAAATACAAGTGAAGAAGTAGAGATAGATACGGAGAGTTTTGGATTGTGATGCCCCTGACATCCAATGCCCTCTTGAGTCGAAGAATAGGACTGGATTTTACCTTTTCGAGATGGGGAAGGAACAACATCCTGAGCTTCAGTAATGGCTGTTGTTTCATTGAGATTGGGTTCTTGTTCTTCTACAGAGGAAGAGAATACCGAATAAAAAATTTAGATTTACATCAATCACTCTTAAGGTAACCAGTTGTTTTTGGTTAAAGGTGCTGGAGTCAATTTTAATGTTAAATTGAGAAATAAGGAACTTTTTGTGGATGCAGCACATTATCAATGGAAAAGTACTTTAATATAATAACCAAAAACAACTGGTTTGACTACGCTAAAAATAATGATCTCCAATATCCCCCAACGAACCACAGACATGTCAAGAGAACAATACCTTTAGTGAATGTGTTTTGGCGTTTGATTGGAGCTGGCGGATTCGTTTCTTCAGATTTCTTTTTCGACACTCTCGTCACTGAGGATACAAAAAACAAAACAAAAAATATTTCAGTACGCCAAAATCAAGATTGCCATATTATTTCAAATGTTAAGATTTCTTTTGAATAAATTCCAACTCAAGGCGGTACTGGACATCAAGCCCATGGGAGACACACCAAATCTATAATAAGCGTTTTTACCTATCCTAGATAAGAGTCGTAATTTAGGATGTAAATTAGAAGTCTAATATTGATAAAGAAAAGTTGAGGATGATTTTCTCTGGCAGTGATTAACCAATAAGTGATAATCTATTTGTGTTTTTTCGATTTTTTTAATATGATTATTAATATTTTTAATGTAAATACATACTTTCAATGTTGAAAAATATTTATTTATTGAAATATACTGTTTAGAAAAAACGTTTTAATATGAAGAAATTGTTGTTATATAACATCAAAATGGAAAAAATTTAATAAAACGCAAGGATAGATACACAGAGGATTTGGGATTGTGATGCCCCTGACATCCAATGCCCTCTTGAGTCGAAGAATGGGACTGGATTTTACCTTTTCGAGATGGCGAAGGAACAACATCCTCTTCAGTAATGGTTATCGTTCCATTGAGATTGGGTTCTTCTTCTATGGAGAAAGAGAATACGAAAAGAGAATTAAGAATTTGGATTTACAAACACTCTAACATGTAACTGGTAGAAATGACAATGACAAATATGATCTTGATATCTTAATCCAGGAATCTTTTATATCACGATTAATGTCACAGAATGTTCATTAGGTTATTGTTTCTAGATATAAAAAGATAGCTGAAGCACCGTAATCAATTTGAGAGGAAACAAAAAAGTAATAATAATAAAAATAAAAAGGGGCACTCCAAAATCAGGACTTCCACTCGCATTTACTCAATTGGCGATTTCAATTAAGGATGCGAAATCTAGTGGCAGAAAAATTAACCCTCGTGGGCGGGATCACCCAGAATAGCAGCTTGACAGGTTGCCTGCGTTTGTATATCATTTATCCTTTGATAACAACTAAAAAGTCAAATAAATCGTACAGCAGCGTATTTGGATGCACATCTAGTGGTGTCAATGTGTTATTTTGCTTTCCCGACCTTCCCAAAAGAGGAAAACGAAATGTTTGAACACTTAACTAATGAGTTTGGATCGAAAGAACAAGTAGACAAGTGATTTGCCAGGGAAAGGGCGATGGAAATAAACACAAAAGTGTGAAACCATAATAAAAGTAAGTGCACTCTATATTGCCTGGTACTTACGTATTCATAGTTGTTTACATCCTTTGCAACTATCTTCAGGCTCGTATGGTCCGAATTTTCCCGTTTGTTCACTAAACTAAACTTGATCTTGACAATGCTACTGAAAGGTGCGTTGTAGGTAAATACCAATAATAATTAAGTGATCATGGTTCATTTTTTTGGGAAGACCCAAAGGGAGCAGTTGAAGGAAAACAAAAAAAATTTAAGAGTGATGTGTTTACGTGTTTGTTAAAGTACAAACACCAGCTTTAGCCATACGGTGGTAGGACGGGTAGGTACTATCTACTTTCGTCTGTGATACGAAGTGATCAGTACTGCATGGCCGAAAGGAAACCTAACTATATTGAATTTCCAAAAACCTCATTATAAGACCATTAACCTTTAAAAATGTTACATAGACACAAAATATACCTGTTATAATACCTTCAACTTTTGAATTTGTCAAATCTGATGCATCTGACCGTGTAAATGTGTTTTGACGCTTGGGAGGATCTGTCAATACTTCGGGAACCGATGCTTTCCTCATAGTTGCTTTCTTGGCTGCAACATTGATAAGGTTATGATTGTCAGAGCTGTTCTATTTAGGTTACTAATGTCATCATGGTGATTAAGAGAAATCATGTACTGAGTTTCCAAACCTTTGGTAAAAGTTTTTCTTCTTTCTTGGCCTTCGCAATCACTATCTTGGACCAGAGATTCGTCTACTTCTTTGAGTGGTGTCACTGAAACATTACAATTACGGAAATTAACTGTGAAAAAGTCCGGAGCATACAAATATAAGTTTGTGTGAAAGGTGTAAACAAATAACGCTGTTTATAACTATTGATGCACGAGTTTGTGGTTGGGAGAGGTTTTACACAATGATGCAATACCCAAAAAATAAAAATAAAATTATATTTCTTCATGGGGTAACTAATTTTTATGCCCCATGAGTTTTGCCATAGCTTTTCGTGCGCAAAACTAGAAAATGTCAAAAAGATTCAGTTGCGCTAAACGGCAGTTGCATATAGATTCTACAATATTAATGCTAGCTATGATTAATAATATTTTACATTACATAATACAAACCTATTTATGTATTAGTTTAAGAGGAATACTCACATGTAGCTGTACGGTTCGGGTCCATGTTCTCAATGCCACTGAACTGCAAACAAATTAGTAACATACCATTCTCAGTTATCTGAAAGGTAGGTAACATTACAATAAGAGAGTGGGTGGCAGCAAGCCGCCCTATATAATAAGAAGAGTAATAAACAATATACATAGGAAAGGGGAGAGCAATCAACCCGGTAGTTGTACTGATTCAGATCCATTCGATTACGTAATACCACTGAGCTATGTAGTAAGATAGAGGGAAAGTTGGTAATTATTTACAATATATGGCGCCACTTCCAATCGTTTTGACTAACATATATTGTAGTGGAAAGGTATGGAAATATAAAGAGATAGTATTTGAATGCCGGAAACATGTTTGAGCCCGTGAAAGATAAGCAGAGATATTATACACTACATGTCCGACTAATCTGTATTTTTACTAAGGGATTGACTACTTGATGTTATGTAATTTTGAGATGCGAGCATCCAGGCCACCAACCTACACACAGCATTCTGCATTCTTGGTGGTCTGGATGCTCGCAAGCTCGCATCTCAAAATTACATAACATCAAGTAGTCAATCCCTTAGTAAAAATACAGATTAGTCGGACATGTAGGTCAGAATGAAGTGTATGATATCTCTGCTTATCTTTCACGGGCTCAAACATGTTTCCGGCATTCAAATACTATCTCTTTATATTTCTATACCTTTCCACTACAACATAGGTTAGTATCAAAACGATTGGAGGTGGCGCCATATATTGTATACAATTACCGGAAAGTTCAATGGGGACAAGGCAGAAACAGTTGGGCTCCATTACTAGCACTTATTGGCAAGCAGTGCTAAACTGCTGCCTATGGGAAGCTCTTGTTCTCCTGATACCCACTATTTTATTAATTTTAAGCTTCGTTCTCAGTGTGCGTTCTGCCAGTTCGGAACGGTTCTGGGCAAGCGCAGTCGAGTTCTGTCGTTCGCAGTGCCAGAACGTTCAGTTCCGGAACACCGAGTTCGGCGTTCGCAGTGTTTTGCGAATTCAGTTTGGAATGGTTCTGACAGTCCCCGTTTTTTTCTCGGAACTATCAGGACTTGAACGCAAGGACGAAGTTAACACAAGCGCATTTCACAATTTTTCGGACCTTGTGGAGTAAACAACTCTCTTCTTTTTCATCGAAATCACACTTAATCATACTGAAGTCTCTATACGTTAGTATATGTACCTATTCTATGATCGAAATGTCAACTACCTCGTCAAGTTCGGAAAGCGATAGTTTTGATGATGGTGTTCCATGGTTTGTAGACTATTAGGACGAGATTGAAGTTACAGTTGGATCCCGTCTACATCCATGAAACTCAAAATTTTTCGAGTATGCTCCTCATTCATCGTGGAATTTATTTATTGCTGTGGGGTAATAGCTGAGTATTATTCAAGGGCATAATAAGTAATAAAAATATTCACGGGCACTATAAATATTCTGAAAAGGAGCACCAGAAGGCAACATGAGTTGTGTGAGGTTACAAACAACAACACCGATTATTCCACTCCCAAGTTCTGAAATCACTCGCAGTGCAGAACACGGTTGCACAAGTTACAGAACGCCCCAGGATTTCCCGTCCAACTGCAACAACTGGCTTGCAACAACGAAATAATCACAAGGAATAATCGATGGAGGAAAAATCAACCGTAGTTCGCTTCATTTCATAATCAAATAGATGGGTAAGCAATAAGAATACAACTTACCATTGGTGAAAATTCAAGGTACTGGGTTGTAGTATGAAAATTGCTTTTGAAAAAGAGAATAGTGATCAATTTGGTAGATAATATTCACACCAACAACTCCAAAAAACAGAAGCAGTCGAGGTGTTTGAAGGTTTAAAAATGGTAACCGAAAACACGTTGAGGGTAATGGAAGAGGAAAGTGGTCCGTCCCAACCTTCAAAATATCAGCCGGAAAAACGTATGTTTGAATTATCATCTGAACAAGGCAACTTTCGAACATTTTTCAAAAGACAAGATACCGCCACGAATTTTGAAATTTGTAGGAATAACTTAGTTTGGGGAAGTGAAGATGATGGCGGAGGATGGGGTAGCGACAGATTGATACAAAGTAATTCGAAAGCTCACCGACGCACCTGTGTTGAGCTCAAACTCTTCCCAATCCTGCATAGTCCCCAAAGTAATGTAATGTTGAATAACGATTAGTTTTTAGTTTCGGAAATGACTAAGGAACGATAATAATACGAATTGCAGTGGGAAAGGTCGTACCTCGTCGTTGGTGAAAACTGTACTAAGGCGTCGGATGAGAGCAGCCTGCAAAAAATTAAGAAATTTTTAATTACTTCAAACCATAGGAAGAGGGTGTCTGTAACTTTCAAGACGTAGAAAACTATTTTCATGTAGACAACAATGGACAATGGATAAGTTGGTTGTTAAAACAGGCAAACTACAGGCAAAACAATGGTTGTTAACTTAGAGTACTTATTTTCAGAGTTTCAGGCTCTACCACCAGGGACCAACATTTATTTATGAAACAAATACAAATTTCATCTTTCTTCACTTCAACAATCAGGACCACTAAACTATTATTGATATTTGAATTAATATTTAATTGTTGAACAGTAAAATATATAAGTAAATGAATCACAGAGTGATCTAGGACGGGTAAACACCAAAATCTCAGTGTAGGTGAATACATCTAAACTCACCTTGTGAATCTGATGGCCACTAAGGGCCGTATCACACTTGCATTTATTTAGCTTTTTCGCGCATTTTGAGTGCTTGAACGTGAAGAAGGTGTCGTATACACCCGGAGAAGGCAAAGCACAGAAGGCAAAGTGCTTTTTTCCAAGGTCAGCTGTGAATGTTGAAGAGAGATAAGTGCAAAAACATGCATTCTGGCGGAATGCAGTTTTATTTAAATCTGTCAGGTTTGGGGACTAAGGGGTTTTCCATTGAATTGTTACCTTCCGAAGGGTTACGTTTCAGCATTTTTCTTGTGTGGGGGTAAAAATTAGAACATGTTCCAATTTTCTCAAGTGAGTTTAAAAATGCTCCACTAGGATGCGCAATGGTCGAAAAAGCTGTCCTTGGAAAAAAGCATTTTGCCTTCTTCACGTTCGAGCATTAAAAATGCGAGAAAAAAAACGTTGCCGTTGGGGGTGTCTATCCGCCAGTGGTTTGTGTTCATGATGGTACATCCCCCGGATTGTTAATGTTAGGATCAAGGATCAAACCAATGAAACACAGAATGTGTATTTTGGGGATTCCCCGGAGGGCTGGTGGCATTCTGGTAAGTTCGGCCGAAGTTCATTCCGTGTTCTTGGAATCCAGCGCCTTGGATTGTAGACCTACGTGACGTAGACCCTTCCCGGGGATATTAACGTTTTATAAGGTGGCAACCCTGTGACCAATTGTGGTGTGAACTTATGAGTTCCAAAGACGAATAGAAGCATGGAGGCTCAGGTAAGTCGTTAAACAATCCAACTATCGTCTGTTTACTAATTTTCAATAAAATGGGAGCAGTAAGTTAAAAAAGTCGTTGAGCATGGACCTATGATTTTCCATGTAAGCCATTACTTTGGGCCTACGTGACCGACTGCTCGTCCCCTCCAAGGAAGGTTAGGGATGGTTAGGAAAACCCTCTGGCCAGGTAGAGTTGGAGCATTATCGTACAGGACGCCTTCACAAAAGTTGTGTTTTGCAATTATACTTACAAATTCCGTTCAATTGTGTCTTTAATTAAAACAACCACTTCCTGATGAATTAGTCAAATAATCATAAAGATTACATGCAATCCAACTATCGTCTGATTACTAACTGTCAATGAAATGGGAGCAGTACGTACCGGTCTTTCTTACCTACCGGCTTATTTATAATATTTATAATAATATTATAATAATGCTTGCCACTATGTATTATATTATGGATATCGTTTTTCTAGCCAAGCAAAAAAAGGAAGCCCAAGCCCCCAAAGAAAAGAATGAAGGAGGAGGAAGTTAATGTAGAAACAAAAACGGAACCGAAGGAGGCAACAGTAAGTTTCCACTGTTTTAAAATAGCTGCAACTGTAAGACCTCATCGGGGAAATGCATTCATTTACGCCTGTTGTTATTAACATATTAAACGTTCTTTATATACAATTCCTCAAACACCTGACTGATTTGGAATCTACCTTGCTTTCAGGATACTCAAGTAGAGTCGACTACAATCGAACAAGAGAACACTTGAGCAGCGTTTCCACTCACCGTGATCAACATATCCCTCCCAACGGCCTAAAAGTTTCCTACTTTTACTGCAAGGGAATGGGAGTGAAGGAAGGCGAACGAAGTAGGTGGTGGAGCGAACGCGCGGTGGGGGTAGCAGTTCGTACGGGAGAGGGGTGGGGTTCGGGGGGGATCTTACGGGACGGACGCCTTCAAACCAGGAAGTAGGTGGTGGAGCGGACCCGCGGTGGGGGTAGCAGCTCATACGGGAGAGGGGTGGGGTTCAGGGAGGATCTTACGGGACGGACGCCCTCAAACCAAATAACCCTCCGTAAAAACACATTCTGTGTTAAAAAGCAAGTGTGATACGACCATAACGGCGTCGCCCGTGTAAACAACTTTGTAATCAAAGAAAATCCGGGCATGCGTCGAACTTTGCAAGACAAATGAGGAAAGAGTGAGCTCACGGGTTAAGAACTTTCTACGACAAATTCAACCATACCAAAAAGATTTTGGTGGGTAGAGCCGAACAGTTTTTATTCGAAAAATAGAGGTTCAAAAATTGATATAAAAAAAGCCTTATTAACTAAGGTTATATTGAGTTGGTTAAGTTGCGGGGACGCTTAATTGAAAAATTAATTGGGTACAAGTTGAAACTTGATTGCTGAAATTTCAATTGGAGCATTTATGGGTAATTTGGTAATTCACTAGTCCATCTATAACATTCAAGTTTTGAAATATTCAAAAATCGTAATAAGAGGGTTTTAGTTGTTTGATTCAGATAGAAATCCGTACAAGCAACTGTACAACTAACTGTTCGTGCACCAGTTGGGTTGTATTGGAAATGAGTCAACAAGCAAGTTGTGACTCGCCAATGGACTTAAGCATGCAGGAGTAGTCTAACATTTTGCTACTTCGGTATAATCTTATTCAGTTTTCTAGTAATAACTTGTTTATGCACATGAGGACCAGTGATCTGCGCAGAACGGCTATCTATAAAACAATAAGAATTTTTTAAAGCTTAATTATTAAATCCGTCTTGGCTGCACTCGAAAGCTCCCTCTACCTCACTGTTTTTTGTACGTGTACCAGTCATTTCTCAATACCGTCCCTGCCCTTAATGCTAAGAAATTGAACAAGGAAGAATCGGTAATCATTTGTACTAAACCGAAACAATGAATCGCGTGAATTCCATCAAAAATTGAGTTGAAGAAAGAAACTATTTATTTCTTCCTTTTTCCGTACCTAGCTTTAGAGTATAGAAACCCAACCCTGAAACAGAATTATGGTATAGGGAAAGGCGGGGCAAGTGCGTCTCTTCGTTTTATTTCGCTATGAGGACACTAGATTTTAATAAGTTTCTTAGCAAATGATACAACAGGTGTTTATTATCACCTGATAAAAATGTTAACCTCCTCAGTGAACAAATAAGCGTAATTGGAACCATTTTCCGCGAAGCCTTCGTCCAATATCAGAGTGTGAATCTGAGGGAGGTACAGTTTTCAATGGTTTTCTTGTCTAAAACCCTTCCTTTCCTGTTTATTCCACTGTTTATCTTTCAACCTTTTGTCTCTGTATGAACTGCGCACTTGATAACTTCAAGGCTACAAAAATTGCTGCAGTAAATTAATAAAACGTTCTTGCCCCTCTTTTTTTTTACGGTGGGGCAAGTGCGTTTTAAAATAAGGGGCAAGTGCATTTCATTAAAAACCACATGAAATTATCAGGAAAAATGAGAAAATCAAGGTCTTGAAGCCTAGTTTCAACCCAGAACTTCTTCCTCAAGCCCCGCGCACAACCGCATGCTCCTCCCAAATCTCAGCCCTATCATATTCTGCAAAACTCTAGTCTTCAAATTCTCTCTCATGCAAACCTCATTCCCCAACCGACAGCGAATCAGAGGACAGCCAACAAGTGGATGAGTTTATTGACCATTTTATCAGCTCAGGAATTCATTTTGAGTTGCTAAAAATTATCTATTTTGCGGCGTCTTATTTTTCATTAACAATTCATTTAAATTATACCTAAAATCTACCTACATTCGTTAATTTTATTTTTATTATTTTTCGGGTAGAAAATTGAAAACGCACTTGCCCCACAATACGTACAAGCAGGAGCGTTGTTTGAATGCCACTAGGTTTTTCCCAATTCTTAATGAATTACTAACTTCAATTCATTATATCCACACGTTTTTCGACGTAGTAATGTCTGGGGAATGTAATAAAACTGTAGTCATTATTTAACTTGCAGTTTGAGGGAAATAGTAGCATCACAGAATTATGAATAACAGGAACGCACCTGCCACCCCCTGTTCGGCTCGAACATCCTGCCCACCAAATTTGGGCTGACTCAAATTTCAGATCAGGTTGGTAATGAAAGGAGAGATGATGGAAAGCAAAGGAAAATAAGGCAAGGGCCAGGAACTTGCTGAAGATTTTGGCTGCTTGTAGAGATCCTGACATATCGCAATGTAAGAAGGCAGCAATTGAGACTCAGGTCAATCTGAGTAAAGCTTTGGGTAAGATGGCAAAGACAGGTGTGGAAGGGGTACGAGGTTAGTGACATGCCTGCGTAATGTCGAATTACCACGCTGAATTGTCACTACTCTGACAACACCATCATCCCCTGGATGGACGGCAGTGATTCGGGCCAATTTCCAATGTAGTGGCGGTGATGGCTCCTTGATTAGAACCAGGTCTCCTACCTCCAGATTTGGTTTGGTTTTAATCCATTTCGGACGGCGCTGCAGGGTCACAAGGTACTCTGAGCTCCAGCGCTCCCAGAATCTTTGTGTCATCTTTGAAACGAGTTGCCATCTGGACAGAATGTGTTCCCTCACATCCAGCAAAGAGGGTTCTGGGGCGACAATGAGTGGTCTGCCCACCAAGAAGTGGCCAGGTGAGAGGTAGTTGTTCTCATTAGGGTCTGTGGACAGTGGGCATAGCGGACGTGAATTGAGAACTGCCTCTATCTTGGCAAACCACGTAGAAATTTCCTCATATGTGAGATTGGCACCAGATGCAATCAAACGCATATGCCTTTTCACCGACTTCACCCCAGCCTCCCATATTCCTCCCATGTGTGGGGATTGTGGAGGGTTGAAGTGCCAATTAATCTTAGTTTCAATGGCATAATTGAGTAGATGCTGTTTAGTCTCTCTGGAGGAAAACCAACGGTACAATTCCTTCAAATAACTGGCAGCACCAAGAAAGTTACTCCCGTTGTCAGTGTATACATCTGAGGGAATTCCCCTACGAGATGTGAATCGTGTGAAGGAGGCGAGAAATGCCTCAGTGGTAAGCCTGGTCACGGCTTCCAAGTGAAGGGCCTTGGTGGCCATGCAGACATATAGGCAGAGGTAAACCTTACCTATAGCTGCATTCCGCCTGTTGGACTCCTTAAGCGGAAAGGGCCCAGCAAAGTCAATTCCTACATGCTGAAATACCCCCCTCCCTGACACTACCATAATTTTGCAAGTTTGAAAATATGATGAATTTACCAGAATAACGATGCTCAAGATTGTTGAAAAAATCGTTAAAAATTAAAATCGATCACCCTTTTAACCAAGCCATCAGTTGAATATTTGAACATAATAATAAAATAATACCATCAACTGGCCAAACATCTAAGAATTGCTCGAGTTTTGGCAATTCAGAATGATTGTAGAAATAGTATTCATGTAATCTCCTAATTTTAGTACCTATCTACCATTGCGTGCCATAAGTGTCAAAACATACTCCTGACCTTTTTAGCGGACTTTTTTTGGTAGACTCCATTTACTTTGGCGAGTTCCACGACTTCTCGATACGACATTTGCTCTAGTTCCGTTTCTGATAAAGGCATCTGTAACAAAAGGTATACGTTGTTGAATATAATAAGCATTTCTATTACATATAATAGCTTCATTGACAAATGCGGCATCACGGGGGGCTGAGTAAATTTTCTTGAGGGTCACCTCCAAGGCTTCCCCCATAAATTCGGCCAAAACGAATGTTTAATGCTTATCGTGGCGCCTATCTCATTCCAAATGCTTAGAATTCGTGTGTCGGATGATCTAAAGATTTGGTTACAATACCATATCGATTCCATGATCCCTCCAATTATGTCAACCATGTGCTTAGCAAACTACTACAGTTCTGCGATCCTAAGGCACTGTGCTAGAGAATTACCATGCAACGATCGGAGCATTATGGTCTATTACATAGTATTTGGGGTAACTCATTCCATCGCATATGCCCATCCTAGATACAGTAGCGAAAGTCACTTCAATCTGATTATAGAATATTTTTAGTCTTTCAATAAATTACCTTCACACACAAAAATGTGCCAACAAATATTTTAATTTTTGTTATTTTACTTTAATAAGGGAAGAAGTCCATTAACCTGTTGTGCCGTCCAGTTATTCTGGTTGATAGGTTTTGAGGGGAGGATGATTCAATACGGCTAGTCCTCGTGTTTATACATCTATTACGAGCTCTTTCCCCCTATACAGGCCTCCAGGGTATTATGGTTAAGATATAGCATTTGCAAATAGAGTTAATCTTTTTGCAAATGTAATTAAACTTTTTACAAATAAATTCAATCTTTTTACAGACAAATTTAAACCTTTTACAAAATGAGCAAGGTTATTTGAAAAAAACGACGAAGTACCATTTCCCTAGCAACGACTCGGTTGTAAGCGGAAATCATCAAAACAACCTGGTCTTCGTAGAGGCCATTACATATTACAAATGCTTGCATACGAGTCTGCAACACATTGGGACATTTTCATGTGTGTTTTCTTATTGTATTTATTACTAGGCAGGTCTCACCCGTGCATTGCACGGTGGGGCGTACAGATCAATTAAATGGGCCATAAGAGAAACCGCCCACCCGTGGGTACTTAATTGAATTCGCGATCGTGTTGTTCCAATGAGGTTGGACTCGTGGGGGTAGTGAACTCGCTAGTAAGTAGGCAGCAGTCAGCCCTCCCCCATCTCCTGTGCTGATGGGGCCCTCCGGCAGTAGACGAAAGTCAGGGTCTCCAGTAAATCAACACAAAATTCTACATGTTCCGACACCCCTGGGTACTTTATTGAATTCGAGCCAGGCTACATCACCTACCCCCCTGCAGACTCGTAGGAAAGCTCTAAGAGCCACTCAGCTGATCCGGACCCTGGGCATCGTCACGTAAATGTGCTAAAGAGACTACATACGAAATTACAGCTTCCTAGAGTGTAAAGCATAGAAATTCGCTTCAAGAGCCACTCATCCGATCCGGACCCTGGGCATCGTCAAGTAAATGTCCTAAAGAGGCTACATAAGAAATTACAGCTTCCTAGAGTGTAAAGCATAGAAATTAACTATTAAAATGATTTAACCACCGCTTCACAAATCAAACCGTTCTCGCAATATTTGGATCACCTGCTATGAATCAAATCATCGAAACACCAGCTCAACGAAATCATCAGAAATTAACAAGCGGTTGCAATCATGTTCACAATATCAATTATTGAGAATGATCACCTGTGTGTAAACAATTATTCATATAACCATGCTCATAATCCAGTAGTTAACATAATATGGTTGGATAAATCAAGAGCTTTCGAACGAATGGTCAACGAATTTTGTGGGATGAAAAACGACGAAGTACCATTTCCCTAGCAACGACTCGGTTGTAAGCGGAAATCGTCAAAATATTTACGTTACGTTACGTGACAGTTTTTTGTGCAATGTGCCGCTTGTTAATTTCTGATGATTTCATTGAGCTGGTGTTTCGATGATTTGATTCATAGCAGGTGATCCAAATATTGCGAGAACGGTTTGATTCGTGAAGCGGTGGTTAAATCATTTTAATAGGTAATTTCTATGCTTTACACTCTAGGAAGCTGTAATTTCTTATGTAGCCTCTTTAGGACATTGACTTGACGATGCCCAGGGTCCGGATCAGATGAGTGGCTTTTGAAGCTAATTTCTATGTTTTACACTCTAGGAAGCTGTAATTTCGTATGTAGTCTCTTTAGCACATTTACGTGACGATGCCCAGGGTCCGGATCAGCTGAGTGGCTCTTAGAGCTTGCATACGAGTCTGCAGGGGGGTAGGTGATGTAGCCTGGCTCGAATTCAATGAAGTACCCACGGGTGTTGGAACAATGAGTCAACACGATCGCGAATTCAATTAAGTACCCACGGGTGGGCGGTTTCTCTTATGGCCCATTTAATTGATTTGTACGCCCCGCCGTGCGATGCACGGGTGAGATCTGCCTAGTAATAAATACAATAAGAAAACACACATGAAAATGTCCCAATGTGTTGCAGACTCGTATGCAAGCATTTCAAGCTGCTTTGTCTTTCTTATGATTTGATTGTAAAATAGTAAAAATATGAGGTTCATTGATGTATCTACATACTGTAATCATAAATACTGTAATCATACTGTGTATATACTGCAAGAAATTCATCACTAGTATCTGAAGTCAAATATAATTGGTACGTATAGGTTGGAGATTGATAACTGAAATTAGTGGTCAATAATTTGGTGAATACTCTTGTTCGTGTTACGATTTTCATGGCATATATGGGTGAAAAACAGAAACGACATTAGGTGGGTTGGTTGAGGGTAAAGATTTTTCAGTCTTCTCTGATTATGTCATTCATTGAAATGTGTTGAGCGCTTTTGCCAATATATTTTTGCTTAACTTGGCTTTTAAATACTGCTGACAGAGGCACCAGTACTATATCAAACATATACCTCAAAATATACTCCAAATATACCTGGTTGCTCTACCTGAAATGTGTCATAATCTATGAATATTAACCACAATATATCTTAACCATTACACCCTGAAGAGGCCTGTAAAGGGCGAAAGCGCTCGGAATAAATGTATAAACACGAGGACTAGCCGAATTGAATCATCCTCCCCTCTAAACCAATCTATAAGAGAAAAAGTGTTGAACAGTTCTGAGGCAATGTAACCCAAGCTTTATAGGTGCTGGAGAGAAGGAAATCTACCATACCGCAAATTAAATCCTGCTTGTGCTCAAGTTCTATGTATATTATCCGGATTGGTTCCATTTGATAATGCACTTAAACTGGGTTGTAACTGGCGAAAAGCATAGAACAATCCTCATTAGTGCCCCAAGAGGTAAGTTGGCTCATTTTAAACTCCTCCTCAAGCACACCATCCCCTAAAGATTGCACCTGCGAACCCATATAGCGACAGCATGCCATCCTCGAAGGGTGCTTTAACCAATGTCCTATTGTAGGGTGGCCACCAAATCAACATTTCGAAATTCCCTGACTTTTCCCAGACTGAACAAAACCATTTTAAGGAATTTGAAAGAAAGAAAGAAAGAAAAAAAAAAAACCCGTAGCTATCAATTATTCTAACCACTGTTCAATCTTACTGATTTATTTATTAGGTTTGGTGTGTTGAGGGTAGAGAAATTTCTATAGGCTTCTCAAATAATTTGGTTTAAACGTAGGCTGAGCGCTTTCGCCGTCACTGCTGTTTTATCAGTTCAGACATTGTGCACATCCCCACAAAAATTTTAATATTTCTCAATTCAACAACAAATTGAACCAGTAAATAACACCAAACTGGCAAGGTCAACACCAAGAGGTTCACCTATCCCACAATGTGTGCTTATCCACACAAATTTTCACGTATCCCTCGATTTTAACGTAATTGATCCAACCAACATCTCCAAATATATAACTGGTTATGACTGAGATGTTGAAGGAGGACCCCAAAAAACTTATATTTAAACATGATACACTTCACCAAGCAATAACAAGCTCTGAAGAGGCAAAATGACGGCGAAAGCGCTCAGCCTACGATTAAACCAAATTATTTGAGAAGCCTATAGACATTTCTCTACCCTCAACACACCAAACCTACGAAGGACAAGGCAAAAAACCCATAACTAATATGATTTATTTATAATAACGAAAATACATACTGCGTCTTAAGCACAGTTACCGTATCTGTATTGTAGTACTAACGGAGATATCAACACGCCCAAGTTCAAGACGCTGCTCTACTCAGCCTAACCGAAATATTTCCACCCCAATGATCGTTTCAACTAATTTTTAGATTCCCCAACCTGTTCATGAGGTTCAAATACATAATAAATAATAATTTCATAGCAAGGCAGCAGATACGATTTGGTTACCCCTTTATTCTTGCTAGATTTACTAAGCTTAGAATTCGTATCTACATTTTCCTAAGCGATAATACAGTATCTAACTGGATACCATAAACATTATGAGGGTAAGTTAGCATTGTTTCGAACACCTAAATATCCTAAATTCTTGATACACTTATCAATAAAATAGGTATCTAGTTCTAATATTCGTAATGACATAATACCTACCAAACAACGTCAAGTACTATGAAGTTTTTTATTGGAGGTAAAAATGTTCATATATGGTACCTGTATAAAATATAATATTGATTATTCTACAATTTATTTTACAAATGGTATATTATTCTCTCCTTCTTTAGTCATAGAAACTTTCGCTCTCAGGAATATCTGCATTTCCCTCTTCCGCATCTGTTGTAGGCAAAGACTCCCAAAATGCTAATCTTGACGGAGGAATGTTAGATGATTTGCTGGAGATCAAGCTGATGAGTGAATCTTTTCTATCTTGTGCTGCTGAACCCCTCTGAGCTTGCTGAACTCACTGGGTCTGGAAGAGATTTCGTGTGTTTTACAAGGAGAAAGTGCAGTCCACTCTTCATTAAATTTATTTATTTTTGCAGATCAAAAAGAAGTTTCCTCGAAGTGCTTGAACAGCCACAATATTTTTAAATAATACTCTGCCTAACGACGTCTTAAGTTTCTTCTGAGAAACTTAACTCTTCCATTTTTGACATTTTATGTCTTTACTATGGCACATAACTCAAAAAGTGTGACGTTACGGTGTGACGAAGAAAGTGTTATGAAAAATTTCTTATGATTTTCACGTACAACCGATTCGTTGCTGAATGATGTTGTCGTTATTTTTAGAGTATCCCAATGTTGTGAGGAAAAACACTATATATACTTTTTGTCCATGGTTTTTGGCGTCATTCAAAAACTATTCACTCGTAGATTGCCTTCTGAAGGGACAATGGAAGCATAAACGATTAGAAAGACGAGTCAGCTTAAGATAAGAAAACCAGCTGCAAACTAATTGTAACTACACCTGATCGAGCCAAATTACTAAGGTAGAACATCGTAACTGCAAGTTACTAAGCTATATTATGGTAACCAGTTTTAGATACGGTATAACGACTTAGTAATAGTCAGATACAATGAATTAGCTTAGTTTTTTTCAAGCCAAATGGGTAGATACGGTCAAAGCGTGAATTAAAAACGTTGATATTTTAATGAATGAACCTTATTTATTCAGGTTTGACTATTATAATACACTAAGGATGGCACAATTATGAATGTGTAGTCAAAAAGTGAATTTCGAAAAAAATGTTGGTTACGTTATCTGTGCTTAGTACAGCAGTATAATTGATTATATAAATTATCCAATTCAGCATTAATAAATTGACGAAAAATAAAAGTATCGGCCCCCCCCCCCCCGTTGAAATGAGCCCTATCCCCTAGACCTTGTTACGCTCCAGGAAAATAACTCTCACGGTAGAAGAGGTTAGATTAATTGGCCCCATCGCTCAGTCCGTTGGAGTGTTACACAACTAAGGAGAAATTCCCCCATAGTTGTAGGGACACGAGTTTAAACTCCTGTCGAGGTATCAAATATTGTTGGGCCGTTAAGGTAGATTCACATGGAGCAGAACGAGCGCAGAAAGCGGAAGGACAGAAAAACCAGTGGAGGGGGGTGGCGAAGCCGGAAAGATTGTTCACATGAAGCTGTCTCCTTGGTGAACGGAATCGTAACCTTCCTACTGAAAGCCTCTCTGATCTGAAACCTCCACTTGCGGTTATCAACATTCCTGTCCAATGAGCTTGGGCGGAGCTCGACAGAACCCGGAAACGGTATAAAAATTTCTACCGCTGTCCGCCCCTTCCGACAACATGGGAGCCACCTTCCTCAACTGTGGTCCCAACAGCCAATCAGATTGCGTTCCATCCTTCTGCTTCCCACGCTCATTCCACTCCATGTGAAACCAGCTTTACAGTGGCACAGTCAGTAGGACCCCAAATAATACGTAACAATAATTAATTAAATCCCTCTCGAGCCAAAATATTGTAAACATCACTTTCCCTGTCATAGCACCTTTCACTTCCGCACTCACTTGAGTCATAACACAGTGACAATGACCTTGCTCGACTGCTGACTTCGTCCAGCGAGCATCTGCTGAGCCAGCGGCCTGCAGTTTCACTTCATCATTCGTCCGACCCCAAACCAGCCGAGACGGCTGGTATTTGACTCTGGGGAAATGTTACTTCTCCAGGAAAATAGCTTTCACGGTCGAAGGGGTTTGATTACATCGGCCTCATAGTTCGAACTCCTGTGGAGGTATCAAATATTTTTGGGCCTTTACAACCTGTATCTGTCTCGTGGTCATACCCCAACCTGCTCGGGGTTGATATGATGACTTAAACTGAAGGTTCCTGGTCTGTAGGTACCTCAAATCATCTGTAGGAGTGTGGATAGTATACGAAGGTATAGAATCTCACACGCATCCCTCAACACCTCGGTTTATGAACCAAATTATTCGTATTGAAATAGAAAGCTCGTGGACACTGGAAACTCCGGAACAAAGCTTATCTATATCGACTAACAATATTCAATTGTGGACCTGCTTAGTACTGACCGGCCATTATAATTGGTTGGTAAATAGATACAACTTTTCATCGTCTTAATACCTCAACGAAAAAGTAACTTCTTGTTAACAAACTTAATTTATCTACCTAACTTTCAACTCAACGTAATTTTGCTATTATTTATTTCATTAGAAATTATCAGCGAAACAACTTTCTACTAGGTAGGTATCTACCAAAGGAAAATGTGTACCTATCAAACACATACCTAAGTGAACGTACCTAGCGAGAAAACTTACCGTCAACCCGCTTGAAGTTAACAAAAGAATCCACAAAAAAACTATAAATAAAACAAAGTAGATTACAATGAGAACAACTATGAAATGAAAGCAATTTTATTTTTGACACAAACACAAATCGAACAGGTCCGTCACAACGGCCGATCGGCGGTCTGCGGTTGATTTTGGCGCGATCTCTTTCATTGTGACTAGGAAGAAGCATGGAAGATCTTCCAAGAAATCATGGAAGCATCTTCCAAGAAATCATGGAAGCATCTTCCATGCTCAACCTCTACTAATGACGCAACCCAGCGGAGATTTGAGCAAGCCTGTAACTACACAGGATATTCGTAAAGATAGAGCTAGCCCCTCCCGGGTTCATGACCCGCACGCAATATATATTATTATAACGTGGAATAACATGGAAGATAAGTTTTCTACAGCATTTGTGTCATGAAAATAGCCAAATCATGAGTCCCCATCATCTAGCATGATACTATCAGCAAATTAATTGTTTTGAAGCGAAGCTTTTGTATGGACGCCTCCCCTCCCCCGCTAGGAACGCTCGCCGCTCGGGGAGTCTCCCCATGAAAATCGTCAATATCGTCATGGCCCGAGCGTCAGTCATAATCCGAACTGTCGTGAACGATCCAGATTTAACACGAGGCCTCCCCGGTCTTTCTTTCTCTACTCTACGACGCCAATCATCACTTTCATAGAAAATAACAATGAGAATAATGGTGTAGAAATTACTGAATGTACTTCTGATCTTGATGAACAGGCAGATAATTAAGCTTTGTAAATGATTTGGAACATGTATGTTATATATTGTATGTGAGAACTTGTATGCAATAAAACTGATTTTGCAAAAATTGAAGGATGCAAATTATTATTATTATTATTATTTTTTAAGTAACTTTTCTGCGAATTGAAATTTTGGTTTGATGTGAACAATTGGTTATCTTGCACACTTGTGTCATGATCTCTTCAATGGTGAGTCCCGATAGGACGAATTTTCATTTGTCTTCATATTTGTAGTGCTTCCTTCCTTTTAGCCAATTTCTTCACAAAGAGAAGCCCTCCCACCATCTCCACCTTCAATTAGGCCACGCCTACGCAACCGAGGGGGGCCTAGTTCACTCCAACCTCCTCTGACCACACGCTGGTTGACGATGCTAGGGGTTGACGCCACAGAGTAGAGAAGGAGCCCCCCTCATAGTTTCATGGACTGACCCACAGAGTGGAGTTGGGACAGACCGTTCTAAACGGACGCAGACAGCTGCTTGCTGAAGAGAAAGGGGAGGATCGGGAGAACCATTGATCTTGAGCTGTTGTTTAAATAACCCCTCCTAGGTTCATGTAGGAAAGGAACGTGTATAGCAGCCTTGTAAATCTTGTCCCTACGGATGGAAAGTTAGTAGGTACCTAATTTATTATTGATGTAATAGCATTAATGTATTATGTATGTATTATATTATGTATTTGTATTAATGTGATTATTTATTATTACTAATAATTTATCAAAAACACTTCATTTTGTAATAACCCAATATTTTTAATATCTATAATCTATAACACTTCATTTTCTAATAACCTAATGTCTAATATAATAAATGTCTAATAACCTAATATCACCTGACAACAGATAAGAGCTGTTACATTGAGGAAGAGTGGGTTCCAATTGAGGCTGGAACAGGTATTTGGCTCGAACCGCTCGATTGGTACTCCTTGCTCAAAATCAGGTTTTCCTGAGACTCTCCTATGGCCAACGATGATAATGATAAGTTTCAATAAATCTGATTGAAGTGTGATAAACAAGAATTGAATCCGTTTCCTTTTAAATATTACTTTGGATACTAGTTAAATAGATACCTTCATTTCATTATCATAACTAACTACCTGGAGTTTTCTTGTTAGCGGTTGATCCTTCATACAGCTATAAAAATGGTCATCGGACGAGTTAAAACTAAGCTAGAGAAGACTGGAGGTAAGTTATTGAATACTGTTGAATAAAATCCATTAATATAAAGTACCTATTATAATAAAGTTTCAAAGGAAGCTAGACGAAGCTACGATGTGTGCCTTAGGTTATTTATCACAGCACTACCTGTACATACCCAACTGAAAATTAGTTTTTGCAATGGAGATTTTGTGTTGTCTGAGCCAGAACTACAGTTCTGGAAGTATGAAATAACCTAGAAAACAATTCGTGTTAATTAATAAAGTATTATCAAGATCATCTCATATTCTCAAGCCAGTATGTACCTAGTAGGTACATTTTTCAAGTTACTTTTTTAGTTACCTACTCACAAAACTAAATCTGAAAATACGTGAATAAAGATATAAATAGGTAAATGGTGAAGAAAGAGGTCGAAAAGCGCGTAGCTAACTTCACCAAGCTGTGGCAGAGGATCAGGGATGGGCAAAAATTAGTTGCAGCTGCAAGCTAAAGCTAATTTAGCTGAGATTCGTCCTAACAATTCGTCCTATTGAGGAACAGTTTTTTCAAGCTAAATTAACTCTTAGTTGAAAGGTACAGCTAAACATTTAAGCTGCGGATTAGCTGTCAGAAAGCTAAGCTGTCTGCGGTAGCTGTAACGGACTAAAAATATTTGCTACCTCGACAGGAGTTCGAACTCGCGTCGTCACAACTACGAGAAATTATTATTAATTTCCCGGAGTTGCAATGCTCTAACGACCAGAGCTAAGAGGCCAGGGTGACCTAACCTCTTCGACTGTGAGAGTTATTTTCCTGGAGCGTAACATTTCCCCGGAGTCAAATACCAGCCGTCTCGGCTGGTTTGGGGTTGAACGAATGAAGAAGTGTAACTGCAGGCCGCTGGCTCAGCAGATGCTCGCTAGGACAAGTCAGCAGTCGAGCGAGGTCATTGTCACGGTGTGTTTTGACTCAAGTGAGTGAGGAAATGAAAGGCGTAACAACAGGAAATGTGATGTTTACAGTCTTTTGGCTCGAGAGGGATTTAATTAATTATTGTTTCGTATGATTTCGGGTCCTATTTCGGCTGCGCCACTGTAACGGGCTAAAAATATTTGATACCTCGACAGGAGTTCGAACTCGCGTCGTCACAACTGCGAGAAATTATTATTAATTTCCCGGAGTTGCAACACTCTAACGACCAGAGCTAAGAGGCCAGGGTGACCAAACCTCTTTGACTGTGAGAGTTATTTTCCTGGAGCGTAACATTTCCCCGGAGTCAAATACCAGCCGTCTCGGCTGGTTTGGGGTCGGACGAATGACGAAGTGTAACTGCAGGCCGCTGGCTCAGCAGATGCTCGCTGGAACAAGTCAGCAGTCGAGCGAGGTCATTGTCACGGTGTGTTTTGACTCAAGTGAGTGAGGAAATGAAAGGCATAACAACAGGAAATGTGATGTTTACAGTTTTTTGGCTAGAGAGGGATTCAATTAATTATTGTTCCGTATGATTTCGGGTCCTATTTCGATTGCGCCACTGTAATGGGCTAAAAATATTTTATTCATCGACAGGAGTTCGAACTCGCGTCGTCACAACTGCGAGAAATTATTATTAATTTCCCAGAGTTGCAACGCTCTAACGACCAGAGCTAAGAGGCCAGGGTGACCAAACCTCTTCGACAGTGAGAGTTATTTTCCTGGGGCGTAACATTGGCAACTAATAACTAACAGCTAACTGTTGACATTTTAGGTGTGTTCCAACCACCGTGAGTTCATGAACTTTTTGGAACTGGTCCGGCGCCGAACCTTATGCGCACGTGAATCGTGTTCCAACCGTTTTCAGTTCAGGAACTCAACACTCGCTACGGTGTTCCCACCGCATCGGGTTCATGAACTGAGTTCAGTGAGTTCATGAACTTTTCAGACCTGCTCGGGGATAGGGTTGAGAACTCAAACTGAAGGAAACCTTTCGTAACCTCCCAAAAATCTCATTTCACTACAAACCTTCACGCTAAATTGATTGTTCTTGTTCCTCACTTCTTTGTTCGTTCATTCTTTCTTCATTTGTCTCAATTCATTCTTCATTTATTGTTAGAGGTGCTTTGAGGGTTGAGAAATTGTAGATTAGGCTTCTCAAGTTTTAATTCCTTACATTGCTTAGCGCTTTCGCCTGTTCGGCCTCATCAGAGCTTGGTTTCGTAGTGTTGTACTTCATATCTATAATGGTTGTTTTGGGCTCCTCAACATCTCAGAGAGTACTTTTGTTCCGTCGTGTTTGTTAAATAAAATTTCGAAATCTGGGGGGTTTTATCACCCATTGTCTTGTTATCTCCTTATGTATGTAAGGTTGTCGAAATTGCGGAGATTTTAGCGTTAAATTGAGAGATTGGAGGGAGGAGAAACATTTATTTTTACATTGATAAAAGGAATGATTTGACGTTTTAGGGCCCTAAAACGTCAAATCATTCCTTTTATCAATGTAAAAATAAATGTTTCTCCTCCCTCCAATCTCTCAATTTAACGCTAAAATCTCCGCAATTTCGACAACCTTACATACATAAGGAGACAACAAGACAATGGGTGATAAAACCCCCCAGATTTCGAAATTTTATTCAACAAACACGACGAAACAAAAGTACTCTCTGAGATGTTGAGGAGCCCAAAACAACCATTATAGATATGAAGTACAACACTACGAAACCAAGCTCTGATGAGGCCGAACAGGCGAAAGCGCTAAGCAATGTAAGGAATTAAAACTTGAGAAGCCTAATCTACAATTTCTCAACCCTCAAAGCACCTCTACCGTTACGGCATAGGCACAACCCCAGGAAAAAACATTTATTGTTCCTACTTGCCTTGCAAGTCATGAATCTCAATAAAATAGTGGGGGGATTCTTTCTAGAAGAATCGGATTCGAATTCGGAAGTATATACTTCAATAGCAGATTGGGAGTGGGTCCTTACTTCCGATGAGGAGGAGGACTTAGATCAACAAGAATTTGAGGTGAATAGAGTCGTGCCTAAGAACATCGGCTTCTTTGAAAATGTTCTCCGATTCTACGATGGTGACCGGTTCATAGAACATTTTTTATTTTAGTAAATAACCGAGATTAGGTTTTCACGTTACTAAAGACGACGCTAGCGCTAGTTAGTGCATTGACTGTCATGTGAACTACAGTGTTCCCACCGACGGGTTTTTGAACCTAAAAGTTTCCATGAACTCATGGAACCCGTCTGAGTTCATGAACTTACGTTCATGAACTCAGAGGGGTGGTTGGAACACACCTTTTATGTCTTCACTTTGGCACATGAACGAAAAAATCGTTAACAAAAAGCGTTACGGTTGGTTTTCTGATGACTTCCGCTTACAACCGAGTCCGCAACTAAAGACATGAAATGTCCCAATGTTTTTAAATTTATTTTTCTGCGCAAACAGTTATAATATAATTATATTAGTTTAAGGTGGCAACATTAGCTTCTAAACACTTTTCAAACAAATTTAGATGATGTAATCGTTTTGACATTTGGTGGCCCTTTTGACCGAATCTTGCAAACATTTTCGGGTAAATTCGAAAAGCTTACATTGGAACGTTTTCTGAAGAATAGGTAGGTACCTAGTACATCTTGGTGTGATTGTATTGCACATAAGTAGGTACCCAAATGCATTATTTCCTTCAAAAATGATTTCTTTGCAATCATGCTTACCTTTCAAGTCATTTTTACCTACGCATTTAAAAGTTGTACCTAGGGCGTTTTGAAAATGAAAATTTATATTAATGGACAGCTTAATGGCTTGGGGCTCTCGGTCGGCCCAGGGGCGGTCTCGCCTGGTGTTTTGCTTTCGGGCGGAGCGATTGCTATGATCGTGTCTAGGGGTGCATATCCAGAAATGGGTGTTTACGGACCACCTATTTGGTCTGCAGCCGATATTTTAGTTTTCTTCTTATGTAGTTTATTTTTTTATGACTGTTTTTATGACCAAGTATTTGTGCTAATTTGATCATTTGGGAGTTATGAATTTGTATTTGTTATTTGGCTTGTTTGTTTTTGACTATTGTTATGCAGTATGTGTGATGGCAAATAAAACGGTACCTACTTTTCCGTTATACCCCCCCCCCCCCCAGTCAATATGTCTGCAAAACGTTACATCAATAGCCTATGCTCCATGGACTTACCTGCATCTATATTGTCCTATGCCGACAACACATGTTTAATCATTTCTTCTTACACGTGGGCGGAAGCCCAAAAGGTAGCTGAACAATGTGTTGAAAAGGTTACACAGCATTTAAATGATAACTTATTAGCGCTCAATTACAACAAAACCAACTTTATCTGCTTCTTTAACACTAAGAAATCTGCACCTAGTCAAGAACTGGTTATTAAATTTCACCAATGTGGCACTACCTCTAACTGTACCTGTAAAACAATGGAAAGAGTCTCCAACACTAAATACTTGGGGCTTATAATAGATGAGCAACTCCGTTTTACTCAGCATATTGAAAAATTATCAAACAAAATTAAACAATGTTCATATATATTCTACAGAGCAAGAAATATTGTAACTATTAAATTCCTAAAAATGTTATACTTTGCAATTGTACATTCCAGTATTACCTATGCTGCCTTCGCTTGGGGTGGCACGTATAAGTCGCACTTAACACCACTAGAAATATCACAGAAACTAATTTTAAAAATAATTTTCAAGAAAGCTCGACTTTACCCAACAGCATTACTTTACAGTGAATCTAACATGCTAACAATATCGCAAATAATTGCCTATCAAACTATTATTTTTTTTGTTAAACGCCAATTTCTATTTGTCCGGAATACTCCTATCCATAGTACTAGAACTCCGAATACTTTTAATGTACCACAAAAAAACAATACCCTTATTGTTACAAGCGCCGTATCGTGGACCAATTTTATTAAATCAATTATCGTATCATTTATTAGAATCGCCATTCACAGCTAAGAATAAAGTTAGTATAAAGACTTGGGTAGTGGAAAATATTATTTAACTATTAATATACATTGTAATTTGATCAATTTGTACTGTATTTTGTACTGTTAGTATTATAAGTGTTCGATATTATTATTATTATTAGACTGGACACATGAAATTATTATAAATTTTTACATTATTACGATATGCCCACGCACAAGATTTTCTTTTGTGGGTTTGTGAGAATACGTTTAATTATTCAAAGTTTATCTGTTATTTTGTTTCAAATTTTATACATGTCCTGATCTATTTTGAATCATATTATTTTATTCTTCACAAATATACGCATTTTTGAAATTGAAAAAAATTGAACGGCCGCCCGCCCGATGTTTCTAGGCATTACTTAGATGATGTTATGTTATGTTATGAATTTTTGAGATGCGAGCATCCAGACCGCCGAAGTATATACATCATTCTGACCTACATGTCCAACTAATCTGTATTTTTATTAAGGAATTGATTACTTGATGTTTTGTAATTTTGAGATGCGAGCTTGCGAGCATCCAGACCACCAACCTATACACAGCATTCTGATCTATTTGTGCGAATTCATGTGGAGGCAATCAAACCACAACCACGCCAATTTGTTTCAACAAATCCTCACCGACATCGGCAACTTCTGAAAACACGGTTTTTTAAAAAATATAAATAATATAATTTTTTCTCACATCTTGAAATTGTAACCAATTCTACGTAAATACGTAATCTAAGTAAGAAGTAATGCCTAGAAACATCGGGCGGGCGGGCGTGTTGAAGACAAATTGACTGTGGAGGGGGGGGGGGGGGGGGGGGGGGATAGCGGAAAAGTACCAATAAAACTATCTATCTATCAAATCTTATACTTTCATTGTGAATTGAATTTATCTAATTTTTCTTGGGTTGCAGAAATGGTTGCCTACAGCGAGATGGCTCTTAGGAACAATGCTGCTATAGTTGAGTACTGCAGAACGTCCATGGCTGCCCTTTCTGGCAGCACAGCTGGGCTCCTTGGTCTGACTGGATTGTACGGGTTCGGTTTCTACGGATTCGCTGTTCTTGGCTTATGGGTTGGTATCATGATTCACCAAGTAGGAGTGGAGAATAATATAAAGTGTCAACAAATTCCACTAGCGATGGTCCGTTCCATCGGTTTCATGGATTGAAACTAACCGTTCCGATCCAGAGCGGGGCGGTTATTTTTTCCGTTATGATCCAAGCTTCGTTCTCAGAGTGTGTCGAACTCATCGGAACTGGGACGGGAAATCCCGGGGCGTTACGAAACTTATGGAACCGCGTTCTGCACTGCGAACGATTTCAGAACTTGGAAGTGGAATAACCTGTGTTGTTGTTTTTGTAACCTCACTCAACTCGTGTTACCTTCTGGTGCTCCGTTTCAGAATATTTTTAGTTCCCGTGAATATATTACTTATTTTATGTCCGTGAATATTACTCAACTATTACCCCATGGCAATTAAAAAAAAAAAAAAAAAAAAAAAAACACGATGACTGAGGAGTTTACTCGAAAAAATTTGAGTTTCGTGGATGTAGACGAGATCCAACTATAACTTCAACTCGTCCTCATCATTTACAAACCAAACACCATCGTCGAAACTATCGCTTTCTGAACTTGACGAGCTAGTTAAAATTTTGATCATAGAATAGGTACTTATAGAGACTAAAGTATGATTTTGATGAAGAAGAAGAGAGTTGTTTACTCCACGGGATCCGAAAATTTTTGAAATGCGCATGCGTTAACTACGTCCTTTCGTTCGAGTTCTGACAGTTCTGGGGGGGGGGGGGGGGGGGGGGGGGGACAGGAACTGTCAGAACCGTTCGGAACTGGGTTTGCAAAATACTGTGAACGCCGAACTCGGCATTCTTGGTGTTCGGGAACTGGGCATTCTGGCATTGAAAATGACGAAACTTGACTGGGCTTGCCCAGAACCGTTCCGAACTCGCAGAATGCACACTGTGAACGAAGCTCTAGTATCGATCCCAAGTCAGGTTTTTCCCTCAAAGTGCGGTGAGACAATTCGATCCGTTCCATACAAGAAGGGAAAGTTACGTTGGTAGGAGACCACTAGGTAGGTCAAATGGAAAATTCAAAAACCTCAATAAAATAGGTAGCTGTTTTAATAAAATATATGTGTATATAAATAGAGAGTTTTAGGCGACATCAACTCAACGTCACCCGTTACCGTAGTCTTGAGGGAGCAAACGAAGATGCTAACCCAAATGGAACCGGGAGAACGGTTGCCTTAATTTTGATGTCACGTTAACGGTGGTTGGGTAACGCGATATTTCCCCCCCAGCTGTCTTGTTGTCTACTGGTTGACTAATCAATTTCTTCATTATTGATATGAAACTCCGATTTTCAATCCTGAATTCGAATTTCATGTTAGTTTCAATACAAATACGGGCTAATTTCTCATTTTTAGTTTTCAATTCGTAAACAGGGGATGGATAGTAAGCCTCAAGTGTGGAACACCGCGGTTTAGTTGCTCTTATAGGTCATTAGTCGTTACGAACTTCATGTTTTTTGCAAATTATCAACAAGTATGAAAAAGTATTTATCTCTGTGACAATGAAACAGGATTTTACCTGACAAAATCATCAGTGAGAAAATAGCTGAGAGTTAAGGTAAACTAAGAACAATACTGCGAAGAAGTAGTGTCTTAAAACTCAGTTTTCTCATTTAAAATGTGTGAAATAATAATAGAAACAAGGCTCTAATCGACCAAATAGAGCCTGAGCGCAAAAGAACGGAACTTTTCGATCGTGTTGAAGGCTAGTAAAGCTGGACAGCGGAGGCGGACTTCAGATGGCACATTCGGTTTCTACGCGACTTGAAACGTAAAATAACCAAGTTTGAGGGGTGTTCAAAAACCTACCCTCTTCATCAACATGATTAGTTGGTAATGAGGCATTTGAAAAGAAAAACTACTAACTACTATACCTATTTACTTCAGCAGTATTCGAGTAATTTTGAGGTGAGCAGTAGGGTTACATTTACAGGAAGGTTAGGCTGGTGTCGTGTGCCTTTAGGTCCCCAAACGGGTGACGTTAAATGAGCCATTCTAACGTACGACGTTGCTAACGTCCCCTCAAGGTCACGTACTCTTGGGTACGTTAGGGTGACGTTAAGGGTACGTTAGTGGTCACCAAAAACTCTCTAATATTTGTCATTCCAGACGATAACTCTCCTTAGGATTGAAATATAGATCCGTTCTTGCGCCAAAAAATCAAGTATTATAAAAGAAAGGATGAGTTCGTTAGCCAGCACTTTTTGAGCATATTAAATTGGTCAAATTTTAAAACATAAAAAAAAGGAACACTAAAAACTACTAAAAGTCGTCAAAATTATATTATTTAGTAAATATTACAAACAAAAAAACGCGATTTGCGTAAGCAGAACCAACTTTTCGAATGGTGGTAGGTAAAATATTAGGTGAAAAGTCAAGCTTTAAATGCGAATGTCAAGTTTTACCGAACAAATTTCGTTTATTTGTCACTAGGTGAGCCGTGGTTAATAGTAATTGTGACTTAATCACTGGAAAATTTGTTTACATAATGATTCCCTATTTACGTGCTGCTGGTTAACGGAGCATGTTGCACAAAACACCACGTGAATTGGTCAGCTGGAGCTCAGGGTGGAGCCCGTCATTTCATTCGTCCCTTGATGTCCTAGAGAGGCTCCCTATCAAATTTCGTTGTAATCAGACAGGTGGCATAACTTTTAGCACATTCAGCTGATCAGGATGGAGCCTGTAAGGTCATTCGCCTTTTGTCTTCCCAGAGGGGCTCCCTATCCGATTTCAACGTCCTTTGGTGAACAAGAGAAATTTTAGCTCACTCAGCTACCTCCATAGCTGGTCAAAAGATTTATAAGATGAGGTTTAGTGTTTTTACACTGAGATTTTGGTGTTTCCTCGTCCTACATCACTCTGTAATCCATTGATTTATATTTTTTATTATACATGAATTGAATATAATTTATGAGTTTTGTGGTCCTTAATGTTGAAGTGGAAAAAATAAAGAAATTTGTATTCATTTTGCCACCAAAAGAGTTGAACCATGGCGGTAGCCTGAGACTAAGTACACTTGGTTAGTATACTACTGTTGCTTTGCCCGCGTTTTGCCTGTTGGGGGAAAATTAGTCCAGTGAACAACTAGTCTACTGTTGGCTATATTTCCAAAAGTTACAAAACACCCCCCCCAAGGCCGTGATCAGGTATTGATAACACATGGAAGAACTGTTAACAGGACTTTTCTTGTTTCTATAAATTCACCCTTTCTTTGGAGTTTAACATAAATACTTGACTCATTGATTACAATCTTCTTTTAGGTGTTGTTAATGATCAAAGGAGGATCACAATGGAGAAAATATTTCATCAACCGAAGAGGAATTTTAACCAACGGATTCTTCGGCGGATTATTCGTATCCTTACATTTACTTATGCAATGTTGCCAAAGTTTGTGAAATGAAAATAAGATCGTTCGTTTCAATGAATTCTCCTCTATATGGTCGAATGATAAGACGAGCAGGGGCCTATTTCATAAAGCAGCAAGTGACAAGTTACAAGCCGATTTTATGTACAAGTTGTAAAAAATGAGTGTGCAAGCGTTTCATAAAGTTACAAGTGTAGACTAGTAATGCACTGTGAAAATTAATTAACACGTGTACAGGCGAATTTGGACAAGTTATAAGTGTTTTCCCATAATTTTGAACAAGTCACTGTTTTACAGTTGTAAAAAATGGCCGATTTTTAAACTACGTCCATTCTCCTGTAAACTTGTTATTTTCCAGCATTGTGAGTTGACAATTTTTCGGTGTTTAATGTGGGAATCATCTGCTGAAGAATACAGTCAAGAAATCAGCAATCAGCGTAGAAGACGCCAAAGATTTTTTTCGGCTACGAATAAACGCTCATTTCGTGGGTATTTTTGAGTTTAACGGGAGATTTAGGTTGTCTTCCGAGACCCTTGAAAGATTCAAATGGTGCGTGACCCTGTGCAATTTTTCCTGATCGGGTATTGAGGATATCCCCATCCTTGAAGAATAAAGTGAAGTGTGAAGATCATCTCGAAGTTACAGATGACATTCCTAACCCAGCACCATTAAGAATTGATGAACTGATTAATAATTTCCGCTGAATGAAGGAGAAAAATTATGCCAGCCAAATAAGTTTAAATCAAATACCCCACTTTTCAGTTTAAACTCGTAATTTGTCTGTCTTCCAACATTACACCTTGTCATGTACGATAAACATCCTATCGTGTACTTAACATCGTTTTTATATTATGATTCGCTGACAAAACTTAAATTTCGGCGTCCCGCTTGACGTTGTTCATTTCGTTTGTTCCCACACGCCAATTTTCTTTTCTGCTAAACTTGTAAACTTAGCTTCTACAAGTGAAACTTTTCTACACTTGTAGGTACTCTTTGCTTTGGTGAAACACTTGTTATAGTTCACTGTGCATTACAAGTACCTGTACTTGCAACTTGTTGTTTTATGATATAGGCCCCAGGTGGCTTACAAGGGAATCCAATTTGTTCCCTTTTATTGGGTGAATTGAGATATTTAACTCAAAATCACCGAGGTATCTAACTTACTGCTCTGCAACCTTGACATTTGTTCAAATATTATTATTCAATTAAGAATACATTAATTTTATTTAGACCAACATTTGAATTGATACCACCTTTCACTACTTTAAATTCATACAATATTTATTGCCTATTTATTTTCACTGTTTATTTATCATCAACTAATTTCCTTAACTAATTTATTCAGACTTACGTTTTATTTTGGACGTATCCTTTTCATTCACGTTTATTTAATTATGGGAATTGGTTTGATGGATTTTACAGGTTTTCTCAGGCTCAGAAGCTCCCAGCTATTCAGCTGCAATAATATTTATTAGGGACTCATCGTTGCGCCAAATCCAAGGTCAAATGTTGAAGGATTTTGAAAGCAGTTTGTCAGAGAAGAGCATATTTAAAATCTTGCTTTGCTAAATTGGTGTTATTCTCTAGTCGGTCAAGCCAACGTAGTAACGGTCGTTTTATAGTATTAATAGAGAGTTTTTGTACTTCTCGTATACGAAAATGGCCTTTCCGAAACGAGAAGAGGTTTTCGTTACGTGGAAACGCTTTTCGGAACGGGAAGAGTCAGCTTTACTCGTGCTCAGCTTTTTCGGAATCGTAATTACGAGACGACAACTTGACCTTCCTCTAGGATAGCACTCTAGAATGACTTAGCAACTATCATGCAGTTGGCATGAACACACACACCTGACGAAACCGCCTGACTTGTTCCCGTGCCGTCATTTGTTGTTGGTTTAACCTTTGTATTTGTCTTTCTCTCGTTTTTTCCCCTTACCTCAACCAGAAGGGTCATTAGCGGCATTTTGTTCTTGTGCTTTCGATGTTTTATCAACGATTTCAGCTTTTTCATTCTCAAGATTTCATTTCAAGGTTCATTTTACAAGTGGAAAAGTGTTACCATCCTGTAAGGTTATTTTACCGCAACGGCGAGACGTTACGTTCATGACCGTTTTGACTGAGTACCGTTGTTTACCGGCCTAGTACGGTCTTAGTTTAGCACCAAAACGTAAATTCACACCGTTATAATACGCATGCGCAGAACATACTTGCTAACGTCGTTAGCTTCGCCGTACCGTTAAAAATCGTCTTTAGGAACTCTCTAATAATTGAGTTTTGAGTAGTGATTCACTACAAGAGTCACGTTAACGTCTCTATAAGAGTTCTCTTTCTCTCGGGCTTATGAAAACACAACGAGAAATCAATGCTAAAAGGTTAAAAGGTAAGGCTCGCTCTAACTGCTTGTTTTCGAGTTTACGAGAAATACCAATACAAGAAATACAAAAACTCCAATTTCTAGTTGGAATTTTCGACACCTAAAAAAGAATCTGGCGCTGAAGATTTGTTTTTACTAGTGGGTAAAGGTTGAACCACGGTTTGGTTGTGATCTACATTTGAAAATTATTCGTCCTCCACTACAGCCTCGATAAATCATAACAAAAGTGTTATGTACTCGTACGAGTCATTCAGGCCTATGGTAACCATAATTCAGTTACTTATGCTCAAAGTATCGATGCCACTGATATTACAATGTATCGATACTACCAATATTTTTAAAAACTCACAAAATAACGTTTTACTAGAAAAAATACCTATTCTATGGAATGATTTTTCTTCTACTGCAAAGGGAAAGGATCAAGCATCATAAACGCATTTATTTTTAATCATATCTTGCGAAGGGATTTAGAGAAAAATAAGGAGTGTCTGGAGACGGGCTGCGTTCTGTCGAGAGTTTTTGCAACTACCTCCTACAGCGTTCCTACCCACCTATCTCCGTCCGGCCGAACTCCCCCCAATTAATGCCTGGCAATGACGGTACTTTAAGTATTAGTATTGGTGAAGGTTCTCCGTAGCCAAGCGGCTAATGCTTCCTTCTACAGTCCAGAAGATGTCGGGTTCGAATTCAAATCAGAACCATAAAATTTTTTGTTAATTTCAACCTGCGAAATATATTTTTAAACTTAACTACGATCTCTTTATCCAATTAATCTATATTTTAATAGAAGGATTGATTTCAAATACCCACTGTTTTTAATTTACTTTTTCTTTTTTTTTCATTTTCTGTCATATCAGTACTCATACTGAATCACTGATATCCTGTAAAAAATGCAATGAATAAGACAAAGTTTATAACAAAAAATTCCTGTCATGCAGCATGATCGAATGATCGAATTTTCGTTTAATTACGTTGAAGTGTTTAGAAATTTTTAGCACTGTGATTGTAATCAAATTGCAAACTACCAATTCATTGTCAAAGAAAACTTATTCTAAATAATAATGTGCTCATTAAAAGAAGATTTTGGATCAGGACTGATTTAGGATATATTTTAGGATAAATTGATCTGAATGATGTGTATTCTTTGGTGGTCTGGATCTCAAAAATAGAGTGATATCCTAAATCAATCGTTTTGGTGAAATAGTATAGGTTAGTTGCATAAATAGATCACGGGTGGGGGGGGGGAGGGTGGTTCCCAGAATCGCTTGAAATCGGACGGGAAGGAGTCCAGCCATAGGTACCTAATCAAGTTTCTGATTCTCAACCCCTTAACTTTCGATAGCGAATATCTGCTTCATCAGACAGATCTTTATTGTATTATTCTGCTGTTTGAAAGAGTAATAAGTAAGGTTTTTCACTAGACAAAACTTCACTACTACCCCCAATTTTATAGAACCACAAATAATTAGTGTTAATCATACTTGGGATGTGTCAACTCTTCAATACCCAGTCCATTTCCCTCCTAGGTTCATGTTTAATACCTATCTTCGAAAATTCATTATTTCACAATTTTCGCACTTTCAGAGCTGAACTTCGCAGTTTTAGTACCACAATATATATCTTAAAATACATCCTAAATCAGACCTTTTAGTAAAATATGGATTTTTTGGAAAATTGATCTGAATCATGTGTATAGGAGGTTTTGGATTCTCAAAAACTCGCAACTCGAGAACGAAAAATACCCTAAATCTATCCTTATAGTAAAAAGCAATTAGTTGGACAAATAGAACCAAACCTGTGGTTAAAATCGAGGGCGGAAAATCCCCCAGACTCTCATGGGATTGAAAGGGGGGTCCAGCAGTAATTATCCTTCTAATTGATAGAAAGAGAATTTTTCAAGTGTTGTTAATTTAGTTGTTAACCTGGGGAGCAGCAGTGAAGTTTTTGCCTAGTAAAAAACTTAACTACTGCACCCTCAATTTTAAAAATCATAATTAATCATGTTAATCATACTTGGGATGTTTAAAATTATAACAATAAAGAAGAGGGAGTTTTGAAGAGTCCAAATCATATTTTCAAAATGAGAAAGTGATGTTTTGAATGGGAGAAATATAACGTTGAAATTGGGAGGCAGTATTAAAGAACATTCTCGAGATCTACGGAAAAAACAAGGGGGTTACCATTTGAATTGTTCTTCTAACTCATTTATTACGGTTGATAAGGAGGAGGTAGGTTGTGGGACACCCTGTATTTTAAAACATTCAATAACTTTCAAAACGCTTGCCTCGCTCTCTGGCCTTGCCTTCATCCCCGTGGTAGGTAGAGATAAGAGGAAGTTGCAAAAACTGTCGACAGAACGCGCTGGCGGCGTCACTGGCAGCCCGTCTCCAGACACTCCTGAAAAATATGGGTCTGGTGGCATTTTACTCCATTTTTTATTTAGTTTGTTCGAAAAATTTCTTCGAAACTTTTGTGGTTCCACCCTAGTGACGTAACGTAGGTATTTTCCTTACAGGTTTATTCAGATTCATATACGGAATGGTTCACGTCTATTAAAACACACGCATTTATCTCAACAGACAACTTCAACGAGAAACGCCATCACTAGTGTGAAATCATGTGCACAGATTTATTGAATTATTGTTCTCCGGTCTGTGCAGGGAGAATCGAATGAAAAAAAATCCCAAATGTCATTGATTTGCTGGGAAAACTTCGTCAATCTTCATCTTGTTCCCATTCCACTCATTTGTTGAAATTACCAAATATACCTTATTTATTATTTAACGATTTAATTGAACAAATAAAGAATGATAAATTCTTTCAATGGTTTATTTATGTTGTAACGTATCATTTCGCAACATCCCGTTATAAAACCTTTGTGGAGGTTTTATACTACATCTTATTAAGGTTGACAGGTACATTCAACAGGTTTCCCCAGTCATTTAATTTTGGCAATGCGTTCAAGGTTTGTCTCATCACATCTGGGCTGTGATTTACAAACGACCCCACGACCTGGGATCAATCCTTGCTTGGTTTGACACTCCCAAGGTGCTTCCGTGGCGAAGGTGGTTAACACGTTGGGTGCCCATGACTTACACACAGTGTGAGTCAAATATTTTACGTATTTCAATGAGAGTTTACAACAAAGGGCATGGCAGGTAGGTTTTTTCAAAGAATGCAACGTGGTTGGGGCAATTTCTGGTACAGAGAACTAGCGATGGTTCGAAGTTCAATTGGTTCGAATAATAAAGAATCGGTTCGCAATTGGTTCGCCCTTAGTCCTTAAAGAATCGGGTACAGATAGACAACTTGTCTATTAATGAAAAGATGTTTTAATACTTTTATTATCTTGTTTCCTGTATTTTTGAAACTATTTACATAAATATTCAAATTACTATGAACTTTAGTACTTCTACCTAAATAGACTCACACTGCGCGTCATGGGCATTATAGAACCAGAAAAACTGAAAACCTATCTAGGGACTTGCCGCCGAAAAGTTTTTTTCCGAAATGAAAGGATGAAGTTCGGGAGATGGTTTACAATGTCGCCGAGTAAGTACTTCTCTCGAAAGAAACCTGAAGAGCTAAGCTGAATATTTGTCACTTGACGAGTGATGCGACGAGAATTTCGTAACTAAGAAGGTAAGTATTCATTAACCTTTTCAATGCTACGCCCGAATATATTCGGGGCGGAAGTGTCTTACATGCCATGCTATTCCCGAGAATACTTGGGCTACTCGAGACTGCTTTGGTGTGCTATGCACAAATATATTCATGCTCATTCCCTCGACCTACCGGTTGCGTTTATAATAAGAACCAAATTTTGTTTTTCACAATTTCATGGACAATAGAAGTGGTGTTCTGGCCAGCAACATCAATGATCAATCAACCAGATTGACCAAATTGCATGTTGCTCGTAAAAAAGTATTTAGCACAGAGAACCTGAAAGAGCGTAGAAGCATGCAGATAGCTGGCGTCGGCTGGATCAGCCTGGCGCAGCAGGTAAAAGGTTAATGGGCCATTTTATGGGATTTGCCCTCTATTTATATGTATTTACTTCACCATTTTTTTCAACATGACTATGAAAAGCAAAAAACTTTTTGGGTCGATCCAGAAAACTTCACATGTTCATTGAGGTGAGATGTCCCTATCAATCATAAGAGCCTCTCAATGGGACTGGGACACAATGGGTCCTAGAGGACACTTAACGTCACCATAGTCTTGGGGGAGCAAATGAAGATGCTAACCCAAATGGAACTGGGGACACGGTTGCCTTAATTTTAATGCCACGCTAAAGCCAATTTCACATGGAGCGGTATGTCCGGAGACGGAACGCAATGTGATTGGCTGTTGGGACAACAGTTGAGGATGGTGGCTGCCATGTTGCCGGAATAGGCGGTCGGCGGTAGAAATTTGTATACCGTTGCCGCGTTCTGTCGAGCGTTGCACAAGCTCATTGGACAGGAATGTTGATAACCGCAAGTAGAGGTTTCAGATCAGAGAGGATTTCAGTAGGAAGGATAAGATTCCGTTTGGCGAGGTGCCGCTTCATGTGAACACCCTGCCGCATTCCGCCCCCCCTCCACTGGGTTTTCCGTCTTTCCGGTTGTTATGCTCGTACCGCTCCATGTGAAACCGGCTTAACGGTGGTTGGGGAACGCGATATTTTCCCCCAGCTGTCTACAGGTTGTCTAATCAACTTCTTTATTTCGTTTTGAAACGTCGATTTTCAATCCTAAATTCGAATTTCATGTTGGTCTCAGTATAAATACGGGATAGTTTCTCATTTTTAGTTTTCAATTCGTTAACACGGCATGGATTTAACGCAAAGATAGTAAGCCTCAGGTGGCTAACACCGTGGTTTAGTTTCACTTATAGGTCATTAGTCGTTACGAACTTCATGTTTTTGGGTTTTCCGTTGGGTATGAGCAACAAGTATAAAAAAGTATTTATCTCCATGACAATGAACCAGGATTTTACCAGATAATCATCAGTGGAGGCAGTGGCTTCATGCAATGTTCACGAGAAAACAGCTGTGATATCAGGCAAACTAAGAACAATACTGCAAAGAAGTAGTGTCTTAAAACTCAGGTTTCTTATTTAAAATATGTGAAATAATAATAAAAACAAGGCTCTAATCGACCAAACAATTGGGTTGGGATTCGGTTCTGTGCGCATAAGAACCGATTTTTTCGATCGAGTTGAAGGATAGTAAAGGACTTCAGATAGCAGATTCGGTTTCTACGCGACTTGAAACGTAAAATAACCAAGTTTGAGGGGTGTTCAAAAAACCTACTCGCTACATCAACATAATTAGTAATGGGGCATTTGGAATAAAAAACTACTATTATTTACTCCACCATATTTGAGAAATTTTGAGGTGACCAGTAGTGTTACATTTACAGGAAGGTTAGGCTGGTGTCGTGTGCCTTTAGGTCCCCAAACGGGTGACGTAAAATGAGCCATTCTGAAGTACGACGTCGCTAACGTCCCCTTAAGGTCACGTACTCTTGGGTACTTAAGCATGACGTTAAGGGTACGTTAGTGGTCACCAAAACGGCTTCAAGGGCACTTGGAACAAATCAACTGATAGGAGTCATTTCATTTATTGCACGACCTTACATAGCAATTTGTATTTTTTGAACAAGTATTATATGGCAGTAGAGATAAATGTTCATTTATCCACATTCACGTTTGACAAAACTTTCCTTCAATTTATTATGCTATCAAAATTATAACTTCAGAAAATAAAGCAATAATTTTTTTTTTCAACTATGTTTGATTATAAACAAAGATCAATATTCCAAGATTGTAAAAGATATATACATTATAATTTCCATTTATACATAGGTATTTAATACTGCTTGTTCGGGTTTTTTCGGTTTCGTAGGCTATACATTTGTTTTTAGAAGGATTCATAGCGAAATGCCTACTTTTCAAAGGGGTAATTATGACAATGGCAGACACAGAAGCCTTGGGAATTAAATAAAAAAATTATAATATATTTAGGTTGCGTCTTCGATTATTACCGCGGGCATTAAAATAACAATTAGGTATATTGATACAAAATATTTAAAATAATAACGAGAAAGTAGCTTTGGACAAATTAATAAGGTCAACAATATAACTATTCATTACACATTCTGTATTGCTCGTTTTTTTAAATATTTATTGTATATATACTAGTTTTTATGTACATTGATGAACACAACGAGCAAGCATTGGTGGCAATGGTGCTTTTGTTTTTAAGTTACAATAATTCACGTCGGAATATCAGCTTTTTATACAAGACTAGACCTTACAAAAGGTAACTCTGAAAACTATATCAAAGGAAATAATGAAATGTAAAGTAAACGTTGGTAGAATTAGTTAGATGAAAATGAAATAGAACGAAATTTACCAGGATGCTAGGGGTGGAGAAATTCGCAGTCGAAACACTGGTCTGACTCGTAAGCATCTAAGCGAATGAATCTATGCGTTTGAGTTTATTGCGAAGGTATGTCTTAAATCCGAAAGTTCTGAACAGAAAAACAGTCTAATTAGTGAACTGGGACTGACGGGAATAAAAATAAAACGCTATTTGTTGATAATGAAATTAACCTCAATGCAAGTTACAGCTTTAAATTGAATAGTATTGTGGAGTAGTCCCCCCCCCCCCCCCCCCCCCCAATACCAAACCCCGGCAAGACGATTGAAAATTACAGAAAAACAGGAATTCATTTATAGATGAAGGGGTAGAGATTTAATCAGTTTATTGTCACAAATATTTTCAGTAAATGATGTTGGTTAATACTTGGAAAAACTCGGCGCTCCGCGCCTCACCAGGGGGCAGGCCCCCTGGACCCCCGGTTACCTCTATTTACATACTTCGAATGAAATTATTGAAACACAGAATGTGTTTTAACTCACGAGTTTCACATAAGCTCGTGAAACCCGCATATAATAATGACTCAGATTTGTATCTTATCACTACTATGTCAAGTTGTTTTATTTATTTATCACCAGCTCAATAATATCAATTATTGAGAATGATCACCTGCATGTAAACAATTATACAAATAACCATGCTCATAACTCACTTTTTTGGCCACACACTTCGCAGTAGTTAACATAATATGGTTGGATAAATCGAGAGCTTTTGAACAAATGGTCAACGAATTCTGTAGGATGAAAAATGACGAAGTACCATTTCCCCAGCAATGACTCGGTTATAAACGGAAATCATCAGAGATTGTTGCAACACATTGTCGTTACACATAAACGTTTCGTTTTTGGCTGAAGATGCCAAGGCTAAAACATATATTATTCTGTGTTAAAAAACTCATTCCCAGGTGTTATTTCTGTGAATTTACTTTGGTTGTTTTGCTCTCATGTTGTTTCTAAAATCATTAAACATTAGCCCTCAACTAGATTAAATTGATGCTTTTTTTCAACCCCCCTAAACCTTTTTTCTCATCTTACTATCTCATAATGATTTCATTAATCACAAGGTTTTTTGTAGCAACTGGGATAATAGAAATCTGGTAAAAGGTCATTTTCAAATGTTACCTTCAATACCACAACACTTACTTCAACTTCATGAGGGCGAAATAGTTCCAACGAATAATAAAACTTCAAATGCCCACCGTGAAAAGAGATATTTTATCAAACTTCAATTCCCATTTTAAAAAATCAGTCCATTAGTCTCGTAGTTTCGCCTATCAACTAATTTCAAGTAGCAAAATTATCTCCACATTCAGCTCCATATCAGAGTTTTTACCCTACCTAACCAGCTTTCTTCAATGACTCCCTTCAATCATGTCAATAAGATCCTAAAAATGCAGGAAGTAAATTGTGTTGGCTTCATACCCATGAAAATAATGAATGAATAGTTGATGTTATTCTTAAGAAACTCTGGTGGGGTTCCGAACCTGAGAAGCTTGAGGTAGAGCGCAGCATATAAACAAGAATCTTACCAATTTGCTCTTCTGAGTGTTTATTCATTATAATAAATAATTTATTAATAATGTAATTCTCATTTTTGACCAGTATTGGTGAGGTTGATGGTGCGAGGAATGAATTGCAGAGCGGAAACGGGTGACGCAAGGTATCAACCCGGGGAAAGCCATGTCAACGTCAAGCCCTACGGACCTACACCCCTGGCGCTCCCAGCTAGTTAGTTAGTTCGAATCACCATTGCTCGGGTCTTTCATTCCATTTACAGAACCCTGGAGGTGAATGTTACAGAACGGTGAAGTGGAGGCTATGGAACTTGCTTTTGAGTGAATGCCCTAGACTTTACCTCATCAACTTTGTTCTGCTGATTGACTCGCAGGCAGCAATCCTCACTATTTTTGGTCCAAGTAGCAGCAGCGACAGTAAACGCATCCGTTCCTATAGAGAGAAGATCGATTACCTCTTGAGGTGTTCGAGTTGCTCTACAGTGGGTACCAGCACATTGTGGAATCCCGAGTAATGAAGCTGCAGACCACTTAGCGAAGGAAGGATCTTTGCTGCCTGAAGAGGACGAACTTATTATGCCACTGATAAAGAGGAGATGAAACGTTAACACATAGGATTTCCTCTTGCGTGAGCAGTCTGAATGAGATGAGTGGAAGAAGTGAGAGGCATTACCAGATGGAGTGGCTACTTTTCAACTGTTAACTGGCCATGATTACTTACAAAAACACCTCAACCGAATCGGAAACGTGGACAGCCCTGTCTGTACTTTGTACCACGATGGTGAAATGTACAGAGAACAAATGGACATCCATAGAAGAACATCCATTATATACCTGCTAAAAGTCGAATGGCTTAGACTAAATTACATGGCGTCAAATTAAAATAAATAAATAAAATAAAAAAGTTTACCGAATAGAACTTTGGAAGAAAAGCTTGAATCGAGCCCACACCAATCATTTTTATGGGTGAAGAAGTAATATGAAATTGTAGATGATGTATGGATTATCATTGGTTTAGGAAGCATGATGCGGATTAGGACGAATAATGGGGAATTTTCATGGTTATTTTTTATTTGCTCAATCAAAAGATTAGAGCGAGAGCTTTCCAAAAAGGTGCTATATGATGGGTATCTGACCAGTAATACTGCTCTTGAAATTAATTTGCACGATGACGTCATGGCCCCCACCCGCCTGGGGGGAATCCTCAGCTCCCTTGCACTAATACGTCACGCGTGATCTTCCTACCCGTTTATCGGGCAAACTAAACGGTATTTTGAGCTAAAAATTAGTAATAGGGGGTTTTCAAGTGCGCCGAATCTGAGGTTAAAAGTGTGAAATGCCAACACAGTAAAGTTGGCCGGGGGAGGGGGGTTTGGATTTGGCTAGTGATTTAACAAAATCTTGAACAAGGTTAGCGGCCCCAAACATCAGAGATCACCGATTTAGGTTGTAAACTATGAATAATACCTTCATGAAACCAGCCAAACTCAATAGTAACAGTGGCCGAGAGATTTCAGAGAAAAACTGAGAAATAATACGTAGTTGGGTTGTGAGGGCGAAGTTATTTAAGGCATCTCTTTGATTGATGGATTTATTGGTATATCAGCAGGCCTGGACTTTCACCAGATTCGGTCACATCAGAGCTGTAAAGTTACATATGAGGAGTGATTTATCTAAAGGGAACATAGGTATCTATTTCCAAAACACCTTCTGGAGATGAAAAATAAACGATTCACACAACCAGTTTCATATTGTTCTGCGGGTTTCTGGACACAGCATTTCACCAACAGGCATAGCACATAATATCCCAGAAAATAAACTGTCTAAATTAACAAATGGCAGAGAATTTGCCAATTTAATTTTGGATATGTGACCTTTTGATTTAAAAATCTTACGATGTACCCTTTAAGAATCAAACCAAGAGAGGACCTCTGACGGGAAACACAGAAACATTAGTGCTTAGCTGATAATCTGGTTTCCAAAGGAGGTTGGGCGCACATTCTGTGGATAACAAAACTGTTAGGGCAAGGTATATTACCCGCCATATACCATCCCTGGTATCAATCTATGAATTAGGAGTACTACCAGAAGATCCCTGTCTGGGTGTTGTGAATAAGTGCCCTTTTGAAAAAGATTGAGTTTCAATTGGATGTATTAAGCTTAGGATATGTTCCTTTTTGAATTAACTCTTCTGGAAAAGTTGAATGGAATGGATTAGTTATATTTTGGTTGAAACCCCCAACTTTGCCTGTAAAACAAACTGAGATATGTTCCGTTTGGAATGACACAGCATGGAGGGGTCGATGAGGCTCACCCAAAAGATGCAGAAAATGTAAAAAAAAAAAAAAATTTGCCAAAAGGTGGATATGTTTCCTTTTGAAAAATCACTCCTCATATGTAGGTAGGGTTTGCTAATCTTAGAGGTACATATGTAGGTAGGTTTTTATACAATTAATAGATTAAAAGCACGTAGCTGCTCATATACAAATAAATCCACCAATCAAAGATATGTTTTAAATAATCTCACCCCCACAAACCAACGACCTACATAAAGGACTTGGCAAACCACCATAAAGAATGAGAAATAATTCCAGTAACTTGTACCAATCTTAGATACAGAATATGGTCCTTTCAATAAAAAGATTTGTGTGTTCAATAAATTTACTATCACAACGAGGTTCGTTATGTTTTGAGATGAATGTTCAACTTCTACACCTTGTTTTTGCAACTATCAAGGATGACGGTATTTCAACTAATCACCAACATTCTCAAACGAAATAATGTGCCTACGTGACGAGAAATTCAGCATTTGACACACACGAAATAACTACTCAAAACACAGTGTTTTCAAACATTACCAGCAGACCAGTGAAATCAACTTGGTGAATTACAAAATTTTGTCTTTTTATTAATAGGTACTTGTTGTTATTAAATTCACAAGTCAACAGTTCAGCGATATAGTGGTATATATATATATCCAAATATCCATACGTATTAGTATTTTAACACCCTGGCTTGTCTACGTTTAGAGTAAGGTCCCATCACCCCAAGTAAACATTTCGAAAATGGCCTTTCCCAGAAATTTTACAAAAACGAGTACATTATTTCCATTTATTATTATTTTCTGCGGCCATTATCCGTTTACTTGGCGTGAATTTAACACGTCGTGATTCTTTTTGTTAATTTTTTTCTAACAACAACAGACAAACGGTATCTAGTAATATTCAACACCAACAACTTTTTCCTCACGTTGCAGCAAGGTTTTGCGTTACTTTAATGTACAAATCTAACTTTATATATATATATAATCATTATATGCATTTGTTATGTACGTAATAAATACTAGTTTGGCTATGTAACAAAGCGGAATGCACACTCGGAATTTACATATGGTACAACACGGCGTAAGGCCCATAAAAGCTAATGATTATGCACATAAAACATTCTTTCTTCTACTTAAAAATAAACAATTTGCCAACTATAATATTCAAAAACTAAAAAATTAATAATAATCAAGTTTAGTTCACCTAATGTACATGGTTATTTCACAAATAAATACATTACAAAGTTGGTATAACAAAATAACATTTTTAATTCACTTTGGAAAACTCAGGTGACGCCTACCACCTCAGATGTACCGGCAGGTGCGTATGATAAAATTTAATAATACTTTCGATATGTAAAAACACTCATTTTACGTCATTTGACCGATCATTTTCACTATAAAAATTATATCATGGTCAACTTTTAGGAGGTTTAAGCGACAAAACTCTTGGAAGAATATTTTTCTTGTTTTTCTATAAGTTGCAAGAAGCAAGGACTTTTCTCACTCCTGTATTGTCCATGGCAATTTGTTATTCTTTTATGTTGCATATAAAATGGATTAAAATATTGTAGGGGTTTCTTGGTTTGTTATTTCAGTATAAAAAGATGTTTATCTTTTTCTTTAAGCTACTGTACATATATAAATATTAAAGCTGAGGCTGCTTGACAGCAGATGCTTACAGGGTACGAGGATGATTACATAGAGGTAGTCCAGAGAAATTGTGTTCAATCAGACTAGCGATTTGGTAAGAGAAGCACTTCAATAATTTTTCTACTTAAAAAAAATTCCAATTAAAATAAATAATCTTTCATATTCATCGAGTAGTAATGATAAATCAAAAAGACTCATTAGCGCCCATTAGATTCAGAATGAAATTTGATTTTTCTCAATCTAGGAACGGATTAACTTAAAAACCACGCCTCAACAGTTTTTTCCGATACAACGAATATTGTATACACACTAATCTCACCCGATTTTGGGTTTACGCAAACCCAACTTATTTCATAATCTTTGGCTACGACAGTCATACAGTGCAAAACAAAAAATATTGGAGCAAGATGGAATGCTTCAACCAAAAATATTAGGCCTTAATATATCATACGTTTTGAGGGTGAATGAACCCAGAAATTCACAATCAAGACGACAGTACGGCTATTTTGTGCTGGACTAGAGAGTGGGGGAAGCCCAGTCTGATTCGTTTTTTTTATAAAAGTGATTTTTCTTTTCCTATACGCAAATTTTATGATACAACTAAAACATTTTGATCACAGAGCTGCAGTCGTCAGAAGTGGTCAGTTAGGGGACAGTCCAAAGTTCTGCACTTAAGTCTTCTAGGGTTCTAGAAGAGAACGGTTCCCGATTACAAACGGTTCTTTGGTGAGAAGAACGGCTCCTTGGAACTGCTCAAACGAACAGTTCTAGGATGGAACCGTCATCGGCTTCACCTTATCAAGACTTCCCAACTTCACCGTCTGGGCGCCTCTCGGTGGCGACATACAGAAGGTTGTTAAATTCTACTTCGAGCAACTCCCTTGCCTGTGAAATACAAAAACAAGAAAATGTACAATTAAATGACAAACAATAGCTTACATGAATGGGTTTGTAAAACTATAGTGAATATAAATATATAACAAGGAGTTCCTGGAAAGATAAGGCTGTTGTAGTAAGGAAGTGGTTACTATTTCAGGAGTAAAAAATGTGCTGATTCGTTAGGCGCAAGGAAAGTGTTAAAATATAGACTTATCTCAAAGTAATTTGAAAGAACAGTGATATAAAACCAAGGAGATCACCACCATTCGTTTCAAATATAATGGAAATGGTCCGAAAAGGAAGAAAAATAAATTATAATTTCTCCCTTAATGGGAGAAACTAAAGATCATGGATATGTCTTTCCAAAACACTTCATTTTTTTATGCCGGGGCTATGCATCTTCAAGTATAAGTCCTAAGGAGGGTACATACCAAATTACAGCTTCGTACGATGAATATCATATAAATTAGCTTTAGAAGCCACTCAGCTGATCACGACCTCATTGTGCGTCGTGTCATTTCTAAGTAGACTACATACCACATTTCAGCTTCATACGATAAATAGCATACAAATTGTTTTTAGGCTAGGATCTGCACCCTGTGCACCTTCAAGACTACGTCATTAAGAGGATCCATGTCAAATTTCAGCTTCATACGATTAATATGGTTGCATTTCGCTTCTGGAGCCATTCAACTGATCCCAGACCTTCATCTTCAAGTATAAGTCCTAAGGAGGGTTCAAACATTGCATCATCGTACGATAAATAGCATATAAATTAGCTTTAGGAGCCACTCAGCTGATCACAACCTCATTATGCGTCAAGTGTAACTTCTAAGGAGGCTACATACCACATTTCAGCTTCATAGATTAATATGGTAGAAATTCGTTTTAGTAGCCACTCAGCCGATCCCGGACCTTCATCTTCAATTATTATAAGTTAGTTTCTTATCTTTAAGTATAAGTCCTAAGGAGGGTTCATACAAAATTCCAGGTTCGTACGATAAATAGCGTAGAAATTAGTTTTAGGAGCAACACAGCTGATTTTCACCCTGTGCACCTTCAAGATTACGTCCTAAGGAGGCTACATGCCGAATTTCAGCTTCTTACGATTAATTTGGTAGAAATTCCCTTTTGTAGCCACTCAGCTGATCCCAGATCTAAGTTATAAGTCCCGGTATAAGTTAGTTTCTGCATCTTCAGCATTTCAAAGCCATCTAATTCTAGCCATCGAATTTACTTTGAAAATTCGCTAAAAGGAGTGAGAAATGTTCTTTTCCTTCTCACTACCCTTTGCGGGGAAGGCCTTACAGCACCGAGATACGCAAAACAGGTGGTTTGTTTTCTCTTAACTAACCGCAGCTGGTTATGGACCTAAGACGTGAAAACTACAGGGGGGGAATCAAGAAAATGAGTGGCCGGTTAATCCAACGGCGGATTAGCAGAGGGTTTGCTGTATTCCGAATAACTAGAAAAGAAAATCGAGATTTCGCCTTGCTAACAATATTGTAAATTTTCCAAGGGAACTCGACATCCACGTTCTAGGAAGTTAAATTAAATGAAATTACCTGTGTATTATGCGTAGGTATTTGAAGAGCGAGTGCCATACTTTTGTGATCGAAACTTTCATCCAAGCCTATAAGAGCTCCATGTACGCCGGATTCAGTGAGGTTCCCTGCATATTCCTGGAAATGAGATAATCCAACATGTTATGATAATAAAAACGCTGCAAATTATTTCACAAAGGTTTATTATTTTTTCAATTGAGTATGATCATAGTTTTAGTTGGCTAGCGTACGTCATAAGGCCCGTCCAGACTCCTCGGCGTGTCCTATTTCGAGTTGCCAAAACCTATACTTCTATAATTATATACGCATGTTTATATTTCTCGATTTGAGCTCCTATCTATTCAAATAGTTATTGCCTTAATAATATCATTATCTAAGTACGTACGAAAAGTCGAGAGGATATGTTATTAAATATGCGTAGGAAAAGCTTTGGTATTAACACACAAATATGACCTTGAAAAAAACATATATTCATGCCTCGAAGGAACGCCGGCGCCGTACCCACCACAAGGTGCCGCGGCGCCGGCGCCTCCTCTCATTCCACCCCCCCCCCCCCTCACCGTCCACCGTGACCCCCTGCCAAGCGTGCCAGGCGTGCGCGCGTAGAAAAAGACACTTATTCGCCCGTTTTTGGCCCATAGCATTTATGCGAGTAAAGCGATCGGGATGGTTAAACGTTAGGAACAACTAGACCCCAAATGGAGTCTATGTGCGAAAGAACGGGTTTTTTAAGTCAATTCTTAGGCCTTTTATTGCCCGGACGGCGAACGGACATTTGAAATTTGGATTCTACGCACCTTGAAACATAAAGTGACAAAATTTGAGGGGGGGTTATAAATTTTTTTCCTATACGATCACATAGGCTTATTATTGGAAATAATAAACCAATATATATGGATTTTTAGCTATTTTCAATTATTTTTTTAACACATTTTTGAATTTTGACCAATTTAATGTGCTCAAAAACGCCAACGAACGCATCCTTTCATTTGGAAAGTTTGATTTTTTAGCGTAAGAACGGAATTGTTATCTCAATCCTAAGGAAACATATTGTCTGGAATGACACACACACACACACACACACGCATATATAGCTTTCCCAATCAAATTCAACATTTTACAAAAAAATTTCAACATTGCATTGGTAACATCTCTTCCTTTAGCCGGGCGTCGTGTGCCCTCTCACTTCAATAAACCGGGTGAAAATGACAAGGGGGTGTATTTCGTGTATTACAAAAATTCGGTTACACGATCTCGCTGTTTTTCATTTTTCTCAACTATTCATTCTTTCCCCTGCTTTTTTGTGGGTCTTGGAAATAATGTTGAATTTGGGTTGGTAAAATGTTGAATTTGATTGGAAAAATATTGAATTTGATTGGGAAAATGTTGAATTAGATCGGGAAAAGCTATACATGAAAAAGTGTTAAACTCTAGGATTGGTTTCAGAATGTCTCAAAACGGAATTCAATCAAGACATTTTTTAAAGCCATAACAATAGCGTCATTTCCTACGAAAATTTGCAAATGAGATCAAAAGTACATATACTCGTAGAGGTACCTAATGAAGATTCTACAGGCGTTTCTTTTTTCATGAATGATTAGAGATAATGTGTCTTTAAATTATAAAGTGAACTTTCAGTAGTAGGTAAGTTCCAAACTAAATTGGAATACTTGAAGATTCAAGAGCTGCTTGTATATAAACATTAATCTTACCTTTAAACCTATTGTCGACACCCATCGCATGACCCGTTCGTTGGACCAAACTAAAACATCCGCTAGTTCATTGTCAGAGGCTCTCCGCCGATCTTCCAGCTGTTTCCGGTCATAATTTACTCTTTTCAGGCAGGCGATCCCAAACTGAAGGCTCGTTCTAGTAAAATAATTATGGTAAAATTATTAATATTATAATTATAATGGAATAAAACGTAGGTAACTATTATATATCGTACTCGAAATAAAGTTATACAATTTCATATACAGATCTTGTTTGTTTTTATTGTCTTTACTTATCCTAAAGCAAGAAGGAACGAGTAATGCAAGAATCCAGAAAAATCATTTATAAAACCCATTCAGTACATAGTTCTTGATTCATTTTTACTTAACACTAACAACTGTTGGTAAGAATGTAGTGGATAACGCATAAAAAAAGAAAATTCATTTTATAAGAACCCATTTTTAGACCCATATCCGCACAAGCCCTAAACGTTTTACCAAAACACAAGAAATTAACACCCCCTCCCCCTCCCCGGCAACAAAAATCCTTTAGTTGATAGCATATTTTCATTGGTCGCTCAAAACAAAACAATAATGGTGAACCGTTAGAAAGAAGAAATTGAGCACAGGATGCAAGAATTTAGTGCAGGGCACTGCTGTAGATGGGGGGGCTGGGGTCACTTATCAGCATACCCTCTTACTCGCTGGTAGCCTAACTGGTTACCTAGTCAGAAGCTGTAAATACACAGTGGCGCCGAGTTGGCCACTTGTCAGCACATTAACTACACAGAGTGAGGGATCTATGACTGTTCCAAGGGACATCGGAACAGTGAAAGAGGGGAGAAAAATGTATACCGTGCATGCACAAGTTGATTAGTCCCTGCTTACTGCTATGTAAACAATCGATTTGGCATTAGGCCCGTTCAGAGCACAGCTCACTTGATCACAGTTGCTCGGAGGAGGACGTACAGACCAATGGGCCTGTTGACGCGTTCCCCATTTGAGGCCAGAGAACTCCACCTTGAAGGGGGACCTGCATTTGGTTTCCCAGACCAATTTAGAGGTCGTGAGGGGGTCAGGAGTGCTTTCATGCTGGCCTGACTATCGGTAAAAATGTGGATTTTTTTTTGTAAGTGTTATAGTTTTGTAAGGTGACCAGCACTTATTGATAGCTAAGATTTCTAATTGAAATACAGTTGCATGTTTGCCAAGGCTATAAGAGTCTGCCACTTGAAGGCTGGGTATAAACACCCCAGCACCAGAGGATGATTCAGGTCCCCTATCAATCTTGGAACCATCAGTGTAACATTGATGGTGTCTATAGTCTTAAAAGGAGTTTGTTGATTGTTCCACTCATTCTTATCTTTGATTTCAAAAGTTGTTTTCAGGTTCCAGAAATGTCTCTTCTTCATTTTGTCAGAAGGCATATGGATATCTGGTGTATAAGCGTTAGTTGCTTGGTTTAATGTAGGTGTGTCCTACTTGTGTGTAGACAGAGAGATGACAGGTGTCATGCACCCATTCTCCCAAGATGTTAAACCTAACCACGGCTTGCATGGAATAAACCATTGCAAGGGTATCCAGTGGTGATAGCCCAAGGATAATTTGAATGTTAAATACCCTTATTCTTCCAAGAAACCACACATTCAAATAATAATTCCACTCTCCCCAGATAAGGAGTAGCTCCTGTACATACTGAGTGTTATTTTATCAAATATATCGAGTGTTACTATTTGATTAAGGATCTTGGTTACCTGTGGAAACCGTCAACCATTTTCAGTTGACCCCGTAAGTCTTTCTTGGTCAGGTAGTCCAACATCCTAGCGTCAACGAGACTCTCCATGAAGGTGCTGCGGTACTGGGGGAGCCCAAGAGAGGGAAGCCAGTAGTTGCCCAGCCATTCGTGGTTCATGTCGCCAAACGCAAGCGTCACCCGGGATGTCTTTGGGGCAGATGGACTCGTCAAGGAAACCATTTCCTGGATGGCCAGCCGAAGTTTCAGACGGTGAAGCGGATTGCTAAACGTTTGAAATACGTGACAATTATACGAGATTACGTTAATATATAATACTATAAAGGTACCTAATATATTAATCATAGATCAAGCTGTTCATGTGTAAGCCATTTCCTGTTAATTTTAGAATAATATATATTCTATAAATGTTGCTAGGTAGGTATTTGAATGAGGTCAGGCATTTTACAAACAGTATATTATAGCAATAACTTTTATGTAACTTAATGTAATATATAACTTAATGAACAACATACATTCAAAAGAGATGAGTATTCATAACCCATTTTCAAAATCAAATCGTCGAATTAGAATTCATCGGAAAGTGATGGTGTTATGAGGCTCCATCGTCAATAATCGAAATGTAAGGAGCATCTTATGCGGTAGTTGGTGAAAGCCAAGTCAGTGAAGGTTTTATTTATAACCTCCTAACCAGGTTATAAATAATGCACGATGAAATTATGTGTAAAACAATAAATAATGTAGAATCCAACAATTTATAAACTTAAAACTCGAGAGTTTGAACAACTTTGTTGACTCGTCAGTGACCTGCAACGAGAATGACAATCGTGTCCAATCGATAGGCATATTTCCTTGATCAACCGAAAGGATTGTTGCTACTTTCCAATGATTCGACATTGAAACTTGCCTTTCGAAGGCTTCATCAGCCCATCGTAAACCGAATCGCCATAAAGAACGACGCATGAGCGCATTGGAACCCGGCGATACTCGAGTTTTGACGAAGTCAAAACAACTGAACCATGAATACTCTTATAAACTACATATAGCTTATAACTGGGATTAGAAACTTATAACATGCGACCATAACAAGGTTTATACTCAACACGTTGTTCAAATATTGTAACATGTTATCAACATGTTAGTGAATACTAACCTTATGCCGATTTCACGTTGGATTTCTGTATCACTGAGGGCACTCATGATGGCGCCAGATTTCACGTTGGCGCGACAAGCTGCGACGTACCAGGCTGGCATCCCTACCCACAGTTCTAGCCAGGCAACGATTGTGGGGCCATTCCACAACGCGAATGGAGTGCCAGCTTTCATAGCTTCTGCCAGCAGACCTTGACGTACAGAACTGAAAACAAGGAAAAGGTAAATTGAAAGAATCGATGGTTCTGGGGATTGGTAATACAGAGCATCAAGTGAGATGTCGGAGTCAAAAGTACGTCGACATGGTAAAGAGGGAAACCTTAGTAGACAGTAACTGATTAAAACTAGCTTAGGCCATCAAGTCTTACTCATTGCTTGTGAGCTTCGAAGCGCTCACAATCCACAAAGGGCATTCACCGCAGTGCATCGACTTCAGCAGACCATGAGAAACAATACAATCAGCAGTCCCACGACCTCGAAAAGTCAGTTTCTGGAAAAGCCGAATATCAGCAACTTGTCACGTGCGGCCTAAATCAACGCTGTCATCAGCATACCCCTCCAGGACGTCAAAGCCGAATCTAATTGGATCCCCAAAATACGACAGGATCACCCAATAAGGGGCGTAACGACAACCCCCGGTATCCTGATTCGTGGTCTCCATAACAACAGACAACCATTTCAAAATTTTCCGAATTTCCACGCCTCCTGACATGGCAGTAGAGCAACTAAGGTACTTCAAAAATTGTGGAAAGAAGAGATTCATTCAAGCCTAGACCCTCGCGCCGCTCGTGTAAGAACCAGTAACAAGGAGTCAAAGTGGTGTTTTGAGAACTGTTTTCTGGACATTATTGTGGCTGAATCCTGTGCACACTTCGGAATCTTTGAGTGTTCACAGTACACCTCAACCAATCCCTGGCCACGGAATAAGCCACCACTGTGGACGGTAAAAGACAGGAGTCAACATCCATAGCGGGTTGTTCTTACGCCCCTTTTTGGGTAATCCCGTCGTATTTAGGGGATCCAATTAGATTAGGCTTCGACGTCCTGGAGGAGTAGGCTGACAGCGTTGATTTTGGCCGTGCCTGGCAAGTTGCTGATATTTGGCTTTTCCAGAAACTGACTTTTCGAGGCTGTGGGACTGCTGATTGTATTGATTCTCACGATCTGCTGTCAATGCAGTGCGGTGAATGTCGTGAGGTATCGACAATTTGGCACCGTAACTCTGACACAATGAGTTATGGTGACGCATCCTTCCTTACAGATACGTTAACGGATCGCAATCCTGAAAAAATGTAATCGCCTAAAATAACCTCCTTCCATGGACTGAAATAACCTCCTAGGAATAATTTCCTCCTTCCATGGATTTAGCATTACAACTAGATCCGTTAAGGACTTTACGTGACTTTAAGGTGCGGTAATGTTTTTCATTACCGCACGCCATATTGAGGCTAACGCATCTACTAGGAACTCCCTAATATTGTTTGGACTCTGAAACGGGTAGTAGTTGATGCAACTTCGGCACTGTCTCTGGGCAGGAGTTTTGGAGGACGCCTGCCCGTCCCATGAGATAAAGACACTGTAATCAGACGAGGTGTCATGTTTCATACAAGTGGAATGGGATGCTTGAGAAAATCTTACTTTTTGTTCTTTCGTCGATCGAGATCAGCACGTTGTCCGATGGTTCCTAGAGTTGTTCCTTCGGCAGCAAAATCCGCCTCTCCCATCGAAGACGACATCGTGACTGTCACATCCTGCCCACTAGGACCTTTCTCGCCTTTTACCTTTTGTAAAACAAACAAACAGTAAATATCAAATATAACCGCTGTACATCTAGTAGAGAGAATAAGAGCTGTGTTACACACCCAGTGACAGATACCACAAGTACCGTTAGAACAGGCTGAGCAGACCTGAGATCAAAACCAACAATTCATTTCTATTAGTTCATGATTAACATAATATCTCACAACAATAATTTTGATGATTTCGTATAAAAATCTAAAGCTATTTGGAGAAATAAAAAAACCCAGGGCACAAAAAGGAGTGCTTGATGAAATGATATGGCGAGATGAATTAGCTAGATGATGCATTTTTCCTTTGTTGTCTGCATACGTTAGACAAAGTTTTTAAAGAAAACGACGGATCATGCTGATGAAGTGAAGCAGATGAAGATTTGGAAAAACAGTGCAGAATAAATAAGAATCTGAAGCAAGGATAACACCGACTCAAGTGTTTCACGATATGAACCAGGAAATATTTCGAACCAAACGGTTTTTGTTTAAATTTGGACTCATAAAATTCAGCTGGGGAATAACGGAAGCTAGACAATGAGAGTACTGTTTATTTGTAGTTTCTTTGGAAATGAAATTAGGAATGTGGAGTTATTAGAAAGTATGGAGATATTATAGAAATCATAAATTAATAGAGTGCAACATGGCAGCATCGCTCAAGATGGAAAGAACTCAGCAATATGCATTTCTAACCCCCTACTCTTCGCAGAAGAGTTTGTTCTTCAAACTGGTGAAAAGTTTGAAAATATCAGACAAATGGGCCCTGTTTCAGAGAGAGAGAGAAGTTCAGCCAACGTTCGGTTACATGAGATGACAGTACTTAGAAAACAAAGAAGTCATAGATAAGCAAGCGTGGAAAGAAGGTATTCGGAAATCATAGCGAATTGGATTTGCCAATACCTAAAGCAACGCCAGGCATGTTGCGATAACGAAAACAACATCACGAATTTGCATTGGAACTTACTTTCTGGCCCGTTTCAATAATATTCCAATCGTTGTAAAGGATTTTTGAATAAGTTAAACAATACAATTTTGACAATAAGTATTCATCGTTCAAAAAATGTTACAGTGGACAACTCATGTCATGGGACGCAAGACTTCCATTTACCGGACACATTGATGACCACGTAGGTATGTGATTTATACTAAAATAATATAGCAACAAGAAAGTGCATAGTCTCTTGCAGGCCTTACTAGATTTCTATTGTCATTTGCATTATCAGAGGAGATAACGCAAATTTCAACATCTTATAGCGGTCTTAAGGGGACACAACACCCACACCCCTCCCGGCCTTAACAGAGGTGATTTCATGTAACTTTTCGGTACCAGGTGTATATGCGATCTCAGCGATCTTTCAACCTCCAATATGCGATCTCCAACATCTGGATGCGATCTCAACACAAAACGCCAAACTTCGGTATTTCACCTTCCTTATCACTCGGTTCCTCCTCTTTTCATATGGCCAGTATGTGTCTAGTCAGTAAGACGAGTGAATAGGATCAGTAGTTCCAGAGAAAAAGGAACATTTGTGGTAAAAAAGTGAATTGTTCGGAAAGCGATTTGAAGTTGAGCGGTCAACGCAAGGCCCCTAGTTACGGTAAGCTATCGAATTCCATGCCCAACATTGTGACTTTTAGTTGGTTAGGAATTCGAAACGGAGGAAACCAGTAACAACCAGGTATTAATTATCAACTTATTTATATATTTACAAAACATTGATTTTTGATATGTTCTGTCAGTATAACCCCTCAGAGTGATGATCCAATTATGGCGCCGGTTGAGCAGGAATTTTCGACCCTTGTCAGATGAGTTTTTAATGAAGTTTTTGTATATTCTTATTTGTTTGATGTTAGGTACTATACGATTTTCTAGAAAAATTTTAATATTTGACTCTCGGGTCCCCTTGACTGACACCATTCAGAGCATTCATAATTAACTTCTATTGAAGAAATTAAGGAATTCTGACATTTGAGCACTTTGAGCGAAAAAGTTAACAATTTTATTTTTTTTAAAGTTCTAAATAATAATTTGTTATTTAATGATTATAAATTTCAAGCATTTTGCAGTTTTTACAGATTTTTTAGCATATATGGACGAAATTTAAATTATTTCTTCGCTATATTTTTATGCATAAGTTGTTCAACATCCTAGTTCATAGTTAAAAACTCCATTCAAGCAATATTCTGAAAAAAAAAGTCATTTTTCTCAAATTTAGAGATTTTGTCAGCATATTTTGATATTTGAACAACTTAGTGAGCTTAAAAAGTGCTGCCCAACGATCTCATCTTTTTTTTTTTTTTGGAATGCTTGATTTTTTGGCCGAGAACGGATTTTTCAATCTCAATCCTAAGGAGAGTTATTGTATAGAATGACGGACACTCCAAAAAAGTTTAAAATACTAAATTTTCAAAATTGTCTTCATGGAAATCCATTTTGAGGCATTTCGAAACTATTCCTGGAATTTTACGCTTTTTTTTGTATCCAGGAATAGTTTGCCTCAAAACGGAATTCCACGAAGAAAATTTTGAAAAATTTGTATTTTTAAAATTTTAGGTAAAATTTTAGGAGCTATTGCAATAGCTTTATTTTCTAGAATATTCAATAAAACTTCAGCTCCTATCCAGCTAATCAAAATGTACAGTATTTGTTCATTAAAATACTCTTTCGATTGATATTTCATTTTTTCTCAATTCGAGAATGCAAATATTCATTCTTGACTGCACAATCGCATTAATTAAATATAAATCCAATTTTTCATTAAATCAGCACCAGCGATTTCCAAAGACAATAAAGTTTTTTGAGTTTAAATGATTAGCTCGTAGACCAACAGGCTAGGCGTTGCTAAACAAGAAATAGTCGAGTGAAGGGAGGCCGACAGATACAGATGTTTTCTACCCAACCAAAGGGTCTAATTATGATGAACCGATGAAAAAGATGATGATAGCTAAGTGATTTGGAACATGAATGTTACAATTTACACACATATTGGCTAATGAGGAACACATTATACATCCATGGAGCATTCCACTACCACTAGCACAAGACACATGGTAGTTTCAATTGAATTTTCATGTAAGATTCTAAGTTAGATTATCGCATATGGAACTACTTCAGTTCCTAGTTGTTTTGATGTGTATTTTTCATTACAACCAGGGAACTGCAACGAACCTAGCTTTAGGTGTAGAGTGAAAATGGAGATGGCATCTTCACACATAACATAGATATTAAAGATCCAAGGGATCACAATATGAGTAGTTTATAACTTGAGAAAGGCCAATGATTTTGCAAGTATTTACCCCTCTTTACCATTCCCTTTCTCGAGTTAGTTTTGAACAGTCTTTGAATGAGGACGAGAAGTGAACAATTATTAGGAATCGATAAAAGTTTCACAGCCTTCTGTATTTCACTCACCTTATTAATGTTTTTATCATAGTTAGGAAACCTACCAGCAGAGGAATCGTTCGCATCCGCAGCAGCCACGTATTGCAGGTGGCGCTCATCGCTACTAACTTTAGTTCCAGATGCTGGTTTATCAGGAAAATTGGATTACCAATTGTGATAACATATAACATTGTGGTTGGTTTCGTATAAGGTACTTTCAAGGAGCTTCGTATTGTGTTTCCAAGTTACCGTCTTTTCTTAATTATTTATTGGCTTCGTATAGAGATACATTCAGCCTAATTGGCAAACATATAACGGATGATTAGTAAAATAATACATCATAACTCATTGTATTCAAATTCAAATTACGTAGGTACGTAACTTATAAACTTCTGCCTGTTGATGAGAGGAAGTCGTAGAGTTGAATACGACGGGCAGCTCAGGAATATGAGCTCCAATGCTTCAGCTTCGCTGTTGCACTGTAGGCATACGTCCGAGTCAGATTGTCGAATATAATTCAGATATCTTCTGGTCAATGCGTGGCCTGTTCGGAGCCTTGTCATAGTCTTGATGAAATTAGTAGGTGTAGTTGCAAGAAGATCTTTAAGCCATCTTTGTCCACAGGGGGGAAGGAAGAATGAAACGTAACGGTGACCAGCATGGTAGTTCTTATGGAATCCTCTCCATTTATTCTTTAAATTGTGGAAAAATTCTCTACGTAGAACAGTATGAGGAATATAATTCTCCCTTATAATTCTCAAGGGGATTTGCGTAGAAAGGCGAGCATTTTTGTCCACCAGAATATTTCCTTGTATGCCTCTAGGCCTCTGATCCAGATCATGTGAACAGATTTGTCCTGTTTCCTATGCTCTACAGTGCATCTCAGGATCTCTGCTTCGAGAAATGTGAGATGCGAGGTTGATGTTGCTTTCTTCAATTTGCTGAGCACGCTTTGGGAGGCAGACAGTATGACGAGTTGTTGGCAGTTATTTTTAAGCTCGACTGCATATATTAGTGCTTGTAGTATGGCATAAGCTTCTGCAGGGTATATAGATGCGTAGTACCAGAGGCGGAAACTTCTGGAATGCCCGTTGGTTGTGTTGTACAAGGCGCATCCTACTTTGTCATTTAGGCGAGAGCCATCTGTGAATACTACTGTTGCGTAGTTACCTACTTATCGAATTTTTCAGTCACTTATCAAATGTCGTCACTTCATCACATAATCGCTATGTATTTATATTTTCATTGTAAATATAAAACTGAAATAAAATTGAATATGAGAATAATAAAGAAGTTTAGTTTTTTAAAATAAAGATTAATATTTGAAAAAAGCGCGTAAGGTCGAAAATATTTAAGAACATCCACCAGGTGTATTATAACTGTGGGATGAATTGAATATTTCATTTCTCTCTCCACGATGAGTACCTACCTACCAAACTTATAGGAATTTCATCAATTTTTTCGCTCAAAAACCATGAAAATTGCTGGAGTAAACGTCATTTTGAAGAAAATGGGAACGATCTCGTTCACTCATTTCACACATATGTGTTCAGATACGTTCGACCCACAAATAGGATGATTTATAGTACATTTATGGACAGAAAGTCTATAAAATTTCTCAATATTACATTGAGAACTACAAATGTAATACCAGGCCGCTTTATACTCGTTCATCATCAAACACAATATAATTATATATCAAACCAAAACTAATCCAAATTCAATGTATGTATCTCGAATAGGATGTCAAAAATAATATAACAGAGGTTGTAAATTCAGGGATGGTGGTAAAGGGGTGGGTGAACATCGTGGGCATTCTATTCTGTGACGGTGAAATTAAAAATGCGCTGGTAATCCAATTTTCCTGATAAACCTGCAGCTGGTACAGAAGTTGGCCGCATTGAGCGCCTCCTGCAATACGTGGCTACGGGGAACGATCCCCTACTAGCAGGGCTACCAACCCCCCTTCACTCAATGGTGTATTTTCTATACTAATATTTTTCAGGCAAACATCCTCACCACAACGATGCCCTCTCCATTTCTTCTATCTCCATTAACTTAGAATATACAACCAGCGTGACCAGACCATCATCATTTTAAAGCTTTACTACATGAATGCTCACGTTAAAAATTAAAACCTTGGACTCGTTACATTATTGCTAGGTATTTTATTCATTTCACTAATATATATTGTTAAAATGCTGTTTTAATTTTCAATCAACATTCAATTCATTGTTTCAGTCGGACTGCATACACAGGTGTCTGATCGCAACACTGTTGATTTAAGCTTTCAATTTCTTACCTGAATATCAACTTAAATCAACAAGTTGGCTTGTGTCCCCAAACATTCGGTCTTGATCAGACAGGAAATGTTATATAACAAACACCGCGTCTCATTTGGGTTGTGGAACAGTTATAGAAACAATCCAGAAGGAAATTACGGTACCACCCACTAGCTATCCGTTTAAGAGAACAACTACCTATCGTTTCAAATACATTAATGATGATATTTATTCACAGTGTCACAGCAAATAATATTGTCACCCGTTCATACCTTAGTAATAGCACCTCAGGCATCCTGAAAGCATTTTCGATTTACAAGGAAATACAGAAAGTCCTAATAAACTAACATGTCCACATTAAGGTTGGTCACACTGAGTTTTCATTAAATTATTGTATGTGCCTGCATTGGTATATTATGAAAAGTGTAATAAAAAAACTACCTGGGTTAGAAATGCGGTAGGTAATGATCTATTTTTTTTTTCATGTCAGGTGCAGTTTTAAATGTGTTTACTGTGGTTTTTCAAAATAATCATCACCATGTTCACATACAGATTTCTGCGGTTAACGAAACTATTGCGTCTATTATTACTATCTTAACAAACAGTCTCAATTTATTTTTCAAATATACTTCAGTGGCAAAATAATAGTTCGAGTCGAAAATTTCGTTTTTACAAGCATCCATAAGGGTTGGTCGTCTAGGAATACAGGATGTGACTGTAGTCAGAAGTTTTAGCTGCTTGAAAACATTTCGTGCATTTCTGATTCGTCCTATTCTTGTTGCCAGTTTTTCTAGGCAACATTGATCAGGAAATTATTTGCTCACAAACATCAGGCAGCTGAGGAGGGGAACCAGCTGTGCTGGTTAAAACTGTGTAATTTTAGCTTTTAGCGAATTTTCGTAAAAAACAGAGCTATAGCATGGGCTCCAAAAATTTTCCAACATTTTCTTCATTGAAATCCGTTTTGTGACATTCTAAAACGATTCCTAGAATATGTATATATTATTATATATATAATTATATAAGTAAGTGTCTTTCAGACGATAACTATCCTTAGGTTTGAGATAAAAATTCCGTTTTGCGCCAAAAAATCAAGCTTTCCAAACGAAAGGACGAGTTCGTTGATTTTTGAGCACATTAAATTAGTAAAATTTACAAAAAAGTGCCGAAAAAATCACTATAAATAGCAAAAAACGGCTAAAAATAGTTAAAATCATCTTTTTAAGCAGAGTGTTGCTCAATAAAGTTTATTAACTACAAAATAGAACAATTGCAAATTGATGTACAAAATCGTGCTGAAAATGTACTTATATTTCATTAAAATGTGCTAAAAAATCGGTAAAAACGGCATAAAAAGTTAAAAATCCAAAATATCTTTTTAAATATCAGATTATTATTTAATTTTTAGAACGAGTTTTTTGTCATAAATTTGGTAATTAACTATTTCTTTTCACTCAAAGTACTCAATTTTCAAAAAATGTAACAATATAGTATGTACCATAATTTACGAAAATTCGCTTTTACGATCATGCTGCATGACTGGAACTTTTTAATATTAATAATCAGTTGAAAGACAGAAAAAGTGCAATATGATGGTTATTGGACTATTGGAAGTGCCAAAACACCCTTGTAAACAAAGGTGAATGACGTCATAAGGAATCTGTCTCAACTCTTCTTCCACATCAACGGGAAGATCCTTCTTAACGTCGTCCATTTATGTCATAAATACTGAGAAACTCCGACATACAAATACCTCGGCTGAATTTTAACTCATAGATCCCCCTGAGGGAGGCTCAAGGGTAAAGTGTTAGGTAAACCAGTTGGGTAAGAGGTAATCTCAATCACTAGGGTTCCATCGCCAATTAATCAATCCTCTGTGAGAATTTCCCAGCACGTAACATTTCCCCGGAGTCAAATATCAGCCGTCCTTAACTAAATTAGGGGTCAGACAGATGGGGTGGAACGGCGAGCTCAGCTAAAAAATATCTTGGTCGAGCGATTATTATCAATGTTTGTGGAAGTGAAACTGCCATATCGCGGAATATAATATTTACATTCCAACTCAAGAGGGGTTGTGTATTAAAGTTTGGGCCTTACTTGCCTGTGCCACTTAGACCGGATACGCTGATCAAAAATTACGCAGACGTAGGCAAAATAACTTTTCATACTCATAACTTTTCCCAGTGAGAGACTGAGGCGTAAGGTCGCCATCTATAACCTAATTAATCAAACCTGTCTGCAAGTGTTTTAAAGAGCCAGTTTTCAGAATAATTTTGAATATTCATTTTTGATCGCCAACGTTATCACGGCAATATTGATAAACATTGTTTCATTGTTATGTTGAACATAGCTATTAAGCAGCCCTTTATGTACATATAAACTCAAGTACCATTTTGAATTGTTTGTTTGCAAACTATTGTTTAGTGATTTGCGGAAAATATGAATCTCGCCAAATCAAAAGCAAAATAGAACGTACATATTTGTGAAACAAATAAAAAATCATCATATTCACTTTTTTAGATGGTATGATTTTATTTTGCAAAACCACAGTGGAAGGTGAGCGATAATACGCGCTTTATATTACAATTGGGTACCAGAAGAAATGAGGGAAGCTATCGACTCAGCATACCTCACGGCACCCCACGCAACCTACGAAGAGGCCAAACAGCGCCTACAGCGAGAATATGGGTTATCCTTACAGGACAGGCTCCTCGCACTCGAGGACCCCGCATCTCTCGCCAAAAAACCCAGCACCAAGTACCACGAAATGTACTCTAAAGCTGTTGGGTACTTTTCAGAAGCTCTGATCACTCAAAAGTGGATCGAGACTCTACCCATCGAAGCACGAGGTATGGTCGCAGCTCAGCCTACCACGACCGCCCGGCTCGACCTAGCTGATACGCTACACGCGTACAAAACAGAGAATACCTCTCTAAACATACGAGGAGTAGAATCTACTCCGAAACCCATGAATACTGGTTTCAAAAAGGCCCTCTCAAAACAAGCTGAGTTCAAACCCCAACCAGTAGAGAGTAGGCCTCACAAACCGACGGCCTATGTCTGTCGAAACCACGCACGTTTCGGTAACGAAACTCGCAAATGTGCAGACCCAGAACACTGCACTTGGAAGACAAACACTGCTTCCAAAACTAGCAAAAAGGCAGCGACTATAAGCCAGCCTAAAACCTGGGTTTCAAACGAAAATACTCAGAGATCGGTACAAGAAAGTACCGTTCCAACCTCCGACGTAGAGAGTTCGGAAAACGAATAACTGCCAGTGTATCTGAGCCTATACACCGGCAGTCTACTGAGTATAAAAGGCTTTTTTTCAAGTGCAAACTAAATGGCACTGAATTTCTCATCGACACGGGAGCAGAAGTGAACATTCTGCCCCACAATGTCACAAAAAAATTGGGCTTAAAAATTCGTAAGTCCAACGTTAAGCTCACAGCAGCTAACGGAGCCCCTATAGACACACTAGGGCGAGCTGACACGACAATTAACATCGGCCTCGGAGACATGACCACCGATTTTATGATCACGAAAGTTGATCTAGCGATCCTAGGTATACCATTCCTCGAGTCTTGGGATATCGGAATACGGGTCAAACACAAGTACATTTATAAAGATAAAATAAAAAGCTATGCCGATCAAAAAATAGCTGCAGTCATGAACAAAAAATTCACTGACGACAAAATAGCAGCTACTATCCCTCATCGTGACAATAACCCTCAACCAGAGGACGTGCAAATCACGGAGGACGAAAACATTCGCTCTATCATTGACAAATACAATGATAAAATGAGCAAACTTCAAGGAAAGTGGAAAAACAACGGGGTTTACCACCGTATAACCACGGAAGGAACACCAGTACACTTCCGAGCAAGACCCATGGCGGGCGAAAAACGGGCTCAAGTCAAAAGTACTTTTGACAAAATGCTTTCAGAAGGCATAATTGCACCATCAGATTCCGAATGGGCATCCCCGTTACACTGTGTGCCAAAAAAAGACGGGTCATGGAGAATCACCGGCGACTACCGTTTCCTGAACGCGAAAACGAAGAAAGACGCCTACCCCCCTCCTCACATTCGCTCTTTCCAAGCGAATTTACATGATACACGAATCTATTCGACAATAGATTTAAAATCGGCATATTATCATATTCCGATGCACCCAGATGACGCTCATAAAACGGCAATTATTACACCTTTCGGTCTTTATGAGTTTAAGAAAATGAGCATGGGTTTGGCCGGAGCGGCTCAAACATGGCAAAGATACATGGACAGCATCATGCGAAAATTTGATTTCGCATTTGTATACCTAGATGACATCCTGGTGGCTTCTAAAAATTATAAAGCCAAATTCACAATTTGGGACACCCAGGTATACACTCTACAGTGTATAAAGTTAAACAAAGATATTTTTGGCACGGACTCCGTGCAGATGTCTCCAACTGGGTCCGAGCGTGCGAGACTTGCCAACGAGCAAAAATCACTCGCTCCGTGAAGCTCCCTTACTCCGAATTTGATCGTACCTAAATACATCACAAGTGATCAAGGCACACAATTCGAATCAGATCTATTTAATTCCATTATGGAACGTCTCGGAGTAAAACATACCCACACGTTACCATACAAACCGTCAACAAACGGAATGGTATAACCTAATTAATCAATTCAAAGTGGTTAAAAGAGATAAGTTTTCGGTTACAGTGCAAATTGGCGAACATACAAAAAAAGTTCCCAAACAGCAAATAAAACCAGCTTACACTCTAAAAACAGACGAAGCTGTGTCACTAAACAAAAATCAGGCAGAAAATAAGGAGGAGACTCCCCGAAAATCTGCCAGAAGGCACGTCCCCTCTACCAAATTCGACGAGAGGTGGGTGACGGCGCTCGAAACACCCCAGCCGGCGTCGTCGTTAATAACACGACGTCTTGGGGGGGGGCCCCTGTGGTGAAAACCACCCCCTCTTGTCAACAGCCCTTTTCAGGGCTACCAAAAAGAGGTAGACACAACACAAAAATATTTACAAGACGTCGAGTTATAACTCCGTCAAACAAAATATTTCACCAGAGAGAAAATACGAAATTCTCTCTCAAAAGTGAAATATTAACTAATAACATACAAGGCGACCTCCCTAGACACTTACTGGGCGAGAGAGACGCGACAAGTATCTCGAACCTGTCGGACCAATCAGGAGGCGGCAGGGGGCGGCCACCTGCAAGTGTTTACTGCTTTCTACAAGGCCTACCTTCTCTCCACACAGATCTCGCATTGGCATCTACGAAGCCCAACGTAGCCAGTACGCCCGAGGGACGTTTCAGACGCCATAATTTTGAATATTTATTTTTAGCCCCCGTAGATACCCGGCGAATCCGCTGGTCCCAGCCAACGCCTTCTCACCTAACGTATTATACAAAAGATCGAGGATACCTTTCAGACCCGCTCTGAAGTCAATCACGGCAATATTGATAACTTGGTCTACATTGTTTCATTACGCAGACGTATGTTGAACATAGCTATTAAGCAGCCCTTTATGTACATATAAACTCAAGTACCATTTTGAATTGTTTGTTTGCAAACTATTGTTTAGTGATTTGCGGAAAATATGATTCTCGCCAAATCAAAAGCAAAATAGAATGTACATATTTGTGAAACAAATAAAAAATCATCATATTCACTTTTTTAGATGGTATGATTTTATTTTGCAAAACCACAGTAGAAGGTGAGCGATAATACGCGCTTTATATTACAATTGATGGATGTGTGGGGTTATATTTATCTGGTAGCCATAAAAAATGATGTGTGGTGTCATTAATATAAAACAAGTTCACTCAGTTAGCCCCAAGCAAAACCAAAAATGTATGCATTCAACATTACATTAAAATATGCTTGAACGTGTGTCACTATCGAAGCCACTATTCGTGATAATTATTTCGGTAATGTGAAGATGTATTATTTCCAATTTCTTGGATTGCTCTTAATAGTCCCAATAACCAAAACTGTTGTGATTTTGGCTCTGTTGGAGTTGGATGATGAAATCATAAGATATCATTTAAATTAATTTAATTTATAATCATTTTAATAACTGGGCTTCTTATTTCCCTTCAACTTAAAGCGCGAAAAAAAAGTTGTACGATCGTTTTTGTTTATATATTTAACTTTTTCAACATTCAGCGCTTCAATGTTCATGTTTGTTGTTTCATGTTTGAATTCAACATTTTTGCTCCAAATCTACTTTTAATTCTTGGAATAACGATTGAATATGAGAGGCATAAGGTTGCACTAATTGTGCAGTACCTTGATTGCGATGAAATCTTCATCGTCTTTGCTCTAATGGGAAGTGGTAAAGAAATGTCAATGAGGCAATCTAGAAGAACATGAAATGGTGATTTCATCTCCCAACTCAATTAGAACGCAAGAGTAGCAGAGAGAGTAATGCAAGAGAAGCAATAGTATGTTCTCAAGTAAAAAGCTAACCTTTTCCTTCTTGCTAAAGAAGCGGCCAAGGGAAGACTTGATGCCTTTCTTTTTGTGCTGCTGCGCGGCAGCCACGGCTGCTGCCGACTGGGGTGTGTAGGATTGATGAACCTGCTGGATCATCCCCGACGAGCCTCCCATGAGAGTGTGCTTGTGGAGCGAGTCCTGCGAGCTGTGCCGGGAAGATAACGGAGAGGGTGGTGTAGAGAACCCACTTGGCCTACGCACATACACATCACATCTACTCTACAACACTACAGATCTAACAATCAAATCAACAAAACATAACTTTTGAATTCTACACTAGGGGAAGAGCCTGTTCCTTGGCTTTTCCTGGGAGTTCCACAGGCATTTTTTCGGCCATTTCAGGCAATTATACCTACTTTCATTTTCCAACCATGTGTTTTCAGTGAGCTGACACAGTAGCATGGCAATGCACCGAGAAGAGTTTACAGAATTTCACTTCAGGGCAACTGTGTTCTAACTAAGAATAATGGGGTATTGATTTACCTACATCTCAGGAGTAGTTTGCTAAAAAAGCAAAATACAGAGCCCCCCCCCCCCCCGCTAAAATCGTTAATAATGGGTCAAAAAATAATTTCCAATCTTGATGTTTAATGTTAATTTGTAGGGATCACAAAAATTACAAAATTGCACATTGTGCACGTGCGCAATTGACATAAACTTCGTTATTTTAAATGAGAACCCCCATTTTTTATTGCAGACTTGAATTCTACATGAAATCACATGGGGTGAAGCTGCTGCAGACAAGCTTCGAGCTTAAGCAGCATTCAGTAAACTTTTAATTGTATTTAATTCATTTATGAAGAGATTTAAAAAAAATCACTCGATTTTTCAAGTGCGCGCAAACTGGCGCAATTCCGCTCTAAAAGTGCAATAAATGTTAATACTGAGTTTTTGAAGGTACTTATTGTCACTTGTAATACATTATTTTGGAGTATTTTTTCGTACTAAACCTCGTAATGATGTTCATTTATTGATATTTGCAACACCGACTTGGGAAAAAAAAAAAAAAAAAAAAAAAAAAAACTGACCAGAATCGCACTTTTCTTACACATTTCAACAAAGCATACTTCAGCGCGAAAAAATGCTCCAAAATCATGTATTACATGTGGCAATGGAGCAACTTCAAAAACTCAGTATTTCACATTCATTGCACTTGCAGAGCGGAATCGCACCCGTTTGCGCACACTTGAAAAATCGAGTGATGGGTCATTTCTTCAATAAATTTCACGAATAATTCAAATCTGCAATAAAAAATGGGGGTTCCCATTTAAAATTACGAAGTTGATGTGAATTGCGCACGTGACTTTTGAGTTTCTTACAAAAAAAACATTAAGATTGAAAAAAATAATATTTTTTTAACCCATTATTAACGATTTAACAGGGGTGGGGGGAGGACGTTCTTGGGTACACCCTGTACATATGGTATTTTACGACCAAACATGGGTGAAAATGATTGTCATAAAACCGTATGGGGTCGTGTAATCAGTTCCCTTCAGCATAATTTCGGCCTAGAACGTGGAATTCGGGGGTTTTTGGTTTGGAGAGTATTTGGAGTTGAATCCGGATTCAAAGTCAAAAGTGTAAAATTCTCATCAGAATACTCAATCGGAAAAGAAATAAAATCGATCGCAAGTAATGATTTCGTATGACAAGCTGCAACTAATCTCTTTGTTGCTTCTATCAGAGCAATTAAAAATTAATTCTCTGTTAAACTGTAAAGGATAAATTCATCCTAAATTCTGCCTTCGAATGGAAGCTTAAACAGTTAGTTAGTGACCATCCGGTTAGAAATTCTAAAGTCATTCTCTAAACATTTCAGGAAACATAATATTCATTTTCAAGTATGTTCCCAATTGTAAGGCATTAAAAACATATACTTCGTAAGTTGAATTTTATTAAACAGGAAATCACACTCATTCCACGAAACACTAATCATGAAGTTGAGCTCGGTATATAATCAAAACACATAATTGGAAAATCACTAGTCATTACATACATAATGTAAGAAGAGAATATGCAAGGAAAGAACTATAGGTTATAACTGTATCTACAAATAATACTTGTAAACAATATTAGTAAAACTTTTGGACAAAAGAATATTAGCTTTTTGAATAAATGTTTTTAAGAAATCAAGTAAAATATACAACTACGGGTCACTATTTTTATAGAATCACCTAAAAATCTCCAAAATTGCAACAAATTGTAGCAAGATGTCATTTAAATTTGCAATTCTCATTTATGTGGACCACCAGTCTACCCTGATTAATAACCCATCTTTCCCTCAAAAACTTAATGAAATTATTGTGCGCCAAATTAAGATGCAGCCAATTTTAGCTTGAAGTCGGATTTTTGAACTTAAATGATTAAATTTCACTCGTTGGAATTGATGGAAAGTGAGTTTTGTACTATAATCAGCCGATACATGATTGTGTACCCTTATTTCGTAACCCTCGGTTAAGTGCTTTTATTTCTTTGATTTTTCCTTTGGAAGATTACATAAGTTCATAATGGAAAATAATAAACCATAATTAGCGAGATTGTTGTTAACAAATAGGAACGTCGAGAAACATACTCATGAAAGGATGACACTGGGGAATATCGAAATAAATCAAATAAGAATTTTTCTCAACAGCAATAATAAACAAGCTATGACGAGAAATGAGGAATGCTATAAACGAATCGAGATCCGAAAATGCTAAATGTTTCTTCGGAATGGCTCATAGTTTGAGCTTATGTGCCAGCGATCTAAAGATTTGCGTATGTACTTGCTCCGTAATTCCACTGTCAACAACCACCAACTTTGTGTTTTCAGGTTTTCTAAATCCAAATCTGAGAAGCATAAACACATTTACTCTCGCACACTTTTTTTTAGCATGGAACATGCTTTTACGATGGACTAACTGTCAGAAAACGTTACGCGGAAGTGGAACGTGGGAGCGACCCCAAAGTAGCGCAGTCAAGAATGCCTCCTTGTAAGGTAGTGAGTGGGTGAGTCATCAGTCTGGTTCGAGGGTGCGAGTGGGTATGAGTGGTTGCGTTCCGGGTGGTTGTTGGGAAGTTTCAGATGTTCTTAAGACCAAATTTATGTGTGTCCAAATAAGATCAATGTGTGGTTGCGGGCAGATCGAAAGTGTGTCCAAATACAAGTATCTGGGCGTCATGGTGGACTTGGCTCTCATTTGGGATCATCAGGTTTCTTATCTATACTCAAAGCTATGCAAATTTATATACTTGTTTTACCTTGTAAAGCCTGTACTGTCCAAGGAGCGCTTGAAACAAGTATACTTGTCACTCGTCCAGTCGTTGCTACAGTATGGCATTCTAGTTTGGGGTGGTGCATTTCTGAGCCATTTGCGCAAGTTGGAAATTTTGCAGAAGGCCATCCCTAAAGGTGATGCTTGGCAAACCAAGAAGGCATCCTAGTGCCCTCCTCTTCCAGGAAGTTACGGTTTTCACAATCCGCCAACTCTTCATTAAATGTCTGGTTTTCTTCTACCATCGCACACCCTCCATAGTCAATAGTCCTTCTGTTCACTCCCACTCTACCCGATTTCAATATTTCCGGAACACAGTTAACCCTAGAATTAATTTAACTCTTACATCTAGAAGTCCGCAATATCTTGTTCACTTGATTTACAATTCCTTACCAAGAGATCTCAAACAGCCAGAAAATTATAGTCGTTCTGTTTACAAGAGGCTTATTTTCACTTGGTTGATTCAAGTAGGACCAAACAACACTGAAAACATGCTCAGCAGTATTTATGTTTAGTTTTATTTATAGAAAATTGTATATTATTTGGAAAGAGAGAGTCAATTGTATTGACAATCAAATGTATGATTGCTTTCTAAAATTGTGTTTTGTTTGTGGATGACGACAGCGCACTATATTTTTGTTGAGGTATTTACCATCTGGATGTTTGTCAGAGGCTCTGGCTCGTCAAAACAGGCTCTGCCTACAGACGAGCTATATTATCCAGTTGTATTTTTTTATGATTATTATTATTATGTTTTTTTGTTATAATTTTGAATGAATCTTTCTCTCTCTTTCTCTCTCTTCCCTTGTACCCAACCCTCTTTTCTAATTGTGCACCTTCCATCGCTCCTCCCACCTGCCAACAGTAGCATAGGGTCCTATAATCTTCTGTATTTTACATTACAGTCTCTTATTCTTGGACTTCGTAGAGGTAGAATTCCCCGAACTGCCTTCACACAACAGAGATCTGGAGTTCCAATGGTAGGAACAGAATCGATACGGGTTTTGTAGGAGTGCACCCGGGCCGTGGAAAATGGGTAGGAGTGCACCCGAACGTGTTAGGCACGAGTGAACCCAAGATGTATGAGTACATCTGAGTTCGGGGTGCCGAAATTGATGCATTGGACATGGAGTATGATTGAACATAATACGCATATGAAGTAAACCACAATTATAATGGCACATCATTAATGATGTCACAATTGTCATTCATTCAGGGGGGAAATGTTCGACAATTTTGGACAAACGTTTCTTATAAACTGAAAACGAGTAACTTTTCTTTCGTTCAGGGGGAAAATGTTCGACAGTGTTGGACTTTTGGATTTATATGCAGGGATGAGGTGAGGTGAACATCAGCCACAAAGTACTGTGGAAGGCTTCTCACGCATCCTGGGTTCACTCGTGCCTATAACGTTCGGGTGCACTCGTACAGTCTGACGAGTAGTTTACAACTACTTTCACAGCCGCTGGGTGTACTCATGCTCCGACCAAATCGAGGAGTGCAAACCTGATTCGAAACTGAATCAGGGTCGCTACAGATCGAGAACGCTTTGTAGATATGGAGTTATGAGTTACAAACCACACTCTTACTGGAATTGGCTAGTAACAGTTCTGAAACAGTTCTACCTCAAGATTAGGTTCCACATTCCCGATCAGAGAATATCGGCTCACCTCTGTTTAAACCATACGTCTTCGATTCCAGAGAAAGTTCTTCTTTTTTTTAAATTTAAACAAAGCAAGGGTCTTCCATATTTGGTTTTAGATTTGAATTAAGCGACTCAGAAAAAAGGAGGTAGACAGTGGAAGTACGGACCAAAAATTTGAAGCGTAAATTGTAAGCTCTGTGCAAATTAAAAACACATGAGCACGCAAGAGCTGCACCTAACTCAAAAATATGATCATCGGCTCTAGTTTTCTTCGTTATCCTATATTTTTTCTTTCCCCAAAGTAATCCAATCCATCAATATCAGTTAAATCACCAGCTATCCGTCTAAAGAACCAATCAAAATGCTATTATTCTAATTATTGTAACCATGCGCAAGACAAGCTCTATCTAGTACTGAAACTAGATAACACTTTTTTGGGTAGGCGGATTCTTTTAATGGATTAATAGGAAGAGTTAGTATCAAGCTCACCTCAAAGCAGGCTGGCCGTACCCACCGGATGGCAGGGAGTTCATGCCCGTCTTTCTGCAGGAAGCCATATAAAAGTAGCGAAAGGATCAGTGTTACGTTCATTATGCGATGAAGCTAAGGTAAAATTAGTAAGGGTTTGCTGTCACTCGAACAGAGTAGCAAAGGAATGGGAGAAGGCATAGGAAATAGTAATGGAGGAAATAATGTTGACCTTACTCAATTGGAAATAGGGCCACAGAAAGCAAATTGTACACACACTGACGAACTGAAGAAATAATTCAAGAGTGATTGATGTCTACGGTTGGGTAAAAAATTTAAAAAAAAAAACATTTTTTAATGGGTACCGAGATTTCAGACGAAGAACGTTAAGCAGTTTCAATGGTTGCATACTTGTCAAGCTTTTCCCTGGCTGTTATTTGACGATATGGATTGTTCTTCAATCGGTTCAGAGTGTTATATTTACTTATTTATTGAAAGCTAGGTGATAGGGAGTGTTTAATTATGGTAAACCTGTTTATTTTATAGTTTGACCCCCAATCCTGATAATCTTGATAACATCGTGATATCATTTGTTAGTAATTTCGAATGTGCACCAGACTCCTATATCAGATTCTGAGCATGACGAACTTTGAGACTACACTTGCGTAGACATTCTCTAAGGGCCAGGTGTACAGTCATCGTTCAAATGCGATTCAACGGTTGAACGCTATTTAACCAGAGGTTCCTAAACATCTGTTCAGAACTTGTGACAAGAGTTGATCACGTGTTAGATTAACGCCGTTCAACGCCCGACCATCGTTTAAACAATCGAGATGTTTATTGATGATATTTAAGCTATTATTGAGCTTTAGTTATCATAACTGTTAGGACTACAGAATCATATTCAAAATAACTCGCCAAACAATAAGGTGGGAAAGATTAGTTTCCAGAGGATTGGTAAAGCAAAACAGAATCAACAGGTTAAAACTACACTAAGCGTTTTAGTACAGGAATAAGGAATTAAGGGGTGGCAGAGTCTTCCATAGGCACAATACATAATTGAGATGCAGCAGAATCCAATCAAATCAATGGTAGGCGATGGAGAGTAATAGTTAGCAAAAGAGAGTAAGAAGCAATAAATTATGATAGATGGATAGTGTTCAGCATAATTCGCACATAATGCAACCCGACATACTAATCAGAATGACGAAGTACAGGCTGCAACCATGATTTGTAAATACACAGTTCAAAAGAATTGACGGATTACTTTTCCCTGTAGACGTCAAAGACCCCAGATCAATCGGACAAAGTTCACATTATATCTCATGATTAGGTACCTAGTGGAGATGGGATGACGAGACGTTCGCGAACAATCAAGTTGAGTCACGAGACTCTCGACCCTTACCTTATCCTTAATCCTTACTAAGGGACTGACTACTTGATGTTATGTATCTTTGAGATGCGAGCCTAGCGAGCATCCAGAACACTAATCTAAGCAGAAAACTGATCTGTGTAAAATCTCATGGCGACTGGAGCACTGGGAATGCCACGCAGTGGGTAGTCGAACTAAAGAGCAAGTCAGGGTCTAGAGTGAAGGGATGCACCCTATTCTTTTTGTTTTTTCGCTAACACTGAGGAAGACTAGCGATATCACGCTCCGACTTGAGTCAAAACAGAAATAAATCTGAGCATTTTTCTTATAAGAAGTAACCAACTCACTCCTAATTTTTTCCATAATTTTTGAGATATCGAAGTGAAATTTGGAGATCGTGTATGGGGTGCCTGATACCAAGTTTTAACCTTTTCGATGCTAAGCCCAAATATATTCGGGGCCGAAGTGTCTTACATGCCATGCTATTCCCGAGAATACTCGGGCTACTCGAGACTGCTTCGGTGTTCCATTCACGAGTATATTCCTGCTCACTCCCCTGACCTACCGGTTGCGTTTATAAGTCTTTATTTCACCAGCACCCCTACAGGGAGCAGCACTGCTTGGATCCAACATGTTTATGGACGATTGCTGCCATCTTATCTGCTGGATAACAGTTTGGTTTGTTTTGATTTCCCTGGCATTCACAGAAAAGTGTACCCATGTTCACTGATGTTGCGCTGCGTTCACACTGAACAGGAACTATTGAATATTCTCGAAAATAGTGATGACGAAGATGAATTATTTCGTGATTTGTTTTCTAATGGTTCAACCGCGAATGGTTCCCCTTCGATGTTCCCTGTTTAGTTACCTGTTTGCCGACGTCCCATTGATTCCAGCAGCGATTCTGGTGACAAAGAGGAACCAAAAGCTGAACAAGTAAGGGACTATACATGGGATGATTTCGAACCAAATATATTTTTCACAATTTCATGGACAATAGAAGAGGGGTTCTGGCCAGCAACATCAATGATCAATCATCCAGACTGACCAAATTGCATGTTGCTCGTAAAAAAGTATTTAGCACAGAGAACCTGAATGAGCGTAGAAGCATGCAGACACAGCACCAGCTGGCTGAGCCGGGCTTATCAGTTAAAAGGTTAATCATGAGATACAATGTGAACTTTGTACGACTGATCTGGAGTCTTTGGCGTCTACAAGGAAAAGTGATCCTTTAATTCTTTTGAGGAGTGTACATTTTTTCTAAAACAATCGCGGAGAAATAAAATAATAACATTTTAAAAAATTATTGCAATTATTATGAAGAGTAGGGATATCAATAAATTACTAAATAGTTCAGAATGACGGATTGCGAGAAATGCTACTTGATTGACCAAGTAGATTAATTATTAGTATTTACTTAGATTTTGATTGATTAGTTAGGCTTTTATTGATTAGTTTTATTAAATTTCAATGAAGACCACAGCCCATTACTGAGAATTCCCTCACTACGACATCAAGCAGTAATTTCAATTAGCCCAAATTTTAGAATCGATATATTACTTAGAAGCTATAAATTATTACGCAAAGGTTTATTATTTCTGCATTGAATAGCTCTTTTACGTAGAGCACTTGTCTGTAATTATTAATCAAAGTTATTCATTATCTAAATATAACTGCATATTCAGAAGCCTACCGAGGAGGAATTAATTATATTAAATCAAACACCTTCACTTTACTAGTCCCTCTGTATATAACAAGATATAATTAAAGAGATAAAATAAATCAACTACCTATGCTTCACAAGTTTGCCTATAGTCGACAAAAGTTATAATAAACTCGATTTCGTCGTTAGAATTCCTTGGATATCAGCTGAGACGATTTTCATAGTTCAAGACGAAATGTGTATATTTGGATTTACTTCCATATTGATTTTTTTCCCCAGTAAAAGCTCTCGCCCTTAGGGAGAGCAAACGGATGAATGTACAGCCATTCGGGTGGTTTCATTCGATTCTTTGGGATAATACCAATAAATGACACCCAAAAAAATTACTGTTACTTCGAAACTTGTTGAGACCTCGATTTTTTAATATTTTAGCCCTTAAATTCTACCCTTTAGGGTTGATCGAAATCAATGTCAAGCTTCTAAGACCAACTAGACCCAAACTAGACTAGATATATGATTTTTTATACTCATACACTTTTAAACTTTGGTCCAGTAGTTTGAGAAAAGCTCTGGACCGCGTACCCCGTAGGGACGGATTTTGTTTTTTATTGGGTTTTTGAACTCTACGCATCTTGAAAAGGTTATAAACTAAAAAGAGAAACTTATTTGTAAGCTTTTCAGTTTTTCACGTGCTAGGGAAGATATTATTTATTAAATCAGAGCCAATAGTAACATGATAACACCTGCCATAAACTGATTAAACTGATGAAAAACTGCCAAAAAACGTGGATTCTCGCCGATTGTCGAAGATTTTTCTACAGTTTTTTGATAGTTTTTGTACAAATTAAACCACTTGGCGACCTGAAAAAATTGTGCTATTACAAAGTCAAGCCCTCTCGAAACTGATACTGGACTGGTCCTGGGGGTTTTCAAGGGCGCTGAATCCGAATACGATGCCCGCTTTTCACGTAGACGTCTAATTTTAAAAGTAAAGAACCTTCATTATGGAAAAAATCCCTGAAATTCCAGGATAATTTATGTTCAATTAAAAAGTGATATTCTTGTTGGAAATTTAACGCTGAACATGCCTATACGACATAATATGATGGGTCTGAAATACCCTCTAAATGTATCTTTAGACTAAAAACTGCCAAAAACGTGGATTTCCACCGATTTTTCTACAGTTTTTTTAATGGTTTTCGTAAAAATTACACCACTTGGGGACCTGAAAAAAATTGTGCTATTACTAAGAGTATTTCTGCGTCGAATGAGACCACCAGCAGCTCTAGAGGTGTAATAATTGATTTTTTGCTAGTTTTCAACAACCGAAAAACGTGATTCTTGTCAGTTTTTTATAAGGAAGTTGTTTTTTCTCGGTATATTCCCAAGAAACACGTTTTTCGGTGGTTGATAAATCGTGAAAAATCGGTGAAAACCCACTTTTTTGGCAGTTTTTGGCAATAGATACGTTGAGGAGGCACTTCAGATCCATCATACGTGGTATAGGTGTGTTTAGCCTTAAATTTCAACCAAGAATATCACCTTTTAATTGCCCATAAATTATCCTAGAATTTAATAGATTTTTCAAAAATGCATGTGTTATATTAAAACTTTACTACTCTTTAAAAAGAATCCTGGAAACTGGCAAATCTCATGAAAACTGCTTCATCTAATATGCTTTCCAACGGTATTATCAATTTTACTTTTATTTTGTTATTTAGGGGAGAAAGTAATGTTTTAATGTTAAAAAATGTGGGGTTTTCAATGAAATTGTTGGTTTTTTTCGAAAGATGACCCTCCATGAACCAACGAGTATGGGGTCGGTTTCTATGTATTTTTTTCTCGCTGGATCGAATGGAAACTCTTGCAGATCTCACAACTACGTTATAATCGAGTTTTACACTTTAATTAACTAGTTTTACCCCATAACACACATACATTTAATCGTAACAAACAAACTTAACATTTGCGATTTTAAGTGTAAAACTCGGTTATAGCGGAGTTGGAGAGATCTACAAATGCTATCATTCGATACAGCGTGAAAAAATGCATAGAAACCGACCCCATACTCGTAGGTTCATGGAGGGTCATCTTTCGAGAAAACCAACAATTTCATTGAAAAACCCACATTTTTTAACATTAATACATAATTTTCTCCACTAAATAACAAAATAAAAGTAAACTTGATTATACCGTTGAAAAGAGTATTAAACGAAGCAGTTTTCATGAGATTTGCCAGTTTCCAGGATTCGTTTTGGAAGAGTAGTAAAGTTTAAAGATTTTCAGAAATATTCTTTTTTCAAAATCGTCAATGTTTGAGCTGATGTGAGGCCCTTTGGATGGTATTTTTTAAGAACTCAAGTACACTATTCTTATAGTAAATTTAATACTGATTCCGAAAATGTGGTTAAAAGTTAAAATTGAATGATGTAAAGTGGAGAAATCTGAGTTTAAAAGGAAAAAACACGGTTTTCCTGAAAAAAAAAAAAAAAAAACCTTTAAAAAATCATATCTCGAGAACGGATTGGGATAAAAAGATGCAGTTGGCGGCATTTTACTCCAATTTTGATGTAATTTCACTCAAAAATTTTTTTGCATCTGCGAGGGAATCACCCTGTATATATATCTCAAGAATTATACGTCTACGTGAAAAACGGGCTTCAGATTCAGCACCCTCCAGGACCAATACCAATTTCATGAGGGCACAACTTTGATTTTTTGGCAGTGTAATTGTTGCCCAATATTAATACTGTTTGATGATGGGATCAATATTTCGGTAAAATCACTTTCTTCAGCAAAAAATTAATAATCAGGTAAGATTTTACCTTCTGAGCTCCTCTTGACTGTGGGCGAGAGCTTGGGCAACACGTTCCAGGCGCAGCGTTCGGGCCGTTAGCGGGCTGGCGGCACCGCTGCTTTCACTGGGGGCTCCACCAAGGGATTGCAGTTCGTCCGATAATTCGCTCGATAGTTGTGCCAACTGTAACTGAATCATTTAAATGAGGCGAAGTTCACAAAGCCAGCTTATGGATATAATAATGTACACCTTGCAGATTTTTCAGGGACAATTATCAACTCATAATTACATTTAGCGACACCAATTACCAAAAACCATACCACAACGAAAATCATTGCAATGTAGAAAACTGACAACTAAACGATTTCCAACAAAATGAAGATTATCCCAAATATCAAAACAACGTGGCTACTAAATAGAAATGAAGAAAATAACAACTCAACTATTGCAATGCCTTTTTTATTGCACGTTTTACAAATTGGTCTCAGCCTTAATACATTAGCTCGTAAAAAATGGAATAATTGTGTGAGTGGATCATGTCAGTGCACATATGAAAATATCAATAGAGAAAAGGCGATTTTATTCAAGTTCAGTGTTCTGTGCTCAAACTATAATAATCAATTTCAAGATCTAAGCATCGAACTCACTACCAAGCAAGGTTACGAAGGTGACTATTCAGACTTGTAATACAAGCAAAAGCTTGGGATAAAGTATTTACAATGTAACAATTATTTTACCGTTCTCAAACTGATGTGACTGACTGTAAAAACAGGTTGCGATGCACAAACTAGATATTTCAAAAATAACTCCATTCCTAACAATTCAATAAGCGGAGAGAAAATGTTTACTGTGAGGAATGTTTGGAACTAACTACACGATTCCAAAGTATACGCTGAGACATAACAAGGAACAGAATACACAATAATTCATTTCAACGAAGACAATCTGGGTGAGTTCGAACAAGTCATGACTGCAACCATGAAAGTATAATATACACCTAATGATGAAGAGAATCAAGAATGAATTCGGTTAGAAACAGTTCAAGTATGGATATTTAAGGCAGAAAAAACGAACGAATTAATGTATTTATACACCTATAGCGACACACACGGAAACGTAGGTTACTGCATATATTATTTATTCATTCGTCAAAACTCTCAATAATAAAAACGTCAAATGTTTGAATTTATAATCAAAAGTTTATTCTCATTGTAAAAACAAAAAATAATTACTGATAGTTGACGAAAGTCTTATGATTTTGGTTTAGATGTAATGAATAACTTGGATATCACAATTATTGCACCTTACGATCATAATTGTTGAAATTTTTCTCAAAAGTTTAAGGAAATTTTCATTTAATCCATTCATGTGTCATGAAGACAATCTTCCAATCCTTTCCAATATGTCTTAAAGGATTAGGGGTACTTCTTAAGTGTGATCAAAAGTTGTGTAAGCCTTGCATTGGATCCCATCTCCCAAAGCTTCAGTGGCATAGAAGAAGCTGCGCCTTTTGGATGCAATAAGTCAGTTTAAAAAACTGTGTCATCGTATACGATCTTGAAATGAGCACATACAGATGGAATGAACGGCAAAATTTAAAGCACTCGTATATTCCAGTGAATTGGGCTCTAGTTATTAAAGCCAACCTAATTTTATTATCCAGATTGTACGAAGGTCTTCAGTTCGTATTCATTTGGCTGGGGATATAAAATCTGAATCCGAATCCGTTGTATAATATTAAAGGACTATATCCGTGTATATGTGATATCATTTGTTTGCAAAGCTCAATCAACAATTATTTCCAACAGATTCATATGGTTATTTTTCGATTGAACGAGTACAAAAGGTTATGGGCACAATCAACATATATGATGATTCAATGGTGATTTTCGAAGAGTTATTATAAAGTGAATTCCTAATGAACATGATAGATCTTTCCGAGACTGCACTCCGGTGTAAGTTCCCATCTTTTAATAATGGATGGGACTTAGTGAAAGTGTGAACAAATTGAATTGCATTGTGACTACAAAATTAATGAAGGTGAGTGTAACTGAAAAGTAATAAAAAAATGTAATGAAGCTCATATTACAAAAGTTTAAAATAGGCACAGCGATAAGTTGTGCAATTGTGAAGAAAGTAAGAGATTAGGGAAGAGAGTTCAACATCAATCAATCAATAGCCAAAAGCAAATCATGACATTGACGTTGACATGAAAACGACAGCGTTGGGGAAGCCTTGTGTAGATACTACTTCGAATAACAGTAGAAATACGAATACAACACGGAGCTGATCTATGTTTTTACCCAGAACACAAAAGAACCAACCATCAACTTGTTTATGATATTCATGAACCCCCAATAGATCTGAAAGCTCTTCTGAAACTATCCAATGGGACTCTGGCTACTCTGAACAGATGACTTACCGATACAATTGACCTTTTTGCGCCGGGATCCACACATAATACAGTCCGACCTTAGATCACCTTCCTGCAGGGCTTCGCATGTATACAGTTTGCTTTTAGTTTTGTTATGACGTCACTGCATTAGAGAGTTTTTGTCGACTTCAACTTAACGTCACCCGTTACCGTAGTCTTGAGGGAGCAAACGAAGATGCTAACCCAAATGGAACCGGGAGAACGGTTGTCTAAATTTTGATGTCACATTAACGGTGGTTGGGTAACGCGATATTTTCCCCCCAGCTGTCTTGTTGTCTACTGGTTGACTAATCAATTTTTTCATTTCTATATGAAACGCCGATTTTCAATCCTGAATTCGAATTTCATGTTAGTTTAAATACAAATACGGAATAATTTCTCATTTTTAGTTTTCAATTCGTAAACAGGGGATGGATAGTAAGCCTCAAGTGTGGAACACCGCGGTTTAGTTGCACTTATAGGTCATTAGCTCATGGGCCTTTTCAGGCCAAGACTACAAGTCATTGGTCCTCCCGATTTGCTCGGGCTCCCACTGTTGAATTGAAATTGAATATAGGTCATTAGTCGTTACGAACTTGATGTTTTTTGGTTTTCCGTTGGGCAAATTATCAACAAGTATGAAAAATTTATCTCTATGACAATGAAACAGGATTTCACCTGACAAAATCATCAGTGAAGGCAGCACTTCACGCAATGTTCACGAGAAAATAGCTGAGAGTTCAGGTAAACTAAGAACAATACTGCGAAGAAGTAGTGTCTAAAAAATCAGTTTTCTCATTTAAAATATGTGAAATAATAATAGAAAAAAGGCTCTAATCGACCAAATAGAGCCTGAGCGCAAAAGAACGGAACTTTTCGATCGAGTTGAAGGCTAGTAAAGCTGGACAGCGGAGGCGGACTTCAGATGGCACATTCGGTTTCTACGCGACTTGAAACGTAAAATAACCAAGTTTGAGGGGTGTTAAAAAACCTACCCTCTACATCAACATAATTAGTTGGTAATGAGGCATTTGAAAAAAAAACTATTATATTCACTTCAGCAGTATTCGAGTAATTTTGAGGTGAGCAGTAGGGTTACATTTACAGGAAGGTTAGGCTGGTGTCGTGTGCCTTTAGGTCCCCAAACGGGTGACGTTAAATGAGCCATTCTAACGTACGACGTTGCTAATGTCCCCTCGAGGTCACGTACTCTTGGGTACGTTAGGGTGACGTTAAGGGTACGTTAGTGGTCACCAAAAACTCTCTATTAATTTTTCCTCCCGTCATTCATGGTTTTTCGGACTCAGAGCGGTAGTTGGAAGACTTTGGACTGTGTTTACAGTGAACATTCGACATTACTGGGCGCGGGGGGGGGGGGGGGGGGTTACCATTCTCCTCCCAGAAGCTCCAGTACCGCTCGCCATTTCGTACGAGTTTGTCTTGTATTATTCCATCCGTGTTATGTTCTGTGAAATGTCACGAAGAAATGTGTTTGAAATTGAATTATTTTGATTTTCACCTTATTTTTGGAGCAAAACTGGTTAGAAAAATGGTTGAATAGAGAAAAATACTGGATATTTTTAAGTGATTGACTACTATATGATGTAACAAACATTATCTTAACATTTGGTGAAATTTGAACGAGTTTTAAACTTGTAATGCTTTTTAGAAGAACGGCGGAATGGAAGAGCGCAAAAGCGCAAAATAAGTCAGGACAGGAGAGCTGTCTTGGTCCGAGCGGGCCCTTTAAATCCAGGACTGGGGAGCTCCGAGGGCATTTAAAAGTCAGGCGCAAAAAGGTTAAGAAAAATGTCTGTAAGTTTGTCTGCCTAACAAAAACCAAAATCCCGCGAAGAAGGCTGAAACTGCAACGAACCAGTACAACTTAATTTCTAGACTCAGTTTTCTCAAACTCCTCTCAAAACATCGTAGCCGAAATAAATTTTGGTCGTCCCATGCGACTTAGTCCATTAAATTAAATTCTATCAGAAAATGATGCATTTGATAAAAAGGATTCTTATGATGAGAATGGAATATAGAGAGGTGCAAGTGTGATAATGTTTTCTGTGCAATTTCTTCCTGATTTCCTATCTCGGTCAATTGGAATGGGCAAAAATCTAAAATGATTTTTTTTAAATACTGTTCATTTAGGTACTTAACCAAGGAATGTTATAAAGAACGAATTCGAAGTGTTACGTTGGAATTTTATCATCAGTAGTTTTATGGACCTTGAAGAAATTTCAACACTTGGTAAAAACCAAGACATCAGATGAATTCTATCAGATTTGGTAGGGTGGCAACCAATTCTACATCACCTCTCAAGATTAGGATTAAGCAATGGGTGACGTCAGAACGCCTATCTGCTCTGCCACCATTTTTCAAACATTTGAGAAGAACCCCCAGTCTATACTGAGAAGTGAAATGTCATGCCTTCATTTGTTTAGTGGGGTCATTTCAATCTGAATAACATGATCAGGAAATCAAAGAAAGATTTTTGATCCATGGACCATTTCTTTAACTACAGCTTGGCTGGTAATATTGTTGATGCAACCAGTGCAATACTGGTACAATTTAATTATTATTAAATTAAAATTCCCAACCCAGTTTTAACCCCTTGCCAAATTGTTGCACCCATATCTCAAAGTTCTTGATCTTAACCAAAACGTGCCATTTAATTTGAACTAATTTGGTTTTACGCGGGAAAACAGCATAATTGACGTGAAGCAGCACGTAATACACAAATAAAAGAACTCACAACTACCTTAGAGAAACAAGGAAAATGTGACTCATTCGAGTTATTTCTAGAACAATCCAAAAGTTTTGCAAAATTCGATTTTAGCGAAGAAATTCTCCAAGTGAGCCATTGTCACATCCACTTCCACGAAACACAAAAAACATTTCCAACAGTGGAGAGTATTTGTGATCACAATTTACAGGGTGTCTCACGCTATATCCGGAAAACTTCACTCATGTATTTTGTAACTAATCTCCGAGCAAACGCTTTGTTCTCGAGTTAATAAATTTTAAAGATTTTTTGTTTGTTTTCGACCTTAAGTTACTAAATGGCCATAACTACCTTGATTTTAGAGAAAACAAAAAATTGAGGATGCAGTTGGAAAGAGCGTTAAAGTTCCTATCAGATAGGGCGCCTAAAGTGCTAGATTATGCAGGAACCATCATCAGGAATCTACTTAGTTCCCTGCATAATAATTGTCAAAACTCACTCAGAAGAATAAAATGTTGCTAAAAATTGACAAATCCGAAAAAATCTATATATATATTAAAACGCTATATTTCGGAAACTATCTGATCTATAGGGGTGGTAATGGTCTTAAACCGTAGCAAACTTTGTCCAATTTAAAAACGTATTCGGTAGGTGTTACCTAAAAACTGGTCCTTTAGGGTTAAAAACGCCAAAAACCGAAGGGAAGCCAAAAATTTCGCGGTTTTTTTCGATTTTTGACAAGGTTGCGTTCGGGGCTCCAGGTATCAAATTTGGGTTATTCATTGGTCCAACATCACAAATAAGTTAGGAAAAAATCAGAACTACCGGATTTGACGCACGGTAAACCCCATTCCAGACGACAAGGTTACTGAGGTACATTCGATTCAGCGTGAAAAATACATAGAAACCGGTCCAAAACTCGTGTATATTCTTGGGGGGTCAATTTCACAAAAACCCTCGATTTCATAGAAAGAAAAAAAAAAAAACGTTTTTCAACGTAAAAATATACTTTTTCCCCCAATTAGCAAAGTAAAAGTAAAATTCCGTTCAAACCGCTCAAAAGGTGACAGTACAGAAGATTTTCCAGTAGCAGGCACGAGAATTCCGTGGGATTATCCATACCGTCTAGCAGGTTAAAAAATACGAAGTTTTTCATTTTTGAAAATTGTTTGACTTCGGGGTAGATTCCTGACCGTGGTACCTGCATAATCTAGCACGTTAGGTGGCCTATCCGAAAGGAAATTTAACGCTCTTTCCAACGGCATTCTCAATTTTTGTTTACTCTAAAATCAAGGTAGTTATGGCAAATTTAGTAACTCAAGGTCGAAAATAAGAAAAAATTCTCAACAATTGAATAACTCGAGAACAAAGTGTTTAAAAAAAAAAAAAATCTCTACGAGGAACTTTCGATCGGAAGTTTGTTGCTGAATACGTGGGTGAATTTTTCTGGATAAAACGTGAGTCACCCAAAATATCCACTGAATTTGAGCAAATTTAACGAAAATTAACCAAGTAATGAGAAGAAGTTTTTGTTCGCTGTCTATTGAGTCGAGGTAAATACAATGATCTCCATGGTAATGTGTCCAATTCAATGCGGTGAAAGGGAACAAGAGAAATGAGCACTTCAAAATAAAAGTTCTTACTGGGACTGCAGACAAATCGACATCAAAACTCAATGCTCCAACAGTTAAAAAAAAATGATAAAGGTCAAAGGTCAAATAAAAGGTTGTAATAAGCTAATCATTGAAGGACTGCCCTTCAAAAAATACAAATAAGCATCGATACAAACTGAAAAAATACTTGGTATAACCAATCAAAAGCAATAGCAATGCGCATCTTTTAAAAGCAAAACGTAAGCTATCCCTCAAAGCAATTGGATCGCAGTTTTAACCCAAATTTACAAACACAACACAGAAAATGTGAACACTAATCAAGGGTAAGGGTTTCAAAAACTGGAATCAACAACATTGTTGTCGAGCAAGTCTTAAATTCAAAAATAACAAATAAGCCCGGGAAACGTACATTCTAGTTTACTCAACAGATTCGAATGGGGCGAGCATGTTTGTACACGATGAGAGTAATGTCGAATGCGATTGAGAAGAAGCTAGAAGTAAGGCGATGCACACCTCAAGTTTATTTCTGATAAAATAAAAACCAAGCAAAAGAAATGAAGAAATAAATAAATGGAAAAATGATGCAAATTCGTTCAAGTTGTGGAGCCATTTTCTTTTCTGTCTACAGTGAAAACCAACCTGGCTCGCAGGGAGAGACTCGGAAAGTTGGCTCGGGGACACCAAAGTAGTGGCGTACTGATGTAGATGAGCAGGAGACATTGATGCTGGAGCCTATACATACACAGGCATGGTATATTCCCGCCCTCGAGTATCTCTTAACAATGATGGTATGGTCTACTAGGTTTGTTCATGCTGTATGAACCGAGAAAGTTCAGTTTAAGTCCAGCTCTGAATGCTCAGCGCAGGGGTGGTTCAGTTCATGTTGAGAGCTGAAGGCAGCATGAACGGTCGAGTGAAGCGGGTAGGCCAGTTCATACACAGCGAGAGCTTCTTGGGAAGATTGTTAAGGTTTCATACCCGCTTGTTCCTACTGGAGAGGACGATACATACCCAAACATTAAGATCGCTGTTTACAAGATTAAGATCGACGCAATGCCAAAGGTGAGAGATTTCGGTCTAGTTACTGCTCAAGAATAACAACTCGAGAGTAGAGAAAATGCTCCATTGGCTTTCCCTTCTGTGAACCCCATGAAGTATCGGAAGTTTTTTGTGCCTAGATCCTCGACAGGCCGGAAGGAGAGCACTCTACGTTTTGCCGAGTATCTTCACGATAAATTACTTATCGGACGAAGCAGTGTACCCACCAAAGGTTTGGGCGAGCAAAACGTCATGCTTGTGAAAGCTTCCACGTCTCCTGTATTAAGGATTTCTACACACCCCACCCCAACTTGTTCACTTTTAGCGAATTTTCGTAGAAAATGAAGCTATTAAAATGGCTCGAAAAATTTTAAAATAAAATTTTTTGAAAAATGTCTTCATTGAAATCCGTTTTGAGGCATTTTGAAACGATCCCTGAAGTTTGCACTTTTTCACAAACACAAATAATATATCATTCCAGACGATAACTCTCCTTAGGATTGAGATAAAAATTCCGTTCTTGCACCAAAAAATCAAGCTTTTCAAACGAAAGGATGAGTTCGTTGGCCAGCACTTTTTGAGCACATTAAATTGGCCAAATTCCAAAAAATGTGCTGAAAAAATCACTAAAAATGACTAAAAACGGCTAAAAATCGTTAAATTTATAATTTTTAGCGGAATATTGCTCAAATATAGTTTATTAAATTTAAAATAGAACATTAAAAAATTTATGTACAAAATTATGCTGAAAACTTTACTTAAATTTCATTAAAATTTGCTATAAACTCGATAAAAACTGAAGGAAAAAAAAAAAAAAAAAAAAAAAATTTTTGAATAGAGATTACTATTTAGAATACGTCATAAATTGAATAGTTAAAACTTTCTTTGCACTCAAAAAGCTCAAATTTCACAACACTGTAACAAAATATAATACGTTAACATACGAAAGTTCGCTCATACGATCATTTTGTGACTGGAACTTTTTTTGATTAACTTCTCTCAGTGCAGGTGGAAATCTTCCCCAAACCGAATTATCTTGGAGAGCAACACAGACCTCGACCAGTGAGACAAAAGCAACAAGCTGGGTGGACAAATGGATCACACGACAAACCAGTGGTGACATAACTTTGTATAAATTTGTTAAAGTCATTTCATTTAAACTAAGGCCTCATCCGGACAAGTAGTTTTCCACCTTATTTATCTTGACAACTTCGTTTTTTCACTCGACAGCTTCACAAATTGACTATGGCATTACGTGAAAATAGCCAGTATCAGCAGTAACAATGAAGCTCTCGCTGGTTATGAAATGGGAAACGGAGTATGAAATTTGGGAATGAAAGGTATTGTGGTGTTTGAAAGTTTGGTGTGAATCCCTCCTTTTTCCTGCTGGGTAGGGATCGTCCTACTCCGGAGTGAAGGACGCACCTACAGTTCATGAGAGGGTCCGAAACTCCCAAGCTCTCCCGTTAATGCACCTCGTTCAGCAATCATGAACTGAGCAACCCCTTCGACCAGGACAAATGTCCACACTGTGGATCTGTTCTTAAGAATAAGCGACGTAGGAATTGGTTCTTAAGACTAAGCGACAAACGAACTGGTCCTGGCTTCACTCAATGCTCGTAAGTGATGTGAACTGTACAAGCACTGAAAGACTCAATGAACCATACAACCCACTACTTCTATCCAATACCCTGCATAACAGTAAGGCATCCCCAAGCTACTATAAAATTGATAGTCCAAGAGTTGCCTTAATTAAACGTGTAATGTCGAATTGAGTGATCTTTCGGGAGTTCTTTTATACCTACTCTTATTTCAAAATTGTATATCTTCCTGAATAATAAAATAACCCCATTAGAAAATAATTATTAAGATAATTATAAAATAATTATAATTAACAAGTTGAGTGCCATAGCTGTCGGCTCTCAACTAAAAACAAATGTCCTCAGATGCCAAGCGTGCTTTTTTATCTTTTTCGTTTCAGAAGACCTTGCTTTTGATGGTAAAAGAGTTATTTAGTGGTATTTCACCTATTTTCATTGAAAAAAAAAAAAAACCGCGTGTATACGTGTGATACACGTGGCCTGTGAGTGACGACTTGGGACTTCAAGTGGTGGAACAGAAAATTGTGTATCACTTTGATACACCCCTATTCGAACTTCTTGACGATTTTCCACACTGGTATTTTCCATAAAAATTATTTTCCATCAAAATCATTTTCCCCCACTGGTATTTTCCATAAAAGAGTTATTTTAGTGGTATTACACCTATTTTCATTGAAAAAACCGTATGTATACGTGTGATACACGTGGCCTGTGAGCGGCGATTTGGGACTTCAAGTGGTGGAACAGAAAATTGAGTACCACTCTGATACATCCCTATTCGAACTTCTTGACGATTTTCCCCACGCCTGAATACGTGAGTAAACAAAAAACACTATTGCGTTGCTAACGAAAACTAGTAGGAAAATGAAGTGCCAGATAGCTGGAATGATAAAAGTGACATCTGACAAAAACTTATTCTTCTTCCGTTTGTACCGAATGTGTCTCAGCCAATTTGTAGTGGCCAACACTTTTCCACCTTTCCGAAGGGTTTCTCAAGGTCAAAGAAGAAGAGAGAAACGCCTTAAGTGTGAATCTGGGAGATACACGAGCTTTTGAAGCGAACCAGGATTGTGTATCACCCAGATACACCTGGCACCCTGGGACAGTTAATGGTGTGTATCTCACAGATACACATGGCAATCAACTTGCTAAATCATCGATAAAGTTGGATGTTATCGAACAACTAATAAGGTTTACTGGCTTAAGTAATAATTTACTAATGGTTTCATCAAATGAAACACAAAACCCTTTAAAAATCTTCAATTTTAATTGGTTGCCTTCACGTAAATCGTGGTAATCAATCCCATTACTAAGTATCAACGTTTCTTGTGATTGAAATTAAATAACAGACGACTCAAAATATCACCTGCATAGAGACTATAATTTTTTTGTTCTTACAGGATATTTACAAATTGTGACGCATTATGTCTGAGGGAATTGATGTACTTCATTAATACCCCTCCGTTACTTTGAGATACAATTAAGACAAACATGAATGTTTGACGTGTTGACCCTATTACGGCTCTAGAAATTGGTTTTAGTACTGATACTAACGGAATATACTTTGCCCAACCTACCAAATTTCGATTTCCAATGAAGTGAGGTATTACAAAGCAATGAACAAACGTGTGCCTTCAACTCATCTAAGGGTGCCTAAGGGACATGTATAGCTGTCTACGACAGACACAGGAAATACTCAAATAACTACACAAAACACACTGATGACATCAAGAGATGAGCGTTGAAGAAACATATTGTAAACAAAAATATTTTGCGAAGACATAGTGTACCTAAGGATTTCAACGAAATTGTTAGGTATTCTCAAACGCAATTAAGTATCCCTTTAATGGGAATACGAATAGTAATAAAGTACCAACAGAGCCAATGGATCGAATTATATTGGATTTGAATTTTATCCTGCCACAGAACATTTCTGATAATAATGTTTTTCTTTATATTTCTTCAAAAAACATTGTATTGGACTCCCGTATTCAAAATCATCCATAATTATTAATATGCTACACTATGGGGAACACTTTCTTGTGTACCGAAAATACAAAAGGAAACAAACTCACAGCGTACGGTGATACAACTGAAATAGATCTGCAAATATTGTTCGGATAGAAGAAAAACTAAATCCAAGTTGAAATTATCTAACTTACCGTATGATATTTGTGGAGATAGTCTTTGTGTGGTGACTTTGGTGTGGATCGCCCAGAGAGGGGAGGAGAGCCTCTTTCCAAACTCCTTCCTCGCGCAACGAGATTCATGTGTTCTAGACTTCCTACGCGTGACTCTAGTTCTTCAGCTCTAGCTTCAGTGCTTTGTTTCTCTTCTTGTATTAATCTGAAATAACGGTGATAATGCGAAACTGAGCTAGTATAAGAATCGTCAGTCGAATTTTCTGTTATCCAAGAGAAATAGCTAAATCCACGATTATTTTAATGATCAATTGCCCTTCACCAACACAAATTCATTCCTCCATGATACACGAATATAGACAACACTGCTCACCTGATTTCATTGTTTATAGCATCTAGCTGTTCTTGCAACATGAGAGCTAACGCTTGCGCGTCTGTGTGGCCAGAAGGTGAAAGCATTTCAGCCCCACTAAAAAGAGATTCATTATCATCGCCATCCACATCACTGCAGTCATAACCCTGCTGCACACCACCAAGCATGTGCCCAGATTCCAATTTTTCCCACTCCTGAAAGGTGAATCACCATTATTGTAGAACAACGTTATTTATACTAACGTCCCTTAAATGTTTAACATGCCACCAGAATGTTAAAGATGTTAAAGCAAACAAATTGAGAATAGTGTAGGTGGTTTGGTGTTGGGGGCGGGAGGAGGGGGTTGCTGGATACTGGATTTTGTGTGCACAGACCATAACATGCTGGTCAGTAATAAGAAATGAGAAATTGCCCTATCGATTTGTGCACAGCTGTCACACTAACATGATATATGATCGTTTTTGAGCACAAATACACATTAATAGGACTACCGCAAAGGTTAACAGAACGTATTTCTGAAAGAAGAGCAACGACAGACCCCTAATTGTTAGAGTAGCCCTGTTACAAAGCTATACCAATGAGGCCCTAGTTCGAGTCTAACTTAAGGTTTGTCCGGAAAAGCAGTCCCGAGCCGTTCGGGACTGACAACACCCAGTTAAGGTCGTTTGGAGGGACTCAGATCCAGTTCTGAGGAGTCCTGGAACGTCAAATTGTTGTCCGGTGAATGAGTCAAGAACCGTTAAGAACTAGTTCAAGTGGTTCGAGATTTTTGCCAGAAGTTTTAGTTCGAGACGTGTGTAGTAGACGTTTTCACGCTTATCACAGTTGTTATATCATATCAGTATTGTTGCTGTTGCTCATCAGTTCCAAACTAGTCCGAAAACCGTTCGGACCTGGAGTTGGAACTAACAGCCCTGAAAGCCTCTATCACCTGCCCTTTTCCGTTTCATTGGTTCAGGTTTGATTCCGATCTGATTCGGGACATTTTCTCCAGACAAACCACTAGTAGGTTATTCAGGAATGAACCTTAGCCTCAGAGGTCACTTAGCTGGTCAGGGCAGCGGTTCTAACCTTATTATTACACATCAGTCCAAAAAGGTGAACAAAACATGATAGAGCTAAAAGGTCATCAGTCCTATTTCAAATTTCAGCACCAGAGGTTGATTAGGATAAAAAATAGCTTCAGAGTGGATCGATGCTTTGAATTCTAGCCTCAAGGGTCATGTAGGAAAGAACTTAACTTTAGTTCTCACAGCAGGAAGGAAACTTCTGCAGCCGAATATGTTTGAAATGGCTTCAGCAGCCGATTGGTAAATGTTGGCAACTTTTTTCTCCTACTTTTTTCTCTTTGCTGTAAAAAGGCACAAGTTCGAATTCTGCCAAGGAATCTATATTTTTGGGCTACCACCACTCGTAACATTTGGCAAGTGTATCCTTTTGCCAGAGTCAAAACACGTGGTGGTGACCATTACCTCGATCGACTGAGAATTCTTCCAGTGAGCAACTATTTAACCCGCAGTTTCATCCTGTCATTCCTCCGACCACCAAATCATCCAGGGATATTTGAATCCGAGGAAATGTTAAGAGCGGGCTGATCGGTCACCCATGTTTTCTGCTCCCATAAGGAATCAACGTTACTTTCATTACGTTACAAATCTATGCGCTGATTTCACAGATTTTTTTAAAATTCTTCAATTTAAAGCAGTTTCTAGCAATTGGTTACAAGAAAAATGCCTCTGAGATTGTCAATCACTTTTCAAAGTGGAGGGTAGGGAATTGCTCGCTAGTTGCACTTTGTATGGTGAAACAATTTGTTGTATGTATAAGAACAAACCATAATTTGTTTGTATAGGCTCAACGAAAGTTCGACACCGAACTTTTTGTTCAAAGCTTCTCAAATGCAGAACCCGATTGGCCTCGGTGGTCAAGTGGTTAAAGATGGCGACCTTTTCAGAGCATTCCCAGAAATAAATAAATAAAAATCAAAGTTCCACTTTGTTCCATAATAACTTTTTCGAGTAGCTCCATATAACCCCAAACAATAATATCCAACCTTTTCCCCCCCCCCCCCCCCCTCCTTTTGACAAGGTATTGAATTTAAAATATGAATTTTGGTGTGTTTAAGGTCACCAATGGCTCCCAATGAGAAATAGATCTTTTTGAAGCATGCCTTACATCCCTCAAATGGCTCAACGAATTTAGAATCAACTTACGAGTAGCTATTTAAAAATGGTATATTGAGAACAAGCGCAAAATTTTACAAGGAAATAGCCCTGGAATTCAACAAATTTCATAGTTCTAAAACCACTAAAAATTGCAAAAACGGTTGACTGAAAATTTTCTGATTAGTTCATGATAGATGACTGGTTGTTCACTTAATTCTGCTCAACATTCGTAGTTTACCATATCAAATACTAGGTAAACGCATTGTAGTACCGTGTATGCGATTTTTGAAGGTGTTGTAGGGTTTTTTTTATAGCTAAGTTCTGCCCACCCTGTTCTGTGAGGTCAGATGGAAACTCCTTTTCTTTCATTTTCGGACACTAAGTGTTTTGAAACGTAGGAAAGCCAACCAAATTTCGAAGGGACTATAGTGACAGTGCATTAACAGTTCCCCCCCATAATGTAGTACCTGTTTTGTGCCCCTATCTGTTGTAATCAGTATCTTTTTGTACCGTCTCGTGTTAGTGTTACCTCCATGCAGCCACCTCCATGCCGGCCACTAGTCATGGAGGAAGGGAAGGAGTTGGAAGAAGCCAAAGACAAGATAAGGTATCACTCCTTGGTGGGTGACGTCACTGATAGTGGTTCACTGACACCTGACGGACTCCCTTTCCGATGTTGCTGATTTAAGTGGGTCAGGAAAATATGGAAGGAGGAGGGGAATGCCTGATGCCGGAAAATTGTAGCGCGACGTGGGGGATTCAGATTCCAGTTGTAGAACGATTAATAGAGTTCGATTTTTCCACCAGAAAGTCTTGTAGTTTTGTGAACCCCTGTTCCCAACTCTTCTGTTCGGTCTATGCTGTTAATTCCCTATCCAGCATAGCACACTACATATTGGCGCAGTCGGTAGGACCCGAAAATCATACGAAACAATAATTAATTAAATCCCTCTCGAGCCAAAAGACTGTAAACATCACATTTCCTGTTGTTATGCCTTTCATTTCCTCACTCACTTGAGTCAAAACACACTGTGACAATGACCTCGCTCGACTGCTGACTTGTTCCAGCGAGCATCTGCTGAGCCAGCGGCCTGCAGTTACACTTCGTCATTCGTCCGACCCCAAACCAGCCGAGACGGCTGGTATTTGACTCCGGGGAAATGTTACGCTCCAGGAAAATAATTCTCACAGTCGAAGAGGTTTGGTCACCCTGGCCTCTTAGCTCTGGTCGTTAGAGCGTTGCAACTCCGGGAAATTAATAATAATTTCTCGCAGTTGTGACGACGCGAGTTCGAACTCCTGTCGAGGTATCAAATATTTTTGGGCCGTTACATTAGTCAGTCTCTCTGTGAATAAAGCTAGTTAATCGTATATTACGCGTGCAAGTGTGTTTTCTTTTCGGCCCCTTTTGTCACTACAGGGACGATAAAATTGTCATCTATCCATAGCGATCTTGATGGTTCATTATTGAAAAATAAACGAAATGGGCTTAATGGGTTTCGAAAGGGGACATAATAATAATAATATTAATATTAAATAAACTAATACATGCCTTCAAGTTGAGATCTACAACCAAACCAACATGCAACTAGATGTACTCCTTATATAATTTCAAGTAGAATATACAAGTTTCCCATATAAAGCAAATGTAGACATACAAGTTATTCCCATCTACTTCACTTGTAACAAGCGGTTCAGACAATAAGAGTAGGTATCGCAAACTTTCCCAAAATTAAACATGCATGAATTCTATTGCTATTTTTCTACATGAAACCATGATGATTTCCGTTTATAAAGATTTTTTAGCCTCTTCAAAGTCCCTTGGCGTGAATACTCAATAAGGCACCATAACAATATTTAAAAAAAAAAAAATACGGCGGCAAGCGAGAAGCTTGCAGCTAGAGCATTAACTAATAGTCGATGAATTCACAAAATTAAGGGCATCACTGGACGAATGAAAGGAAGATTCTGGAGCATTTATACGGTGATTAGGGATGTGTTGTTCACCACTGAACGGATCCCAAATGAACGGATCCCACCTAAACGGCCTACAAAAGAGTTAACGTTCACCAGTTCAACTCCCCGTTCTTTCAACTCTTCCTCTACATAGTCAATCACCATCTTCCCACACTACCCCTTACCGTTCTTTCCACCCAGCCCACTCCCAATCTTTCCGCACTCGCGAAGAGGTGAATAGAGGGAGTTGAATGGGTCCCTCTCCGGTCGTCTCTACCAGCTTGATATGATGAAGAGTACCAACGGGTGAACGGATCCTAAAGAACGGATTTTTGAAGTGAGTGAATGGGTGGGAGTTAACGAGTTAACTCTGTGAATTGAACGGACCTTACACATCCCTAACAGTGGTTCCAAGTGCATTCTACCGGACTGACGCCAAACCTCGACCATACGTAGTGAAGTACTGTGATTGATCGCTTAATGACAATGTCTACTGTAGACATGAGCATAGCATAAATGGCTATGGTGTGAAAGGCCCTGGGTTCGATCCCGAGTCGGCACCAATTTTTTGCATCGTTAACATATTTTTAAACGCAGTTTGATCTATTTGTTCAACTAATCTTTTTATTGAAAGGATTGATTTAGGATTTTTATTTTATTTTTGAGATGCGAGCTTGTGAGCATCCAGACCACCAAGCTATAAAAATCATCCTGATCTATTTGTCTAATCTGAAATTCGACTAAGGGATTGACTACTTGATGTTATGTATTTTTGAGATGTGAGCTTTCGAGCATCCAGACCACCAAACTATACTCAGCATTCTTATCTAACTGCCCCACTAATCTATTTTTACTTGAAGAATTTTTGGTGACGAAGACGCTCTTACGTTCTAGTTTCAGGGATTAATAAAATCAAAACACCAACTCTTAACAAGTCCTTCTGTACTCAACAAGAGCTGACGCACGAACTGAAAATTACTTAGATAAAAGTGATTATAAACTCGATATCGTTTAGTGAGAATCTCATTAGTTATATGACAGCAGATTCAATCAGAGTTGAAGATCTCGTGGTCGAGTTTGGAGACAATCCGTTAGGATGGGCTTGGTACCGGCATCACTGTATCAATGTTCTAGACTCTCCTCGAATGAAAAGCATGTCGTTTCAATCGGTGAATTTGGAGAACTGCCGTGTCAATCACGAGTGTATGATAAAATAACAATAAATAAATTTAATAAGGAGCAGTGGAAATATTGCTCATCAATGAATGAACCATGAATAATTAAACTACCGACCAAATAACAAATAAAAAACGTCTGCTAAGTTGGGTGTGGCACATAGCATCCTCTTCTATGTATGATGAATGTAAAGATCAATGATAAGTTTTAAATGATCTTGAAAAATTCCATTAGGGAAAAGAGTAAATCAAGAAGTAGCGTGAAACGCAATAATTGGTCAATTAAGAAACAAAAAAATGATACTCAATGAATTAAAGTTTGCGCATGCGCAGAGTGAGATATCGGTTTGGGAACAATGAAACTGATAGGGGACCATCTACAACCTAACCCACGTATTCCCTGACAATTTCATCAAAATCGGATGAAAACTGTGGAAATTAAGATCGTTACAAGGATTACACATTGGCGCATGCACAGTAGCTGTTAATGATACAGTCATGTTGAAATTGATATGGGATGATTAAATCGTCATCAGCCAACTATCATCCGAATTTAAGCGAAATTGAACGACTAGGGTGTGAAAAAAGAGAGCATAATGGAATTTTCGTTTGTGCATGCTATCTCCACTTATTCTTCCCAACTCATCTCATAAAAAATACAAAACCCAACAACTATAAAAATAAAATAAATAAACTATAAAAATCTATAAATATAAAAACTGCTTTAAATTTCTACATAAGTGCTTCTACAGACAAAATAACCAACAAGCTTTTAGAATTAGTCAAATCATGCTGTTAAAGTTATTAATTTGCTGTAAGCCCAGGCGCAAAACATGTATGCTACGACACAAGACCAGAAGAATAATGTATGAATGCAATTAGTGGTGTTAGTGAAGAATTTGACTTACTTGGTAGTAATTTACCTTATTGGGGTCATCAGGTAAAAGTCTAGATTTAAGGGTTCTGCGAGAGAGTGAGTGGGTGTCGAAAGTCGTGTGGCTAGCACTATGAACGAAGGCTCCAGGGTCACCGGACGAGGGGGAGAGACTCCTGGAAATAAAAAAATCACAAATTAAGAATTATTATTAAGATTTACATAATTTTACATAATTAAGAATTTCAAATTGGAATGAATGGATGAAAAGTATTTATTTATTAAACCAATCTGTTTGTTACAAGAGTTGGTATAAATGAGAGGTAACGTCTTTTTTGTTTAATCTTGTTTAATCTAACATAAATAACTTTTTTCTTAATTAAAACAAAATACATAATTATTTTGTATTATTATTCTTAAATTATACGCTTAATAGAATTACAACTTTATTATTGTACCAAAATCATATTTAGCACTATTTTTCACACTTTTTCGGCTTTTGTGAAATGATTGGTACTTAGGCATCATTGATTTTTTAAAGATTTTCTTAGTTTTAGGTCATCAAATTTTCTGCTAGTCCCTCCTTCGTTTCTAGTATCAAGGTGGTTGATGAGTGTTTCTCATTTGATATGTTGATGAGATGCGAAAGAAGTATTTAGGTAAGCTATGAAGTAAACGTACGAACAAAGAAATTTCTTGGCAACACTACAGAATAGAAACAGTATCTTCTCCTCGTGTGCATGCTATTAGTTTCAGGATGTTGAAATTTGGTGAATGAGGAAATAGATTCAAATCACTAGCTAAGTCAATGAAAAGATTAATTTCAACTTAGTGTTTAACGAAAAACTATTTTACAGTGCTGGTTCCATTTGCAGTATCAAATCGAAATTCATTGCCAACAACACTAATAATACGTAAATGCGTACGTACACATATTTACCATATACCCACGAATGGTTGAACTATAGTGAAGGAGTCCTTCCAATACATTACTCGAATATCGTAAAGCCGCATACGCACTTGAGACAAACGGCTGTTCCATTCCTCCAAACCAAACAAAGATTTGAACCTTTTGGCATATCTCAGCGTTCCGAACATCGAACCAAACCTTATTTCGATATTCAGGTCTTTAGTCATGTAGCAGCAAGTGGAAGTTCGGAGGTTGGGAACAGTGTACCTTGGATCAGTGTACAGTGTACTTATGGAGAACCAGAAGAATGAATGTAATACTCCCAAAAGAGAGATTCTGTTACCAGGGACCAATGTTGCAAGACTTGACAGAATTACAAGGAAGAATATTGTATTCGAGTTTTACACATGCGTATAAAGTTGAAAAATAAATGTTAATCATGGTTAAAATCCCACATACCTTGAAAATTATTATCCCACGTATCTTCAAATTTTGACTGCCTGTTTCATTGCCCCAACTGTTGCTAAGTATTATGCAACGAAATTTCTCCCACTTCAAAATTTTCCCCAAAAGTGCTGCATTGCGCTTTGTTTCTGATGTCTTCGTTTGTGAAGTGACCTTTTTTTCATAATTAAAAACGTTTTAGCCTGAAAGTCCCTAATAGTAGATACAACATAGCACGTGAACTGAACAGTAAGGTGAGGTGATGGTCCTTATGGTGTCCATGTTGGTCGTGTTTGGCAGAGGCACATAGGGAGAAGTCGCCCAAAGGTGTAGCGGTACAAGGCTATGTACCAATATAAACCTCTGTAAGATACTGCAGAAGTTCACCTAGCAGCGGTTCAGCAGGAGTTGTTCGTAAAATGTCTAAAAATTCAATTTCAACTTCGTGAGCTGGCAAACAACGCAGACCAAAACAATAACTTCTGACGTTGTGTTTGATAGAACACACACAAGTCCTTAGTAGGGCCTATTCCTTGAATTTTCCAGTAAAGAGCTTGAACGAAGTGGAAGTGACAGCAGTCACTGTTGAAACTTCAACAAAAACCAAGTGAACAGAGTTAAGTGAGAAGCCACGGCAAAAGGACGTGATACTGTTCAGTACCATAAATTTTTACAATAATCTGTCTATTATGTATGTAGACGTAGATGAACTCGCGCGTCATTTTCATCAGTGGGATCAATGGACAAAGTCGCTCTTTTGGGACTCCAGGTCAGGATGGATTCGCTCTTATGAGCCCTTGGACCCTGTTCATTCTGTCACCCCATTCCAAACCTTTCTTTGATGGTTCCAAATCTCATTACTATGAAGTTTCCTGACCAAAACCTCGGTTTGATTGGTTCGGAGGAAGGGTACAAATGGATGTTACAAGTGCATACCAGCTTAAAGCTGGGTATACACACTTGTACCAAGCCTGCTCCGATTTTTGAACCATAACTCCATTCTAAACATTTCGACTCATGACACTGTAGCGATCCGAACATCAAACCGTTGCAAATTTAGTTTGAGAGAGCGATCGGGAGAGTAGGGCGTCCTTCTGGTTGTATTGAGTTGCCGTCTTGGCATCGCAAGAGAATGTGGAAGTTTGGAGATTCAGACTTGGATCCTGTCCGCACTTGCGTCACCCCACTCCCACCATTCCTTTGATACACTGGGGAAAACGGCCAACAAATGGATCGGCCCCAAACCGTTCTTTTGAACATAATGTCATTGGTTTTACCACCATGAATGCGGAATCGGTCCGGTCTGGGGATTGGAGCGGCAGTCTGGTACAAGTGCGTATGCATAACACTAACTATTCTTATAGAGTAGGTATTATCAGGTAGGTTAGTCTTATGCGTGCCACTGGTGCTGGGGAAGTGTAGAGATAGAGAAACACTTACTCTGCATACCTTGTGAGAGCGTCAGTTTGTTGGATATTGAATGCGATTTCTTGTTGAAGCATTTGACGTTTTACATTGTCAATTTCTAACCTCGCTTTACTCAGTTCCTTCACAATTTCGCCCTTTGGGAAAAAATACAAAAATTATTAACATCCAGAATTTAAGCAAGAATTTCAGGCAACCTCTAAATCAGGCTTTAATCAGCTTATATAGACAACAGGTATCTTACAGATTAGGTACGTTCTGCATAACTTAATAGCTAGAAATACTCGTATTTAGCTTGAAATGAAGAATGTGGCGGAAGGAGAAGTCTGAAAGTTGGACAAGAAATTTCAGAGCTAATTTTGTTTTGGGAATGGGAATGGTTTTGGGAAAATTTTGGGACTTGTGGAAGTCTAAAACATTACAGTTATAGACTTGAGAGGTAAATTTATACCTAAATGCACACGAATCCAGACTTAAAATATAAACATTAATTCAGACTGAAAAATAAATCTACATTTTATGTATTTACTTGACAGCTCGAAATCATAAGAAAATACCTTTTCACACTGCTGCTCTTCCATGATTTTCCTAGTTTTTTCTAATTCTTGGGTGAGGGCATTCTTTTCTTCTAAAGCATGCATTCTCTCTTTCAGATGAACTTGAAGGCGTTCATTAGATTCTGAAGTAGAGAACAGATATTTGATGAGACATAAACCAAGTAGGTAGGTACGAGCTCAGAGTTATATAAAATGAGTGATTGAAAACGGGATAAGTTTAATGACCGAAACCACATTTTAACTGACAGATTGGACGTAGTGTTTTCTAAATACGTTCACATTTAAGGGGGTGCCGAAGGTCTCCCAAAGCAGACCGAATGACGCCTTTCCAACTAAAAGAGCAAGAAAGGTGAGTGACTCGAATGTAGTGATACCTAGTGGTACACGTCCGAACTCTGTCCTATCCAGAAAACAGCTCAAAGTTCCCCAAATTCAAAATACGACCAAATGGTCTATTAAACTTTTTTCTCAGCCATTAATTGACCGATTTCAATGATTCTTGCAGCGCTTGTTCTATTTTCGAAACCTCCATGTCTCGCAGACCTCGAAATTTGAAAGTAAAATTGTTAAATGGTATCTAAATTTGAAAATTTTGGAATTTAAAAATTTCAGGGGCTCGACCCTATGGGGAATTTCAAAACCAGTAGATTGCCGCAAGAATCAATCTTAGAAAGGTAGAAAAAACCACATATATACCATCTGGCACCCCCTTAAGGACGTACACACAAACAGTAGATCACAAATAGTGTGATCTAATGAACCACACAAACGAATTTTGTCAACATCAATAACCTTTAATAATCATTTTTAAGCTCTAAAATTTTTGTTTTTAGATCCACGTTAAAAAATCACAAATCAGCCAAAGACTGACGATTCTGAAATCTCGCTATCACTTTCAATCAAATGAAGGGGTAAAAATTCCCAAAACCAGTAACTCAACAACTTTTGAAAGGTAGATTTCGTTATAATGAAACGACCGAGATCAAATGGGTCAAAAGTAATAAATACTTTTCTACAGTATATGTGCTTTAATATAAAATCAAAAACCGTTGTGTTCAAATTGACTAACCTAGCTTTAACGATCTGATATTAATGGGAACTTGAAAAATGAGCCGCTATCACCGAAGTTCGAGAAAGGACTGGAAGTTGGGCGGACTCAATCTAACGACAACTGTTCACTCTTAGTACTAAATTCAGGTATGCTCGGTTCAGTGACTATGCATATAATTACCGTGCACCTTGTAGGGAAAATGGTACTTGCAGACTTTGGCAAGTACTTTCCAATCACTGTATGGTCTTCAAGGTAAATAATCTCTAGTTTGGTGGACACCGATGACCACAGTTTGCTTAGAGTAAGGAGAAAGGAGTAGGAAGGTTAGAGGAGCTAGGTTGACTAGGTAGGTACTTGAGTACGGAACGAATATGAATTCAACGGTAGTCTGGTCTCCAATTTATACCTGGTCCCCTCCTCCGAAATGACCCCCTGGCCGGTGGAGGGAGGTATTTAGGTCACAGACTGCTACAGCCTTGAAGGTTTATTGAGTGAACCACAAAAAGTTCAAAACAAGAATATACAACATCGACATAATAGCAATCGCGAACTATGATTTCCCAGCAAACAAGTGGAATTTTACTTACCAGAGAGTAATTTATCTACAGTTGACGACAACCTAGTGTTGTGCTCTTCATTCATTTTTAGTCTTTGGTTCAACCTCACGAGCTCCGCATTCTTTTCCTCAACTTGTGCCTCAAGTCTTTGAATGCGGTCTTCTGCAGTGCCGTGTCTCTCTTGAGCCTAAAAAAAGAAGAGAGAGCCTCACAGTATCAAAATTATAATAAATTTGAAGAAAAAATATGTATAAAAAATATGTTTATTTCTGTCTATCCATCTATGTATGTTCCCAATAGATGGCTAGAAGGCTGGACCGATTCTGACGAGAGTGGTCGTAAAATGATCAGCAAGTTCCGGCGCACAACATAGGCAACACGCAACATAGGCTAGGTCTGAACCTCCAAAACATCCTTCTACTTCATAAACGGCGTAACTCTTCGCAACCGATTTGTTTGGTTCCCGAACTTTTGTTATTATGGTTGCTAACAGGCAGTTTGTTAGTGGCAGAAAAACGTGACAAGTACAGAAGCCTTGATGGGTTGCTATACAGGTGTTCCGAGTGAAGCATGGGTTGCATTATTGATAGGTGATGGACGGGAATTTAATATTTTGTGCAAAGCGCGGGACGGAAAACCGATTTGTTTGGCTCCCGGAATTTTATTATGGTTACCAACACGCCTTTCTTCGCGTGTGTTTGGTTTTGACGATTTCGATCAGCTGAGTGAGCTTAATTCTTTCCTGTTCACCATGGGAAGTTGAAATTTGACAGGGCGACTCTTTGGGACGTTAGGAGACTATTGAAATTATGGGCTCTTTCCTAATCAGCTGAGTGAGCAAAATTCTCTCCTGTTCACCCTAAGCAGTTGAAATTTGATAGGGAGACTCTCTGGGTCATAAAGAGACGATTGAAATGACTGGCTCATTCCTACTCAGCTGAGTGAGCTAAATTGTCGCCTGTTACCCCTAGGAAGTTGAAATTTGATAGGGAGACTCTCTGGGACACTACAAAACGATTGAAATTATTGGCTCTTTCCAAATCAGCTGATTGAGCAAAATTCTCTTCTGTTATCCCTAGGGAATTGAAATTTGATAGGGATACTCTCAGAGACACGAAGAGACGATTGCAATTATTGGTTCTTTCCTAATCAGCTGAGTGAGCTAAATTCTTTCCTGTTCACCCTAGGAAGTTGAAATTTGATAGGGAGACTCTCTGGGTCATTACTAGACGATTGAAATGATGGTCTCTTTTCTGATCAGCTGAGTGAGCTAAATTCTCTCCTGTTCACCCTAAAAAGTTGAAATTTAATAGGGTGACTCTTTGGGACAATGACTAATTGTTCCCCCCTGGGATTCATAAATCCCAAGGTTGCTTTATAAGGGAGTGTCCCAGCACACTGTGCTTACGTCCCCCCCCCCCCCCCCCCTTGCAAGCAAGGAGGAAAATTCCCTGTATGGGAGACTGTTACACCCACAGTCAAGGGCTCCTCAAATGCGAATACCTGTTCGCGCATGGCACTACAAGTGGAGCTGGGCGTTCTAGCTCACCCTACCAACTAAGCAGGTTGGTACCTGAGTTATTGTCGAGCCACATAACTCACATGCCGGCACTATCCTGGGAGACGAATCTACCAGGAGAGTGCTTACCCCTCAGCTTTCAGGCGTAGCCTTCCGGCCTGGGTGATCAACCACTGCCACCACGAAGCCAACTACTATCGGGGGACAGGCCAGCGGCACTTTGGCGGCAAGCTGCCGGTGTGCCTGTAGCCTGGGGCTCCCCCCGCCCGTGTTACCGATTTTGTGTGAGAGATCTACCAGAGAACTGGCCTACCCAAGCACCAGAGGCCGGATCGGTCGCAGGCCCGATACAGGGAATGTGGCCCTGTATCTGCCACTTTGTCCTCAGCTCTGCCAGAGCAGAGTCCAATCATTATGGATGACTGAGGAAGGGAGACTATGAGTGGCTCACCCGAGTTGGTCGTGACCAACTACAGGCTCGAACACCACCATAATCTTTGGAACAATAAGAGGCGATTGCTATAATGGGCTCTTTCCTGATAAGTCCGGGCCTGATTTTGCCACTTTTATGCCGTAATCACGTTGTTATGCCATAGTTGCAAACACTGTCTGGTTATGGTTATTTCAGCACACTATGCACCGACTTACCCATGCAGTTCACTTGTAACCGACTAGTTCAACATAAATTTACAACATAGGTAAACATTACAAAAACCCAACAAGTTAGTGGGTTTTTTCCTATTACTAAATTTCTTCCGAGGAAGAAACTAGTTCAACTTGTACCACGGTTAGAAATTAGGAAACTAATACGAAATGTAGAAGATTGTAACTGAAAGGTGGACAAATGAAACGCGATAGATTTTAGACATGAAGATTTATTAAAAATATTAACTATTTCTGGAAAAGTCGTGTAACCATTCAAGAAATAAATTTAACGAATTAAACAATTATGTTATAACTTAATACTAATAACAAGACCAAGAAAAATTACGGAAGATTTGAAAGAGCATGCTGAATATTCGCTGTTAAATTTAAATGTGGAATCAACAGAAAATGTTGAAGTTACAGGATGCAAATAATTACATTTTTGTTTTCCGGTTTTAGATGGTTGATATAATTTTATGAGAAAGATTAAAAATTGATAAAATTAGAATGGCTTTTAAATGTGAGAACTCGAGCTTTATTATTTTTATTAAATTGCAAAACTATTTTCCCATATTATAACGACTAAAATAAATTTAAAATACTAAACATTCATGCCTCTATTTTTGAAAAAAACATTGACGTTCACTGAAATTCAACTATTGCACAAGGAACCATACGAAAATTTAACACATTAAGGAACTTAGAATGTAGTATACAAACACATAAAACACACAGACTTCAAGACAGAACCTATTAGATTCATACCGCTACACTTTTCAAAAAATAAATAAATTCAAGAGTCAAAAACCCTGAACTATGAACAAATCTTTTAACAAACACTGTTTGGCCCTAACCAAATTCGTATTTTCTCGCCAGGGCTTGAAATGGAGTTGGTGTGTTGTCTTCCCGAACTTCCGACAGAGCACTAATGTCGCTCTATGTTTTGATCCCGCTTTTTACATATTTCATGACGGAACCCTGATAATTCCGATTATCCCGTAATAATATACGGTTTGAGCTCCCGAAGGTGCAGTGAAATTGTGGAGTTGAAATTGCAAATTGTTAAAGAACTTTTCATACACTGCATTACTCACTAGCGCCCTTCCCGTCCTGCGGACGATGAAGGAAAATTCATTCAGTCTATTTCCGCCTCCCGTACAAGTTAATTGCTCTCCCACCATTATGTACCGCCTTATATTCATTAAAAGGTGCTTTTTTTTTTTTTTTTTTTTTTTTTTTTTTTTTTTTTTTTTTTTTTTTTTTTGGATCCCGTCATTTGTGTTTTTTATATGCGATCCTGTACAAACACTTTGGTATAGATTAAAAAATAATAATACAAATAATAAAATAAATGAATGTTAACGCCAACAAATAATCGTGGTATTAGCTGGGATTAGCAGTTGTAGTTCCTAAAATTAGCCGCATATCTCGAAAGGTGAAAGATATCTTTGATCGTTGACCGAGTGAATTCGCGTAAGATAAGTGATCGTCGAGGCGACTTGTGAACTGGTGAACTTCGAATCACCTAAAGAACATATGTGCGCACCTGAGCAACCCCTTCTACCGTCAACCCCCTCGAAGCCCTTAATTCGCAGTTAGCTGGCGAATCGGCACCCCCGCTTCAGTCTTCCTCTTCTCTTTGAACCAATAGCGCTAATCTCCGCTCAACAACCTATGGACAGGTCATCATATCAGGTTATCAGTATCCTGCCATTTCGTTCCTCAAATTCACACTGGGTCTCAGCATCCCATTGAAACGCCAGCATTCTTTCATCCCATTTTTTCTGTTTTAATCAAGGCTGAATTCATCCCTACCATTCCATACTACAGCTAAAAATGTAAGTAAATAACATCCAAATGCGACCGTTTGCTAATTTCCAGCTCTTCTTTGCTCCGTCGTGCTTACAGGACTTTTAATGTAATTTTTCAGTCTCAGGAACACGCACAGCACCGCAGAACTTTCGGCAGAACTTTGATGGATGCATCCTTCGTATAGACTGGCCAGGATCTTCCTATCTAATTAATTGCATCTGGATGCAGAACATCCCTGGACGGCTCCGCATGTGGGACATTCACCATTCAGTTATGCTCTGGACTTCCCGTCGCCGCAGGTGTCCCAATTCCAATCAACTCACGGTCAGAGATTTTTTTATCCAATTTTACTAGGCTTTGCGGTTATAACAAACTTCACCAATCAATATACTATAATTACGAACGATCAAAAATATATCTAGAGCGAAGGATCACCTTATTTGTTGTATTCTACTTTACCTAGAATTTCAAGACTGCAACCGAAACATTATTTCGAATCCGGAAAGAACCAAGATTATTTTCATTAATAAATGTGTTTGTCAAGGGAATTTGGTTCTTTTTGACTATTTATTTTAAACATACCACCTTTGCGCGAACAATAATATCATAAATACTTATTAATTTGAACTATATTGGCCAAATTTAGGTTTTTCAAAATGGGATGATTATATTAATAAAGAGTAGTAACTTGCTTCTTGTTACTTATTAATTTATTATTATTTAATTTTAGTTATTCACTTATGCTTTATCACGACAGAATAAATTAGAGTTATTATGTCTGGTTATCCTTGACTAAAAGTGGATTTCTTGAACGTGGGACCAATGATATTCATCACAGTCGCCAACGCATTTGCCGTGTACGAAATTTAGTCGGTTAGGTTATCTTTCATCAATTAGGCTATTCGGGTAGAGAAAAATCTTGTACTTTTGATCCAAAATCCTTGAAAAATCCTCGTCTACAAGTTCAGCACTGAGTTCAGTTTAATTTGGAAATTGTGGCCATTATCAGTGAAGGGATGTTACGGCTCATAAATATTTGATACCTCAACAGAATTCGAACTCGTTTCCTTAAAGAGGAATTTTTCTTTAGTTACAACACTCCAACGGTTGGGCTGTGAGGCCGATTTAACCAAAGCTCTTCGACTGTGAAAGTTTTCCTTAAACGTAACAGGAAAAACGTGTACGAATTGTAAAAAGACGGCATTAATTCATTGAACTGATTACGCGTACGTAAGTATATCCAGGGAGCTGTGCAGATTTTGAAAAACTAATAAAAACCTCTTTTTCGTAAACAAATAATCTTAATGTATTTTTGTAGTACATCGTGTACCTACCTACAGGTTGAATTTATTGATACAAGGACACTAGGAAATCGTGTACACACAAATAAGAAGAGACACTGACAAGCTAGTTTTTTTTCGATTCGGAGGTTAGCAATTTCAGCACAGGTCGATTTGACCATTATAAAATAACTTCGTTCCTATGCTCAAGTTATTTTCGACATGTTTCATCTTTTAGGATGGTCCATGATTTGAATTTTTGCAGGTCCGCATTTTTGCAGGAACGTAGTGATAGTAGTAGCATGTGGGTAGTTAATAACTCGCACTAGAGACTATTAAATATTAACCTAATTTGAAATAATCGTTTCTATTGTCATCTGAGTAAGCGCTGGAGTGAATTTCTTCTGTTATTCAACCTATGATGCCGGAATTTCGTAGGCATGAAACATGATCCGTTTTTTATCTGAATCACAAATTTCGCTGCCTCCATTGTAACGATCTAAAAGGTGACATGGGTATTTGTTCCAATTCAACTTAAGATGCTGAACTTTGGGATGGAATCTCTCTGGGTGTTCTACGAACTACAACTCGAGGACTGACCCATTCATTCTAGTCAGCACAGTAAGCTTAGTTTTTGTGGTTACGATTTTTTTAATGAGTTCCTTCAATTATTATCATCGTTTTATTGTTAATATCTTGATAATTTGTGGTGGTGGTGGGGGGTACGAGCCCTTAGTCACGGAGACCACTAGTGGTCTATTGTTTGTGACAAAAAGTCCCTGTTATAATTTAGGAACCAGTTTTATTGCCTCTTCTCTCACAAAATGGAGGAGTTCATCAGGCATTTCCTGAGCAATGTAGGTAGGGGAGAGGGTGCCCTTCCCGAAATGTCGGAATCTTGAAGACGCAACAGCAGGGCAATCACAGAGGAAGTGAAGAGGTTTCTACCTCTTCGCAGCAGAGACGACAATTTGTTGTCCTGGCTTTGCCCATCTTGTTGAGATGGTATCCGAGCGGACAATGGCCAGTGAGGAGACCGACAATAATGCGAAAGTCTACACCTCAGTGACAGAAGAGCTGTAGCTCTTTTTCTTGAGATGGTTATTAGTCGCTTGGCTTGCCTCTGCTTAGGAGTGTTTTGCCAATATTCAGCTCTTTTGCTGTGTTCCCATTTGTTTACCTGTAGAGTAATAAAGCTCTTGGTGATCCCCAAAAGGGGTTCCGGGCCAACAGGGTACGACTACGACCCCTGTTTAGCCAGGCGGTCGGCTTCCTCGTTCCCAACTATTCTCTCATGACCACCCAGAGCAAAGTGAGTTAGCTGCCATGGGCGGCGGTCTTGAGAGACTTGAGACAGTCCCAGGTCAGCTTAGATGTTAGTGAAAAGGCAGATATAGCCTTTAGAGCAGCATGGCTATCAGATGACATATACATTTTTGTACCTTTGAGTCGTTTCCTCGCGATCTCTTGTGCACATATTTCTATGGCATGGGTCTCACTCAGCCTGATAGTTGGCGGTAGCAGTGCCCAGTGGTTTGGACAGGCTGACCAACTCTACCTACTTTTGTAAATTTGACTAGATTTGTTTATTCGAATTCATTAAATAATTTATTTAATTTGTCTTGTCAATTAACCACCTATTTCAACTTGTACTTCTTTGTAGCAGCGAGTTTCTATTGCAGTTATTTCCTGTTGTTGTTTTGTAAGAGGTGATAAAGCGTTACCATAACATATAAATAAACATTGAGCGAACGGGCATTGAGCAAACAATTTAGCCCTTAACGCTAAATTTCATTAGGTTTGTTTATGGTCAAGAGCAGGAGGCTCGAATTCGTTAAGATATAGGCATAATAGCTGAAGGTTAACTCCATTTTCATTATTATTATGGCATTGTTATCAATCATATATTTTTCATTTCAATGATTAACATCACTAGAGAGTTTCTAAAGTGATAGGGAGATAGAGATGAGGCGCCTTATAGTGAATGGATGGCACTACTGCGCATGCGCAGGTAGATGAGGCGCCTTATCTCCAATAAGACAGATTTATTCCACCCAAATACATAAAGGCGGGTACCCACAGTGCGTCAGGACACATGCCTCGGAACGTCGGTACCAGGGTTGCTTGCTATGAGCCACTCGTGCTGCACGGCAAGGCGAGGCAGGAGCTTGTCGGTAAAATGACTGTGCTCAAAGATGCCTCGGGCCGAGCCGTTCCTGTGCACATCTGCCTCAGGCCACACAAGGCAACCGTCATGTTAACTGCCTACCTTCGAATTGGGTGGTTTGTGTGCTCACATCGAGCATGCGTGGTAACAAATGACCTTGAGGTGCCTCACACTGTCGATACTAAGCTTTAGACGCCTTATCCCGAACCTGCCTATCTCATCTCTTCCTCCTTATCACAAAGTAACCTTACACACCGATAACAGTGATATTCATTTCTTGTTGGTTTTAATGGCGCTTCTCATTCGCGTTTCGTACCTGTGTTCCTAAATCCCCAGAGGAAGATAAGTAGCGTCACTTTAAGATAAGACACCAATTCGACCATCTTGACTTTTGCAGCCTCATTATCGACATACAGCTCCGGTTTGGCTCCAAGCTCGATGATCTCGCTGAGTAGGCGTTTCAGCCATACAAGCTCTCTTGAGGCTTCACTTGCTGCTACTATCTCAGCTTCCGTTGTAGAGATTGCTACTGAAGGCTGACGCTTAACGTCCAGTTGTCGTATCTCCAGCATGATCTGCATCGCTGTAGGTTTCGATTACACCATGCTTGAAATTTCGACGATACACTATGCCCAGTCGTGCTGTCCCTTTCAAGTAGCGAAATATTCGCTTCACTTTGACCCAATCTTCCTTGGATGGATTCTCCAAAGTCCTTGAAGCGACGCCGACAGCATAAGCAATGTCCGGTCTAGTGGCAATCATGATATACATCAATGCTCCCACTGCTTGGCGGTAAGGGACATTGCAGTTTTCTTTTTCCTCTTCAACTTTCCCTGTTTTTAAACTCTCTTTTATCATAGGTGTTGGTGCGGGACGACAATCAAGCATTCCAAATCTTTCTAGGATCAGGTTAGCACTCCACCAAGGTTGATGCAGATGATAAAACCCCCAAGCACCTCATCCCAATTGACTCATCGTTTAGGAACTCTCTACTGTTTTGCACACATTTTCTCAAGTTGGGTTTTTCAAGTGGGCTACACATAAATTAGGAATGCAGGGCACTATAAAATAATTGGTCAGTTCTAAAGAAACGACTACTTAAATCATACCACGATCAAGGAGAGGGGGTAGTGCATCAGTGAGGGAACATGACATAGAAAGTTACAGAAATACAGAAACGTGATTTGTGTACAACGGCAGGCCGAGTCGTGTATTGCCTACCTGGTCCCTCACCTGCGACAGTGCCGCCATTCTCGCCCGCAGTTCCTCCTCCATCTCAGGCAGTTTCGCGTACTGAGCAAGTTTCTGCTCACATAGCTCCAGCTTTTCTTGGAGAGCCCGGATCTTGTCTTCTTGGAGCTGCACAAAAATACAATCGCTTAGGAACGTCTTCAGTTTCTGACAGTCTCATGATTTTCTACAAGCTTATTCTCTGTCAATAAGGTTTTAGACAACAAGCCTTCTGTTTCATTATGAAATTTGATAATTGGACAAAGATAGCAAAGGCATCCTAAACTATAAGTGAATAGATAAATATCTTGAATGTCTATTCAACCACCACTATGTAATGGTAGCACAATGTAAACACTGGTTTTCTAACAGATTTCAGTTTATCAAAGATGGACATCAAATGCATTTACCTTTATCTGGGCCTCCTTGTGCTGCAACTCTTGCTCCAATTTCTCATTAAGATCGTGTAGAGAAGTTGACTCCCTTTGTGCGCTTAAATACCGCTTTTCCAATGTTGCTATCCTCTCCTCCTAAACAATCATTAAACCAAAAATCAATGTTTTTCGATATTGCACGTAAATACAATCATTTGGAATATGAGGGACAAGATATTATACCTATTGATGATATGTGAGACAAAAATAGATTATTTGATTGGCGCGTCCATAACTCTGGGTATTGTTGCATGAAGAACCAGATTGGCAGGGACCGAGGCTGGTTTCTCGCAAATTTTAAATGTATATAATTTGCTTCAAAGAAAGCTCGTATCAACACCCAGAGCTATCTACGATCATGCAAAAGCTAAAACATGATTTTAGTACCTATTGAGTCCCTTGTCCCAAGTTTATGGAATATTTATCTGATAGATCAGTATTAAAGATAATGGGGAATTTTCATGGTTATTTTTTATTTTCTCAATAGAAAGATCTTGACGAGGGTTTTCCAAAAAGGTGCAATATGATGGGTATCTGATCAGTAATACTGCTCTTGAAATTCATTTGCACTACTACGTCACGCCGTGATCTCCCTACCCGTTTATTAGCCAAACTAAACGGTCGTTTGAGCTGAAAATAGGAACTAGGGGGGTTTCAAGTGCGTTGAATCCGAATCTGAGGTCAAAAGTGTGATATTCTAACACATGAAAGTTCCCCATTCTGTTCACAAATCTCTATGCGTGCACATGAAGTATTCATCACAGCCAATCAAGAATACAGTATCAATAAAAAATGTGTTGGTACGAAAATTTGAAAGGGACAAAAAGGATATTCACACAGTTGTAGTCACAGTACACAATAAATGCCAGGATAAACAAAAAGAGTGGATTTTCCCTTGACAGTAGCCACCAAATGCAAGATTTAAGTGTTCCGTTCGCTTTTAAAATAGCAGATAACTTGCATGTGATCACCACTGATGTAACAATAAGAAGAAGAGTACGGAATGCGAAGGTGTATCAGAAAGGGGATACACTTATCACATACAATTGTGGCGTACCCACACGTCAGTATTGGTTAAAGCTACTGGTTCAGTGTACATTAGGTAGGACATAAGAGTATACAATTCAATAGTAATTTAACACAATGAAAAGGCCACAGGTAAGTGCATGCAAATAATTGGAGTCAAGTTTACTTTAAAAAATTGATTGAAATAGAAGGGTTTTGATGGAAACGTCTTCTTTTATTAAATGATGGGTTAGATTGGTGAGGAACACTGCGTTCTTCGAATGTTCAAGGCCAATCTCCAAGATAACATTGTAACTCTAATAAGATGGAATATCTTGAAACATTTCTCCAAGAAATCCAAGAAGAAGAATCCATTTCTGTGGAAATCCCTAGCAGTTATGGATGCAATGATGCACCGATAAGAAAATGTGGTACAGCTTGCTTACATCGCACATAGATTTTGTATGTGTTTTCCACCTAAAACATTCATCAAAGCTCAAAAGAATCAAACTAAATTAAAGACCTGAGATGATGAGTAAAAATGAACTGCAATAGGTTCCAGCAGGCCTTATTTCCATTACCTATATATTAAAATACAGCTAGAAAGGATTGGAGCTTACACGAAATGTGCAGTCAAGAATTAATTCCAGCCAAAAAGTCTGGTCGTACATTAGTTCTGTTTCTGAACTTGAGTGTTTCTGAATTTGGCCAAGGTAAAATTCAGGTCAAAGCACATTGGGAACCTACGACGCACGTCCAGAAAGTAAGAGTACTGAGGCCCGTACGTGCGGGGGAAATTTTTGTTTCCAATGTTGGTCACACTGCGTGATATAGGAGGTCCTCCTGAACACAACGAGCATTGAATGACCTCGGTAGTATCAAAATTCCTTCGTGGTGACCGTTTGCGTGAATCATGTTGATAAAAAATCCCGCCAAGTGTGAGGTGCGCTCCGTCATCCGGTTCCTTGTCGCAGAGGGTAAAACGCCGACGGAAATTTTTTCACGGATCAAAGGGGTTTATGGCGAAGGTGTCATGAACAGAACGAACGTTTTCAAGTGGTGTCGTGAGTTCAGCGAAGGAAGAACGAATGTTCACGACGATCAGAGGAGTGGGAGGCCTTCCATGTTGACTGAAGAGTTGGTGAAACAGATCAAGGACGCTGTTCGCGATGACCGTCGATTGACAGTGGATTCGGTTGGGACATTGTGAACCACCCTCCGTATTCCCCTGACTTGGCTCCTTCCGATTTTAATCTTTTCACCTCCCTGAAGACTCACATGGGTGGAAAACACTGTTCAACCAACGAGAAAGTGAAGGAAGAAGTCCTGAATTGGCAGAAAGAGTTGGCGAGAGAATTCTTCGAAGATGGTATCAAAAAGCTTGTGCCGAGGCTCAAAACTTGCATCGAACGGGAAGGCGATTATGTAGAAAAATAAGTGAGATGTTAACCTACAAAACCCTGTTTTTTTTTTTTTTTTTTTTTAATACATTTTTCTTTTTCTTTTTAAATAGAAAAATCTAGTACTCTTACTTTCTGGACGTGCCTTGTACAACAAGGCTGTACCTTATTTCACTCCCTGAATTGAGATTAAAATTGCGCATGCTCAAACCAATTGTGGCTCAACCCCACCTTGTGGCTGAAACAATGGGAATTCTCGTTTCGACGTTGGTTTACCTGATCTTCTTTCTGGGCAACGTTTTCTCTAAGGTCCCGTTGGAGTTTTGAATTCGTGTCCTGCTGCCGGGAGATCTCACGCTGGGACTTACTGAGACTGTCCTCAAGCTCAGCGACCCTCCCCGTGAGCTCACCGACTTTCCGCTCCCATTGCCTGATTTCAGCGTTCTGTGCCGAGAACCAATCAGAAAGTCAGAATCAGATAACCCAACATCCGGGATTATAAAAATACAAAATGGCAATTCAACAAAATGAAAAGAACAATCAAGGGGATTGTGGTTACTATTGAGTACAAAATTAAGAGAATATTACAGAACTTCTTAAAGACAAGAATTTCGTAAAGACGGTGAGACAGAAGACAGTAAGTATAGTGTAAGGCCAGGCGCCAGGCTTCTGCAGCCAGTATAATTTAATGGTGAATATATTGATCGAGTAATCAGTTTTTCCAAAGTGTTTTCCCCCCTTAAACCAGAAGCGTTCAATTGAGTATTTTTCTCTTTTTAAGTTTCCCAGCAACACAATAGTCAACGGAAAGTTAGTTACCAAATTTGATGGAAATCGTACAAAACTAAATTCGCGCCGTACTTTTCATTTCATTCCACCTTTGCTTCTAAAAAAGCATAATTCAAGGAATCCCAGAAATGTCGTTTAACAACAACACTCATGTAAATTGAATGAACGTAGAGAAAACTTTCAGAAAAGGTGCAATGCCATAGATATTCATCAATTTAAAGTGAGAGAAAAGGATCCTATACAATCAAATACTTTCCCCGATCCTTCTTGCTGAATCTGAATTTAGGATCTTTGTAAAATGGATCTTAGGTTTGTAAAATGAATTATACCTTCCGTATGTTCCAAAAGAGTAAGAAAATGTATCTAATAGTTTTTGGTTTATTATTTTCAATAATGACCAAGAAAAAAATGTTTAACCCCCCAAAATTTGTTGGTTTACATTTCAAGATGCATCAAATTTAAAATTCGAAAAAAAGTTCTAAGCATGCAGCATGATTGTATGAGCGAATTTTCGTAATTTATCGTATTGTATAATGTTAAATTGTTTGGAATTTGAGTGCAAGAAAATTGTTAACTATTATTTTTATGGTAAAAAAATGTATTCAAATAGAGGTTTTGAATTTTTAGCTTTTTTGCAGTATTTTTTGATTTTTTTAAAGCAAATTTGTATGCATTTTAAGTACATTTTTCAGTATAAGTTTGTACATAGATTTTCGAATGTTCTATTTTATAGTTAATAATCTAAAATATAAATTAGATGATTTTTATCCGTTTTTACTGATTTTTTTTTAAGTACATTTTTGAAATTTGACCAATTTACTGTACTTAAAAAGTGCTGGCCAACGAACTCATCCTTTCGTTTGTTTCAGAATGCCTCAAAAAGGATTTCAATGATGAACTTTTTCAAAAATTTTAATTTTACAATTTTCCGAGCCATTGCAATAGTTCATTTTCTACAAATATTCGGCTTAACAATAAATAAAAGAAAAAAACTGTCGATCTGCCGGAGCTTTTCTCTAAAACTACTGGACAAAGTTTATGAAATTTGGCCCAAAAATCATACATCGGCCGGGAAATGTGCCAGTAATATTTGCATCTATGTTTATCAACCCTAAATGTTAGTAATTAAAGGCTGAAATATTGAAAAATCGAGATCTTAAAAACTTCAAATGTAACAGTAATGTTTTTTGGTTGTCATTTACCAAATCGAAAGAAATCATCCGGAACATCATACGATTTTCTGTTCTCTCACTACAAGCAAGCTATAATGGAGCAGCGACCCTATGACTTTTCTGGGGAACTAACTACGTTCCACCAATGACGGCTAACGGTCAGCTTGCAGCAAGCGAACAACATTACGTGGCATACGCGCTGCCGCCACGGTTTTGCCAATTCACGGCACTGCATCATCAGCCCGTTTAAGGAAAGGCGTGTTTTTAATTTTACTGATCTCTTCAGTAGGCGTCCACAGCTATGCAGACACATTGGATACTCAATGATTCGTTTAGTAATATAGACAGGTGTTCTGCGAGGAAGTGCTATACTATACAGAAATTATAAACCTCTCTGTGATAATTTGCAGCGTTTTGATTTAATTTTCAAGTATTTAATTCCACGACTTCGAAGAATCTGATGCAATTAAGCTGATTTATCATTCTATGATAACAAATTATATCCAATATATCCCCAGAACCATCAAACTTACTTACAAACCATTACTAGCACTCTTACGAGTTGAATACATGTTGCGAAAATAAAGGGAAGTCTTGCATCAAATGATTGTTTTTTAGTATAACCAGATCACTAAATTATGCAGAAAAAGTGTAATTTAAATTTCACGATCAACTGATCTAGGCCTAGGTACTGCTATGGCACTCTCCTTGTTTCTCTGGTTATCTACCAGAAAGGTAGCTATTGTCAGTACCGTGTCCAATAGGGTGCTCGCTATCTTGAGAAAGCTGGAATTTTGATGACCTCCACCCGAAATTTGGTTTAAAATTTCATAAAAATGACCTCTGAATTTTTTCAGATTTTTTGCATAACAAAAACCTACGCCGGTAACGCAATTTTGGTTTTTGAAATACGCTTTTTTTTTTGCCAATATAGACTCTTGAATATAACTTTTACAAACTTCTTTGTAAAATTGTGAAACTTCGTATATTTACGTTTATGAGGTCACTGAACTCGAATATGCGGTCAAAACAAGTCGACAGCAACAACTTTTGACAGTTTGGAATCTCAATATCGTCAAAATCATGTCGAAAAATGACAATTTTTCAAAATTCATTGTAAAATATGAAAATTCTTTGTTTTCTTCTTTGTAAAACTGTGAAACTTCGTATACTCATATTTTTTGAGTCGCTGAACTCGAATTCGCTGTCAAAAAATCAAAATTCTAACAGAACTACGTAAAAATACGAATTATCATACTTTTACAATGAATTTTGAAAAATAGTCATTTTTTGACATGATTTTGACGATTTTGAGACTCCATACTATCAAAAGTTGTTGCTTTCGACTCATTTTGACTGAATATTCGAGTTCAGTGACCCCAAAAACGTACGTATACGAAGTTTCACACTTCTACAAAGAAGTTTGTAAAAGTTATATTCAAAAGTCTGATAATGACAAAAAAAAGCGTATTTCAAAAACCAAAATCAAGCTACCGGAGTAGGTTTTTGTTATGCGAAAATCTGAAAAATTCAGGGGTCTTTTTTTTGACATTTTGAATCAAATTTCGGGTGGAGGTAATCAAAATTCGACCTTTCTCGAAATAGCGGGCACCCTAGTGTCCAATACGTATTTTCCGACCAGTACCTCTGCATTCTTATGAAAGCCAAGTGCATCAGATTCTGATTCGTATGCATTTCAGCGATTTTTAAAAATTAAAATGACGCTATTATTAAGCAAATTGGTTCAAAAGAGTTAACACAGGGTACTAGAAACTATGAACGAACCGAACTAGGAATGTGCAAGGACAACTAGCAGTGAAGGGTATACTTCTGTAACAGTATAAATAATTGAGACGATCGCTTGTAAAAAAATTTCTGTTTTTAAATTATATACATACAAATCTGAACTCAATCAAAAGAAATTGATGTGTGAAATAATATTTTATTGATCAAAACAGATTGTTCTCCATTTTTCGAACGGCTCAATTATTTATTACATTGAATGGAAGATGTCTAAAACTAAAACTTGAGGCAAGCAAACCACTTATAAGATATGCAAGGCGATCATGCTACATGAAGAACATTAAAAATAAATGGGTAAAGACAACGTAGGCTGTTCAGAAGGAATTTACCATATGGACAATAGGCATTTCATTCACGCAATACTACATCACATTAAATTTCAACACTCAAGTTAAAAAATGTAATTTTATAGTGGGGATGGAGGGGTGAACAGAGTAATACAGGGTGACACGTTTGGGCGCACCACCGGCTTGGGTTCGATTCTACTACTAATTTGTGACTTTTTTATCCTATAACATATATTTTTTAATTCACGTTAAAGGCCACTTTTTTCACTTTCAAGATTTTTTCGCGTTTTCGACTTTGTGTCATTAAAACTGTCATAACTCCATCATTTCCTGTCAAAAACCGAATCTGACAACACCGTGAAAAAGAGCGTTAGATTTAACAACTTACTGATAAATTTTCAACAAAAATTTAGGGTGGAGGGACCAGTGATTGACATCTCACCAAGAAGTTTAAATAATAAGGCATAAAAGTGTTTTACGGGCTTGATCCTTTTGAATTTTGAGACAAAATACCTTCTTAGTGTAGTAAATAAGCGGGAAAAGGTTTCAGGCGGATTTTTGTGAAATCTGGAGAAGGGTACCCAACAAAACCTCGAGTTGTCATTTCTTTGGTGCTGTTTCTTGTGATTTTGCTAACGAGGTAAGTATTTTATATTGCTTCACCATGTCCTCCACATTTTCAAATTCGATTGTACCCATGATTTTTTCCCAATCAGTTTTTTGTGTAGATTGCATTTATAGATTTGCATTTATAATATAATTTTTTGGAAATAATCAAAGATAACATGTGAAAATGCAAATGTCAATTACTAGTCACCAAACTGATGCTACCCTCAGTGATTGGCAGTGCTGTCAATATGGATCTCTATTCGTTCTTGTCATTCGTTCTTTATTTTTTATATTTATATAAATACATAGCAACTCACAAGCTGCTAGTTTACCATTAGAATCGTATTGTGCCTACGGTATCAAGAAAACATTGTACCTATTTTATGATGAAACATCCGGTGATATTTTCAACTTTGTCTTTATGAATACTCATATTAATTTTATATTTAGATTAATAAAACTAAGTTCAAATGCTCAATTTATTTGTAAAATGTTGAAATAAATTTTTTTGTTGATACAAGGAATCATTTATTGCAGAAGACCTGCTGTGTCAATCATAGGGTGTCAATCACAGGTACCACAAAAAAGGTGGCTGTCAAATACTGGGTCAAAAATTGATTTCGAAAAAACGAATTTATGATGTTTTGTGGCTTGAGTTAGTGATTTTTTCAATACCGAGTAATTTGAGGACATCCTGACGCAGCAATAGTGTAAGCTTCAAGTTTGAACAAACGAAATAACATAAATTAATTGCTTGTCAAAGTCAAAATGCCTCTTAAGCTGTCAAACACTGGCCCCACCACCCTAAGTGAAAACTATGTAAAATTTCGAAAAAGTTCACTTTCTTTTTAAGTTTGTTTCTCAAAACGGCCTTGATGGAAATTTTCATGGCGTAAACGTAAAAGTTGCATCATAATCCCAGCTTTCCAACGGTGTAGTCAATTTCAATTCTAACATCACTCAATAGGCTAGAAAATTACGTTTTTACGGCCAAAACAGTTAATTTTCGGGTGAAAATTGGAGTTTTTCACCAGAAATTATTTCCAACTTGATAAATCATTTTGACTTGGGATTTTACGTACTAGAGGAGTAAACTGTCAAGTTTCGCCCCATCCTGTGCTTTCAATGACAAAGATTGTGTTTGAACATGACAAGAGAGTGAGCTCATAGTTATTAGTAGATGCTCAATGGAAGATGACCAATTCAACTTTACCTGCTGCTTGTCATTATCATTGGGCAGTTCCGGAGATTTTGGTTTTTCGCTTTCTTGTTCAATAGAGCCATTGGTCACAAGCTGTTTCCAACACAACATCAACACACCAAGGGGAAAATATTAACAAGTCAGAACGGAAAGAAGGATGAAACAAAAATACAAGTAAAACTATTATTGGAAATAGGTAGGTACTAAATATACAAAATAATGATAAAGAGAAAAAGTGGGGTCAAAAATGCAAGAAGAATTTTGTAGCAACAAAGACAAACCATGCTTTGAAAAATCAATGTACACGTGAGGTTTGCGTACTACGGGGTTCACTCAGTAGGAATATACAGAACTAAGTACAGAAATGTATGTATGAATAACTATAAATTCAAAGCACCAGGAATTGAAATGAATTTTACACGTGAATAATTAACTTTAATTTCATAGCAATAGTTATAAGTTTGAGAAATAAGGTATTATGTAAAAATATCTGCTAAGTTACAACCAATAAAGTTATAGCAATCGGGAAACAAACAGGATGTTGTAGTTTGGTTGATAGTGAAAAAATATAGGTGTTGAAGTGTAAATGTTGATCATTACAAGGTATTACATATTGTGCATTTTGTCGTTCAAAATTGATTTCAACTCCAGGTGCTAACTGCTACGATTGTACAGACAAAGGAGAAGGGCATCATATTTGATTAGCCTTCATTCAGGAAGAGTGAAACAGTAATTCGAAACTAGTTTTCTAATCGTATAGGGTCTATTCTATCAGAAGTTGGAAAAAAATTTCAAACTGGACAAGGTACTGAAATTCGTTTTTAAACAAAATTAAATGCAGGGGAAATGTAGATCAATTGATCAAAAAGTACATTTGTATTATTTGATTAAGGAAGAAGAACTAAGTTTGTGACTTACCTGGACAGCTTTCGCTTGGCTCTCTGCCGAGTCCTGAGTACCATTCTCTTTAGGTTTGCTGTCGCCGTCACCGTTTGACGGTATGTTACCCAATTTGTACTGCTGGAGCTGAGGGAAGTGATTGAGAAGTGTTATTGCAATGAACGAACTATTGGTAAAGATATAAAAATAGGGTATGGATATGACTTAGCTCTGGGGTTGAATCTAAAATTAACGTCAACAAGAAAAATGTCACATACGAGGGTTATCCAGATACAAGGTTACAAGGAGGATGAATGGGATTTGTTTTGTTAAGGTTGGCATACCTACATGTAGGGGGGTTCCCGACGGTCAAAATAAGACCGGGTCCGTGTCAGTCCAAAAACATAAGTCGTACAAAATGTCGTCGCAGCAACCGATTCCGTCAACCTCTGAAGGTGCTGGACATACCGGTTGATTCCCAGCCTGGACGTCGGGGTGAATAGGAAGCACGGTGAGGTGAATTATTACCTCACTGGCCATGGCTACTTCCTTTTATTCCTCGCAATGATAGGAAAGACATCAAGGATGCAGCTACTGCCGACAGGGGAACCCCCTCCATCACACATTTTTTGAGTGCCCAGAGTGGGGAGGTGCTCGACGAGTCCTGGAGGAGAGAGTAGGAGAGATTGCACCGGAGACCATCATCAACAAAATGGTAGCCGAGAAGAATAACTGGGACGCGGTTGCAATATACATTTTTGCAGTCCTAAAACCCAAGGTGCAGGATAGATCCTGGGAATAAAGAAGACATAAAGAGATGAGGAGCCGAAATGGCCAAAAAAAGGGAACTACCCCGAAGTAATACCAAATATGTGGTTCCGGGGTAGTTCTCTATAAGAAGAGAGAGTGGTGGTTTTTAGATGGTATGCCCAAAAAGGGAGACTCTAACATTGTTGAGGAATACAGTCACACCTCTTCGTTCATAACGAATTTTCCCTATTCCAGAAAGAAGGTGCTGTTCGCTCCAGCTAACGCCGATGTGAGATTCGGTCAGTCATCTAGATCTTCTCTTTAGGTCATGAATCTGCCCCCAAAATCAATCGTTAGTACGTGGAAACTTATGGACCTAAGGTGATGTCACGTCAGCATGTTTTCAAGTGGGTTAGGCTGTTAAAAGAAGGCTGTACGACACTAACGACGAAGAGTGGAGTGGTTCTCTTATTTCAGAAGAACTTCTGCAGCAAGTTGATGTAAAAATTCGCACTGGTCGTCGGGTGACCATTGACAACCTTCATGAAATGTTTTCACACATCTCGCAAAGCCTTATGGGTGAAATCGTCTAGGAAAAACTGGATTACAGGAAGTTATGTGCAAGATGGTTACCAAAAATGTTGACTCTGGATCATGGCCGAAAATACGTTTCGGCTGCACGCGAATTTCTCCATCGTTTTGAAATGGATGGTGAGGCATTCCTTGACTCGATTGTGACTGGGAACGAAACTTGGGCATGTCACTATACCCCAGAGACAAAAAGGCAGTCTCTACAATGGCGCCATACCCACTCTCCATCAAGAAAAAATTCAAAGTTCAGTTTTCAGATTGGAAGATCATGGCATCTGTGTTTTGGGACAGGAAAGGGGTGTTGGTGGATTTCATGGCCAAAGGGTGTCACGGACTTAGATCGCCCACAGAGGTGCAATGGGGCCTAAATCCACATTCCGAGAGAAGGGGGTGTGACAGTACCATAAAAGATACAACTCGTACTAATATCGTAATGTGATATGTTCAGAGAAGATTGTTTTCCGGTTCTCAGATCCTCATCTATCGCCAACCACAGCATTCCAAGAACTCCAGCATGACGCGTTCAACCCAGCGCGAGAACGACGGATAGAAGCGCATTCTCTTGGATCTGACGGTAACTGTCACAAGGGACTACCATCAATGCTGACTCGTGGTTTCCCTCATTGACGACAACGCCAGACCCCACACCTCTCGTGTGACCCACGACCTGTTTGTGTCCTTTGGATAGGATATAGTGACCCACCCACCGTATTCCCCAGACCTAGCGCCCTCAGATTATCTTGTCTTCACCAAATCGAAGGAATTCTTGGGTGGGAAACGTTTTTCCGAAGATGAGGAGGTGAAGGAGACAGTGGAGAAGTGATAACAAAGCTGGTGCTCTGGATGAAGGAGTGCCTTGAACTAGAAGGAGATTACGTATAAAAATAAGCACATATTTTGGAAGATACCCTGTAAATTTGATTGAAATACAAGCATTTTTCCATTTTTAGCAGCAGCTGTAACCTTATTTTCTGGATAACCCTCGTAATTCATGTCCAAAACAGTTTTGTTCAAGCATTGGTTCTCTCCGCGCACACGTTCTGAGAACAAAACCCTGCAGACTTTCTACAAAACGCTGTTGAATGAAAAACCGAATCAATAAAAAATGAGAAAACTCGGCCAAGTGCAGAGCTGAATGAAGTCGAGTAAAACTTCGCCGCTATTCAGGCCGGTGAGAACTTAGCTCTGTAATTCGGTAGAAAATACCTTAGTGATATAAAAGAGAAATAAAACGAATGAGCGTAAATGGTGGATAAAAGCAAGTTGCTTCAGTACACAGATAAAACTTTATTAAAAATAAATTAAGGCGTACTCACGGCACTTACTTCTTCTTTGGTGCTAGCTAATTCCTCTTCCAAGGTTGAATTTCTTTCTAACGCGACCCGTAGTCGTTCCCTCACCTATAAAACAGGTGAATAAATATACTATTAGATCTAAACTGTTGATCTAAACTCGTAATCTAAATCCCTGTCAAATATCAAGGGGAACGTGTTAGGCTAACCCGCATAACTGATCTGTCTTGAAGGTGAGATATAACCGCCACGCCGTTTATTAGTGATGCAATTTTTAAATATTATGTGACAGTTCTAACATGCCAATAAGGTATTAATGGGACTACAGTTCAATTATAATAGGTATACAAGTAAGCTCTAGAATTATCCGTCGGAATCTGTTCATTAATCTAAAAATACAGAAAAAATAAAGAATTTCATGAGCGCACACAGAATTATGCAGAAAATTTACTTAAATTTTATCAATATTAGTTTTAAGAAAATCGATAAAAACTCCTAAAATCTAAAAATTCCATATTTTGCATATTATTATTTAGAACAAATTTTTTACCATGAAATTGGTAATTAACCATTTATTTGCACTCAAAGTGCTCAAATTTCAAATCAAAACAACATTATAGGATGCATCGAAAATGTATGGAAATTTGCTCAAAAGATCATGTTGCATGACTAAAACTTTTTCATGTAGGTAAGCATTTGTATTCAATCAGCAGTAACAAGAGGTAAATTTCAGTAGGTTGGGTTTGTTGAGGTAGAGAAATTTTAGTCTTCTCTGATAATGTGGATATACTGAGCGCTAAGACAATGTGCATTTCTCCCCACAAAATTTGAATATTTCTCAATTTAAGTACAAAACTGAACGTAGTAAACAATACCAAACATAAAAGGTCAAGACCAAGAGGTTCAGCAATCAGAATATGTCTCTCCACATAAATTTCACATTTCCATCGATAATTATATATAATAATAACCTACATCACCAAAACAGGTCATGACTGGGATGTTCAAGGAGGAACCCAAAAATTTATACTTAAACATAATACATTTCATCAATCAAATAATAAGCTCTGAAGAGGCCATATATCGGCGAAAGCGCTCAGCATATGCATTAAATCACATTATCAGAGAAGCATGTAAAATTTCTCTACCCTCAACAAACCCAACCTACTAAGGACAAGGCAACAATCATAACCAATGTGGTAAATTTTGGGGAATTTATAATGTTACGGCAAAATAGAATGAGCTCACGATATATTTTTTTGAGAGCACGTTTGGAAAAACATTCACTGTTAGAAAATACATTGCACGGTGAAAAAACATAGATCGTTGGATAAATATATTTAACGTCAAAAAATACATTCTACAGCTAAAAAATAGTTTCTACGGTAATTAAAAATCTTGGCCCGGAGAACGGTGCGTGTCAAAATGGGTTGTCCCCACTGTAAAATTACTGAGCCAAGAGGAGTTTTTTGACCTTAGATCGGACGAGAACACTTTGAATTAGCCAAGCAGGTTTCGTCGATATCGATCGATGATTCAGACGCCGTAATGGGGAATTTTCGTGTTTCTTTTTCATTAGCTAGATAGAAAAAGAGCTGAGCGAGAGATTTCCAAAAAGGTGCTATATGATGGGTATCTGACCAGAAATACAGCTCTTGAAATTCAATTGTGCGATGACGTCATGGGAACCCTCAGCTCCCTTGCACTACTACGTCACGCGTGATCTTCCTACCCGTTTATTAGCCAAACTAAAAGGTTTTTTGAGCCCAAAATTGGAACATGTTGTGGGGGTTTTCTAGTGCGCTGAATCCAATTCTGAGGTAAAAAGTGTGAAATGTTTTTATTTCTTAGTTTATTTCATAATTTTACAAATTCAACACATAGAAATGAAAAATAGATATACAGTCAGTTACAAAATTTAAATACAAAAATAAAAACACTTCTACATAGAAACTAAGAAACACCATGAAATTAATCTTCCACATGAGGTATACCTCGTGGTGAGAGATAAGTTGAACGATCCTTTCTATTTTCAAATATTATTCTCGCAATTTCGCCATGATTTGCAGTAAATATTTAGTCATAATTCCATTTTTATTCTAAATATTGTAGATATTCATGTCCCTACATTTGTAAAAAGTAATTTTTTAAATCAAAACGTAGAGTTCTTGTATACTTTGTAAACTTCTCAAACAGAAGGTTCTTTCGTAAAGGGTAGATTATTAATAATTTTATTGGTATTATAACGATATAATTTTTGAGCATACGTAGTTCGGAGTAGGGGAAGGCTTAACTTAAAATCATTGCATTACATGAAAGTTCCACATTGTGTTTCTTGAAGTCATCGAACTTTCGAATGTTTCACGTCTACAAAAAATGCCCAGAAATAATACTACCACGGCTACGGTTGCGTAACCCGTAAATTTTTAAGACCGTATGGGAAAATCTAACCTTAATGAAAGAAACCTGACACATTTTTCGTAAGTTGAATAGCAAGTCGCTTCCAAATCTTCATTATTAGCTAGATAGAACGAGCTGAGCGAGAGATTTCCAAAAAGGTGCTATATGATGGGTACCTGACCAGAAATACGGCTCTTGAAATTCATTTGCGCGATGATGTCATGGCCCCCTCCCGCCAGGGGGGAACCATCAGCTCCATTTCACTACTACGTCACGCGCGATCTTCCTACCCGTTTACTGGCCCAACTAAACGGGCTTTTGAGTTGAAAATTGCGAACATGGGGGTTCTCAAGAGCGCTGAATCCGATTCTGAGGTCCAAAATGTGAAATTTCAACACATGAAAGTTCCCCATTGCAATATTAGTAAATGATTTGTACGAATCACATCACATTGCTAATGTTTGTAAGATCAACAGAGCTGCCTATTGTAGTAGTTATTAAGTTATAAGTAATTATAAAGTTAGTTATATTGTAGTTATAAGGTATTATAGGAGTTATAAAACAATCAATAAATGCAAAAGAAGATCACCTCGGGAGTTCTTCATTGTGTTTCTTGAAGTCATCGAACTTTCGAATGTTTCACGTCTACAAAAAAAAAAAAAAAAAAAAAAAAAAAAAAAAAAAAAAAAAAAAAAATGCCCGGAAATAATACTACCACGGCAACGTTTGCGTAACCCGTAACTTCTCAAGACCGTACGGCAAAACCTAACCTCAAAGAAAGAATCCTGACACATTTTTCGTACGTTGAATAGCAATTCCCTCCCAACCCCTGCAAACGCGTGAGCAAGAAATAAACTTCGGAGGGGGGAAACTCATCATTTGGCCCCGAACAAAAAAATTACTTCCTGTCGGAAGAGGAATAAACGCATTGCCGATTACCACGCGACGGCTGTTGTATTCTGTTCTGTGGTTCCCATTCATTTCACGTGCTCTCTCTCTCTCGCTCTCACTCACTCTCTCTCCCTCCCTCCCTCTCTCTCCCTCGATACTTTTCTATTGTTAAAATCCAATCGCCAGAAGTTGCGTCCGACTAACTTGAAGCCTATTAGCTCCTCCGTTATATCGATTGTAACTCGCAGGTTTCCCGAAGGGTGGAGGAGTTTTTAGAGAACTTCCGCATTCTCGCAGTAAAGCTCACTCATTCTCTGTCTCTGTGTATTTGAATAATAGCCTATCTAGGGTGGAGGAGCCAGTGTTTGACACCTTAAGAGAAATTTTGACTTTGACAAGCAATTAAGTCGGTTAGGTTGGTTGAGGGTAGAGATTTTTCAGGCTTCTCTGATAATGTCATTTATTGAGAATTGCTGAGCGCTTTCGCCAATATATGGCCTCTTCAGAGCGTATTATTTGATAGATGAGCTGTTAAATGTTTATATATAAGTTGGGAGGCCTCCTTGTACATCTTGGTCATGACCAGTTGTGGTTGGTGATGTTACTAGGGTCAATTTTGTGCTTAAATTGAGAAAAATGCAATTTTTTATGTGGAAAGACACACATAGTCTGAAATGATGAAATGATGTAATGATTCATACAAATCATTTACTAATATTGCAATAGGGAACTTTCATGTGTTGGAATTTCACAATTTAGACCTCAGATTCGAATTCAGCGCTCTTGAAAACCCCCCTAGCTCCCATTTTCAGCTCAAAAGACCTTTAAGTTTGGCTAATAAACGGGTAGGAAGATCACGCGTGACGTAGTAGTGCAAGGGAGCTGAGGGTTCCCCCCAGGTGGGGGGGGGGGGTGACATCATCGTGCAAATGAATTTCAGGAGACGTGTTACAGATCAGACACCCATCATATGGCACCTTTTCGGAAAGCTCTCACTTAGATCGTTTTGGTGAGGAACTAAAAGGTAAACATGCAAATTCCCCATTGATACGGCTCAGCCTCGAGAGCCGTCTATCAATACCATAGCTTCTATCAAATATATTTTCGGCGTATGACTTAATGGATTGCAAAAAATTACATAGTATGTATAAATGTACATAGATATGCGTTATAAATATAAATACTTACTTTTTCGTCTAGGGCCTTGTGATGTTCGAAAAGGCTTTTGAGGGCTTTGAGTACCTCGACTTCCGAGGAGACGACGGACTGTGCCGCGGCCTGCCGCTTCACCACCGTCATCCTCAGCGACCTCTCGTGCCGGGATACCAGGCATTCCAAGTGTTCCAGCAACAACTAACCACAACAGAACACAAGTCAGCTCGGTGTGTAACATGTTTATTTTTTATTCTATTTATTTCATTGAATTGCATTTTCTTATACAAATACATGTATATGTTGCAGCCTTTTTGTAAAAAGCCTAGCCTTTATACAATACGCCGCCTTTTCGTAATAAAAACTTTGGAATAACAAACTATACAAATCATTCTGACCTATATGTCCAACTAATCTCAATTTTTACTAAGGGAATGACTACTTGATGTGATGGATTCTTGAGATGCGAGCTTGCGAGCATCCAGACCACCAAACTAAGGCGGATCACGCTCAGTCTTTTTGTCGAATAGAATAATAGGTTGGTCTGCAAAAAGGCTGATTTCACAATAGGGCTGCGACATATATATATATATATATATATATATATATATATATATATATATATATATATATATAAACAAATAAAAAAAATAAAAAAATAAAAACATGAAAAATCTAATTAAACGCATAATATAAATTATAAAAATTTCAATGTGTTGCCAGATGCTTGGCGGTGCCTGTGATTTAAGTTAGAATACTCCAAACATATTCGACAACTCAGATCCCCAGTTGGTTCAGTGACGTTCGAAACCCTTTAACACCCCCACTCCCTCCCCCTCCATTGTGGGTCAGATTTTAAAAATTTGAAAAAAAGTAGTCTTTGACTTGAATTAGAGTAATACAAACATATACGACAATCAAATCCCCAGTTTGTTCAGTGATGACAAGGATACCCCCTTCCCCCTCCAACAAACCCTATGGGACAAATTTGAAAAATTTGAAGTAGCCTGTGATTTAAGTTAGAATAATCCAAACATATTCGACAATCAGATCCCCAGTTCGTTCAATGGTGTCCAAGATACCCCATTTCTCCCCTTCCCCTCCCCACTCCTAAAACACCACCCCTGGCTCAAATTATAAAAACTTCATAGCCTATAATCTAAGTTGGACTGATACAGACATTTCCCCTCACTCATATCAATTGTACAATGACCCCGTAACCGTGAAACGCGGACAGACAGACAGACAGAGAAAAATTGAGAAAATGGTACTCATCGTCAACAAATAACATGAAACGGAAAAGAAACGCAAAATTTCATGGTTCTAATCAATGTACAGAAAGACATACCAAGGATTTTATTAATATAGATATGTTCATTCATAAACACAAAGGAATAGAAGGAATGGACGGGTGTTTTGTACTGTAGACTTCGCTAATATGTAATTCCCCAAAACGTCTTGAATTGGTTACGAAGGAAATTTCAATGGAGCATCAGCCTAAATGTTGTCAAGAGTTCCTCTCAAGCGGTTTTATCAAACCATTCCCGAAATACCGGGCATACCAAGTTCAACTGCCCCAACAGCGGAAACACAACTCATTAAAAATACTTGAAATTCCTCCGCAAATCCTCGACTGAAATAGAAGGAATAGAAGAGAGAACCAAGAAGAGGAATTTGCCAGAGAAACTGTCTTTTCTTGGAATGTAACGTTTATAACAACTTTTTTTGCTTGTTTTCGAAAAGGATACAGAATCAAATACATTAATTACTTCTAAAAGCTTCTAAGATCGAAGTCGATAGAAAACTTCATGGTCTGATTTATATTCGAGTAAAAAATGCTACAAATTATTACACTAGGTTTTTTATGTTTCTGAGCATAGTTTCTGACCCCACCCTTGCTCAATAGGTAGCTTTCAGCGAATTGTCGAAGAAAAATGAAGCTATTGCAATGCTCCAAAACTCTTAAAATCAAAACTATCGGAAATTTTGTTAATTAAAATCCTTTTTAAGGCATCCTGACACGAATCCTAGAGTTTCAGATTAATCATCAGGAGCCAAGACCGAAAATAGATAGATGAGATTAAACTTTGAAAATTTAGTCCCTTTTGAGTGGGAAAATCTTTGTCTGCTATCTCAAAATTGGTGGAATACAAAATGGCGGCGTCATAATTATGGCTTAGTTTGCCATTTTAAAGTTTTTCACAAATAATTCTCAAGCCGTACATCCTACAGAAATTTTTATACGCAGCAAAAATGTAGAGCATAAAACCCAAAGAGATTCGACCCAAAAACTATGAATTATCACTCTGAATAAGGGAATTAAGGACAATCGAAAATTGTGCTAATTTTGGGAGGGTCATCTCCTCCCCACATCTAGACTTTTGCCCTTCAAAATCACCTAGCGGCCTCAATATTGGTTTGATTCTAGTCTGTCAAACCTCATTCGATTCAGGATTAAATACATTCAGAAGTTCATATCGAGCAAAATTTAGGTGAGACCGTTTCCCATTCAACTACAAAGTAAAAGGCCGTTTTTGTTAACTATATGTGTAAAATGACATAAAATACACGAGTTCGGCTGTAGGTAAGTCAATGGGGAAAAGTCTCAGCTAAAATTTAATATGCTAGATACGAACTTTGTGAAGTATCTAATCTTGAGAAGAATTAGCTTTGGCAGACTGAAATCAGGCCAATATTAACGCCACTAGGTGATTTTGAAGAGCAAAAGCCTAGACGGGGGAGGAGAGGACCTTCCCAAAATTAGCACAATTTTCGATTGTCCGTAATTCCCTTATTCAGAGAGATAATTCATAATTTTTGGGTCGAATCGCTTTGGTTTTTTATGCCCTACATCTTTGCCACAAAAAATTTCTGTGGGATCAAGATTTAGGAATTATTAGTGAAAAACTTTAAAATGGCAAATTAAGCCATCTTCATGAGGCCGCCATTTTGTATTCCATCAATTTCGAAATGGCAGACAATGATTTTCTCACTCAGAACGGACTAAATTTTCATAATCTCATCTCAAACCTTCTCCTGAAATTACTACCTATTTTCGACCTTGGCTCCTGGACCAGGAGTAATTGACCAAGAACAACAAAATTTTAACGTTCTCAAAATACATAACACACAAGCGCAATATAAACATAGTGAATAATTCTGGAGATGAAATTGATAGATACCTAGCCAATATTATAATTGCAAGAAATTGTTGGTATAACTAATAATCTGTGACAACAAGATCGAGACAGCAACAGAGTTCTCCTTCTAAAATCCGGGGCGTTCTATACCCAACCAACACTGCCAAGTTAATTAAAGGAGTTGTTATATTGATGGGATTTAGGAGGGGCGAAGTTACAAAGTTCCAACAATGACCCCTCGAGCATTACTTGGGAGCGAGCGAAACCTACATAGGGCTGAAATATTCAACTGCGCAGCTTCCCCTACCCGCATCATCCCGGATGAACCACTTGGGCTGATCAATCAACGAGTTTCGGCAGTTGTCCAGAGATTATGATGATTTTGAATCGAATAAGTATATAACGCATGTCCTAATAAAATATTCGGTAGTATATTAGTTACTAGCTGGACTCAGCCATATTTCGCTGTGGCACATTGTGGTTGCATAGCTACCCATCCAATTATTGTTTACAGAGCTCAGTAAGTTGACTACAGTGGTTCACCATTTATAATTGAAGCGTTGAAGTGCGAAAGGGTCTAAGTACCAAAAAATAGAAAAATTGTATTTTTACATTTCACAGGCCTATGTTTAGCTATGTTGGAGCGAAATTGAGCCCGTTTACGCGCATTTAGAAAATCATGATGGGTCATTACTTCATGAAATTTCACATAGGATTCGAATCTGCAATAAAAAAAAAGGGGTGCCCATTTGGAAAAACAAAGTTAATACCATTAGCGCAACTTCTAGCGCAAGTGGCGCGAGTAAAAGTATTTTCCCTGAGATCTACGTACGAAATTATGAAGAATGGTGTTCGCCCCAATTTTTTCAGGGTGTTGAGGCCAGCACTTTGAATTGGATGATTCGTTTGGGATGATAACAGGGCTGTTTGTCTTCTGAACCTCGACATTGTATCATCTATCTGTATCCAAATCCATTTGGTTAGGGTGAGTGGCGCGGTTAGTCGGGTCCAGTCAGTCGAGTACTTGAAGCCTCTGATTCTTTGTGATGCTCAAGTGTTATTGCACATACACCGATTTTGGACGGCCGGTTTTATTCTGGCCGTCCGAATTCCAATAGTGAACCATTGGATGGAACGGGACTTGGCACACACGCCGACCGTAAAATAATACCGGTAAAATATCGGGGAGTAGCCGGCCACTGCCACTGCAGACCGCCGGTACCGGGAAGACCCCACAGTGGTGTACATAACTACTCGTAAATACACGCTTGCACACTAACTATGAACGATTTCAGCAGTTCTACTAGTAACTACGCACCTTCTATTCCATTTGAAGCCGGACTAGCGTCGACAAATTCCACGCTCGGCCATTGCAACTCTTCACGTGCGATACATGTGTCCGTGACCATTTGTTTTGGGATGTAGTTTCTATAATTTCGAAGCGAATTTAACTCTTCACGGTAAGGTTTTCTATCGAAGCGAATTCCTTCCTTTCACCCTCAGCCGGCTTCCTTGTTTTGCCCTAATACCAAATCCTCTTTCTTCACTTATTCGCTACCACCTGCGAGTTGGAGATCGCCGAATTACAAGGTAAGTGGTAGCATAATTCTTTATAATTTCCGAATATTTCTGTCCGGTGGTCCTTCATATTATTTGGTTGTGGGTTTCGTGGTGAACCAGCTTAGTACCGTTACCCAAGGGTGAATCTTGTTCGCGCAATACTTCATTGTGAAACGATGTATTCAGTACGTATTTAGGGGAAACTAAGAGGGGGTATAACCCCCTCGTAGGACACCCTGTATTGTGGATATCGCTGAACCAACTTACCTTCAGACTTTACCTATTTCCTAGAGCCCTGGATTCCAGTTCTGAGTTTCCAACTCGGGAGCTTTGCCTTCTTGTAAACCTTTCGATTAATTGATTTTATTTATGTGTTGAGTAAATTTCGGACGCAGGAGAAGGCCGAACTCCAGCTGATTCAGTTCAATTTAACTATGTATCCATGGCAGTGGTGTAACTTGATTGCCTAAATATAACTGATTGATATTTTAATCAAATAAATACTACAACCTAACCCGTAGTAAGAAAAGTCGTAAGGGAATTTACCTCAGTCAATAACATAAATCGTCTAACCAAGTTCAGGATAATATGTAAGTAAATCGAATCAAGTTTATGATTTTATGGAAAAAAAAAAAAAAAAAAAAAAAAAAAATCATTTCAAGTAACCGGAACGGAGCTTAGATTTAGATTTCAGATTCGGAATTAGATTTAGACCGGATTTAGAGCTTAGATTTCTGAATGGAGTTCAGATGACATGCACAACTCACCCTAGTGTTGTTTCGCTCAGCTTTAAGTTCTTGTATTTCCTCTTCTCTTTCTAGTAGGTGTTCTCGGGCCTGGTTTAGTTCTTTCGTTAGCGTCGCGAATTCCTGAAATCAGAAGAGACAATTATTAAAATAGATACAACCAAGTGAATTCATACAGGAAGGGAACATAATAAATATCGCTAGATAACTCAATAGCAGAAGTAACATACGTACAAGATCATAATTATTGAAATACGTGAGCACTCAACTTTTAAAAGTAATGTATAGCATTAACACATCAAATTGGAGGTTTTACACATCAATTTGGATGTTTTACACAACGGTCGACCCGTAAGTGTGGACAACCTGTAGAGGTATTTCAATATTTCTACATTGGTAAATACGTTTCGGAATCACCATTTTCAACGTGAACTGAATAGAAACTATCATTTTGAACGCAAGAAAAAACTAATGCACAAACGATTGATAATGATAATTCAATTGATGTCATTTTTACGTAAAATTTCATTTCTCTGAATGTTTGGGGTTTGATTCACACGATTCGCAGGATAATGGTAACGAATTCAATGAAAGCAGTATAGGAAACAGTAACGCACGGATACACGCACACACAGAAAATTTGGGTTTTAATGGTCACTTTCTATCTCCAATAGTGGTGGACATAACAGTGGGGGTGTGACAGTGAGTAGGCGATACTGTAGTGACAAAAGTTAAAATTATTTTCATTTTCGATGATAAAGTTCCTGAAATATAAGAAATATAGTGAAGCACCCACAGGTATAAAAAGTGTAAAATTGTAGTAAAATTGGAAACCCCAATAAAACCAGCAGCAATAGTAGACGAGTGAAGTAAAGCTGAGCTTATCAATCATGCGAAGTAGATCAAATAGAACATATTAGGGTTCTAATGGTCACTTTCTATCTCCAATAGTGGTGGACATAACAGTGGAGGTGTGAGGGTAGGCGACACTGTAGTGACAAAAGTTAAAATTATTTTCATTTTCGATGATAAAGTTCCTGAAATATAAGAAATATAGTGAAGCACCCACAGGTATAAAAAGTGTAAAATTGTAGTAAAACTGGAAACCCCAATAAAACCAGCAGCAATAGTAGACGAGTGAAGTAAAGCTGTGCTTATCAATCATGCGAAGTAGATCAAGTAGAACATATTAGGGTTCTAATGGTCACTTTCTATCTCCAATAGTGGTGGACATAACAGTGGAGGTGTGAGGGTAGGCGACACTGTAGTGACAAAAGATCAGAATTATTTTAATTTTCGATGATCAAAAGCTCCTGAAATATAATAAATACAATGAAGCACCCACAGGTATGAAAAGTAGTAAAATTATTGGAAACTCCAATAAAACCAACAGCAATAGTAGAAGAGTGAAGTAAAGCGGTGCTTATCAATCATGCAAAGTAGATAATGTGCCATATGCAAATCGGAAAGCTAATAAGTCTTGACTTCATTGGAGCTTTAGATGTCGATCTATCAGAATGCTAGTACACCACCAACCAACAGTCACGTCCAGGTTGCTGGAGGCCCCCCCATCAATTTATTTTCAATCCCTCCAAAATCTCTGACCTTACCCAACGACAGTAAACACAGCTGGGGGAGGACGAGGAAAAAGAGGGAGTCCCAGTTTGAAAGGGTTTATCCCTTCGTGGACGTCCCTAAATCCCTTTTTTATTGGAAACACCATCTTGTCACGATATTGGATGAGAAAAACGCTGTGAAAGAATCAACTGTTCTTCGGACCAACTAGGAGTAAAAAGAAACTTTGCGTCGGATACAATCTAGTAAAAATTGAGCGAAGTAAAAGAATTATATCAGGTTTGTTCGCTGAAGAGCCACCAAACCAGTTAGCAACCACTTCAGGCGTTCGCTGTGTTCTCTGACCATTAGAGCGGCCCCCACCCCCGGTCATAGTCTGTTCGCAGAGGTTTTTCCAAACTGACTTCCAAAAGGTTGCACATCGTCAAATCGGCCAGAGCTTCTTCCAGCTGGCCACTTCCTGACTGTTTGCCCCCTTCATTCTAAACTCAACAGCCAATGAAACCGTAAACGACCTATATAACAAATACAGTTATATAGTTCGCTGGAAAATTCGGATTTTAGCCTCTGTTTCAGGCCTCTAACTGTCTTGCTCAAACACTCAAGGATAAAATGGATGGAATCCAATCCCCAACCGGTCTGAAATCACCTTGAAAGTTGGCAGGAGTCAAGCATGCGCACTTTACGAGTCTCCAATGAGTTTGAAATGGTTTGAAAGTCACGTCAAACCGCCTCAACGAACAATCCTATTGCTCCATTTTCCACCTAAGAAAACGTCCTCCCGCCTGGATGTTCTTGATTTCAAGGTACAAAGGTAAACACATATTTCAGAATGATTTTAGGGTAAATTCCAGTCATGCAGCATGATCGTGTGAGCTGATTTTCCGAAGTTTGGTTACGCTTTAAATCATTATTATTTATTCTTTCTTTTAATTGGTGGTAGAAGGACTTTGGGTAGGTACTGTATTTCATTAACCCAACACTGCGACCCAGAGGATCTCTTGTGAATTATTACATTATGTAACATTATTTTCAAATTTGATCACTTTGAGTGCAAAGAAATTGTTCAGTACCGATTTCATGGAGAGAAAAAATCGTTCTAAATAATATCCTGCGATCCAATAAAATTTGGATTTTTAGTTTTTGTTGCGGTTTTTCTATTTTTAGCAAATGTTAATGAAATTTAAGTACAGGACCCATTCCTTGCTATTCTTAGCCATGGCAGGCAAGACGAAACGTTGCTTCAAGGATCCTGAGAGTGCCAGCCTTCCCTGGATGAGCTAAATTGTGGATGCATGCCGAACGCCATAGGTGTATTTGGTGGATATTAGAAAGTTAAATTTTGATTTCGATTTTGATTTTCATCGCTTCTCAGGTTTTCATCCTAAAGAGCAGCGAGACTACAATTTTTAGGGTTCAGTAGTCTTTCGTGATTCGTAACCTCCCTGATTGCAACTGGCAGAAGGTAATTCGTATTAGGAATTACCACGTATTAATACGCACTAGTACTAGTACGCATCAATACGTACTAGTACGAGTACGCATCAATACGTACTAGAAATTCCCACTCCTTCTCCTACATTTTCCCACCTCTACAATTCGAGTTTCAAAAGCGAAATTAATCTAGTTACCTACCTAATTCGTCTTCGCTCTGCCAAGCCAATGTTTACTTTTGATTACCTCCTCCATAATTATAAGTTTAGGAATTAGAATTAATTGTAGAATGTAAGTTTAGGAATTATTAGAGAAAAACTTTAAAATGGCAAATTAAGCCGTTTTTATGAGGCCGATATTTTGTATTCCACCAAATTTGAGATGGCAGACGAAGATTTTCTCACTCAGAACGGACTAAATTTCGAAAATCTCATCTCAAACCTTCTCCTGAAATTATTACTTATTTAAGGCCTTGGCTCGACTGAAGGAGAATGTTCATTTTCGACAAATAACAGAGCTAGGCCTGGTCGGAAGGAGGCGGACGAAGAGTGTTTTATCGATGAATCTCGTAACGCACAGCATGCACGTGAGGTGACAAGCGTTGCCGGGGCAACAGTTTATTTGGTTAAGGGAAAAGAAGCAGCCCCAGGAGGGCAATAGAGGTGAAGGGGGGGACTGTACTCGTACTTAGCCCAGTGACACAAGAGGGATCCATAAAGCCAGTCTCGACTTCAAGGAGACACTAAGTGCTGGCAAAGTGGTATCGAACACTGCAGGGACGTGTGAAACTAGGAAGCATTAGCGGGAGTAGTGGGAAATCAATAACACGATAACCACCAGCAGAGATGACTAATGACATTACGCCATAGGAGACTACAATGTGCCCTTCATCACTATGTGGGTACCGGACACCTGTTAACTAGGGGACGGGGAGTGTTCATTCAGGTTTTACAGTGGCACTACACGCGTCAATCCCCGAAACACAAGCTCGATGACATACTTGGTCGAAGTCACTCGTATTGGGAAACAAAATTAGACCAACTCTGAATTCCTAAATGTTTTCGATCAACGTCGAATGTAAAAACTGCAGGAGAGATCTACATACATATCCCCTAAAGCGGATATAATAAGTTATTGGCCATTCATAATATATTTATTATAATAAGTCACATGCGTATCAATAAAATTACCGAATCACAAGATGCAAACTAAATAATATGCGAAAAATAATGAATGTATACTCTACATGTATTACACATGTAATATATTGTATTAATATATGTTGTTTGTATTGTATATGTACTGTTTTGTATATGTTGTTGTAATGTAATGTAATGTATTACTCTAATGTATTACACATTTCTCGGTCGCACTGCAATGAGATTAGTTAAATATTTTTGTAGTTTGGAAATTCACACTAGACAATGGTGGTGGCAGTCCGGATTCGAATCGCGATCGCAGCGAACCTGGCGGTATGGAGGTAAGTACGGTGCAATATAGATTAGTTGATGTGTATTGTTTGGTGGTCTAGATGCTCGTAAGCTCGCATCTCAAAATTATGTAACATCAAGTAGTCAATCCCTTAGTAAAAATTCAGATTTGTTAGACATACCGCCAGGTTCGCTGCGATCGCGATTCAAATCCGCCTGCCCTCACTGTCTTTCCGAAATTTACAGCCTTAGCGGTGAATAGAAAAGTAATTTATTACAACTTTAAATAATGGAGACATTGAATTAGGAAATCTATTAACCCTTTCAGAAAGAGTAACTATATTACGTTACAGTATTTACAGAAATTCAAAACATGATTGAATATGTTTCAAAGGTAGGTTGGAGGTAGGATTGCCTGTTGAACATTTACTGAGCGGAGGAGCGCTTCTGGCTGCAGGTCCAAAGATTCTTATGCGAGAAAACTGTGCCATGACCAGTTCAAGAAGCTGAAGAAATGAACTATCCTCCAAGGTCACCGAAGCACGTTTCAATTCCGACAGTTATTTAGGGTACTAGGAAACTCATCAAAAATCAGATCTCAAGACTTTTTGGTGAGTTTTCCGCCAGGGTCGGAAACTAGAAGAAACTCATCAAAAAACTGCATCAAATCAATTTATCCGCATAAAATTAGTAATGAGTTTGCATTTATTTATCTTTTAACTGCTGTCCAGAACCGTCGGGACACTCCTCGAAAACTGGCTTCAGAACGCCCTTCCAAAGTAAGAGCAGTCGGGAAACTCATTGAAATATGGTTGATGGGAAACTCGCCACCCACGTGTCAACCCTGAACTACCTACTATTGTTACAACTCAAGGCCACCTTGAATACCAGGCTAAACCCCTTACCTTATATACAACAGACGTATATACCTTCTTTGGGATGGCGTACTGGTTCTTAGGGGTTCAACTACTCACTAGTATTACCTTGTCTCTCTGATTCCATACATTACTGAACAGAACAACCCCCACACACATTGAGAAACATTTGAAGCGATGCGTCTTAATAGAAAAAGGTTCGATGAAAACATTGAGTGAACACAATCCAAATGTGCATTCCAATAAAAATGCGGAAGATCGAGCCGCTTCATTGCATTTCTTATAGGATCGTCGGCGATTCTGATCCTACTAGCATGGGTCATTTTTGAAATGAGGCCTTAGTAGCCCAGGTCCCGGTACAACACAGGTAGTAGAGGCCCTTCGAAGGTCTGGTTTGATGACTTTACTTTCATGACTTTCACGTTACCAGTTATTGATCAGTTTCCAAAGATATTAGGAAACTCATCGAACATAATTTTTATCTTTCCAACTTATATCTTTGTTTAATTTCATATTTTCGACGACTTTCCCATTCATTCAGTTTTGATTAGTGTCCCAATACATGAGGACACTCGTCCGAAAGTGTCGTTTTTATTTTTGATGAGTTTCTAGGGACCCGTTATTTACCCTCCTGGACTCGCGACCAGGCATGGAAGTTTTGAGGCTTACATAAGTTTTTCAATAAGAAGAGCAGCATATCTCGTATCACGTGTCGTTCTCGAACAATCAAGTCGAGTCACGAGACTCTAGACCCTGACTTGCTCTATAGTTCGACTACCCACTGTGTGGCATTCCCAGCGCTCCAGTCACCATGAGATTTTACAGAGATTAGTTTTCTGCTTATATTAGTTGTCTGGATGCTCGCTACGCTCGCATCTCAAAAATACATCAAGGAGTCCAATCCCTTAGTAAGAAATTAGATTAGTTGGTCAGGGTCTAGAGTCTCGTGACTCAGATTGATTGTTCGCGAACTTCTCGTTCTCGTATCGACTTAGGCTAAAGACAATCTTCGGTCGAGCGGAGAAAGGTATCGATCCCCTCACTCCCCATCCAGGCATCTGCATCCTAAGGAGATCGTTGCATATGTAAAGTGCCGGCAGCTTCCAATGCCTGGAACCGTTCCCGGGAGGTGCAGACATGTCAAGTAGAAATTCACTTCGGTGAACTATAACAGTTCAATTCCATAGCTTTACGAGTTAGTGATGTCACAGTTTTCTTTCATAAAAAACCTGAGACAGGCTCTATTGGTTATGTTCCTCTGGAGACCTTCCCAACACTTCTCGACAAATCACCGCACCAGTACACAGTTTCTTTGTAACCCCATTTTCCTATGTGGATTGAAGATTCAATTAAAGAGGTAAATGACGGAGTAAATTTTCATTTTTGCCAATTTTCGTAGAAAATTAAGCTATTGCAATGGCTCAAAAAAATTACAATCAAAATTTTCGAAAATCTTCATAATTGAAATCCGTTATGAGACCTGCAACCAATCCGCAATCTGCAATCAATGTCAGCAGCTACTTTTAGATTAGTTGGACATTGGAGATATAGATCGGAATGATTTGTGTAGTTTGGAGGTCTGGATGCTCGCAAGCTCGCCTCTCAAAAAAACATTACATCAAGTAGTCAATCCCTTGGTAAAAATTCAGATTAGTTGGACAGATAGATCAGGATGATTTAAATAGTTTGGTGGTCATCCCGCATGTTCAAGCGCAACTAATGACCTAACAAACTCGCCAACGATTTGGATGCAGAGCAATGCGAATTTAATGCAGGTAATCTGATTGGGGACAGCCCTCCCCTTTTTCGTTGCAAAGTTCTGACATCCCTGAGCCCTTCCGAGTGACTGTTCATTTAAACCGAACTCAGAAAGACTATTTAATTTCTTATTATTTTTTGCCATTTAAATGTTATGTATGTCTATATTGCTGAATCCCTTTTTGTGTATCACTTTTTCAATCTGTTTATTTTGTATTATTCTGTGTTTGTCGCTCATTATGTACCTAACTATTTAATTCACTTTTTTCAATGTCATTTTCTTGTAAATTGGGATCCGCCCATGTTTCTGATCAAATAAATAAATGAAATACATTTTGGACAAATCCCGGCTAGTAAAATACCATAGTGAACGAATACTAAGACTCATAAACCGGAGATAACGTATTGAACGTCAGAAAAGGGAACCCGCATACCGCCAGTGGCAGACGTTTCATCACTTTATCAACAGACAAACACTTTTTATCCGCCATAGGTTCCTTTTATGGTGCCCGTCTCTGAAAAATCTTCCCTCTTTGCGGTGGAGAAAAACGGAGTAGAAGGAAAGAAGGCATTGACATTCAGCTGACAGCCAGCCCACGAGAAAAGATTTTCTACCTTTCGACCCAGAAATAAATTCCAACGTTATGTGGGTTTCGGTGATTCGTAGCGTGTTTGGGAGCCATGAGAGGGGAATAGTCCCTCGCAGATAGGGCACGTAGCTGATTTACAAGATGGTATCCGACCCAGGAACTGTTTTCCTCTGAAATCGACGAACGATTTCTTACCTTTTTTTCTGCTTTGGTTTTCCAGCGTTTAATAACTGAACGAGATGACCGACTTGATCCAAGAAAGGAGGAGTGTAGAGATTCTCAGACTCCCAGCTATATATTTGCAAGAAGACACATTTTTATTTGGTATAAAAATGAAATTTGTAAAGATAAGTCTATTTTTGTTCCAAAAAACAATATTTTGAAAGACACGCTGCTGTCGCATATGGGATAGATGGTATATACGGGGTTTTTTCAACTTCTCTCGGTCAATAGTGGACCGATTTGGATGATTCTCGCGGCAATCTACTGGTTTTGAAATTCCCCATAAGATCGAGCCTCTGAAATTTTCAAATTTAGATACCATTCAACAATTTTACTTTCGAATTTTGAGGTATGTGGGACCTAGAGAATCACGCAAGAATCATTGAAAGCGGTCAATTATTAGCTAAGAAAAGTTGAATAAACCGTTGGGTCGTATTTTGAATTTGGAGGGAGCTTCGGGCCGTTTTCTGGATCGGATAGAGTTCGCGCGTCTACCGCCAGGTATCACTACATTCGATTCACTCACCTTTTTTGCTCTTTTGGTTAGAAAGGCGCTAGTTGGTCTGCTTTCGGAGACCTTACAGCTCCTCCTTTACAGTAGAGCCTAAATGTTTAGATTTGAACTAAGCATTGAGATCAATTAGGAATGTAACACTCCACCAATCAAAATGTCAATATAGAGTTATGTACCTAATCAGTTTAAAGATGTTTTTCCCAGAATCAAAGAAACTTACATAAGCGTAAGAGACACTCGAGCTCTTACCCTTAGGGAACGTCAAAAAATTTCATTTTCGGGGTGTCGTATACCCAAAAGTGAAAAATTGCGAAAAAAAAATCTACCCTCTAAATCCAAAATTAAGGAATGAAAAACAACAATACAAAACTGTTCAAATGTATCATATTCATTTCATATCCGATTTTGAGAGTTCGTCTGACTTGTGACAGGAATCACTAAATACTCCTTTTGACGCTAAGGGATTCAGAAACCATAATTTCGGGCTTGCAGACAGAAATGACAGAAGTAAAAGGGGGCTTAAGCAACAAGAAAACATCACCTTTGTCAGTACATTGAACCATCAAACTGTATAGAACACCAACCTGAAGAAGGCCGAGATGTAAGAGGCAGGTGCAAGGCTGCTTGATGCCGTTCCTCCTGTAGGGGCTGATAGCTTGCTGGAGAGCCTCCAGAGGGACCGCACCAGAGCAGATGCTCTGCAGAAGGGCCACGACGCTCGTGTTGGCGTTCCATCTCCCAGCCATCACCACATAGCGCATTGGTGCAACGATATAAAACTTGTTCCGTCCGCGTGTATCAATGCGCGAATGTCTCAGGATCGAATTAATAATATCCTTCCACTACACCAAACCATCTTCTTTTTTGCTTCCTCTCTACAGAACGTAAGGCAGCGGAAAAAATTACGTATTCGTGGCACGGTTGCCAGTTGAAAAAGGGCTAAAAACCGGACACTACGACCAGCAGACTAAAAATACTCATTAAATATCATACACTCCAATAAATATCTCTTACCGACTATGATGGGTAGATTTAGATAAGTTTAAGCAATTTCGAATTAAACTAGTTCAAAAATGTAGAAAAAACCATAATTTTCTACCCCAATCCTCATTAATATTCGAGATATATGATTTTTGAAACCAAATTTTGCGCTCTTTCAATGAAAACCGGACATTTAGCGTTCAGAGTAATTTTCGCCCGGACACCTTGATAAAAAACTGGAGTGTCCGAACCAAAACCGGACACCTGGCAACCCTGATTCGTAAACGAAGTTGCGCAAATTTTTGTTCTCCGAAAGGAAAATTCCAACTTGCACTTCAAGTTTCACAGCTTTCTGGAAAAATGTTCACTTAAAGTTTCACCGAAAGCATATTGTTATTTAAATTTATAGAGAAAGATAAAGGAAGGAGAAAGAATGGTAGTCGTACATAATGTAATCTAGACATTATACAGGCACATTGAGATCGAAGTTAGAGTTGGATCTCGTCTACATCTACGAACCTCAAATTTTTCCGAGTATACTCCTCAGTCATCGTGTTTTTTTTTTGTCGTGGAGTATGAGTTAAGTAATATTCACGGGCATAATAAGTAATATATTCACGGGCACTAAAAATATTCTGAAAAGGAGGTAACACGAGTTGAGTGAGGTTACAAACAACAACACAGGTTATTCCACTTCCAAGTTCTGAAATCGTTCGCATTGCAGAACGCGGTTCCACAAGTTCCCGAATGCCCCGGGATTTCTCGTCCCAGTTCTGATGAGTTCGAGAACTGTCAGAACGCGCACTGAGAACGAAGCTTTAGTAAAGTACCTATCTGAAATTCTCAACTGTGGCGCTTAAGAAACAAAAAGTCACGCATTTATATGCATCAAACGGTGTTGAGAGCGAGTTTTATAACCACCGCTCCAGGGAGGAAGTGTTCGGGTTAAAACCTTCTCGCTGCAAGTGGCGGACCGGATTTATTACTTCAGGGAGCCGTAGATCAGGGCTGGTTAGCATCCCACAGCAGCTCTTACATCATTATTAGGTTCAACTGTTCAAACTTTAGACACCAGGGAGCGAGGGAAAACAAGAGCACTTCCCGACTGTCCAGAGGGAGACAAAGGACGTATGGCGATACTACGAGAGAATGTACCTACGACGTAAGGCATATTTTAAGGATCAATAAAACTAGAACCTGGAGCTGCATTTTGTAAAAAATTATCAGGATAAGGATCGAAACGAATAAAAGTTCGTATTGCTGAGCTTTGGGTTTATATAAAACCATCATCAGGGCTAAGGATCTTCTATGATGTCAAAATATAGGACACGGTCATGGATCGGGAGTTAAATGTCATAACAAAACAAGAATTGGTTGCAGTTGAGATTGAGTATAACAACGGTTGGCACAGAAATATGACTCAAAAGCCAAAGGGTAAAATTGAAAAAACACTGCTGGCAGGGTCATTCTCATTTCATTTGCCGCTTTGGGTCGTTTGAGAACCTCAAAGACGTGAAATATGAAAGTGCTAGAAAATGAGGTTAGATCGGCAAATACTACTCATTGTACATTGCAGATTTGTGTTCTCTAGATGAACAGTGAGTTTTTCATTGATGTTGTATTTTATATATTTTTTACCCATCCTTGGTCACACTCCTGAGAGGTAAAACTCATGAGAATTTCCAGTAAAAATGGCGTCACACAGGATGATGAAGTGGCAAAACTCGGGGATGGCTACTGTTTGAAACCTGTCACTAAGCAGTATGGTCCTTGATATCGGATTATTTTGTTTAAGCACCAAAAATGCTCGTAATTAGTGTAACACTCATGATTGAAAATAAAAATACTTCCCATGTTTTTAGGCTTCGTTCGCTGTAAAAACTGCTGCAACTCCAAGCACTCCACTGCGGTCTCACATCTTCAACTGGACAATACAACCATCACATCAGACTGTTTCCCGCCATTTTCTATCGGCTTTCTTGATCGCAAAAATGATAACACTCCTGAGGTCCCATTGAGATGAGATATGGGGGACTGACTGAAAAACTAGTTTTTCACGGGTTGGGAAAAATCTTAAAAATGTAAAACCTTACTCTAAATAAAGAGGAACCAACCTACTGCAGCTAGTAACCCTGGCCAGTTCTAGATTGCCATTGTTTCCTAACTACCTAACTTCTACTTACATGTTAGGTAAGGTAGGAGGGGACGGTAACACTCATGAGTTTCCAGGGTTTCAAGGTTTTTCGTCGACACTGTGGATTGGTTAAAGGGGATTTTGGACAGTCAAATTATTTCTTCGTTGATCTCCCAACTTATGCTACCCTTTTCTCCCCCAAAATCGCTAGTGTTGGTCAAGAATTGTGAGAACTCGTTGTCGGGGACATGAAAGCGGCAAATGAAATGAGAATGACCCGGCAAGTATACAGAGCTAAACTAAACTCTTGGGGGGGTCCATGAGTGGAGTTTTGCCGGTGTCAATAAATGTTAGTTTTGCGCATGCACAATAGGTATTACTCAACCAATAGCGATATAATTCATGGAGCATCTTTCTGAAACATATTATCCAACAACAGAATAGTAATGATATAAACGGAGTTAGCGATTTACTTCCTTCTGGATAGCTAGTAAACGTGCAGTGCAGGTGAAGCAACGAGGTGAGACGAGTTTGGGAAGAGAAGACCAGCGGAAGTTCGTTCGGCAGGATGTTGATATGAAAAGACCAAACGACCCCACAACCCTCCCGATAAGGTGTTTTGAATCCACCTCCGAAAAATTCGACCGTAAGATGCTGGAGTTTCTTCTGGTTACCCCGCTTCAAGTTTTAGTTTTTGAAATATAATACTCACTTCCTTCAATAATACAGGGTGTACCGTCAGGTATGATGATTTTCAAAGGGCTGTGAAAAAATGAAATTGTAAGGGGGGGGGGGGGTAAATAATGGTAAATGTACCTTACCTTAAGTCATAGAATTTTTGATAAGTAGTCAAAGCGAGTTAGAAAAAACGTCTGCCAAGCGGAGTGGGCAGTATATCTTCTTCACTTATACTAACAAGGATGAATACAATTAGTTGGGAAACAACGGACAGTCAATAAAATTTATGTTTGCGCATGCGCACAGGCTTCTATTGATCCGTAGTAATGAGATTTATAGGAAGTCATTCATGAGCTAACCTGTACGAGCCCTGTAAATTTCAACAGAATCGGTCTATTTGTCGTAGAATTATCAGGAATGGGACCAAACAAATAATTCCTCCTCTTTCGCCAAGCTTTCGATAAATTTATCATCTTCTTTAGGGCTCAGAGGTTGTTGCCTTGTTGCTTTTGAATTTTGGTGCTGTGCAACTAAATAAAATTATTAGTATAATTTTGTGACTGCCGGATGTTATTTTCTTCTTTTCAAATCTTCAATAGACTGGTTTTTGTTACTTCATTGAGTTGTACCTGTTTGCAATCTGTGATGAATTTATTGATCAGTTGGTCGCTGAGTAGTGTGATATTCACGATGTAGTCATCTCTGAGCCCTGAAGAAGATAATAAATTTATCGAAAGCTTGATGAAAGAGGAGGAATCAAGAGGGGCAATCAGGGTTTGGCCCCATTCCTGATAATTCTACGACAGATTGCTGCGTTTGGGTCGATAATAATTTATTCTGAATCGGTCTATTAGTCTCAGAGTTGTGCCAGAGGCAACTACTTTTAGTTTTGCACATGCGCAATATCTATTACTCAACCAATCGCGATGAGCTCTATAGGGCACCATCCTGGCCCAAACTACTCCCCGAGTTTGAGAGAAATCGGACCAATAGGTAATTTTAAATCGACCTTATAAGAAATTCACACACGATACTATTGATTCGATGGCAATAAAACTGCCTCAACCGCAAAATTCCAAAACATTTCATCCAAATAGGACTAGGATTTTGTATAGTTTTGGGCGTGACAAGGAACTGACACAGACAGACACGCAACCGAAATTGATCAGGAAGCTCTTAAACGCGAAAAGCAAGTGGAAAATTCGGTCCAGCTGATGCTCCCGAGTTGAAGCGCTTAAAAGCTTTATTGGTCCACACTTTTTAGCGCATTTTCTTAGGGGGGGGAACGCTAAAAAGTGTGGACCAATAACGATTCAACTGGCAACACACAATACTTTCAAGGAGTGTGCAAGGTTATCTCATGAGTCCCTTGTATCTACTGAACAAAATGGCACAAGGCTTACGACTGGGAGGGTCAAACATCGAGACTAATAGACCGATTGAGTTGAAATTTACAGACATCGTACAGGTAACTATGTCTTATGCACTACATTCCTTCAATATAACCGTTCACCCTAGGAACAGTCACTATCACAATTGGAATGATTTCAATCACTAGTGGCTCTAGGTCTATGTTTTGTAAGAATATTTTTCATAATTTTATTTTTCGTTCCTAAATTAAATTTTCAAAATTTGGCCTAATTTTTTTACAAAATATGTTATTATTGAAATTCGAAAGAAATGAACTGTCCTCTTAACAAAGAGGCCTTGACCAGAACTGTTGCTGAAATGAAATGGTAACGCTTGCATACGAGTCTGCAACACATTGGGACATTTTATGTCTTTAGTTGCTGACTCGTATCATCAGAATTTAACAAGCGGTTACAATTATGTTCACAATATCAATTATTCAGAATGATCACCTGAGTGTACACAATTATTAAAATAACCATGCTCATAACTCAGCTTGTTGGCCACGCATTTCGCAGTAGTTAACATAATATGGTTGGATAAATCGAGAGCTTTCGAACGAATAGTCAACGAATTTCGTGGGATGAAAAACGACGAAGTACCATCTCCCAAGCAACGACTCGGTTGTAAGCGGAAATCATCAGAATATTTTCGTGAGCAATTTCCGTGACGTTTTTTTTAGCTCATGTGCCACAGCAAAGACATAAAATGTCAAAAACTTGTGGCGTTTTGTTCTCAACTTATTCCTGTGTTGAAATTTGAAGTGGTTTTGCGGATTCGAGACTGGTATTACCCCGAAAATCGCCTTTGAAAAAAATCGGCCCTAGGTACAAGACCTTACCCTATTTAAGGTTTTATTAGGCAAGTTTCAGCACAAGCGTCGTTTCATGTTCTTTTTTTACTCAGCTACTCTCACGTAGCTTCATCTCATAATGTTATATCATTACGTTTCTAACAATAAGTTTGCAAGTTAAATTTCGTTCAAACTGTCTTATATTGTGATGCGTGTTGGTCCTTGGATGTCATTGGTCACTGGTTCTTATCAATTCGCATTTCGTTTACAAAATACTCGTCATGAAATTCAGAACTAGTTTTTCCATATATTTCAATGAAATTCTTTTCGATTTTTATAACAGAGAATAGAGTCGGAAAGATAGAGTTTCGAACAAACTTATCCCAGGAGTTTTTACTCTCTCTTTGTACGTTACGCACCACCATTTTCTTCTTCACCTAGAAATAAGTAGGTCAAGGTACCTAACAGTCCTACTTGAAAAAGTCTGCTTTGAAACTTCAAGTTCCCGTGGTAATTGCTCCACGATAAGCCGACATAATTTTGAAGAACTTTCTGACTAAGCTCTGAGTCATTAAGGTTTCATTATAGTTTCTTTTCTTCCTACTGAAGTCAGCAAGTAAAAACCAACTTAGTCTTGCTCTTTTTACTTTTCTGATGCATAGTAGCTGCGGATGTACGATAAATGTGAGCTCGCGTACGAGTACATGGTGAAACGACGAAAGCTTCAGCACCTGGGTAACTTTAGACGGATATCCTGCAATATGGTGTTGTCTTTTGTGATATCCCGGCCTTCAAAATATCAGAATGTACATAGCTACTGTGTATTACATGAAAATATTATGAAAATATGCTTGACAATACTGAGTGGCCATCGTTCGGCCAGTATCGTTCTATAGATATTCTATAAATATCCTAACAGTATAAATGTTAATCAAACAATAGGTAGGTATACTATTATAATCTACATAACATTCTCGAGCTATAATCTAGCGTTAATATTCTAGCAGTTTAGTAACGACATATTTAACACGATTCGCTTCATTCCAGTTCCTGGACAAGAGCTTTTGGCCCCTAGACCGTTCTGTAGTTTGTGTCAGCTGCCTGGCTCACTAATATTGATATAAGCCTTACTCTTTGATAAAATGTAATTTAGTGAAAACGAACTTTTCGATCACCATTGAATCGACGACCCACTTTTGCAGTCGCCCTTTAATGAATCGATAGCCGTAATGACTTCTTTATACAATAACGAAAGTTTCAACGCTACTCATCGTGTTGCCTTTTTCAATGGGAAACGGAGCAGAACGTTGATTGTGAAAGTTTGCATGTTCATTAACGACCGCGGGAAATTGGCTGGAAAATGTCTCTCCGGGTCATCGTGAAGATCCCATTTCATTCTTTAGAAAGGAATTGATTTCCTTAGCCTGACCGTGAAGAAATTGTACCCTAAAGATCATTGACGATTTCTTTTACCTACTGAAGATTGAACAGATTGATAAGTAGGGGAACTTCGACTCCACTCGTGATATGAACTTATAACTGAATTTCTGTTATTTCATTATATTACTACAAAATTTAGTACTTATTTCTGTGCATTAGAATCAGTTACGTTTAAATTATGGCACACATAGTATTACTACTTTATGCATATTTATTCCGTTTTAAGAATCATCAATTAACAGTACGAACAACAATTTGTGTTCAAAAATACCTGTTGTACATATAATTATAATGTAGTGTTGTGGTGGGGTATTTAGGAGGGACGTTTTTGGAACATCTATTACTCATTCCCATCCAGGATACAATTAAAAATACGGACATTTCTACATACATAAAGATGTACGGCAGGCCTATTCTACACTAGGATGAAATAACACGGATCTAATAAAGCCGGGTTTACACCAAACGAGCATTGATCGTGAACACTGTTTGCAAACAATCGCGAACAAATGCTCGGGTGGTGGAAACACTCACTGGCTCCGAACAGAGTTTGCGAACCCTATTCGCGAACGTTAGGGGGTGATCCATCCACCACTTGCCGGTGAACCGACGAACTATCAAAGGATTCAGTGTTCGTTGCGCGTCCCGTGTGAACGGCATATCTCCGAGATCACGAGAGGCTGGTGGATAACTGAATAAATTATCTTCAAAACTTTTTGGAGTGCGTGTTGGTAATCGTCGTTATTGTTTTTACTGTTTTGTTTTTAGGTTCGTGATGTAGTGGGACATCGAGAAATGCCTTGAACTAATATTGGGATGTACGAAAAGAAGGTAGATCATTGGCACCGGAACCATAAATATCGCTATAAAAAATTGAAGAAACATGATGCTTGGGATGAAATTGCTACTAAAGTGTGAATAAATACTGAATCGGTGAAGGAAAAAATCAATTCTTTGCTTGCCTCGTTCAGAAGAGAAATGACCATGGGTCCCACATTCGTGCACTTTTGTTGGGAACTTGGTCAAATGCTCGCGAATGCTGGGCGTGCGCGGGAAGCGTGAACGGGAACACCCTCCGCGTGTTTGCGACCGTTTGCAAACGATTGCAAATGTTGGGAAACGATCGCAAACGTTCGCAAACAATGCTCGTCTAGTGAAAACCCGCCGTTAGAAGAACCCGACTATTATTCCTTTCAAACTTCCGCCTTTCAACTTAGTTTGGTATATCAAACATGACAAGCTTCAAAAGACGGCGCGAAATTCCGTGAATTCCTAGAAGCCTGTAAGAGCTTCGGCTGAAGGGCGGCTTCGGGTAGTGTACCCATGAGCTTGCATGCCGTTATATAGGTCACAGCGGCAATAACCATAGACGATTCTTAACCAACTGTACAATACACATCTGCCCAACTTCCCAGGAAAAGTTGGATTTCGTAAACTAAGTAGAGTTTGCAGGCGTCTCATTCCTGGAAATTGTTTGAAAAGGGTTTTATAGAAAAGAACCCATCACCCGTGAGAATAAGTGAGAGTCTTGAAAGAGCCACCAAGCACGATAAGAGCCGAGTTCTATTACATGAAGGGTAGATGAGTCACTCCATGTACGAATACGTACATGATGGGGATATTAGAGAGTTTTTGTTCTTCCTGTACGATTTTCACGTATTTTTACAAGTAACTACACGAACGACCAAACGCTATCGTCACGCTAAAGTCTCTTTAGTATTTCAATGTCAACGATTCTCTTGAATTCGCGATCGAGTAGAAGAAGATTGAATTCATTTTACATTTACGCGCTGCTTTCTTAGCTATCTTCACAGGTATCGAATAGTTAGGTTCAAATACAGACCTATGACCTAAGAAAAAAATTGTATTTACTAACGCCCTTATGTCGTTGAATACATCGGTTCTCGTCTGATTCACCGAAGTTGAGCAACGTCGGGCTAGGTCAGTACTTGGATGGGTGACCATCCGGGAGTGCCGCGATTTCGGCGTCTTTTTTATTTTTTGTCTCATCATTTAATTTTTCATACATCTACATCAAGTTTACTTAATCAAGGCCTCGTGGCCTTCGTTTTGAGTGCCTTCCCAGCTTTATCAAATCGTCGGTTCCATGATCTGTGTGGGTACATAGCACAAAACATCTACTACCAACCTACTCAATTTGTTATTGAACTGACAACAGCTTTTATATAAAATCGTACTCTTTAACCACAAACCTGCTCGTTGTCTGAATCTTCATGTTGGCAGTTAATACTTAGTTTTACGAAATGTAATTGCAGATGCCTACAAAGAACAGGTACTTTTAAAATTGGAAAATTATCAACAACTGCATTCACTCCCAAGTAGGTTAACAGAATATCTGGCTGATGGAATATGTGGGTAGGTACTTCATTCACGTGATCAACGGAATTTGATTTAATAGTAAAACTATATTCATCATAGGTTTAGCTTTAAATGAGAAAACTTAGGTTAGACGGCAGTCAGAGGGAGAACCAATGCCTATTCTTAAAATTGTGGTCACCTTTGTGTCAGGTTATGATGACTACGCGTAGAACGGGATTCCAACGAAAGCATTCTTCCCACCAACGTGTAGCATTCTTCCCACCTCTTTCCCGTACACGCGTAGTTCTACGCGTTGACGAGAAGATTCGCGCATTAATCATGTCACATATGTAAGAGTTTCAGTCATGCTAGGTTCATATCCACGAATCTGCTAGGTTCATATTATTATGGTCGAACCAAATCAAATTCAAAACGTTGCACTAACAAACAGCTGATTCACATATGGAGTAGACAAACTTGTTTGAACTATACCGCCATTCCAGCAATTAAAGGAAGTTCTAGCTGATAAAATTATCGCCAACCAGTTTGTTTTCTCTAACATCCTGAAATAAAGAAATTATTAAATAAAAAACATTCAGTCCTGAAGCATAACCTTATATGCGAATTTTTGACTTTCACATTATATTTGTGTCACATTTTTCTTTTTGAGCACCACATGGACAAAAAACTAGTTAGACAAACCAAATGTCAGGCCTAACGTTTTCAAAATATATTCGGCTATTCGAACAAAAACTGAGTGCATTTTCAGCATAATTGTATGCACTCATTTCTATACGTTCTAGTTTGTTGTTGATAAACTGTTTCCAAGTAACATCCTGCGATAATTTTCAATTCAACTTTATAACACATTTTTGGGAAATTTCGCAGTATGCTGTGCTCAAAAAGTCCTGTCCAACGAACTCGTGGGACGTTTTCGACTATTTCGCAAAAGAAGGATTTTTGAAACTTGGTTTTATGGAGAGATACCGTCTGAAATGACACACAACATACAAACTTACGCAGACACAATATGTTACAAAGGTATATACATAATTATACAAAGTTAAAATCTCGGAATAGTTTCAAAATGCTCTAGAGTATCTCAATTGGGAACATTTTTGAAAATGTCATTATTAACAAATCTGAAACCTTTGCAGTAGCTCTATTCCAACGAAAATTCGCAAATTGACTATAGAAATAGCATCAAGTAATTCTATTCTTCCTTATTTCGGATCGGGATTTATTATCAAGTTGGTTCTATTGGTGTTTTACTGTCTAAAATCATGAAAATTGCTCAACATTTATGGATTTAAAAGCGAAAGTGGAATTACTTGATAAAAATAGATTGGTGAGTAACGAATGCATTACTGGAACGCTTGATGAGAATGGCGAATAGATCATAATTTTACCCCCTCCATTATAACCTAACATGAAAATGCAACAAGCAATCCCCCCCTTCTCTAACAACTATAATAAAGTATAAATTGCTTTTACATTGTGAAATCGAACAAAGAAAGAGTCACGGAAATAAGTTATATCACGGTATAGGTATTCAACCCCCCCCTCTCCCCTTCATCTCACCAATCATTAAGAAACTTTAATTTACTGAAAATGGATATACGGAGAGACCAAATGCTTAGAGGGGGGGGGGGGGGGGGGGTTTACGAACATATTTGGACAACAATTTTGGATTTACGTTCTACTCATCCCTACTGCTGCTGAACACTGCAATGGGTAATACTTACAAAGACAAATATATAAAATTGGTATTTAGTGTACTTCATAACACTACATCTGTTGTGCCTGACTCATGTAAAAAGTAGTTTTGGCTTAATAAACAGATGGGAAACCGAACGACTAGCAAACCAGTAGTGGGGAGAAAGGAGAGACCGAGACTATAAAACTGTTTGCAAGCCGGTCAGGACCACTATTCTTGCATTCAAACGTCTCTTGTTCTTTGCTCTGATAACATACCTCACCTCCACTACCTTCCTAGCCGGGAGTTCATTTCCCTGTTCATCAGGACTCTGGGTGTTCATTTCCTTATCCGGAAACCTCTAGCTTCTTCCCTGGTCATCAAACATGACAGTCTCGATTTTTGAGGGTTCTGAAGCTTTGCCCTTCTTTCCACCAAGTACAATGGTGCTTGATTTATCAGGCCTCCGGGGACTCGCCCCTTACCTCATCCAAGTACGACAGTGCCTCTACATATCTTGCTCCGGAAACATGTTCTCACATGGATATCATTAGGACAGTACTTTAAGCAGGCTATGGGTTGTTATCCAGTAATATCCTCTGATCATTCGTCCAGTGGTGCCCTGGTTGCTCCTAGGGAAATGATAAACCTTCGTCTCTCCATGTTCTGTAAAGTTCTAGGTCAATAGAGGCACAGCAGTTCATGTTATCTCACATTCATTTTTTTCTCTAAGTCCAATTTATTTCTAAACTAGCTAGACTCACTTAGCACGAGTTCCTTTTCGCCAGACTCGCTTGGCTCAACTTCTTACACAAGCAAATCACAACAACATTGAATGGTTAAATTTACTGAAGTGAATTCTATAATATGAAAAAGTATGTATGTATAACGGCAATAAATATGGGAGCATCCATAAATATATATAGGGATATTATGATTATCTATGCTCTCAGTTGCTATATACCAACTATTTACCTACTTGAGATGCCGAGAAGAGGCAGTGAAAAAACGAAAAAATTGGTAGGAACCCCGAGACCGAGTAAATCGAATTGAGAGGAAAAGATGGGACGGGATACCCTTAATAAAATATATCTACTCTCAAGCGTATAGACGCATACACGCGAACCATATACACAGGGTATATTCTCACGCTTCAATACGGGGGAATGTTAGCTATGCATTATGTAGATAGCCGAGTCAGCCCGCTTCTCCTTTTCAAGCATCAGATGGGAGGTTATCGAGTGCAAAAGTGGGGTCCAGCATCAACTTTCGCCCAACTGAGGGGTTTTCGGCGAGTCGGATATTGACACTGGCGGAATAACCTACAAAGTTGAAAATCCTTTGTAACGATCCGCCTCAGCTATGCTGCAGTGAGGAATATGAACGGAAGTTTCATTTAGTTGTGCGAATTACTTAACTTTTTTTAATTACAGCCGAAAAGTTTGAGATTGGACCAAGTTCTTGAGCCGAATTAGAGGCGTTTCGACCAAGGGAACCATTCGGATATGCTATACATATTCCCTAATGTTCCTACGAATGAAAAGTTATTATCACTAATTAAATTCCAAAGAATTGATAAATAGTTTGCGAATAGTAAAATCATAGGAATATGAAGCGGTGATAAATATATAAAAATAACCACTGCAAGGATAAGTCAGTATGAGACTTCAATGAAGATGAAATCGTACGTCGACATAGTCGACTAAGTATGTCCTTTGGAAAAATTCGTCAAAATGGGTGATATTACTTAATAAAAGACTTTGCTTCTTCGACTAAAATATAGGAGATCAACTAGGATTCCTCAATTAGGAGACCCTCACAATTCCTGGAAGTAATCGGTCGATTAGTTTCATAGTTTCATGTGTGTCAACCAATTTTTGTTTGTTTTTGCACATGCGCAATACTAATTACTCATATTATGAAGATGAAATACATATCTAGAAAAACCTTCAAAACCTCCCTGAAACCTTCACCCAACTACCTTACAACTTTGAACAAAATTGGAGCGATAGATCTTAAGAAATCGACGTTGTTAGAATCTGATGTTTGCGCATGCACACACCCTGTTATTGATCCGTCACCAATGATATTTATAGAGAACCATATAGAAGCAAACCCACACAAATTCTGAGAATTCCATCAAAGTCGGTTTAATAGTCTTCGAGTTTCATATGTGTCAACCAATTTTAGTTTTACGCTTGCACAATGGTCATTACTCAATCAATCGCAATAAAACTCGTAGGGAACCTTCCTGATACATATAACAAACTATAAATTCACGTTTGAGCTCAGAGCCACGATTGAAAAGTGGAGAACTCATTTTCTAGCAATATTCCTGAAAGTAATGACACCGTATCATGGAAACCCCTCTCATCAAGCTATTCAATTACACAAGTTTGTCAGGCAGTGAAATTCATTTTAAACTAGACGCCAAAACTCGACAGTTCCACGACATGCTCTGCGATCATGATCGTGACTTCATAACCAGGGAAAATGAGCCGGTAGATGAGCCGACTATGGGAGTCGCCTAGTGTAGCGTAGTTGTTAGTTGTTGAGAAACACGCATCAAACTCCGGCCGAAGGTAGTTAATTTTAGTTGGACGTGATCGTGTGCATCTTAGGAGAGCGTTGGAAACTCATCAGCGGCTTCAAGGCCCGCACAAGGCACTTGCAAAAGTTGGGCCGTTTAGGCTAATAATAGCTGTGGCATGTAAGGACCCCTTGTATAGGAGAAGACCGAAAAGGTCAATCCCGATGACCTTTGCTTTCTTTGGTTTCAAATCACGAGCGAACGGATCGGCAGAAATCGAGTTCAGCAATTAATATTCACGTAGTTTCATGTGGTTTCAGACTGAACAATGTGGTTCTATAAAGACATGGATAAGAAATTGTTATATGTGTTGGGACATATGAAAAGGATGAAAAGGTAGTTCAATTACGAGTAGATGGACAGTAGGGCACTATACTCATCCATAGCTGTCCATTTAAATGTACATAAGGACTTTGTGCTCATTCTGGGTCGTCCATTTAAATTAACCCTCTTAAAGGAAAATAATTTTTTATTTATTTCGTAGGTAGGGATATCATAAGAGGATACAGGGGTAAAGGATTTCGCTGCTAGATTGATCGATAATGAAGTCATTCACCCCATACGACTGGCAAAAGTGCTCCATCCTCTACGCCTAGGCACCGTATCTTCTTTCTCGAACCTCATATTTATTATTAGAGAGAAAGCTCATATGAGTGCCATTTGGATTTTCACCCTGACCCAAGACGATACTTGGGAGAACAGTTTCGTCCATTTATCTGACAATGAAGCCGCCAATCTTCTCGAAAAAACTTGTCCACGGAGACCTTCGACCGTTTTATTATATTTATTATGCTTCTCCCGTGCTGCTGAATCAGAAACTTTGCTAAAATGTTAGGTTCAGTAGGAGGGGGCGTCAGCATTTATTATTGCTTTCTTTGGTTTCAAATCACGAGCGAACGGATCGGCAGAAATCGAGTTCAGCGATTAATATTCACGTAGTTTCATGTGGTTTCACCCTGAACAATGTGGTTCTATAAAGACATGGATAAGAAATGTTTATATGTGTTGGGACATACGAAAAGGATGAAAAGGTTGTTTATTTAGGGTGGTATGCTAGAAAGACCCTCGAAGTTGGAGGGACATTTGAGGGCCTTAGAACGTTTGAGGGCATCCCTCCATTAAGCCCCGTTTACACTGCCTGAACACCCCCGAGCATCGAGCATTGAGCATTCGTGATCGTTGCTCGCCAGTTTTCAACGAACACGAACACAAACGAGCCCTCTGTTCACACTGCTTGAGCATTTGGGACATTCAGTTGCTCGTGAGGATTCGCAGCAAACAGATGGCACCCGCGAAATAGCAGAACTGGCTAATGTCAAAAAATGTTTAACGAAGCATTTTCTTCGCAAATCATGCTTTTGGTTTATTTTCAATATAGAATCATTGTAATCGACATTGTAAATAAAATAATTGCAATACATTGTAATAAATAATTGTAATGAAAATTACATAATTCAGTAACATCTAACATTTACAACAAAATAGCCAGCCATTCAAGCTCAGCCAGCTATTCATCAGCCTCAGACAACCGCTAATCAGCCTCCTCACCTAAATACTACCTAAACTTTTAAAATGACCACTTCTTCAAATAGCAACCTCTCTATTGTTGTCACATGGAACAGTGAGGGTTTGAAAAATAAATTTCATGAAGTTGAACAGTTCTTGAAGCAATATGATGTCGACATTATGCTAATCACCGAAACAAAGATGTCACCTAACATTAATTTCTTCATGCCTTAATATAAAACTTACTGGGCAGATCACCCATCTGGATCGAGCCAAGGAGAACTAGATTCATAGAACACCATTCGACGAATCCCGGGGTGTTTACACACAGCGAGCGGCGAACGAGCGTCCCTTTGATGATTCGCCGTAAAACCGACATCGGGTGGATCAGGTCCGAGCACGAACGAGCATTCACTTGGACTTTATAAGGAATTTAGGTGCCCCCTCCCCCCCCCCCCCCCAGAGGTGCAATGGGAGCTTAAATCCTCATAAAAAGGTAGAGGAGGTAAAGAGCATCCCGTCAGAGAGATACCACTCAAAGTAATAGCTTTTAATGAGCCATGTTCGGGGTAGATTGGTTTTCCAGTCACCTGGAATCCCATCCAACGCCAAACCCAGCTGCTAAAATGATCGAGCACAGGCCGAGGCGCCCGTTGTTTCATCAACGGGACGCCGACAGCGCTATCTCTGAAGCCCTGACGGGACCTCGATGGACCTCACAGGAGGTAACTCTGTTACAACCTTGATCGGCTCGCGGCGACTGTTTACACTGCCTGAGCCTCGAACGAATGCTCGTTCGTCACCCCTGCTCGCGACGAATGCTCGGGCAGTGTAAATGGGCCTTTAGAAGTTTCTAATGCAAAGACGACCCTTAGTTCAAACGTTGGAGGGGCACCTTTGCTATGGAGGGTCGCCCCTCTAACGACCCTCAAACCCCCCTTCAATGCAAAGACACAGTTTGAGGAGGCCCATCCGAATTTCCACCAATCACGTATCGAGATTTTGAGGGCTACCCTCCAAAAGTGAGGGTGGTCCTGAGGTCCCTCGAGAGTCTTTCCTTGCTGTAATGCGTCCTTATTTTGACGTTTCCACTTTGTTTGGAATGCAATAATGTCGAAAGATTGAGAAATATATACCTACTTACATTTGATTTGAGGCTGTATAATGGATTCAATGTTCCAAATCCGTCCCAATTTTCACCTGAGATGCTTGCGAAATGTACATTACTTCCCACCTTTCGTCTCTGTTTGAAAAATAATAAATGGCCAAAATGTGAAGAAATATATATTTGATCAGAGGCTGTAATGGATTCCTAATCCGTCTAAATTTTCACTTGAGATACTTGTGAAGCGTACAATACTGTCAACCTTCTCTGTTTGGAGAGCAAAAATGGCCAAAAGGTTAAGAAATATATAAATTTGATTTGATTTGATGAGGTTGTAATGGACTCCTGGAAGCTGCATAAAAACAGCAGCTGATTCCTTGTTTCCAATATGTTTTTTTTCCCCCATTACGAGTGTAGACGCACATAATGATAATTCTTGCACTTCTCACTAAGTAAATGTCACACACACTGTCACAGAAACATTATATTAGTGACCCTATTGCTGTGTTCATATTGAGATGGAACTTTTGCGAATGTAAAAAACATAACATATTACACAATAAAAAATCCCTGTAGGTATTTCCTTTGGAAATTTTGTCCCTTCAAAATCTAGCGTCCTGGGCTTCAGCCCAGTCATCCCATATATAAGCACAGCAAAATGAACGAAAGACGAACGCAGACACCAGACAGTTAGTTGACCCGCCACACATGGAAAGTTGGATAGGCAGAGCAATGAAGCTAACAGCCTCTCAAACTATCCTCAAAGCAATCCACCATCCCTCTAACTGTAAGGGTCGTTCTTGCACTACATTTTTTTTCAAGGGCCTCCCTTAAGCTACCCTCCAAAAAGTAAGGGGCTCCCTTACTCAAACATCCCTCCAACTTTGAGGGTCAGTCTAGCACACCACCCTTAGTGTCCAATTACGAGTAGATGGACAGTAGGGCTCTATACCCATCCATAGCTGTCCATTTAAATATATATCAGGACTTTGTGCCCATCCTGGGTCGTCCATTTAAATGAACATTCTTTGAACTCAATCGGGAATCAATTATACTCAACCTAATTTCAATTAGTCAAACGTATCCATTTCAATGGCCAATCTAATTAAACCCTAGATTACCACTATTCAAATCCGATCGGTTATTTCCACCTCCTACACGTCAAAACGACGTACCTACATACCAGAAAAATCATAGTTTCTGCTATAAATTCTCAGGAAAATCTAGAGACCAATAACGTATTCTTATACCAAACATCAGAACTTCACATCAACTTTTGATACACTTTATTCTGTTGAAATACACAAATACTGCTTTTTTTGGTATTTTCGTAGCACATAACTACATCGAAAAATGAAAAAAGAAAATAACAATGATGAATCGATAAAATATAACTTTCTTTTAAAATGACGGTAAAAATTCGTTCATCTTACAATTAGAAAGGCAAAAATATACTTTCTGGTATCACGAATGTAAAATAAATTCTTGTAGGTTCTAACACTAACCACAGCTAACATCGAATTTAGTGCTAAATATTGTTTTGTGCCGTTGTCGCACACCAAAAGATACATGTTCCACTGAGCATTCAATAGACGACTAACCAGTGGTAGCATACCTGGAGGCGCAGCCACAGAGATGCCCCTAAGTGGAAATGTTGCAAACTGAAGAAAAATATACGTCGAATCGGCGTAGTGGTGGTAATCTAGGGTTCACTGATTTTTATTTATCAGAAGTGTTTGCTGACAACAGCAAAATTACGCAGGAAGAAGACATCGTTGATGCAAGTTTGATTGACGATGCTTCGGAGTAGAGCTTATTGGGGGGGGATGTTGTCGAAGATCTCGATTCCGATGATCTAGAATTACAGAAAGTGGTGTCTACTGGTGCCAGTCTGTTGGAGAGGACAGAACAAGAGATTATGATTGATGAAGTCCAGACAAATCAAGATGACAGCAACAAATTTGAACAACAACCATGTCATTAAGACCCTGTGAATTAAGTGACCCTGTGATGAAGAACAGGAAGTGGTTGATCCTGCGATTAAGAACAGGAAGCAGTTGCTCCGGATTGAGAGGCTGATGAGAAAGTTCAGTAACTGTAGTTAAGAACGAAGCTAAAATTAGTAAAAGGAAAACACCCCTCTAATCCCCAGGAAAGATGGGTGAAAAAAACCTTTGACTCTGTGAACGTAGATGCAGAATGATTGCGATATGACTGCAGTTCGGCAGGAGGGACTATGTCTCAATGTCCATTTAAATGGACATTTTATTTATTTATTATGAACGGCTCACGCTAATTACAGAAATTAGTTGCTGCACAACGACATAAAGTAGTACTAAACGAAACAAACACACTTCAAAAACAATACAAAAAAGTTTAAAAGTTTACTAATAAATCATAATCACGGCATCACTGAGAAGAAGAAAGTCACTGTTGATGGAGAGTAATTAAGCTGCTTCTGAGGCGAGAAAAGCTGCTGAAGAAAAAATCAAAATCCACTGCCTGGAGGGAAGCATTGACGTCACGTAGTAACCGACTCATAGGGCGATGCATTTGATACTTGTAGGCAGCAAATGGAGCGTAGAACAAAGTGGTTGAACGGGTGGGGTAGCTTGGAATATTTATGCTGACACGTGATAGTAGATAAGGGCGTTGGAGGCTGTCATTTACCAGTTTGTGGTTAAAAAAACAACATCCGTATCAAAACGCGCTCCTCCAACTTTGGCAAATTGTAGGTAGATGCCAGAACTGAAAACTGGAACTTCCGCTGCACTCTCTCCAAGCGATCCTTATGTTCATCATAATACGGGGACCATATATAGGACTCTCGTATTCCATCACAGGCCGTACTAAGGATTTATAAAGACCAAGATAGCCTCAGGTGACGTAAAGTCACGAGTGCACCTCTTAAGGAATCCAATCGACTTCAGAGCCCTCGAAGCCACTGTCTCAATATGGTCGTGAAAGGATAGCCTCGAATCCACAAGTACTCCGAGGTCTCGAACTCAATCTTGTTAAAGAAACTCCGTCGATGAAGTATGGGCAGATCATGAGAGAATAAAGTACACGCATATGAGGCCGCAGTGCATTTGGCTGGATTAAAGGCGAGATGATGAAATGAGCACCATTCCAGGATATTAATGAGGCACCAATGCAGCAGAAGGCTATCAGAAGAGGATGATCCATGGGAAAATACCTTCAGATCATCCGCAAACATGAGAATCCTGACCCCATGAGTTGGAGCGAGGGATACAACACTTTGATTTAAAGTAAAGATATTAGGGGACCAATATGAGCCTTCAAGGATGCCTGAAGAAGCCGGACATGGAGACGAAATAATGCACCTCAATCTCACTCTCCGAGTCTTGCCAGCAAGATAACTGCCAGAAGAGCACCGTGGACATCCAACAAGGAGAGAAGGGACACAATGTGTTGCAATTTTACAATGTATGTGTTGCATTTGCCATTTTTAAAACATTAAAACACGTTTTATATTATTTAAAAAACTAAATTTTTCATTTCAATTCCAAAGTCAGAGATAGAAAAATCATTCTCGAATGTAGCATTTGTTGAAATGGAGAATAGCGTAGCGTAGCGAAGGGCCTGCGCGAAATCACAAAATCTTTCTGTGAGGCGTCAACACAAAATATTCCTCGTTTTCCCAGCCGACGAGGGAAACCCCATAAACTATTCAACGAGGCATCCGCCACGTACAGAGCTGAAAGGACACGTTTTGAGACTCAGAGATTTGATCTATGGGGCACATTCCCCCCGTGTTGTTCTTCATAGAGTTCACGGACAGTTGATAATAACAAATCTTGAAATATACAGGGTGCGGCAGAAAGAGCTGCCCGGTTAGGCTATGGTTACATTGCTGAGTTGATTAAAAAAAAAAAATGAATTGCAGTTACCATTATTTTTTCCAATTACTTCAGAAAGAAAGTAATTGCAATTACCATTACTTGATATTGGGAATGTAATGGGTCTTTCCAATTACCCATAACAGAAAAGGTAATGGGTAATGGAAATGGAAGTACCCCATTACAGGACTTACTTAAATATCGTCATAGTGAGATCAGGGGTACTAGTAAAATGTAGATATTTGAAGTAATTGCATTAATTTTCTCTCTGTAGGTGCTTATATCTACGCAGGCATATTGTGCCAACCTTGCACTTGCAATTTGAAATGTACCTCCTTTGATTAACTAAATAAAATTTGATGTATATAAAATTAAAAAAAAAATTTAGAAGAAGTACATTATAATTAAATTACAAACCATAGTTTAACATAGTTAATAAGTACAAAATATTATTATTGTAGGGTTGAATAAACCCGGTGCAATCAAACTGCAGTATATAGGGTAGTGGCACCAGTGAATGAACGGTTAAGGAAATTTTCAACTTCAAAATTTTTTTGTAAAGTTGTGGAACATGCTGAGGTTCTAGAAGTTTTTTCCCGATGTGCATAAATTACTGAAGCACTTGATTCAAGAAAGAAAATAACAGATTGCAGTTTCTCCTTTTTTTAAAAAATTTTCAAACCAAAAATGAGCCGAAAATCCAGTGAATGAACACTTTGGACCAAGTGAATGAACACTGAGTCACCAGTGAATGAACACCAAAAAATTAAATTAAGTAAATGTTAATACGATCTCAAAATGAATTTATTTTATTATTTTTTCCCATTTTTGCTTTTTCTGAAAGTTATTTTATAATAATTTTCTTGATATATGATACTGCATGTTTGATAAAGGGTGAAAAAAGGAAAAATAAGGTAATATTCAAAACAAAAATGTAAGAAATGTGTATATTTTACAATATAAAATTATTTCAAACTTGAACACTTAGGTACAAAAAAAAAAAAACACAAAAAAAACGAGTAATAGGTACAGATGGTAAAAATGCTTCAATATAGCTTGTTTTTAGAAAAAATAAACTTCTTAAACATGACTAGTTCATCAGACTGGGTAAACTTAGTTGGGTACGTTTAAGATGTCCTCGATAGTTAGGTACTTAAAAATTTTTTAAAACGTCGCATACTAACATACGTATTTGGTTTGGTAGGTAGGTAAAAAATGCCACTAAAAATAAAAAATATATTAAAAACTTTCAAATAGGCGAACATGTCAGGAACTATCTATGCATCAGGTACCTACCTAATGATTTCAGTAGGTAAGAAAAATTTAACAATTATCACAAATGAATGGTCCTTTGCCAGAGTAAGGGGTGCAATCCTCATGCCACCAGCATTCACAGGTAGAACACATAATATAATCTTGTATAGGGGGATCAGTGTAAGGTTCTTGACAAAGGGGACATTTTATGTCAGTCTCAGTGTCCTTGTCAGTCTCATTATTGCTCTTCTTTGAAACTTTTTTTTTAGTGTTCTCCTTCTGTGTTTTCATTTTTTCTTGTTTTTTTTTCTCTTCTCGTACTTTGGCTCTCTCCATTTTTGCCAATTCTTTTTCTTCTTTCGCTCTTTGTTTCTTTTCCTGCATATCTTGCTATTCACGCTTTGTGATGCAGTAAGGGATTTTTTCTTTCACTCCTTTTGAAGTAATACGTTTTTGCATACTTGGAAGGATAAGTTCGGTTTTCCAACAATCTTCAATGTTTGCCCTGCTGGTTGAAGGCTTTGTTGGAGATATCCAGTTGCTGGATAACATTGAAGGATCATTTTTAGGTCTACTTTTGGGGGATTTGGAATCAATATCTGTTCTGTTTTTAGCAGATTCGTCAGCCATGTCATGCGTTAGTCCAAGAGGCATTGCAGGATTTTTATCTCCATGAATATCATCACCAAGTTTGAGATCGTTGGTTGATGCATCATTACCAACTTTCGAATGAACAACCTGTTGGTTTGAATCAGGAGTGAGATCAGAGCCAACATATATGTTTATATATATATATATATATATATATATATATATATATATATATATATATATATATATATATATATATATATATATATACATATATGTTGGAAATAGGTACGAAATTAAGAATATTACGAAATAGGTAATTTAAAAAAACAGGTTTTCATACTGTTCATTCACTGGTACACTATAATGGGTATTCGGACCCAGTGAATGAACCCCTAGCTTTTTATTCTTTACCACCGTTCAGTTACTGGAACAAGCATATTTAGAAGGTTGATTCTAGCACTAACGAATTTCCAGAATGTTCTAAATTCAAAACACATCAAGTTTTTGAAAAAACAAAGAAATCATGATTCCTCCAGTGAATGAACGGGGGTTCATTCACTGGATTTTTCACGTTTCTTAGAACCAGTGCTTGAACAGCAGATTATGAAAATACTTGCATGTTTACAATCGGTTTCCAAGCGTTATTAGCACAAGAAACCCCTAGTAATGAGATATATACCATAGAATACATTAAAATATTAATAAAAGTACCTACAAATTTTGTTTGAAGAGTGTAAAACCTTACGACTTACCTAAGGTTTTGACTCCCTTGCAGCCATGTGTCAACTAACAGCACTATAACTTTCTTCAAACTGAACATACGGCCATGCTCTTTTGGCGTGGCCTCTGGTGGATATTGATTTAATTACTAAACCCCGCAAAAATCACTAGAGTGCACTGAGAACTTTATTTCAAGCAGTTCTTTGCAAAACGTTCATTCACTGGGGTCCGTTCATTAACTGGTGCCACTACCCTACTTACGGGGTTTAATAATAATTACAGACCAATGATCGGCGTAAAAGGGCTATCTAATAATAAACCTTTGTGTAATAAATTGCAGCGTTTTTTATTTAAATTCGTGATTAGTTAGGTGATTCAACAGATAGTAGTGATAGTGAAATCTTGCAGTTTCTAACGTACTTGTGCGGCACAAAATAAGTACACAAAGACGTGCGCTGTGCACAATATTGGAATGGTGAAAGCGTCTGCTTTGGTGTGAATCGGAAGCTATCCGATAAAGAATTCAGAAAAATTTACCGGTAGACTCGAGTTCGGTAAAATGCGGAGATTCTGCGAAAGGAATTTGTCCCGTTGTCAATCCCAGTATCGTCATTTCATGCGCGAACTCAACCGTATTTCAGGCAGATAAAGTGGAGTAAAGGAACAGAATAATGGTTCGGTATGAAGGGGGAAAAAAGTAACAAAGGACATTTCACAAAGGAAAAGGAGATTCAGACAAAAATGTAAAAAGCGAAGAATTTTATTGTACACTCAAACAATACGAACCACGAAACTATTGTGCTGAAAGATGAAAGATTACGCTTTGGTGAATATCGGTATAAAGGACAGGAAATCCAGGAGATAAGACAAAACTGTATTTTGGAGGGAAAAATTAAGTTTTGATCTCCTTCTTCAAGTGCTTATTAATCAAAACCGTTTAACAATTAATTTCCGAGTGAAAAAGGAACAAATGTCATTATTGGATGATTTCCCTATCTGCAATGATATTTTTGGAAAGAAAATCTTGCATACTCGTACAAGTCTGCAAGACATTGAGATATTTTATGTCTTCACTTCCCAGTATAAGGGCCGGTTTAACCAACAATCCCTAACCATGATTAACGTAGTCATTGTTTCAAGGAACCAGAGTTTCGAACGTTGATTTAAAACAAACGGGTTTCACCAACGTAATCAATGGTTACACTGTTATCAATAAAAATCGATTTACAGCGTTTCCGTGAAACGTCGACTTAGACGATAATCAAGGTGGCAAAATTCGAAAAAAAGAGTTTTGTTACTCTGTGTTTTGAACGGTCAATGAATGTTAATTTAACTTTGCTCTGAGGGAGAAAACGTAAGTTGATGTGTGCAAAAACGTTGCTCCCTCAAACCCTCAAACACTCAAGGGCTGAAGCTGATTGAAATCAAAAGGGATTGAAAGCTTCAAAGAAGTTGAATCCATACTCCGCCTTCAGCGCACCAGACTGCGTTCAAAAAACCGATAGAGTATGTAGGAAATCCCGATAGGTAATCAGAAATCACATTTTATCGGCTGTAGAAACAAACGAGTCAGTCCTTGACATCTGTAGACAAACAGCTTTGGTGTGCACTCCGCTGATCAATGACCTGTGATGCGTCAGCAGCCCCTGATACATCTTTATCCTCGCCGTGTTACAGATCACATCCACACCAAGTTTCATCAAAACCGGACGTCTGCGGAAGTCGCATTTAAAACGATTTTAAGAGGACATGCATACATACATACACATACATACAAATACATACATCAACAGACAAAGTGAACACAATAGCTAATTTTTCCTTTTTTTTTTTTAAAGAAAATGCGCTAAAAATGTCCTGCACATTTTTGTGCTTAGCACACAGTGTTTTTCAAAGAGACCATCAAAGTTTTGTCACAAGGAAGCTATTGAGCGGGTTTATTTGAGGACAATACAGCCGGTTTATCATTTGCAGAAATAGCTGTAGGTAACCACATTTTTCCTCCTCCTTTATCACCGTTCATGGTACGGTGGATCGGGAATGAAGCTGCGGAAAATGAAAGAGGGAGAGAGAAAGAAAAAACAGGGGAAAAAAGAAAGAGATGCCCGCGATAAGAAGAGAGACAACATAGTGAGGACGTTTGCCGCACGATATTGAAAATTCTTTTAGCGTTCCGCAGGGGTTCACACGTGCTAACGATAAAGTCCCACTTTATAGAGCAAGGACAATAAGGTCGAAATTCGATCGCCATCGGTTACTATGTGATGCCGCAACCTCAAACCAAGGATAGCGTCAGTCCAAATAGATCACCTTCCCAACGAAATGTGATTCGTGAAGTCTAAAATCTAAATATAAGGTGAGATGAGGAAGTACAATTAGGTTTGGTTTGTGGAGGTTATCAAGTTTTGTGTCTACCTTTTTGGTTACAGTGAGTTAACTCCCCAGGGGTCGGTCACAGGGTAAATCTCATTAACCACATTATTAGAAAGGCCTTGGTGAATCTCTAAGCTATACATGTATAAGAAATCTGCCGGGATCGTAAATTAAAATCTACAACGTATTTGTCAAATATATACGACTTACTCGCATATTATGGCACAGACCGATGTAAACAACGGATATTTAACCATCCGAAAGATTTTTTATTATTTTTTTTACTCCAAAATTTCAGAGGGTTGTAAATCCGTCTAGCGCCTTAATGAGTGACCAGATCTTCAACCTGATTGATAGTTTCTAAATTGCTTGTGCATCTCTCATAGTTCTCGAGCTATTTTGTAAACTACTATACACCTCTGCTCCACCATCTCCAATCTTCAGTCAGTTGGCATCCAATTTAGATGCCAATTGCGTGATTATTCCAACTTCATTAGCGGTTTATTGGGTACTGTGTTTACACTTTATAACTTATATTGCTACTACTTTACACTAACTGTTGCTGTAGTAGTCTGGTCTCAGCGATCAGTGCCTCACTGCCAGTACCTGGCGTTTGACGTTCATTATCTGTACAGTGGGGTACATTGTTCAATGCGACTCAAGTCTTTTGAACTTTTCCGACTAAGGTGGGTAAAACATGCCACCAGCTTAAAACGTGTAGGGATTGGTGCAAAATTAGATGCTCCATCAACATGACGTTTATTGGCTGTAGCGTCCAAAAGTTGCATGTGTCCGTGTTACAATATCTAAGGGAGCAATACTGCCAACTCATTCCGGCAGACGTAGTTTTGTGCAGTATGGTTTTGTTTACCTTTGACGTATAGGGAGTCGCAGCCCACCCACTCCAGTCCCATATATGCCTATGCCTACATACCTAAGCGGCAATGATCATCTCGAAACATCTATTTCGTACAGTTGGGTGGGTTCCAACTAATTGTATTCTACGTAGGTACTTTATTGTCCCTATCGTTCTTGGGTTGTGTATCAGTAATCATATATATGTAACCCAGTACGGCAAACGCTGACGATCAGTGAGAGAAACATTAAATTAATAAGACCCCTTTTAACATGGAACATGTTTTTGCCATCATAACCCGGCCAGTAATGAGACAAAATTACCGTTACGAGACGATATTAACGTTACGAAATTACAGCCGCTATCACATATGGTTCAACGCAGGAAGCTGAAATTTGAGACAGAGGCTCAAGGGAGAATGCTGAAGACGAACAACTGGGTCCCTATTTCATAAAGCAACAAGTGACAAGCCGAGTTTATGTACAAGTTGTAAAAAATAAGTGTGCAAGCGTTTCATGAATGTTCAAGTGTAGGCTTGTAATTCACTGTGAAAAATAACAAGTGCACAGGCGAATTTGGACAAGTTACAAGTGTTTCCCCATCATTTTGAACAAATCACTGTTTTACAGTTGTTAAAAATGAACGATTTTTAACCTACGTCAATTCACCTGTAAACTTGTCATTTTCCAGCATTGAGAGTGGACAATTTTACGGTGTTTGATATGTTGGAATCATCTTCTGCTAAAGAAAACAGACAAGAAAGAAGCATTCAGCGTAGAAGACGCCAAACATTTTTTTCGGCCACAAATGAACTCTCATTTCGTGGGTATTTTTGAGTTTAAAGGGAGATTTAGGATGTCTTCCGAGACCCTTGAAAGATTCAAATGCTTCGTGACCCTGTGTAATTTTTCCTGATCGGGTATTGAGGATCTCCCCATCATTGAAGAACAAAGTGAAGTGTGAAGATCATCTCGAAGTTACAGATGACATTCCTAACCCAGCAGCATTAAGACTTGATGAATTGATTAATCATTCCCGCTGAATGAAGGAGAAAAATCCGATTATGCCAGCCATCAGAATATGTTGAAATCAAATACACACTTTCTCCACTTTTCAGTTTATAATTTGTCTGTCTTCCAATCATTACACCTGACCCATGCTGTCATGCTGTTTGACCTTGTCATGTACGATAAACAGCCATCATATATTTAACACCGTTTTTATATTATGATTCGCTTACAAAGTTCATTTCGTTTGTCCCCACAACGCCATATTTTCTCTTCTGCTATACTTGTAAACTTACCTCCTACACGTGTAACTGTTTGACACTTGTACTGTTGTGTTTTGGTGAAACACTTGTTCTAGTTTACCGTGCATTACAAGTACCTGTACTTGTTATCTTGTACACCTGTAACTTATTGTTTATGAAATAGGTCCCTGGACACTAATTAGCTGAGAGAGCTCCGAAGCCATTTTCTCTCATATTCAACGCAGGAAGCTGAAATTTGAGAGGGAGGGTCAAGGGAGAATGCCGAAGGCACCTAAGTGATCACTGATTTATTCCTTCTGTAGAATAAAATAAAAACAAATTAAATCTCTGCAGTCAACAGTTTTAATGGATGCAAAAACACGTTCCATGTTCTGTCAAGGTTTTTTATAAAGGGACAGGAAAAGGACCTGTCAATGGATAGGACGTACACCTACGTAATCGTACACGAGGCACCAAGAACACAGAATAGAACTCACCAGCAATAGTAACAATATGGTGTCGGAACAGTCAATACGTTCCGACATTGACATACGTATTAATATGTATATCACTTAGAGAACGATTCTCAACTCTCTCATCGCGGTCCTTTTGAATGCTGTATAAATCTGACAACAATAGCCCCCCTCCCCACTCAACTCATTGTCAAAGTGTTCTATCCGCCCGCCGGCAAAGTGTTTTGCCCTACATTCACTGAAAACCTGCGGAGTTATCTCTATCAAGACGCGCCACACCCCTGTAGACCACTCCCGCATCTCGCCTGGTGTAGTTTAATATTTCAAAACTCAAGTTGAATAATAAAAAACTTTTTCGGACTTATTTCTTAGAGACGTCAGGAGTAATCATAACTTTGCAATTCGCTCTCAATCCCACTGCTTTCAATGATACACCTGACCCATGCTGTCATGCTGTTTGACCTTGTCATGTACGATAAACAGCCATCATATATTTAACACCGTTTTTATATTATGATTCGCTTACAAAGTTCATTTCGTTTGTCCCCACACGCATATTTTCTTTTCTGCTACACTTGTAAACTACTACAAGTGTAACTTTTCTACACTTGTACTCTTTGTTTTGGTGAAACACTTGTTCTAGTTTACCGTGCATTACAAGTACCTGTACTTGTTATCTTGTACACCTGTAACTTATTGTTTATGAAATAGGTCCCTGGACACTAATTAGCTGAGAGAGCTCCGAAGCTATTTTCTCTCATATTCAACGCAGGAAGCTGAAATTTGAGAGGGAGGGTCAAGGGAGAATGCCGAAGGCACCTAAGTGATCACTGATTTATTCCTTCTGTAGAATAAAATAAAAACAAATTAAATCTCTGCAGTCAACAGTTTTAATGGATGCAAAAACACGTTCCATGTTCTGTCAAGGTTTTTTATAAAGGGACAGGAAAAGGACCTGTCAATGGATAGGACGTACACCTACGTAATCGTACACGAGGCACCGAGAACACAGAATAGAACTCAACAGCAATAGTAACAATATGGTGTCGGAACAGTCAATACGTTCCGACATTGACATACGTATTAATATGTATATCACTTAGAGAACGATTCTCAACTCTCTCATCGCGGTCCTTTTGAATGCTGTATAAATCCGACAACAATAGCCCCCCTCCCCACTCAACTCATTGTCAAAGTGTTCTATCCGCCCGCCGGCAAAGTGTTTTGCCCTACATTCACTGAAAACCTGCGGAGTTATCTCTATCAAGACGCGCCACACCCCTGTAGACCACTCCCGCATCTCGCCTGGTGTAGTTTAATATTTCAAAACTCAAGTTGAATAATAAAAAACTTTTTCGGACTTATTTCTTAGAGACGTCAGGAGTAATCATAACTTTGCAATTCGCTCTCAATCCCACTGCTTTCAATCTTACAGTTACTTATTGGAAAATAAGACCCCATTTTCCTTAGAAACTTTCAAGACACAATATTATTGAATTCCAACTGCTATATTAAAGCCATTTCAAGTGCAGGTCTTATACTCTACGTAATATCTTCATTGTTTAAGGGATTTTCGGAATATTAATCTACGTAATATCTTCATTGTTTAAGGGATTTTCGGAATAATTTTACTGTTGCAAAAAGGAGAATTTAAGACAACGAAATTTTAAAGGAGCCAGCCCTCAATTATTCAATCTATTCATCTACAATAGACGGAATAAACAAGTGGAATTAGAAGGACTTTACACAAGCAGAAAACAAGAATTTCAAGTTCATTCCTAACCAACTGACCTAACACGAGTAGAGATGCAATGAAACACGTATAGAAAAAAACATTCAATAGATATAGTTAGAATCTTGGAATTTGAACAAAATGTTTCTGTCCAAAAATAAATTCATGGAAAATTATTTATTTAAGGTGATCATTGATTCTTAATGGTTTTTCTTCTTCAAACATAGTTACGAAATACCGGCACCCTTGATTTACTGAGATACAGAACTAGACAACGGCCAGTTTTACGCCACTGGTTTATCACTGCTTACTACTTACCGGGATATTATAACGATAATTTTTATTGTTGCAGAGTTGATTCGGCCAACTATAATTATGTAAATTTGGCCAGGTGAAAGAATATGAACATTTGAAAGGAAAATACATGCAGTATATGGGGAAAAGACGGACCGTGCGATGTATGATACTATTTACTAAAGGAACGAAAAAGAGCGATTGAGCGATCTGTTGTTGAAATTGCAAAAACAAAATCATCAGGTATATATATATTTATATGAATAAAATGTTAAACTTTAGGATTCATTAAGAACATTTTCAGAAATTTTGACTTCAACTTTTTTGGAGCCATTGCAATAGCTTCATTTTCTACAAAAAATCGATAAATGTATGCCTACATAGAGATACGTACATTTAGGCTCACAAATCTTCAGTAATAGAGTCTACAGAGGACATTGGCAGTGGACGTCATGAGCATAGGACATTTTGAACAATTACTTTTGTAATAAGTTAACTAATTGCCGCTAATGACCCCTCTGGTTGAGGTACGGCTTAACCATAAAAAAAGTTAACTACGAATGTTTTAGTGACGAGTGAAGATTATGCGTCCATAACCACAAATAATTATCACAGTAAGTATATGATAGTTTAATTGAATAACACGGGAACGCACGAGATGAAAAGTTCTCCTACTTATCCTAAGGTTGACACTATGGTGACTGTATGGTTTATGAATTATTCCGTTCAAGACGAAATTCGACCGGGAGAAGCGCGCAGTCTCCCTCGTATTGAACGTCCGTTGTTGATTTTCGATCACAGCGTGTACATTCATTTTGAACACATGATTCACAACGACAGTGCTAAGGAAAGCCAGAGGAAGTTACTCCTTTGGTGTTTTTCGGGGTTGTTATTAAGATAATGAATATAAAGAAGCTTGCAGAAGGTTAAAGTTGACCTTGTAACTTAGTATGACTCCATAGGAAAACGTACGGGAGAGGAAAATGAAAAAATATGATAAACAGAATGAATTTGACTAGGCCAGTATTAGTGTCATTATTAAAAATAAAATAAAAAACACACCAATCGTTGGTAGATAATAAATTTCTACGAAACTAACGTTAGTTAACGTTAGTTAATTTAGTTTAACAAAAAATGCTGGTTAGAAAGGGCGAAATCGGTCGATAACCAGCGGAAAACCGAAGAGTTTACATCTATAAAAACAGGATAAGATGAACATTTTTCTCTACCTCAACAGCTTCGAAGTAACGGAGTATACTAAACTCGAATTTCCCAAATATTATTTTATACTGGATTCCGTTATAAATGCACTCAAAACTGCATCAACGTCACAGAGAAAGCCGAAATAATACACCTGACTAGAAACGAAACAATCAATACAAAAATAAAGAAATCATACGAATCTTACAAACGTTAATTTGAAATGTAAACACGTATAAATAGAAATTTTCAATAAAGCTATTGTTTTTTAAAACAGTTGATGTTTCAACAGATTCTTCATTCAGTCGGGAATAATTTGAGGAGTACATCTTATATAAATAAATATAAGTAAATAATAATAATGAGTTTTCTTTTAATTTTAAATTTAAATTCTCTTTGAGCCACACGTAGCGCAACACTTACGCTGTAGTCGGAGTTAGTAATGAAAGTGGAAAAACACAAGTTGTTTACTCTCCTGATAGACTGAACAATGCACAAAGCCCTAAATCACCTCAGGACCCAAAGAAGCAATCGTGCACCCAATTCAAATAAATGAATTATATGACATGTGAAACTGAAAAAGGTGAAAATTCAACTATATTCACAACAAAAACATCCCTAAACATCAAATCGTGAGGAAATCGTAATAAACCCAAGAACAAACAGAAAAAATGGGTAGTATAACAGACGAATAATAAGTTATTTTGAAACTGTTTCATATTCTAACGGATGTTATTTTGAAATTGTTTCATAAAACAATTGTTGTAGGTATCCTAAGCGCTAATGTCATTAGAGTCAAAAGAATTCAATATTTATGTAGTTTGATTATGGTGTTGAAAAATCACAGAATTCGCCGAACATCAAATAGTGAGGAAATTGTAATAAACCCAAGAACAAACAGAAAAAAATGGGTATTATAACAGACGAATAATATGTTATTTTGAAACTGTTTCATATTTTAACGGATATTATGTTATTTCGAAATTGTTTCATAAAATAATTGTTGTAGGTATCCTAAACGCTAATGTCATTAGAGTCAAAAGAATTCAATATTCACACACACACACACCATATTCTAACACTTTTAACTCTGTATAAATTTCTATTTTCATTCTTTGTCTGTATTTTCCATGTATTATTAATGTAATTTTTTTGTATATTGGGCTAACTAGCCCGTAAATAGATAAATAAATATATATGTAGGTTGATTATGGTGTTGAAAAATCACAGAATTCGCCAACGAAATTAACGCTTTAACACACGTTATTAGATAGTATTTAGACGTTAAATCTAATTTGTTTCTATACACGATTCCATATAAAATTAGTTTAAATCAAACGCTATAGCCTATAAGTCCCTACAAAACGTTATAAATGTCGGATTGAAAAATTGCACCATAACAAAATACAATATGATTTATATAAATTTTACGAAAAAATTTGTATTAGTCGTTTTCATCTTCGTTTTCTGTGGACGCGGAGGCGTCAGTTTTGTCCTGGTCGGACTGACTGATTTGTCGGGATTGATTTTTTTGGCGGGATTTGGGGTCAGGGACGGGAGTCCCGTGCGTTAAGTCGATTTCAAAATCTTTTTCGACGGTTTCCCCGGCGCCCTTTTTCGTGCGGACGATCACTTTGAGGTGCAACCGTTTCAAGGATTTCGGGTGAATGACGCGCACCCGGATTTTGACTTCTCGCATGATTTCAACGGGTTTAAAAAGCGTTCATTTTTCGCTATAAGTGAACTGGGTAGGGAAGGGAGGTTTAACGGGGGTGGAATTGGAGGAGGAACTTGACATCGGAGGAGGTGGCATTTGTGAGAATAGGATGTAATCGGATTAGGAATGAAACTGCCCCAATTCCCAGATGGGGGATCCGCCAGGTACTGTCCACGCAATTGGGGTGGATCACCACAATATTGGCGGTCCGAGCCTGTTCAACTGAAGCATTTCAAAATCGAACCAACAGTTATGAGAGAACAAACGATTTTACCAACTAATTGCAGACATTGAAACATAGAGTAAAATGTATTTAATACACTGTGATAATCACACGTTATTATATATATATATTAGGGTGCCCGCTATTTTGAGAGAGGTGGAATTTTGATGACCTCCACCCAAAATTTGGTTTTAAATGTCAAAAAAATGACCACTGAATTTATTCGGATTTTTGCATAACAAAACCCTACGCCGATAGCTCGATTTTGGTTATAAAAAACCCCTTTTTTTGCCAATATCAGACTTTTGAATATAACTTTTACAAACTTCTTTGTAAAATTGTGAAACTTCCCATACTTACGTTTATGGGGTCGCTGAACTTTTCATAATGTTACAATGAATTTTGAAAAAATTGTCCATTTTTTGACATGATTTTGACGATTTTGAGATTCCAAACTATCAAAAGTTGTTGCTGACGACTTGTTTTGACTGTATTTCCGAGTTTAGCGACCCCAAAAACGTGAGTATATGAAGTTTCACAATTTTACAAAGAAGTTTGTAACAGTTATATTCAAAAGTCTGATATTGGAAAAAAAAATTCCAAAACCAAAATTGAGCTACCGGCGTAGGGTTTTTGTTATGCAAAAAATCTGAAACAATCAGGGGTCATTGTTTTGATATTTTAAATTAAATTTCGAGTGGAGGACATCAAAATTCCACATTTCTCAAAATTGCGGGCACCCTAATTTATACGTAGTATTTTCTAGACCAAATTAAACTTCATCCAAACCCAATTAAACTTTTTGTAAACCAAGTTAAACCTTCTTTTTCCCCTCACAATAACTAAAAACTCTCAAAATGACCAGTATGAATGTAAACCTACTTAAAATATTGTGTGTGGTGGCTTAAAATGTTATGTTATGGACGTATGTAGACTAGAAGAAAAAGGAAAAAACCCTCCAATGACAAGCTTGCATAATAAGGTAACTTTTTTCCAACAGTGAATTAAGGGAAGTGTACCGTTTACGAGATAGTTCAACGTTAATTTCCCAATCTCGAACCTAAATAATCCGACAAACTTTCCAGGTACCCTTAATTCACTGATAGAAAAAAGTTACCTTATTGTACAAGATTGTCATTCGAGGGTTTTTTTTTTTTTTAAATTCAAGTCTACATACGTCCAAACACAACATTGTAAGTCACCATACACAACATTTTCTATAACATAACATTTTAAGTCAGTTTATATTCATGCTGGTCATTTTGACAGTTTTGAGTAATTGGGAAAAAAAAGAGTTTATTTTGGTTTGGAAAAAGTTTAATTTGGTTCGGAAGAGGATTAATTTGGTTTCAATAAAGATTAACTTGGTATGGAAATTCTATAATTATTTGTTTATAAAATTATGCAATTAACACTAGACATTCATGTTCGCAAGCCGTATTAACTAAATAATGAAATATGAACCATTGTTAAGATCATAATCATATTAATGGTGTGTTGTATGTTTCTAGATTATTTTGCTCTTCAAAATCAGTAAAATCATCATCATTTTCCATAACAAAACATTTTAAGTCAGTTTATATTCATGCTGGTCATTTTGAGAGTTTTTAGTGATTGAGGAAAACGATTCATTTTGGTTTGGAAAAAGTTCAATTTGGTTCAAAAAGGGTTTAATTTGGTTTCGATAAAGTTTAACTTGGTCTGGAAATGCTATAATTATTTTTTATACAATTATGCAATTAACACAAACTAGATAGTCATGTTCGCAAACCGTGTTAACTAGAAAATAAAACGTGAACCGTTGTTATGATCATAATCATATTAATGATGTGTTGTATGTTTGTAGATTATTTTGCTCTTAAAAATCAGTAAAATCGTTTGAACTTGGTATACAGAATGGTATTTGTACTTGGTGTATACCAAAAAGCATAAATGTTAATTAAATTTTGAAATTGTTTAGAAGTGAGCGTGAACAGAGAGCTGTATGAACACTGAGGCACTACCCACACACAGTAATTTCGCGACAGTTTCGAGGCAGCGAAGTGTTTTCGAGCGTTGTTTTAATGCGGAATAGAACGAGGTTGTTTTCCAATAGGGAACACTGAAGGGCTCACAAGGTTTGAGAAGGGCGAAGCGAAATCTATAAGCCGCGTCACGCCACTGGGAACGCCGGTAAGCGACTGGCCCCGTCCAAGTTCTCCGGCCCCGGGGGCGGGAGGGTCGGGGGCGGCGGGTTGCAAAGTCGAGGGCGGAGCGCTCCGTATGCCGCCCTACGGTTAGGGTGAGGTCGGGGGCGGCCGACCCCTGAGGAGGTCCTAATGGCAGTATCTTCCATCAACAGCCGGTAACTGCATGAATACGACAGAACTAATGAGCGAATAGCCCTTTTCTCTCTAGCTGCAGAAAGGCGTTCCTGAAAATTTAGTCAGCTCATTTGGAAGTGGGATTTCGTTATATGGAATAGACCTGTGGAGAATCACTGTCATCAGCCTGAATAAGGAACATTATTGCTTACGAGTAACATTACAGAGACGAGGGCTGGACAGTCAGTGTTGTTGTTCAGAAGCTTGTACAGCATAGTGAGGTCAGCCGAGCGACGAAGATTCTCGAGCGTGCTCGAGTGGTATTTCTGGAACAATTGATGGTATGTAGTATCCTCTGAGGGGAAGCCCATTTTGAAGCCGATATACCGAAGGAAATTGTTCTGCACTTTTTCTAGACGGTACTTATGAACAGCATATGAAGGGGACCAGACGGTCGATGTTTATTCCAATATCGGCAGAACAAGTACTTTATAGAGAGCTACAACGGCTGGAATGCTGGTGAACTCCCTGGTATTACCCTTTAAAGAGCCCAGGGCATGCAGTGCTCGATTAGCCAGTCTCTCAATATGACCAGAAATGCTCCGCTGCTCATCGCACAGAACTCACAAATCGGTCATTGCTCTCACTCGCTGCAAACAAGAGCCACCCAAGACATAGTCATACCAAATAGGCATTTAGAAGTGGGATTTTGCTGTAATGGAACGTAGGGAATCGACCTGTGGAGAATCACAGTCATCAGCCTGAATAGAGAACACTATAGCTGAAACTGCTGTTGAAGCAAACAGAAGAGAGGGTGAGGTCGGGGGCGGCCAACCCCTGAGGAGAGTTCCTAATGGCAGTACCTATCTTACATCAACAAGCGGTAACTGCATGAATACGATACAACTAATGAGCAAATAATAGCCCTTTTCTATCTAGCTGCAGAAAGGCGTTCCTGAAAATTCAGTCAGTTCATTTAGAAGTGGGATTTTGCTATAAGAAATTTACCTGCGGAGAATCACAGTCATCAGCCTGAATAGAGAAAATTATAGCTGAAACTGCTGTTGAAGCAAACAGAAGAGAGGGTGCGGTCGGGGGCGGCCAACCCCTGAGGAGAGGTCCTAATGGCAGTACCTATCTTTCACCAACAACCGGTAACTGCATGAATACGAAAGAACGGGTGAGCAAATAGCCCTTTTCTCTCTAGCTGCAGAAAGGCATTCCTGAAAATTCATTCAGTTCTGTCGTGCTATAATGCGCCAAGATTCTCTATAATATTACTCTAATATGAAGGAGCAAGGAGGAAATAATAGGTACACAGATTCAAAGGCAATGGTTGTATGATTTATTCAAGGAACCAAATGTATTTGCTCCGAGAAGAATTGTAAGGGATTTTGATTAGACTGGAAAGCAGTTATGTATTATATTAAATCTTCAATACTAAAACAGAGACACCGCAAGGGGTAGGTTAAACGGGATCAGTCTGGGTAGTAATCAGGATCAGGTATGATATCAGGAATCAATCAATTAATATCAAGATCGTTAATTATGGGACTGAGATAAAATCTTACCGGCTGATATGAAGTCAGGAAACGTAATGAATCTTATTAGCAGTCGCTCAGCGACAGTGCCGCTCTAGCGGGAGGCGTCGCAGTGCGCTAATTGCGTTCGTGACGGCGCCGACAGGTGCCGCAAGCTGTCGGGGCCGTCACAAATTTTATTAATATTTGCTGAAAAATCTGAAAAACTGCAAAAAAATCTATAAATCCAAAATCTTCTTTGAGTCGCCAAATTTTATTTAGTATGAGTTTTTTATTGCCATAGAATTTTTAACAATTTCTTTGTGCTTAAACTGCTCAAATTTCAATACAATTTACCATATTATTATACGATAGGTAATCAGACGAAATTTGCTCATACGATCATGCTGCATGACTGGAACTTTTAAACTTCGAATCGAAGTCTTTTTGAACGATTGAAAAGTATCTCAAAATCTGTAACAGGTACATCACATCGAAGGTCGAGTATGTGATGGCTGAATGCCACCCGATAGGTGCTCAATATTGAAACAATAGATGAAGGTCGAAGAAAAAAAAAAAGAAAAAAAAAAATGCAAGAAAGAGTATTGTAAGCCTCAGGTATTATGAAGGATGCGACTGGTGATGAATGAATGCAATCACTCCTCCTAAGGACTGAGGCGATTACCTTGATATAACGAGAGCTCCAGAACTTCCCCGCAGGGAATAGATGTACACGTTCAGAAGGAAATATTCGCCCAACTCCGAGTTTCTGCTACGTAGTTGAAGCCACCATTGAATGCAAATACACAACATTATCATCGCTGCATGTCTGCTGCATCGTTGCACTTTTTAGACGTTGAGCAATTTTCAACAATAGCCCGACGCCGAATAATCGGCAACTGAGCATTTCTTCAATTTAATACTTCAGAAATCCGCAAGATTTGTTTTTATGCCAAGACTAAAAAACCATTTTTAGCGCATTTTCTTTATAAGAGTTCCAGTCATGCAGCATGATCGTATGAGCGAATTTTCGTTAATTATCGTACTGGATCATGTTACATTGTTATGAAAATTAAGGATTTTGGGGGAAAAGAAATAGTAACCAATTCTATGGCAAACAACTCGTTCTAAATAATATTCTGCAATTCAAAGAGATTTTGGATTTTCAACTTTTTTGGAGTTTTAATCAATTTTTTAGCCCATTTTAATGAAATGTACAAGTACACTTTCCAGCATAATTTTGCACATAAAATTTTCAATGTTCTATTTTAGAGTTGATAAACTAAGACGACTGACCGGTCATTGATCAGCTGAGTGAGCTCCGAAGCCATTTTGTCTCCCAATCAACGCAGGAAGAAATTTGAGAGGGAGGCTCAAGGGAGAATGCTGAAGACGACTAAGAGGTCATTGATCAACTGAGTGAGCTCCAAAGCTATTTTGTCTTCTATTTAACGGAGGAAACTGACATTTGAAATTGAGGCTCAACGGAGAATACTAAAGACGAGAGAGAGGTCATTGATCAGCTCAGTGAGCTCCGAAGCCATTTTGTCTCCTATTTAACGCAGGAAACTGAAATTTGAAATTGAGTTTCGAGGGAGAATGCTGAAGATGATGAGAGGTCATTGATCAGCTGAGTGAGCTCCAGAGCCATTTTGTCTTCTATTTAACGGAGGAAACTGAAATTTGAAATTGAGGCTCAACGGAGAATGTTAAAGACGACAGAGAGGTCATTGATCAGCCGAGTGAGCTCCAGAGCCATTTTGTCTTCTATTTAACGGAGGAAACTGAAATTTGAAATTGAGGCTCAACGGAGAATGTTAAAGACGACAGAGAGGTCATTGATCAGCTGAGTGAGCTCCAAAGCCATTTTGTCACCTATTTGACGCAGGAACCAACCCCATTTCCACACTAAGATACTTCTGTGAAACAAAAGCATTCAGGGACCCAGGTATTTGATTGTAGCCACTATTAATACAAATATAGTATCATGATGGATACCACCAGCCTCCACGACCTAACAAACACTTACTAATGATGATTGATCATTGACTAATGATTTCAGGAGGAAATAATCTCTTAAAGACGCCCAGACTTATTCCTTTCAAAACCCCTAGCGACCTCAATATTGGTCTGATTCAGGTCTGATAAACCTCATTCGATTCTGGGTTATAAATACTTTCGAAAGTTCGTATCGAGCAAGTTTTTGCTCAGATCGTTTCCCATTAAAGTACAATGTAAAAGGCCGTTTTTGCGAATTTAAATAGTAAAATGGCATACAATTTAACAGTTCGGCTCTAAGTCAATGGGGACAGATCTCAGCTAAAAATGCTCAAAAAGAACTTTGGAAAGTATTTAATCTTGACTAGAAAAAGCTTTGGCAGACTGAAATCAGACCAATATTAACGCCACTAGGTGATTTTGAAGCGCAAAAGTTAAGACGGAGGGAGGAGAAGACTCTCCCAAAATTAGCCCAATTTTCAATTGTTTGTAATTCGCATTCAAGGAGATAATTCTGAGTTTTGGGATCGAATCGTTTTGTTTTTCATGCTCTACAACTTTACTACGCATACTAATTTCTGTAGGATGTACGGTTTAGGAATTATTAGAGAAAAACTTTAAAATGGGCAATTTAAGCCATCTTATGATGCCAATATGATGGTAGACAAAGATTCTCTCACTCAGTACGGACTAATAGTTCAAAATCTAATCTCAAACTCTTACCTATTTTAATTTTCAATATTTTTTAAAAATATTTTAATCTCCTCAAATCAATACTTATTTTCGGCCTTGGCTCCTGGGGTATTCTGCCTAGGAAATACCTGGCCTTGAGGAACAAATACTTGACTGATACTGCTATTATTAGAAACTACAGTATCCTGGTTAATACAGCGGGCCCTTTCGTCGACCTAATGACCATTTTAGCTTCATTACTATAGACGCGCTATTGATTCCAAGCGGTCAAAATGGCGGTACAATGGTGGCTATGAAATTTGCAGTTGTTTCCGCTATTAATGGATCCCTTGGACGACCAGGAAAACCGTTTTGTCGGTTGGAAATGGAGAAATGTAACATTCAGCCGCCGCCGCATCGCAGTAATTTCCATGTCGACTCATTACATGGAGAGATGAGGGGTTGCAACCCGTATAAACGCCCGGACCTCAATCATAAGGGGGTGTTTTCTACCCTCTCTGTATAAATATATATACTCTACAAATGAACGAACTCAGACGTCAGGGGACTGCAACTTCGAACAACCCACAGGAATGGGTGGGGTGAGTGAGCAGGAAACCAATCAAGCCGTAGTAAGACAGGGAACAAATAATCATGAATATTAAAACTCTTCAGACTTTCTGAATTCGTTCTCCTTCCAAACAACACCAACGTAATTATATTACCCACTACTAGTATACAGTAGAAATGGTTAACTATAAGGCACCGGCCAGTAAGCCTCGCTGACAGGAATATGCAAATGCAGTGGTTCTCCGCTTGGGGCGAGCTGATACGCGGGCCACTCCATTCAGTCTGTATCAGTCTTTGTCCTTCAACTCATCCTAAATTATTATTATAAAAAGGAGGGGTCAATTTTATTTATTTGTATTGTTTGATTTATCAAATCTGAATTTTAAATATTATTATTAGCTCATTTGAGCGGATCGTTTTGGGTAAGATCTCAGTTGTGCCAACCATCACATCTGTCAGTCGCCTTACATTTCTTTTGCCGAATCGTCATTCTCACTACTTTAACCCGCTCGTTGCTTGCTTTTTTTCGGCACCCGCCTTTTTACAATACGATTGTTTTATACTATTCATTTCATTTCCTCGTTCAAATACTCAATTTATGGCTCTCAAATGTTCTAATTTCGTTCTATTGACTGTTCTGACTCTGATGTTCACAAGCATTATATACGATCTATACTAGTGGCAATCAGTTGTTCTTTCTGATTTCATAAGTTAGCCAAATTTATAAATAAGAACTCGCAATCGCAATTAGTCGAGGTCGCTCACCGGCCGTACAATCAAAAACTGCGTATACAACGTACCGAAATGCTGCGGTTAATCAATATTTACAAGCAGAAAAATGCAAAGCGTGCCAGCAACATCTCAATTGAATGAAGAGAGAAGGTTGTAAATTCAAATCAATTACTTCTATTAGTTGAGAAACCTGTGAGGTTATTTCAGGGAAACACGCTAAATATTGGCTTGCAAATGCCGAAGTTACAAAACTAGAAGGCTTATTCTATTACCCAACTTTTTTCAGAAAAGGGGGTGTTACAGCCATCGCCACGGCTCGGCGGCGGCACTTGGGGGTGGGGATGCATTTTCTTTGCGTTTCAAAGGGTGTGGAACACGTTTACAATAGTCAATCATTTTTAGATTGCTTTATACATATATTTGTATACATATTTATGGACAACAATTTGTGCTCACTACTCCTCCGATTTGGATCAAATTTTGATGTTGTATTAACATGTCGGAACTTGTGCTGCCTCGCTGACTTTGGTGAGTATCAGCTGGCCACGAGCCGTAAATATCAATCCTAATGACGGCAAAATCGAGCTCAAATCTCTACAATTCACGGTAGGACGTCGAAATTTGGTAGGGACAACAAGAGACGAGCAAAGTGAGGGGCGCCATCCTGATCAGCTGAGTGAGTTAAAATCCCTCCTGTTTGCCGTAGGACATTGAAAATTGATAGGGAGCCTTTCTGGGACAACAAGAGACGAATGGCCTTACAGTCTCCATCCTGATCATCCGAGTGTGCTTAAAGTTATATCGTCTGTCCGATTACAACGGAATTTGATTGGGAGCATCTCTGAGACAAGAAGGAACGAATGAAATGACGTTCTCCACCCCTGAGCTCCAGCTGATCGATTTGCGTGGGGTTTTTTGCAACATACAACACGAACCTGCTCTACTTAAGCAGGAAAGCATTTTGGGAACAAGAAACAAGACAAAATTAGATACTACGAATCCAAATTTCAACAATTATTTTTTCATCATTTAGGTATGATTCCTCCCTTCTGATTCATAAAAGATATGTGTTCTAAATACTTTTCACCTTTAACCTATCTCTATTCAAAAAGTTGGTTCTTCTAACAGAAACTGCGTGAGGATTTTTAGTATAGAACCTTTAGAACGACAAACTTCTTTTAATATGCAACAAACATCCAAGCGTAACAAAATTAATTTTTTTTTCCCCTGTCTACTTGATTCAACTACACACTATTATTTGCCTGTTCAGATAATACGAAGAGTTTCAACACTGTTTACTATTAGGAAGGCTTACGGAGACAGCAAAGAACTTATCTTTGAGAAGTTACTAGGATTATTGTGTTGTATTTCACGATATCAGGTGGGCGTTACGCTGCGAAGACACGACGGCAGATAAGAGAGATGAGGACAGTGTTGAAATCCAAGAAACAGCTCCAACGAAAAACCAATGGGATCGTCGTTATTACGTAGCTACGCACTTTTATGAAGATTATGTACCCATGAAAAACTGGATAGATTTCATAACTTATGTATTTACGTACGCACGCGCCATTCTCTCTCTCTCTTTCTTTCTTTCTCTATTATATATATATATATATATATATATATATATATATATATATATATACTCGGTGCTTCGCGCCTCGCCGGATCTTTTCTCTTTTCTACTGCGTAGAAAACGAGGATAATTTGCTAGGCAATTCTTAGCCTGAAAAAATTTGTATATAAAAAAATGTTCAAGCCTGGCTGGGATTCGAACCCACGATGCAAAAAAATTGATATAAAAAAATTTGGATATAAAAAAACTTTCAAGCCTGGCTGGGATTCGAACCCACGATCTCGAGCTTCGTGTCTCCGGACATTTTTAATTGGGACGTTACATAAAAAATTATTGGGAGTCGGCCTGAGAATTGCATAGCAATTAATAAATATATATATATATATATATATATATATATATATATATATATATATACTCGTACATATAATCTGAATGTTCATGGATTCTATGATTTCAAACCGTAAAACAAACAAACCAATAGCCACTGCATACGTTATCTTGGAGTTTTGCTGGACCTCACATACCATCAGCATGTGTCTGACCTGATTAATAAACTCAATAGGCTTGCAGACAGGGCTGCCAAAACTGCTACAACCCAACCGAACCCACCAGATAATTGGACCATATACCCACCCTCCAATTTACATCGCATGTTTAAAGCTCAGTGTCTCCTTCGATGGCAAGAATGGCACTCCACTTATCCTTCTGGCCGAAGCTACACTTCCTTGTTCCCTGCAGCATCACCAACACCCTGGCACTCCCATCCATCCTTCGCTGGCGAGCAACTGATTATGGAGTGCACCAATACACACAACTAAAGAGCCACGTTGTTCCACAAGTAGTAGTTCAAGAACTATCAAGACCATATAATCTCGACGTCGCACTATGCTCCCAACTTCCACCAGTATACATTTCTCTATTCAACTTCCAACAAGCGTACGGTCTGAAGCTGTGATACTACTATGTACTACTGTAGCTATTTGTATTGTATATATTTCATAACAATTACTTAGTGTTGGCTGTATAGTGTAATTTGTAACTGATGCCAAATAAATAAATATATATATATATATAAACAGTGTTCTCACTTAGGGTTTCTCCTCCACAGCCAACATATATCCTTTCTAAACCGGATATCATGCATAAGATACTGATCCAACCAATCTGGACATACGCAGCCGACATGGAGAACCAGCGCAACATACAGGGTGTTCACACTTAGGATTGTTAACCTCCTAAGGATCAATTCAATAACTAATTTCCAACATTTTTTTTTTTTTTTTTTTTTTTTTACCCTTAGTTTTTTCACTTCTGTTTTTTCCCGTGTTTACGACCTTACATCACTAAAATGACCATGTCTCCTCTAAAGCCTAGTACGCACTGGGATTCTTTGTTCGGACTCTTTGTCGCGGAGCTGCGTCTCACTCATTTTCTTGCATCCGGGACGCTCCGCGACATTGAGTCTTGCATCTCGTGTGTTGCGTTTTAGTATTTTTTGAGTCCCATACGGAATGGGATTCTTTGAACAATGTCGCGCAACATTGAGTCAGTGCGTACGTGAATATCGAACAAAGTGGGCCTCTCACTGGTGTGTCTTTGTTGTTATCGCTTTGTAGTTATCGTTGTTATGCTTGTAGCTAAAAACAGGTAAAAATTGTTAATTTTTTTTAGCAGAATTTTCGTCAAAAGAACTTTATTAGGTAACAATAAGCTAGAAAAACTAGAAAAAAAGAAATTTGTGCTGAAAAAAGTAGGAACTTGAATTTCATTAACATTTGTCAAAAATGGATAAAAACGGCTAAAAAAAAAAGCTTCATTTTTTTGAAAAATTCGCTAAAACGTTTTTTGAATTTCCGAAAATTATTTAGGTCAAGTTTATTTGCCACAAAATCGGTAGTGAACATTTCTTCCTAGTTAAAATCCTAAATTTTCAAAACAATTTAACTATACCTATATACTAAGATAATTTAGGAAAATCTGCTCATACGATTATGCTGCATGACTGGAACTTTTTACTAACTTATTAAGTCGTCTTATAAAATCGATTTGACATCAAATAGCTGGATTATCCAATTAACGCTGTTTCCAACGGTGGTGATATTTTTGATTTTGTAGTGATCTCAAGTGGAGTTATGGTCGTTTGAAGGTGGAAAACATATCTTAAAAATGAAATTACTCAGAAAACAAAGCATTAAAATAAATCTCTAACAAGTACTTTCGATCAGAAATAAGCTCTAGAATTTACCCATGAAGCATCATTACACCCTTCTTAGTGGTTGGCGCAGATGGGCTATCTAATGCAGATATAATAAAACATCATGTAGCATTTTTTTTACTCCGTAGAGCTATGTAAAGTGCTACTGCAATCCCTGAAAGCGCGACCTCGTTCGACATGGCTCAGGTTCAAACTAGATGCGTACACGATTTGCAGAGCGACAATGTCGCGGGGCAAAGAATCTGAGACATGAATCCGAGCGTCTGCAACAAAGAGTCCGAACAATGAATCCCAGTGCGTACTAGGCTTAACAACATAATTACTACTTACAACGTAATCAATATAAAATAGATATATCATTAGAAAGAGCTTAAAAAAAATGTCTATTTTTTTAAAGAAGACTATTGCTCAAATAAAGTTTATGAACTATAAAATAGAGCATTCAAAAATTGATGAAAAATGTACTTAAATTTCATTAAAATGGGCTAAAAATATCGGTAAAAACAGTAGATTAATATTTAGACAAATAGACCACCACAAAACCAACCAAAGGAACCTTAATAAAGCGTTGCAAGGAGCACAAAAGCCCGAGGTTATACCTCGAAGAAGAAATCGACAGGGAAAAAACGCAATAAACTCAATCGAAAGATCAATAAATCTCGATGGCTGGAAAAGAGGGGAATGGGAAATGGATGCCAGCAGGTGAATCAGACAACGACCGACCTATTTCCTTCAATACGTTTCTATTTTATGCTGTTTTCATTCTCGAAAAACAGTAACCTTCCCACGACACGCCACTCAAACGTCAGCCCCCTCGTTAGTACGGTGGAGGTTGGAATACGGAAATTCAACCTTCCTCTAGATCAAAATGATGTTTTCAGCCTCAGGATGCTTATCGAAGGGAAATACTAGCTGACAGATCCTTCGTGATGGGTAAAAATGAAGGATAACGAAACTGATAATAAATAGAAAGGGGGGAAAATCCCAACATTCCACGGAACACGAAGGATCAGAGGGGTAACAACGGATATTTTTGAGCAAGAGGCTGAATAGGAAATCTATTATCGGATGAAACGTCACATGATAGCATCGCGAAAAACCAAGCATTGTACAATTCGTTCAATGAAAAAGGAATAACCTTATATATTTAAAAAAATTACGAAATCTAATGGCAGTTAGTACGGCCGTTCTATCCGGCCGATTTCCCTTATTCTTTTTTTATGAAAGGTATTTATGCATAGATTTGTTATCAAGCATTGAAAATCAAATAACTCAAATTTGATTGCTTTGTCCTTGGATATCTCAGGTTCTAATTGAGATACATTGTTCATTTTGGTTTAAGAACACTCAGTGAATCATGCCCTTTCATTTGGTTGAATTTCAACTTAATTGGTTGAGTTTGAAGGGATTTATGTGCGGGAAACCATATTTGTTTAAATGGCAGAAGTGATTCAAAAAACTGGTTAGATCAAAAATCAAAGGGTGGCCCCCTTCGTTTGAATATACAAGATTTTCGTGACCTTCTCTGCCCGCCTCCTACTTCCAAGGTGTGGGCGGTTCCTGACTGTCTGCGCACCCACCACCACCTCTGGCCCGTCAGGCCGCAATGCGCACTTGTCAGAGCACAATGGTCAGCCAGGCCGCAATGGCGGGGGTTGGCAGGCTAAGCCTGCAAGGGGGTGGCCCCCTAGTAAATTATTAAAACAATTGCTAATTGCCAGGATTTTTTTTTTTTTAAATTAATGGTAGAGGGACTTTGGGTACTGTATTTCAGTAACCTTCCACTGCGACCCAGAGGATCTAGTGTGGGTTGCTCTCAGGCAGCATTAGCCTAATGATGAAAGGTTTTTCAAAAACCTTTCCCCCACGCTTTAGCAAAACGGAGAAAATCGGCATGAACCATCTTGGAAATATCATCTGGAGATATAATTTCCTGGGATGATGTGTCTGATTCGACCAAGTGCATCACAGTAGCACAGGCTGTGTTCAGCATCCTCTGTTTCTGTTCCACAGAAGCGACCAGTATCCGTTGTTAGTTTCCCAATTTTCTTCAAATGATATTGAAGTAAGCTGAGGCCTGTTAGTAGGTTCAGTGAACATGATCTTCACCTTTGGGGGTTTTTGCCACATTTGCCTGACTATGAGGCAGACAGACGGATTTTTGGAATCATCGAATCTATACCTACCTAAATTTCATCTAGTTTCGTGGGGGGGGGTTTCTTTCTTTTTTCCCCTTGCTTGATTACAAAGGTTCATTATTGAATTTAATAATCCAAAATACTAATTTTGTACCTGATATAGGATAAAGTACGCACCCTTAATGACATTAGTAACGTTAAACCTCACAAATCACAACATCGAGATTCGTTGAAGCAACCAAGTTCCTCTTTGGGCAGTTGAGCGTAAATCACACACACAGCCTCACAGCGAAAACCAGAACCTCAAAAGTTGAGGAGAGAAAAACTTTTAAAAGGTCCAACTAATAAACGAGTCTGAGCTTAACGATCGCATTAAAGGAAGAAGAGTTGAAGTTGTGAGGGTTGGAGCAACTGTCAGTCCGCAGAGGTGAACAAGATAACGTTTTTAATCGCCCAAACTTGCGCCTCACTGAAAGCGAATAAAAAGCCGGTGGACTTGTAACTAGGGGAACGTTAAATCAGGCCTTATCAAAGATAATGAGAGGGACGGGGGAGTTTTAATGTCGCAAACCGTTTATTAGTCTGGGGTGAACCCAGTCGTTTCAATTTATATCTCTTCCCGGCCAAATGACAATAACGCAGAATCGGAAAAGGTCACGTAGTACAACAGTAGAGGGTTGGGGGTGTTCTTTATTTACATCAACAGCCTCGTACATATATATTTTGGGTTCTTCGTTGATGAGGGAAAAGGTCCAATATCATAGAAAATTATCACATCATCAATCATGACTGCTCACAGTATCGTAGGAAAAGTGGGGTGGCATACTATGTAGATGTCCAATCAACTGAGCATATATAGGCAAATGAATCTACAAAAATCTTGCAAAAAAGCAAGATCTGCAAAAAAGTTGCAGATTTTAGCGAACCTCATTTTGCCGGAGAGAGAGGCCTTCACTTCAGCTCCAATCTTTTGCGGCGATAGATTGATTGTAATTTATGTATATTTCTGTTGAATTCACAATACGAATGGAATCCTTCTTCGATCCAATACAACGACCAGGCTGCATATCCCTCTATTTAACTCCAGTAACCAAATACTCCCCAAAACTCAATCAAATACTGCACGGAAAGTTAATCTTTCAAGCAATAAGCCAAGTCTGTATCACTGTCATCATCCGTGAAGCTTGATCAGAAATTGTTTGACCCAGAGAGTCGACCTGTACTAAAATCATTACAAATTCGTCCATCAACCGAAAAACTGAAGTGCGAAAATGATCTTCTGTCCAGTTATTGTTTGTTAATGATGATGATCTAACCGTCGCAATCGATCCAACATAGTAACTCTATATTTTGTGGGATTGGGCAACGTTTTCATCAACTTCCGTTTCCTCCATTAAAATGGGTTACCCCAACTTCTCCTCGAGTCTTGGATCGAGACGGGACTATAGCGATAAATCGCTAAGGATAGGGAGGTGAATAATAGCGCTAATGATCAGAAAGCGAGCACAAGTTATAAGCAGTTGTAAACAACCTAATTGTCAAGGATTTTAACTGAAGACAACAACATTCTTCTCCCGAAATCTTCTTAACTACGAAAATCTACGGGTTTATTCCTTGAACAACATAACAAGCTAACTATTTTTACCTTTCACTCTCAATATTACCTACCAACCACCCTGCAGTGTGATTTCTCTCCCTGATATGTAAACAGCAATAGGGTCTGGAGAGGGGTTATATATAATCAGGACTCGAAAGGCCGATTCCTCCCTCCAGACTGTTCCGATCCGGAAAAAAACGAAAAAACGACATTTTCAGGATAAAGTTCCGTAAAGGAACGCAATTTTCAAGTTCCGCAATATAACGTTCCGTCCCGGAACGAAATCTGCTGGAACGATATTTTCTTGTTCCGGTTAATATCCGAAAAATTTCGTTCTCGTGGATTTCGTTCCGTCTACTATTTTGCTATGTTCGTTAGCTATACACGATTCTACGAGTATATCTAGTTTGTAACTCCACGGGTTTATAGGTGAAAAATGGGTCAAAAAATGAGATTAATCGAGTTTTCTTTGTAAAGGGTCGTGCAAGTTGTCGTCCCACTCCTATTTATGTAGACTTGTGAATAATCGGGTGTTTGGTGAATAGGTGACTAAAAACTACAAAATATCAGGTAATTTGCCCTGGATTTAGCTTAAAGTTTATAAGGCTGAATATCGTGGTTTCCTCCAATCGGACACATGCAGCAGTTTTATTAGGCATTATATACAGTACATAGTCATCATGCATATCTCATAAATTGACTCATTGACGATATATAACACATACCTTACATAACAAATGTTTTTGCGGAGGGATTCTCGATGAGGACAAGTTGGCATATAATTGGAATATTGAGAGATCATAGAAACAAACGTTTAATAACATCAACAAGTATACTATGTACATATTCAACAAGGTAGCTCGAGTAATCTCAACAAGGTACTTGGGATTTTCTTTTGTTAGCGTAATCGTAAGTGATCGTTTTCTACTCGTCTTGCTCGTGATGAAATACCCACGTCCATAAAATACCCACGCCTATAACGATTACATACTATTACAACAGATAATCACCCACTAGATTCGAACCCGATTTCACCAAGATTGATTTTATTTATCATGTGATCGGAGATCAAAATGTATAATATTATTTATCACAAAATATCAGAGATTAAAGATCGTCGCACATGTTGGATTTCACTATGAGTTCATCGCTGATCGCGGACCAATGGGAGTTTGGAGAACGCTCGAAACGGGTCGGTCAAGTGGGATGATCTTAATGCAAGAGTTTTATTTTTTTTCTACTTCAAACAGCTCATCTACTTCCTTTTTGTACGCTTTAATGAGCGAGTGAATATATGGAGGTACTTCCGTATACTCAAAATTGTGGCCTTCATTATAGCGAATTTTCAAAGAAAAAATGAACTATTTGGATGGCTTTGAAATTTTAAAAGTGGGTTTGAAGGGTCAGGGACCCCTACAAATAGGGGTTTCAGACATCAAAGAACACAATCCTAGATTTCAACGTCGTATATATATATATATATATATATATATATATATATATATATATATATATATATATATACATATATATATACATATATATATAGGGTGTATTTCCGGACGATAACTCTCTTTAAAAACGGTGAAAAAACAGACCTCAAGAAAGACCTCAAACTAAGGTCCAAAAAGACAAAGATATAACGGTTTTCATTGCAACCTCATTCCCTAACTCCTGCAATGTATCGGTGTGTAGCATTGATATTTTCTCATTTTCTATATATTACCGGATTTAGTCATTCTAGTCAGTTTCTAGTCTTGTTCTTGAATGTTTCGATCATAGAACGGTTTTGATTGCAACCAAATTCCTTACCTCCTGCAATGTATCGGTATGTAGCATTGATACTTTCTCATTTTCTATATATTAAAGGATTTAGTCATTCTAGTCAGTTTCTAGTCTTGTTCTTGAATGTTTCGATCATTCTTGTTCCGTCTGTCGAATGATGTAACACGAAGATAGAACGGTTTTGATTGCAACCTCATTTCCGTCCTCCTGCAAAGTACAGTGTGTAGCATTGATACTTTCCCATTTCCTAGATGTTATCGGGTTTAGTCATTCTAGTCAGTTTCTAGTCTTGTTCTTGAATGTTTCAATCATTCTTGTTCCCAAAATCGAATGAGGAAGTACAAATTGACGAGGATAGAACGGTTTTTATTGCAACCTCATTCCCTACCTCTTGCAATGTATCGGTGTGTAGCATTGACTCTAGATATAGCTCTTCTTCTCTAGATATTATTGGATCGTTCTAGTCAGTTTCTAGCCTTGTTCTTGAATGTTTGGATCATTCTAGTCAGTTTCTAGTCTTGTTCTTGAATGTTTCGATCATTCTTGTTCCGTCAATCGAATGAGGGAACACAAATCGACGAAGATAGAACGATTTTGATTGCAACCTCATTTCCGACCTCCCGCAATACAATACAACCTTGACTCGAAAACTTGCGAAGGGAGCTCATAACCTACTGCACCTCCCCTCCCCCCAGGCATGTACGCCCACTACGCCCTTTATATCCTCCACCTTGAACTACTTGACTGTCAACCTGGATACGCTCGTAACAAGACACGCCAAACCCCGATCCCAACCATCAACTTTCCCTATTACTATTACAAACAGAAAATACTCTGTGAAATCCCGAATAGCGTGTGTTGTGTTTCTTGCGTGATCCTCAAGTGCAAGGAAGTATGAGCACAAACATATTACCCCAACCCAACATTTGACATTTACCGTTTTCTGGTACTGTTTTTTCCGTGTTCCATACTTGCAGTAATCATGCCTAATGATGCAATTAACCAATTTCAGTCAAACAACATGACCTTTTCAGCACAATTATCCGTAATGATCACAATTGAAGAGCAAGGGAAAACTCGACGCTAAGAGCCTTAGTAGCACTTAAGCCCCACCAGCTAAGATTTAAAAATTCCGCTAATTCTTAAATGTAAATGAATTTAAAACTACGACATAAATGATTTACTAATCGAAATTAGAACAGAGTACCTAGGTAGGTAATTTGCTGTTATGATGCGCGTCTACAATTTACTATAACCAAGATTAACTTCTCAACCAAGAGACAACAAAACGAGCGGCGTTGCTTACTATATCCATTTATAACATAAATAAATATAAAACTACGACATGAATAGAAGAACAAGTACGAAAGAAATGCTAGATAAATCGAGAGCTTTCCAACGAATGGAGAACGATTTTTGCCCGGTGAAAACTAAATAAGTTTCATTTCAAAAGAAAAGATTTCGTGCTACATCCACGTAACGTTATTTCGCTAGTTGGTCTACGGCTAAGGTATGATCCATGCTTAAAAAAAATCGTAATAATAAATAAATAACATCAAATTTAAAACACATAATGGACTTAAACTAAAAAGAATTTACAAAAGATGCTTGCGAATTAATGATTCATTCAATTTCAACCTTCTAGGGTAAACAGGACAGACTTCGTCGCACTACACTGATTAGGCTGGAGCACGCATTCCATTCGTCTCTAGATGTTACAGAGACAGCCGAGTAAATTTCAACTTTCCACGGTGAACAGGATAGAAATAAACTCATTCAACTGATCAGGACGGGGTCCGTCATATCATTCGTCTCTAGATATCACAGAGAAGATCCCCACTAAATTTCTGTTTTCCAGGGTGGACAGGAGAGAATTAAGTTATAATTTAAGACATTTAAGTTAGGTTATTCAAGATATTCAAATTTAGCTTATTAAGCTGATCAGAATGGAGTACACCATTTCATTTGTCTAGCATTCCCAAAGAAACTGTCTATTAAATGTTAACCATCTAGGGTGAACAGGAGAGAATTCAGCGCACTCAGCCGATTAAGTTGGACCCCAAAAGTTCATTCAACTCTTGATGTTCTAGCGAGACTTCCTATTACATTTCAACTTTCCACGGTGAACAGGATAGGAATAAATTAAATCAGCTGACCAGGACGGAGTCCCACATTTCATTCGTCCACAGTACCCCAGAGATTCGCCCAATTAAATTTCAGCTTCCAAGTTTCTTTCCAGTCCAATAGTGAATACAATCATGTTTACAAAATTTACTGAGAAGTATCACCTGTATGTAAACAATAATTATTCAGACAACCACGCTCATACCTCAGATTGTTGGTCACGCTCTCCGAAGTGGTTAACATAATACGGGTTGGTAAATAAAGAGATTTCCAACGACAGGTGAACGATTTTTGTACGATGACATATGCCTAAGATACAGTTCCGTAGCAACGCAACGGTTTGGTTGTAAGCGGTAAACATCAGAAAATAGGATCGTAACGCAATGAACATCACGCAAAATTTTGTCACTTTTTTGGTCGGGTTATGATGACATAGTAGGAGCGTTAAAAAAAGAACAAAAAGTGTGTGTGTGTGTGTGTGTGTGTGTGTTTGATATAATTGTTGACCGTGAATCATAGTTTTTATAAATATATCCATTGTGAAATAAATACTGAATGAGTAGTTTCTTTCCAAGCAACTGCTGATATCGAAATGAAATTCCGTTATTTTGTTAAAAATCTAGTATCACATATATAAGATAGTTAAATCGACTGAGATTACTTTTCACATCATTGTGCGTATGTTAGGGAGATAACTAAACCCTCTATTACATTCTTTTCGCCCATTGCCTTTTCTATGAAAATCCGTTGATGCCTCTTAAACGATGCCCAAGTAAATTTTAATAATTTTGTTAGTGAAGTAGGAAGGTAGGTATTCACGATCCGTGACAAAACAGGAATATGAAGACTTACTACTTATGAAGACATGACGGACGATATATACGAGAGATATCTCACCTGAAAATGAACAAACCATAACATTAGCAACCTATTTTAAAGATTAATACTATTACAGGTAATATTCATTGCAAAGTTTTAAATATCATTCAAACTAGCGGAATAACGCAAAATGTGGTGTATATTTGATGTTGTTTCCACATTAGTTCGCGAGAGTTGCCAGGCAATATTTAAAAGGTTTTATTTAAAAAATAATAAGGATACAGGGTGTCAAATTACTGCGATTGCCTTCGCAGCAACACGAGCATGGCTGTTACGTAATACGAGTAGATAATAATTTCGGTAATTGATTTATATCTGCCAGCTTTTCTATGGTGTCCGAGGTTTGATCCTTTTCAATTTCGTCGAAAAAATAAATCCATTGATGAATTACGCAACATTCCTGTAATAATGAAGGTTATTTGTCGGGCCGAGGGGACAAATAAGACCAACTAAATGAACTTTCTGCTGCTTGTTGCCAGCCATCACAAAGAAAAAGTTTATACTGAAGCAGTTTTACACAATACCGGCTCTTCTAATAGGGACATGACTGATTTGGAATTTGTAAATCAACAGGCAGTGAAATTATCAGGGCTTCTGGTAGATAGCAAACCAAATAAGATGGAGGATGGAAGATGCTCTTCGGGGGAGTAAATGTAATTCAGTTGTTTTTATGTAGCGAATGCTCCAGCTAAAAATAACCATAACAGGGCTTCTGAATGCATATTTCTGTTGTTGCCTTAGCATTATTTCAAATGGCATTTTATGTTGCTGTACAAAGGAGGGCAGTGAGAGTTATGTACGGTTTAAAGTATGAAGTGGACTGTCGTGTTGGCTTTACAGACCTTGGCATACTTCCTTTTCCATGTACTTATATTTAAGAATGCTTTTGCTGCGTGAGGCAGAACTTACACCGTTATTAAATTTTACAAGGAATGAGATCCACGATTTCAATACAAGGGGCTCCAAATACGGTCGTGTCCTTCAGGACTTGAGCCCGGTGGGCCCTTTCGTAACCCTAGTGGTCAAACGGGTTGCCACTGGCCATACCCGTCTTACTCACAGACACCTGCTTAGTGCAGAAGCTCGAGATGTTGTGTGTGGAAAGTGTGGGGGTGATCTGTCCATCCGCCACTTTCTGGAGGACTGCCCAGCCCTTGTGGACCTCCGAGTCCAGCATCAGCCCCCTCAGTGGGTTGATGTTTTATACGGACTAGACATGGTCCGATCCCTGTTGCGGTACCTGATAGCCGCTGAGCTCTACTACGAACTGTGATATCTGATCTGTGATATATTTATATACATGTAGTCGTAGTTTTATTTCACTTTGCTGATTGTACATAATGACATGTATATAGTTATTTCCCTATTTTACATCTAGTATTAGTTGTATTTTTTTCCCTTAATTCACTTTGGGGGCTAAACAGTGGTCATCACCCCTCCGAGTTGCCAGTGGAGTCCACAATGGCGCTCCGTTTTAGTCAAGGATGACAACATGGCTCCCCTTAGAACCGCGCCACTTCCACTGTCCCTTTGGACACCTTGTTCAATGCCGCTAATGACCCTTCTGGTTGAGATGAGGCTTAAACTTTAATAAAACAAGAAAAAAATACAATTGGCTCATTATTTTTTGGCGACAAGTCGAAATAGACTGAAGTGTTGCGATAACTCATCTAATTATTGGGGAGTAAGATTTATGAATTCTTCTAAGGCTGACTTGAAAGATTTGGACTACAAAAATTATCGCTATAGAGTGAAAGAATTCTATTAGCGAATTGTTTCTATTCATTCGACAACTTTTTGACCGCCGTTAAGAACAACATTTTATTAGGACTTTGGTGAATTCTGGCGTTGTAATTCTAATCCCTATTACGTAAAATTGTTGTTATTTAAACTGGAAGAGGAATATTTATAATAGTACTCTGAACTGACTTTGTTTGTTGATGGTTTTCTTTCTTCTTTTTGAAACTTGTGCTGTTTGTTACCGAATTTAAAATCGTCACATTGAATAGTTAGATTGAATATTTAATATGTATTGTATACGCTCTCTAATTTAAATTACTATATTTTTAGTAAAATGACGATTTCATTTTACTCGATTACGTTTAAAATTAAAAAAACTCTCTCTCTCTCTCAATCACAAGATGCTAGCCGCTCGTTTCTCTAAGAACCAGGAGAAGTTTCTTATCATACTCCCGTGGGTCCCTTCATATTATTGTCTTGGTGAAATGTGTAGTAAGTTTCAACTTTGATTCTTAGAAAAATACATGAAAAGGACGACCACACCAACGACCATATCAGTTTCGAAGAAGAGCCAGATTCAGTGTGTCAAACTTCAAGTGATGGGTAACAAAATCACCAACCTTATGGCCGGTTTATCAATCATATTTATCCAATGGATAAGGGGGATTTATCTGAAGGATAGCGTTATCCTCCAGATAACACAATAGGGGGAGTTTATCCATCCCCAGTTAAATCTATCTGGCGTTTTAATTTATCTGGTCCCTGGATGGCTGGATAACAATTATAACTGGAGGTTAATGATATACGAGTATCTAGAGGTTTCTAACCTCAAACAAGTTTCTTTATTTACAAAACTCTAATTTGGATCTCGTTTGATTGTCTTTATAACTGTACCTTCCAATGGAATGGATATTTGGGGATTTGTCTTCGTAGCGAAGATTCTATCGTAGCATAATTCGTTGAATGGAAAAGAAGACCGTATATACCAAGTAAGACTCCGTGCAGATCATCTACTAATATGGAACGAGTGCGTATTTTTATTGAGGTTTCGGTTGGACAAAGATACCGTTCTTTACATTTTAACACAGATAGAAGATGAAATTGAGTCCCCAACTTACTGATCACAATAATTCAGGTTGCAATACCGCAATTCGGGTATATATTTCTCTCTCTCTAGAAATGAAGCAAATAGCAAATGGTAAAAATGTGATGGTTTCTTATTTGCCGAGCTTGATAGCACGGTAGACAATGTTGTGTTGTGGTTTTTTTAATAGTCGATCCGTGAAGAAAATGTAGCTCCTACTCTACGCCGTGGTAGCTGTGTAAATCGCCTTTATTTTGTTGCCTACAGACACCAATGAGGATGCTTACAGCGCTATCTGCCAGACAGAATTTATCTGAGGGATAATTTTATCTGCTAGGTAATTCGGCATTGATAGACGACTCACATTCTTTGTCTGGATTCTTTAATGTAGATAATCGATGGACTGGCCCTTAGCCACCTATGTTTATTCATTTATCCTACAGACCGGTTTTGCACACATCTCTTCGATTTTCATTTGTTAGAAAATAGGGGGAACGCACACCGTTAAGATAGCGAAATCATGATGAAATGCCTCTTACTGTGAGTGTGGAGGGACCATATTCGGTACCCGTAATGTTCTGAGAACTTGTGGACCAAACACATTTTTTGGCAAATGGACGAGAGTAAAGTAACGTGGAGCAGACACATAAATCAAAGTGATAGCGAAGTGGTGGAGTACTTGAGGTAGAGATGCCTCTCTGTTGTAATGTAAACGAAAAAGGGGAAGAAAGATGATGGAAGAGACACGGGGAAGTTCGGGAAGGATTAGGGGTGGAAGGTAAAGGCTGGGGACCATTACCGGCTCGGGCAATGGGTTGTTGAGGTTGCCGGTCACGCTTCCAGGTGAGAAATGTACGGGGTGGATCAACTCGAGGGGAAGGGGGGGAGGGGGTGTCTTTCGATCAATCAGTGCGGAAGGGAAAGGAGGGGGCAGAGGCATCTGGCGGTTGGGGCAGGAACTAACAGTTTGCCGCCTTCACTCGCCAGGACAACACTATACCCTCCCAGAATCTGAAACGCTTTCGAGGAAGCAATTAATCAACCCACCGGTCATGTGCGATCAAAACCAAAAGACCACGAATTCCTCCAATTAATATATCCGGCGGAATTTAAATCCAGTTAGGCCGTACACGAGCCTGTTAGCATCTAGATAACAATACATAATTCCCAACTTATGAATGTTACTTAAGGCCGTATCACACTAGCATTTTTTCCGCATTTTTTCTGCGTTTTTAATGCAAAAACGTGAAGAAGAAGAAGTGCCTTTTTTCAAGGTCAGCTTTTTCGACCATTACGCATCCTGGCGGAGCGTTTTTAAACTCACTTGGGAAAATTAGAACACGTTCTCATTTTTACCTTGACGCAAGAAAAATGATAAACATAACCCTTGGGGAGGTTACAATTCAATGAAAAACCCCTAGGAGCCCTAACCTGACAGATTTAATAAAAACGCATTCCGCCAGAATGCGCTGTTTTTGCATTTATTCCTCCTCAACATTCACTACTGACCTTGAAAAAACGCAGTTTGCCTTCTTCACGTTTCAGCGTTTAAAACGCAGAAAAAATGCGGAAATAATGCTAGTGTGATACGGCCTTTACTGAATGATTACCAAACCATGGCCAGCTTGGTAAAAACTAGAGTTCTTATTCGAATCATAAGATGGTACTCCTCAGCAAATATGAAATTACAGATTCGATTCTTGCGCTCCTTCGGAGTGTGAATGAGAATAAAAAGGACAGTGAAGCCTTTAGACAAATGCATTGGAACCAATCAACTTCCCTAAACTTTTGGGATGAACATTTCGGGACAGAACATGGTTAGGTGATTTTGTTCAAATAGAAAATTTCCATCGCGAAAAAGATGCTGCAAGATGAAAACTCCGGCCAAGTGGTTAAGAAATAATCAGCTCCCTTGTATGTATTTTTCGGTGGGATGGATATTGTTGCAAGGATTTCATTCCTTAACAATTATTTAAAGATAAACTAAATTATTCACCAATTTTGGGAATTCGGCGGCTAGTTTAGTTAGGAAAATAAGACAATTCATTGATGAATATAAAGAGACGTATCCTGAAAATATCACCAACAACACACGGGTGTCTGGAATGGAAAATAGGTTTGGCTATGGTGCCGTAAAATTTGCGATATGTCAGCATTTGTGGAAACACTTGAAAAAAAAAAGCCTGTAATCGCCCAAATCCTGAAACTTCATGAGCATGATTGCCCTCGAAATTGGCCATTTTCAGCAAGGAGGCAAATACTTACGTCTAAATCTATAGATTTCTTTTTTCTATATTCTCTATATGTTTGAAAATTAAAGTACATTCTATCTAAAATTCACCTTGAACCTTTTAACAACTTCTCAGTTACATGATGCTGCCTTGCAGAACTCCCAGAGCTCCAGAACTAATGCTAACATCTATACATGCATGTGACCCAAGTATATAATGTAACTTTTAAGTATAAAGGGAAAACTTTTATTTATTTTTTATGATTATTCATGAGTTTTTTACGATGATTATTTATGATTTATTTTTATTTAAATTAAAGTTTATTATTTCAGACTACGTGTGTCTCTCCACATAAAAAATTGCATTTTTTCAATTTAAGCACAATATTGACCCTAGTAACATCACCAACCACAACTGGTCATGACCAAGATGTTCGAGGAGGCATCCCAACTTTTTACTTAAACATTATACAGCTCATTAATCAAATAATACGCTCTGGAGAGGCCAAAAGATTTGGCGAAAGCGCTTAGCATACCTCATTAAACCACATTATCAGAGAGCCTGTAAATCCTCTACCCTCAACCAACCCAACCTACTAAGGACAAACAGATGATGAGAAATCGACGTTATGAAAAATTCACGTTAGCGCATGCACACAGGCCACTGTTTAATTCGACGGCTTTAAAAATCATAGGGGACCGTCCAGGTGCTAACCCGCACAATCCCTGAAAACTTCATCGGAATCAGACTGAGACTTGGTATATTTTTGGGCGTGACAAGGATTTACCACGGACAGACGGACATCAGACAGACAGACACGGAACCAAAATTGACCAGCAAGCTCTGAAACGCAAAAAGCAAGTGGAAATTTCAATTTTGGACGAACAATTTTTTTTCGACTTCTATCACGAACATAAAGCTTCCCTACCATCGTTAGTGAGAAAGCAAAAAGAGACCTGCTGCGGCTAAATCCATTCGGATAATGATGCCATTATCAAAGTTGGGTGATCAGGACAGTCCGACAAAATTTAATAAAAATCAGAGGACAAACAAAGGATGCAAGTTTTAATTTTTTTTTTTTCTAAAGAATGCATTTATTTGAAAATTAATTCATACAAATTATACAATATTATGGAATGTTTAAGAATGTCTTATAAATCAATATTAGCTATTAGTATATTAAAGACTGATGATGTAACAGACAGCTGAGGAAATCAAGGATACAAATGCTACTAACCCTGAAGAGTAAAACTCGTGCTGGGGTTAGGAATCTCAGACGTTATAGCTATCTATAGATCAAATTAAATTCAAATATGTGCTTAAGTAGGCATATCAGTGAGACATTCTATAGGTACATGATTATTATAAAAGTTTCTTATACAATGTTTTACTTTTTATATAATTAGTTTCCATCTTTTATCCACATGTAGTATATTCTCTGTAGCATCAAGTATAAGTTGGTGTAAACATTGCTTACTGAGTTTGGATATTGGTTTTTATTTGCAGTATAATACATTTGAATTGAACAGTTTAAATTTTTTTGAAAATATGTAATGTCGGAGCCAGTTTTAATTCTTCTGGAAGTTTATTAAAGAGTTTTATTCCTAAGTATCGGAGTGATCTTTGAGCAACAAATCAACATATAGGCGCAGACAGACATGGGACAAAATTTGTTCAGAAAGCAAAACTAGAGTGGAAGATTCTGGATGAGAAAAATGCGTTTGCCTAGTGGTCATAAGGTTTCCACAATTGACTTTGAAGCGAAATCACGTAGAAACCATCTAAGAAATAACATTGTGAAAAGAAACTCTCTCAAAACTCTTCGACGACTGTAGTCTCAGGAATTTAATTACCTCTCCATGCCCCTGGAGCTTTATTCACAAGGAAAAGAACTTCGGGCCGTAAGTTTCACATCTTATCGGATTAGGTACAGCCGTGATGGGAGCGCAGAGCGACTTCTAATTCGATATGAAAGAAGGGAACAGGAGATACACAGGGGAAAGTCTAGAAGAGTAAGAGTATAGCCAGCCAAACGAAAGAAAATCTGCGCTCTAGGATTACCGATAGTGGAACATGACGCCAACGGTGCGACGGTAAGGGCAGTGAATGTTACTTACGTAGAGAGCGGGCGAAATCATTGTAGTAAGGATATGATATTAGGATGAATAAATCATCGGGTATCTGCAAAATGGCAAAACAACCAATATACGAGTACTTGAATTTAAAGTTTATATTTAAACAAAATAATGATACAATGCTCTCGCAACTAGGGTCTGCAGTGTGGCGTGGTAATCTATAGTACTTCTACGAGCCGGTCGGCAGTGTTGGTGGGCATAATCTCATCGTCGAATACGAATACGATTGTAATTGCGATAATTATTCGTTGATTCTGAGTCAACTGCGACTATATTCGTATTCGTGTAATCGTACTATTTTGTCGGCGATTACACGAATAAAACCCATAACAATGTGTCACGGTCATAAATTTCAATAGGGCGTCCCTCCTATAATATGCGAAGCCTTGCTAATATAACCTAGCTTCAGAGGGACGTCCTTTAAGCGAATTCAACGATTGAAGCCCAGCCTATTTGCCTCAAATCTATTTCAATAGGTCTCGATTGCTCCAGAATTTCAGGCTCAAATTAACAATTTAATGGCCCAAAAAAATTGCTTTAAAAATCTTTTTTTACAAATGTGTCACAGTCGAAGTATTTTTCATTGCTGAGTCGATTGCGACCACTCCCAGATCTCTAAGATTTATAATAAGCGGGAAATTTTGATTTTTAGGTGAAATATGCCCACAGTCGACTAAATTTCGAAATCAGGGCACCTAGGGTATGCCACAATCGAAGTATTTTTCAGCGCTCAGACGATTTCAACCAATCCCAGATCCATAAGATTCACAAGTAACTGAGAAAAACCAATTTTTAGGTGAAAAATGCCCATACTTGAACGAAATTTTTGAGTTCGGCTGCGTGTTCTAAAATTGTCTTGGCGATCTCGTCACACGGCTGTCCCCTCCGTTTAATTATGGACATGGTCGGCCTCAATTATCAGAATTTAAGTGCCTAATTTTATGTTATTCACAACTTTTCTTCGAAAATTTGCTCTATTATTCGTGCTGCATGATAAGTACTTCATTCAATATTTTTCTTGATCGACTATGAAAGTTCATTTTTTATTTATTTTTATTTAATTAAACCTTAACAATAAGGGTCATTAGCGGCATATAATAATAGCAGTATATAAAAGTTCATTATTACTCGAAATGTTGGTTTGTTTTGTCGAATCTTACTTTTAGCAGTAAAATCCTCAAGAGAAACGAAGAAACCGAACGGAATAGCGAAAAAATCTTTCGGAAAAATCAATCCGTCTGATAGGGAAATCCAAGTAATTAATCTGACGTTCCCCGCGGACACCCAGTGCGATTGAACTCGAGGAATAGAGAGCTCGCGAAGTTCACGTCGTCTCTCGGGAAAGCCGCGAATGCTTGAGCCGTCGGAAGTTATACGGAATTCCCTCGTTGAAAGCTTGATTAAATTCTGGCCGAAGAAATATGCAGATGGGGGGCGGGAGGGGGGAATTCCCGCCTTCGGGGGCGGCAGGATTTTAACTCATCGTACGGCGTTCTCAGCTAACCCGCAGATACCCGCCAACTACCTATTATGAATAGGTGAATTCTTTGGGCTGCCCTGATACCCCCAGCGTTTCATGCATTCTCCTGCCTTCACTTCGTTTCGAAAATTCGTCGGTTACACGGTATTATTGGCAGGTGAACGTGTTGTTTTATTATTTTCAATAATGAACCTTTTTAATCGACAGAGAGAGGGGGGGGGGGGGGAAAGGAGACTGTATGACTGTATATTTATTAACCTGAAACATCAGTACAAAAATACAGAAAAAATAACATCAGTCTTCATAATATAACATTATTGCGCTCAGAACTCACTTCACTAATAGTTTATTTTTAAAGTGTCCACTCAACACAAAAACAAACAATGCGTTAAATTTCCCATCTCTCTAAGGTATTTTGATTCTTTTTACAGTTGGTCACGTATACGAAAAAATGGAATAAACACGAAAATGTCTCACTTTTGGTTTATTATTTCCAATAATAAGCCTATGTGATCGTATAGCAAAAAATTTTTATAACCCCCCCTCAAACTTTGTCACTTTACGTTTCAAGGTGCGTAGAATCCAAATTTGAAATGTCCGTCCGCCGTCCGCCGTTCGCCGTCCGCCGTCCGCCGTTCGCCGTCCGCCGTCCGCCGTCCGGGCCATAAAAGGCCTAAGAATTGACTTAAAAAACCCGTCCTTTCGCCCATAGACTCCATTTGGGGTCTAGTTGGTCCTAACGTTTAACCATCCCGATCGCTTTACTCGCATAGATGCTATGGGCCAAAAACGGGCGAAAACGTGTCATTTCAAGGCTTTGTTAGACTTACGCACGCACGCACGCCTGGCACGCTTGGCAGGGGGTCACGGTGGGCGGTGAGGGGGGGTGAGCGGGGGTGGAGTGAGAGGAGGCGCCGGCGCCGCGGCACCTTGTGGTGGATACGGCGCCGGCGTTCCTTCGACGCATGAATATATGTTTTTTTCAAGGTCATATTTGTGTGTTAATACCAAAGCTTTTCCTACGCATATTTAATAACATATCCTCTCGACGACTTTGCGTACGTACTTAGATAATGATATTATTAAGGCAATAACTATTTGAATAGATAGGAGCTCAAATCGAGAAATATAAACATGCGTATATAATTTTAGAAGTATAGGTTGTGGCAACTCAAAATAGGACACGCCGAGGAGTCTGGACGGGCCTTATGACGTACGCTAGCCAACTAAAACTACGATCATACTCAATTGAAAAAATAATAAACCTTTGTGAAATAATTTGCAGCGTTTTTTAAAAAAATACTGTTTTTTTTCCAGGGTCAATTTGGGGTCGGTTTTTTTTAAGGTGAGTTAAGTATTAAAATGAAATCGTAAAAAAACGTACGCGTTGCAGGAAAAACTTGCCCAAAATCTCAGATTTCCAACGATATAATAAACTGTTATTTTACTTTTGTTAATTGGGAGGGGGGAATAATATTTGTATGTTGAAAAATGTGGAAATCGGGGGTTTTCATGAAAAACGACCCCCTAAGAAAATAGCGATTTGGGGTCGGTTTCTACGAAATTTTTCACGCTGAATCGAATGGTAACACTCGCAGATCTCTCCAACCCCGCTACAACCAAGTTTTATACTTTAACTAACTGGTTTTTAGTTTATTTGTTATGCTGAATTTTATGTGTTTGCTAAGGATAAAGCTTGTTAGTTAAAGTGTAAAATTCGGTTATCAAAGAGTAGGAGAGATCTGCGAGTGTTACCATTCGATCCAGCGTGAAAAATACTTAGAAACCGGGCCCAAACTCGTCTTAGGGGGTCGTTTTTCATGAAAACCCTCCATTTCATAGAGAAAACCCACGTTTTTCAACATACAAAGATGATTTTCGCCCCCAATTAGCAAAGTAAGATAAAAATTTATTATTTCGTTTGCAAGACATTTTGAGCAGGTTTTTCCTGCAACGCCTACGTTTTTTTTTACGATTTTTTTTAAATACTTAACTCACCTTAAAACAACGTATTATTCAAAAAGTGAGAAATATTCGTGTTTAGTCCATTTTTTCGCCTACGTGACCAACTGTAGAAAGAATCCAAATACCTTGGTGAGATGGGAAATTCAACGCTCTCAATGCTTTCAACTCATTTTGGGGGGAAACGAAATAAATGCAAACTCAATCACTGAATGCAAATCAAATCAAGACTATGAGTAAAGCACTTGTCTCTTATACCTGAAAGTAACCCCCCCCCCCCCCCCCCCCCCCCCAGCGAAGACATCCATTTTAATTCAAGCTCCATCAGTTTTTTTTTTTTCTAATTTATTCTTTTATAATTTCATCATTACACAATATACATTTCATATGCCAAATGCAACAGTTCCCTTTAAGAAAACTCTTGTGCTGGGAACTGGAGCGTCTTTACCCTAGTTACAATTTCCTCAACCTGGTAATTAGCAATATTATTATAATAAAGTTTCCAGATAGTGCATAAAAATGTTCATAATTTCAGTTTAGAATAGATACAGTAATCATAGTAACATAATTTTTATTTATTTTTTATTTTTCAAACACTGTAGGCTAACAACAATATTTTCTATTAAAGTAAACTAAAATAGTACGCCTTGATTAATTTTTTAAATAAATTCAGAGGTAGTTTTTCTTGTTTCATAAGGTCATGTGGAAGTAAGTTATATAATATAACCCCTTTGTGAAAGTATAGTCTTTGAGCTGATGTAGTTTTCAGTTTAAAAGCTTTCAGCGTTACTTTACCCGCGCTCCGTGTGCCAACCTCAACCTTCTCTAATTTATTTTCTATATATTTTTTGTGAGTATAAATCAAAGTGGTTTTCTCTATTAGATTAAAAATGTCAATAACTTTAAATTCTCGAAATAATAAATTAGTAGGAAAGTTTCTCTTTTTTTTTAGTAAAATTTTTATTAGAGTTTTTTGTATAATTGAAACAGGTTGGATTTTGGTTTTATAGGCTGAACCCCACACCGGCAAAGCATAAATAAGTAGAGACTGAACTATAGCGTAGTAAAATTGCCTTTTTAATTTTATGCCCATGAAGTTTACTCCTCTACAAACTGGTATTAACTGTCTAAGCTTTGTTGATAAAATTTTTATATGCTTCTCCCAAGTTAGACACTGATCTATTACCACTCCAAGATACTTAGTTTCTCTTACTTGTTCTATAGCTGGACATTTACAATTTACTTTACAGCCGTGATCTGCATGACATATAATATTTCCTAAGTTTGGGATGGATGCTGCTAGCCAAGAGAACAACATAAAGTGTGTTTTAGCGTAATTAAGCTTTAGATTCTTCAGTGTCAACCATTTATTCAGTTCAGTGATATTTCTTGCTGCTTTCTCTTTAACATCTTCCCATGATTTTCCTCTAACTATACAATTATTATACATATACAGTTATTATATTTTTCAAACAGAGGAATCTGTGATAAAGTTGAGATTAACGCTCAATTTTAGGATGCCTCTTGCAGAGACTATCCTGTCTGAATCCTCATTTTTAAAAATAACAAAAAGCTAATGCAATATTGATGTAATAAACGAAATGCAAACCATAATTATCAATCTGGAATTACGTTTAGTTTCAAATACAAGTACGGTTTCTAGTACATCTTCCCTAACTTACAACAATGTTATCTTAAAAGTAGATATATCGTTGGAATAAGCGTTGAATTTCTCATCTCACCAAGGTATTTGGATTCTTTTTACAGTTGGTCACGCAGGCGAAAAAAATGGGCTAAACACTAATATTTTAACCCCCCCCCCCCCCCCCCCCCCAACGATATAATCAATTTTTATTTTACTTTGCTAATTGGGGGCGAAAATTATCTCTGTATTTTGAAAAACGTGGTTTTTCTCTATGAAATCTAGGGTTTTCATGAAAAACGACCCCATGAGAAAATACGAGTTTAGGCCCGGTTTTCAAGTATTTTTTCACGCTGGCTCGAATGATAACTTTTTTTGCAATTTACGTTTTTTCACAATTTTGTTAAAGAAATAAAATAAAATAAAAAGTATTTTCAAAACGTGAGAAATATTAGTGTTTAGTCCATTTTTTCGCCTAAATACCTTGGAGAGATGGGAAATTCAACGCTCTTTCCAACGATATATCTATTTTTAATATTACATTGTAAGTTAGGGAAGATATGGCCATTTTAGTAGTCGAAAACACGAAAAAAAAATATTAAAAATTGAATCACTTGAAAACTAAGCGATTTGAAGAACATTTGCAAAGAGGAACTTTTTCGTTGGAAATAAGTTGTAGAATCGATTCCTCGGAGGTTAACAATCTTAGGTGTGAACACCCTGTATAATATAATTTGAAACCAACTATAAAATAGATGGTACATTCTAGGCCTTCAGTATTAGAGGTGAAGTTTGCTGGCAGAATGATGATTCCTCAATCAAAGTTGTCAGAGCCAAGTAAGTCCATGGCAAGGGGGTTTGGGGCTGTTGTAGTTCAATTCATCATGTTGCGTTTGTGGGCTGCGAAATTGGCTGGAGAGAGTTGAGGTCCCTTATTGAGTTGTGCGAAGGCAGAAAGGGCTTTATCTAATAATCTTCCATAGAAACCATCACTGGAGGATCACCAGGATACCGTATCGAGTTACACAGAGGACCCATCGACATCTCCCTGTACATACTATGAAATCGCACTGTATTTGAAACTCAATTCCAGATTGATAATTTATTATGGTTAGCATTTTGTTTAGTACACCAATATTGCATTAGCCTTTTGTTATTTTTAGAGATGAGGATTCAGACAGGATGGACTCTGCAAGAGGCAACCTAAAATTGAGCGTTAATCACAATTTTATCACAGATTCCTCTGTTTGAAAAATAGAATATCTGTATCTGATGGAGCTTGAATTAAAATGGATGTCATCACTGGGGGGGGGGGGTTCAGGTATAAGAGACAAGTGCTTTAATCTTAGTCTTGATTTGATTTGCATTCAGTGATTAAGTTTGTATTGATTTCGTTTCCCCCCCAAAATGAGTTCAGATGATGAATTAATTACTATAATTAATGTAAGGAGGAGAAGATGGCGTCACAGGAGTCGACTCATCCTTACTTGCGGAATGCGGGAGAACATGCTCCATTTGTGGTGTACGAGGAACTCCTTCACTCACCCACGCGCATTCCAGTTCTAGTACAAAGTGGATGATAGAACCAGCTCTTAGGAATAAGGACTCGTTCACTCCAGATGTTTCCTGTCATAATCGGAGGGTACAGGTTAGGGTGCGCCAGATATCTTCATCACTTATTCCTGTGACCAGACGCCCCCGGAGGTGAACTCGGAATGACGATGGTGCCCTCCAGTGTGCTCAAGCAGGCAGGCAGGCAGGCAGACCCCCCCCCCCCTCCACCTCTACATCATATCGGGTCTGTCACCTTTCGGATTGTTTCAATAGAGATTTTTACAGTTTTCAATCTGAGTCGTACGAAAAGAGAATTTTCTACGGTAAGCAAACCAGAAGCTAACCACTTAGTCGTACTGTACGAATAGGGAATCTTTGTACGATTTAATTAAACGATTCAAAAGTCACTCTTAGTGACTACACAACCCTAAATCTCCGTAATCACGTCGTAGATTACCTCATATAATGTATTCTTTCATAATGGAATAAGTATGAAATTATCAACAGCTTCGTTCATGTGGAATAATTTATCCATCAGAAATACATGTGGTAGCAGAAGGAAGGGAACGTGGAAGGGAAGTTGTTTAGGCAACATCGAAATTCGCCTTGGGTTCGGAGAATCTCATTCGGGAACTTCTACATGATTAACGAATAAGATGTAAGTATTATTACAAATATGTATCTACCTGTATCTATTACCTACATATATACGATATTTTACACTTTTTTCCCTTGTCCAATATTACGTTTCATCATTGAAAATAATGAACCATTTCTGAAGACCTGTTACCTGTTACTGTAGATACGCAACAAAGGGCGAAGACAGCAGATTCTGTCTGTGTCTATCTTCTTTGTTAAGTGTCACAATCCCTACCCATTACATCAAAATCGATCCATCAGCATCGGAGCTTCGTATATAACCACCTATTTCAGGTTCGGTATGTGCAGCGGTTACCTATTTCAACGAAATTTGTAGGATGTCATCCTGAGACTTGTACCCAAATACAAATTTTGAATTTCAAGATGGAAGATTGATTGATTGATTGATTGATTGAAAGTTTTATTTAACAAATCAGAGTTACATAGGGCCTTGAGGCCCTCTCTTACTGTAACCCTGAAAGGGTTATTTACAATTTTTACTCCTCGATCAATCGTACATTATAAGATAAAAATTATGAAATTAACACAAACTCTTCTATGAAAAAGTATAGATACCCAGTTACAATGATCTTATGTGGTGATGTTTTACTGTTCGATTAAATAATAGTATGTATGTACCATATTAATTAGCAAAATTATCCTGGAATTTCCTTATAATGCAATAATAACATTTCGGTAAAATTTTTCTTAAAAGATGAAACAGATTTGTCAGTATCAAAAATATCCAAATGCTTATTATAGAGCCTAATAGCATTTGCACTAAAAGACTTGTTGTAAATAGCTGTTCTATGAATTGGTACTTGTAGCAATAGTTTCCTAGTTTGCCGATTGGTCATGAATTTAAATTCCTTTGCTAGGTACTTAGGGGAACCAAATTTCAAAATCTTAAATAACATAGTCGCAACAGCACATTGTATCTTCTCTTTAATTTTCAATATTCCCAATTTCGCATAATAAGGTGTCACGTGCTCATCTAATTTTAATCTGTACACGAATCTTATTACAGCATTTTGCGCTTTTTGCAGCCTATCGACATCTACGCTAGTCATATCACAATAAGCCACCAGGGAGTAATCAAAATTGTGCAACACTAGTGACTGTGCTAACTGTAAGCGCACATGAAACGGGAAATCAATAGCCATACGTCTAAGTTGATACAATGAACCAAAAACATTATTGCACACCTTAGTGACTTGGTCAGTCCACGAGAGCGTGTCAGAGAACCAAATCCCTAGATTTTTTATTTTGTTCACATAATATATGACCTGACCATCTATAACAATGCTGCGAAGCGCCTCAAATTGAATATTGGTTTTTAGTCGTGAGTATGCAATTATCATTGCTGAACATTTTCTCGAGTTAATCTCCATTCCATGTCTCACACACCACCCCACTATGTTGTTCAACTCTTCATTAACTAATTCAATCGTTTCATCCAAATTAACGAGGGGTGAAGATAAGTACAGCTGTAAATCATCGGCGTATAACATATGACTACACCTCTTCAATACTGTGTGTATAGAGTTAATGAAAATGGAAAAGCACAGCGCCGATAGAATCGAACCTTGAGGAACACCTAAATTGGACATCAGCAAGTTCGAATCGATTCCATCTGGACCCCTAGTAGATTGTAAACGACCCGACAAATATGATCTAAACCATTGTGTCACACGTTCAGATATACCCACTGATCCTAGGATCGCAATCAATAGTTCGTGTTGCACTCGGTCAAATGCACGGGATAGGTCAATCGTAACTAGAATTGTCACATTGCGAGTGTCCATTGCTTTCCTAATATCATCGCATACTTTCACTAACACCGTTTCCGTACTATACCCCCTTCTATACGCCGACTGTCTATCATCAATAATGTTATTACGAATCAAGAAATCATTAAATTCAAGATATACAATCTTATCCAGCACTTTGCCAGCGGCACATAGAATATTTATAGCACGAAAATCGGATGCAGATGTTGGCTTATCAACTTTCTTCACAGGTAACACAACACTATGCTTCCAGCACGCTGGATAAACACCATTGTTCAGAGATGAGTTAAAAATATCACACAACACAGGAGCTACAATGTCTACAAGAACCTGGAGAATCTCAATCGAAATCCCGTCACACCCTATTGAAGACGAAGTTACAGACATGATTATTTTCTTGACCATATCCTCTTTTATTGTTCCCACATTGAAAACTTCAGATCGGCTTCGACGCTGCGCTAACAACCTATATTCCTCTAGCATACCAGGATTACATTGCATAATATCGCCCTTGCAAAAATGTGTGTTAAGCTCATCGACAGTTACCGGCAACGGTTCATTTTTGAATTTATCCTTACCAATTCCATAACTCCTAACTATTTTCCAAAAGTCTTTTGGTTGCCTTGTGCTTTTGAAAAGGTCATGAAAATGTCTAATTTTCGCATTTCTTATTTCTTGTTTAACCTTATTACGTAAACGTTTATATAAATTATTGTTCTCATTTGTTTTGTTTTTCTTAAATAGTTTATATTGTCTATCCCTAGAAACCATCATTGCCCTTATTTCATCAGTTATCCAAGGTGCGGGAGGCCGCTTAAGTTTCACCTTGACAATCGGGCAGTGTTTATCATAAAGATCGGAAATAATTTTGTTGAAAATAACCACTTTCATATCAATATTTGGTTCTATAAACACAGAGTCCCAGGGAAGTGACGCTGCCTCGATCAAGAATAGATCTCTATTGAAGTCTCTCTTAGCGCGTACATATATATAATTTTTACTTGTTTTGATTTTGGGGTGTTTAACTGTACAGAAAATTAAATCATGGCGTGATAGACCTGGCGCACTAACCTGACCGAAAGTCTTCACAAACTTCTGATCGTTCACTAAAACCAGATCAATTAGTGTGGCTGATAAAGGGGTATGATGAGTTGCACTAAAGGGGATATATGAAAGATTATGAGCCTCAAGAAGGGTCAAGAATTGCTTCGAATACTGATCATTTGCAAGCATATTCGTATTAAAGTCGCCAAGAACTACTAAATTCTGATAAACTGCTTGTATTTTACTAATGACCTCAAAAACCTCTCCCATTCTACCGTGCTTAGGCGGTCTATACACTACCCCCACAACAAGGCGCACTATTCCTATTGATAATTCAACGAAAATATATTCAGGTCCTTTAGAATAGGTCGAAGGAGATCTTGCAACAATTTTAGTTTTAATTCCTTGTTTGACTAATAATGCGACACCACCACGAGCCTTTCCCACTCTATCGTTACGTATCCACTCATATCCATCAACAGAAATGGAAGATTTAGTTATATTTGGCTTAAGAAAAGTTTCAGAAAGCGCGAAAGCATCAAAAATTTGTCCTGCGATAATTTCTCGAAATTCATCTAAATGCGCAACAACTGATTCGATGTTGGCATGACCTAGAAGAGGGGGAATGGAAGGGCTGAAGTAGAAAAAACGTGGTTTTTTCCACACATTTTGTCAGGTCGAGGTTACAATTCTCAACCGATTTTCGTGATTCTCATTTTGTTCCATTCCAATTTCAAACAAACTTAGGAAATTTCGGATTCGCTGTCGATGAGGGGGGGGGATTTTCGATTTTGCCGAGCGCTGCCCAAGCTACAAATCTCCACCAATTTTCGTCATTCTTATTTTGAAATTTTGTCAGGATTTTCAAATTTCATCAAGAGAGGTGATGAACGGGGGGGGGGGGGGGGGGGGGATATTGATAAACCATGATGTTTTCACTATTCTTGTCCGATTTTCGTGATTCTTTTTTTCTTCAACTTTGAATTTGGTCTAGTTATGGAAAGTGTAACAGGAGTTTCAAATTTCATGATTGAAGGGGGTGAATGGAGGAGGTAATAAAGATAAATCATGATATTTTCATTATATTCATCAGACTTTTCTTGACTGTTTTCATTGTTAGTTTGATCCAAATTATGCAACCCCGGAAATTTGAAATTTATCGTCGGTGAAGAGGTGAAGTGGGGTGAGAGGGGGGGGGGGGGGGTTTCCGAGGAATCATAATACTTTTGTTTTTGTTTTTTTCTCTTATTTTAATTCTCTTACTTACCAATATGTTTTAAAAGAAAACGCGCTAAAAAGAAGATTCAACATCATCATCGCCATTTCTCATCGGGCCAACAAAGTTGTCTTCACTTTCCAATATTGATCAACAAACTGTAGTGGAGGGAAGTTCTACAGTCAGTTTGCCAAGCCCTCTGTTCTTGCTGGTATCCTAGGCAAACAGCCCCCAGCTCGACTTCTCTTCCGACACTTTGAAGCTATAGACCGAAACTTTATCAACTCTCTCGGTTCGAATCATTCTAATACTGTAATATCCCCTTATTGATGAAGAACCCATCCTTTCAGCCCGACCACCACGAAATAATCTTTCACAAATCGGTCACAAAATCGTATTTCACGGGATTTTTTTTACATTTTATGTGTCTTTACTTTGCCACATAGAATCGAAAAGTGTTACTTTTGATTTTCTGATCATTGTCGCTTACAACCAAATAATTGATACGGAACTGTATCTTAGGTATTTATCATCTTACATAAATCGTTCGCCAGTTCGGGAAGCTCTCGATTTACCTAACCGTTTTATAACCTTAACTATGCAGTGCGTGGCCAACAACTGAGTTATGAGCGTGGTTGTCTGAAGAATTGTTTTCTTACAGGTGATCCTTCTCAGTTAATTGTGTAAACATTGTGCAACCACTATTAGACTGGAAAGAAACATGCAAGTTGAAATTTGATAGGGAGACTCTCTGGGACAGTAAGAGACGATTGAAATGATGGGCTCTTTAATTCTCTCCTGTTCTCCCAAAGAACATGTTCCATGTTCTTAGTGCTTTTTACGTACAACCAGTTGTTGCTACGAAGTTATAACTTGCTCATTTTCTACTCCACGAAAATCGTTTACCATTCGCGTCAAGCTCTAAATTTATTTCATGCCACACCACATCTCATGCCTCCAACTTCCTTTCGAGAACTATTGGTATCTACGTACAAAAAGCTAACATTTTTTCAAATCGATATGCGTTTTTTGTAAATGGTGGTAAGATTTACTAAAAACCGATGAAAGAGAAATCAAAGACGCATTAAATTTCTCCCTTGATGGGAAAAACAATAGATCGTGGATATGTCTAGGAAAATGAAGGTTATACAAACTAGTTTTGGGACTTTTACTGGATCAATCTACTACTCTGCTGGGTTTTTTCTCCCTAGTTCAATAATCAGTTGATTTTTCTCACAAATGGTTTACTTTAGGTGATGTAGTTACCTGGGAAGCCAATGGCATATCCATTCACTTTTTATGTGCGTGTAGCGTTGTTACTTTTGAACAGTTTAATCACAACTCTTGATAATTATTTTTGTCATGATTCGTATACCTCACCTATGAAATAATTTGTACCTAGTATGATGAAGTACGCTATTGAAGTTTGATTGTTTAGGAGTTATAACATACCTAAAAACGCTTTAATGTATTACACCAAGTTTTCATTTAAAAAGTTAGCTATAATCCCAAATCCCATGACGCTCTGAATTAGGGCCTTGTTAACAGTGATCAGGTTCTTTTTACTAAGACATCCTCAAGTTTGTAAAATTTTTGGGGTTTATTAGTCAGCACTACATGATAATCCCACCTTAAAACCTCGTCTATTAATTCCCAAATACCGTGTGGATTGGACCCGTTCTAGCGCAGGGCAGGTGCAGATCCGAGAGGCGTACTTGTCGTCTGATTTTCACACATGCATTTAATTTGGTTACTGAGGGATTTTTTCGATGGCGACTTGGAAAGGGCCAAGTACTTTTTTTTTTACATTCAAACTTGGGGATGGTTTCACCAAGAATCTCTAACCATGGTTGAACGTTACTTTAAAACAAAAGGGTTTCACCAACGTAATCAATGGTTACACTGTTATCAGTAAACAACGATTTACAGCGTCTCCGTGAAACGTCGATTAAAAGTTTAAAAGTTGATTTAGACTTTATCAAGGACATTATGTGTCCGCGGAATGAGCGTGACAACGAGATAATAGCGTGGGAACAGATATTGGGTCATTCTCATTTCATTTGCCGCTTTCATGTCCCCGACGACGAATTCTCACAATTCTTGACCAAAACTGGCGATTTTGGGGGGGAAAAGGTAGTATAAGTTGGGAGATCAACACAGTAATACTCTGACTGCCCAAAATCCCCTTTAACCTATACACAGTGATGACGAATGAAACCTGAAATCCTGGAAATTCATGAGTGTTACTGTCCCCTTCTACCTAACACCTACGTAGAAGTTAGGTAGTTACGAAACAATGACAATCTAGAACTGGCCAGGGTTACTAGCTGCATCAAGTTGGTTCCTCTTTATTTAGAGTAACGATTTACATTTTTAAGATTTTCCCCAAAAACTAGTTTTTCAGTCAGTCCCCCATATCTCTTCTCAATGGGACCACAGGAGTGTTACCATTTTCGCGATCAAGAAGACCGATGGAAAATGGTGGGAAACAGTCAGATGTGAAGGTTATATTGTCCAGTTGAAGATGTGAGACTGCAGTGGAGTGCTTGGAGTTGCAGCAGTTTTTACAGTGAAAGAAGCCTAAAAACATGAGGAGTATTTTTATTTTCAATCATGAGTGTTACACTAATTACGAGTGTTGTTAGTGCTTAAACAAAATAATCCGATATCAAGAACCATACTGCTTGGTGACAGGTTTCAAACAGTAGCCATCCCCGAGTTTTGCCACTTCATCATCCTGTTTGACGCCATTTTCACTGGAAATTCTCATGAGTGTTACCTCTCAGGAGTGTGACCAAGGATGGGTAAAAAATATATAAAATACAAAATCAATGAAAAACTCACTGTTCATCTATGGAACACAAATTTGCAATGTACAATGAGTGGTATTTGCCGATCTAACCTCATTTTTGAGCACTTTCATATTTCACGTCACTGAGGTTCTGAAACGACCCAAAGCAGCAAATGAAATGAGAATGAACCTATTACCAACCTTAAATCTTTAATGCTTCTATCATTTTAATCCATTCCGACAGCATAATACGGGTACGGGTTGTACGGGTTTTACAAACTCGTAGGGGTAGTTCTTCACTGCCTTATCATTTCAAAACTAGTGCAGCGATGATAATATATGTGTTTCTTCTAAGATTCTGGGTTTGATTTTAAAGTAAAACCGACGGAATTCCGATCCACTGGAATACTCCATCCAAACGCGATTTTGATTCGCCCCCACTGGAAATTTCGGGAGACGGTCTCCTAAAAAGCAGCGGTTAGTATTCGATGGATTTTACAACTGAAGCCACTGCAGAATCCAAGATACTAAAGTTATTTCGCCTCAAAAAGCGGAGGAAACAGGTTATAATTGTCTCGTGATATACAGGGTGGTCCGTAATAAACGGACACATTTTAAAATCCTGTAACATTCACAAATTCGATCGTAGGGATTAAAAAATAAGCAGAACGTGTAGAGAAAATCAGTAGGTAAGTTTTATTCACAATCGAAAAATCGGAAAAAAATTATCAAGTTTTAAAAATTATGTCATTTAAATGACGACCCTGTTTGGTAACGCACAGTTCAAGACGGTCCTTGAAGTTCTGCATCACTCTTTGCACCATATCTTCCGGTATTTCCGCGATTTCTCGTCTTATTGACTGCTCCAATGCTTGAATGGTTCGTGGTTTGTCCACGTACACTTTAGATTTCAGGTGGCTTTTTGCGAACGATTTTTCACGGACGAGTGATCTCCCGGCATGGGGATGTTCCCTGGCCTTCGCGTTCCCCCGACCTCACCCCCTGGACTTTTTTCTATGGGGCCACCTGAAATCTAAAGTGTACGTGGACAAACCACGAACCATTCAAGCATTGAAGCAGTCAATAAGACGAGAAATCGCGGAAATACCGGAAGATATGGTGCAAAGAGTGATGCAGAACTTCAAGGACCGTTTTGAACTGTGCGTTACCAAACAGGGTCGTCATTTAAATGACATAATTTTTAAAACTTGATATCTTTTTTCCGATTTTTCGATTGCGAATAAAACTTACTTATTTTCTCTACTCGTTCTGCTTATTTTTTAATCCCTACGATCGAATTTGTGAATGTTACAGGATTTTAAAATGTGTCCGTTTATTACGGACCACCCTGTATTATGGTCAAGCTGCATAACTATAGGTATTTTTATGTTTGCACCTCCCATCACTTCAATGCCGTTGGCTGTTTTATAACACTATTTTACAACTGTATTTGTTCATTCTATGTATGTATGTATCTGCATCCTTACACGTGACTTGTGTATTCGACGCTACCATCAATTTGTTCAAGGATTGACAAAACAGTAGTTTTTGAAAGTCGGTACCTCCTCAGAAAATCGATTTCATTGAGATTGAAATCCGCCGTACTCTCTCTAATCCAACGAGGACGGAGAACAGTGAAGTAAAGTGTTCATCGTCTTCGTCAAATTCGTACTCTAAAACCAATGCTCTAATCAATCTTCTTTGGCTCATTTTCAGGCAAGTTGTAAAGCGTAGGAAATAGCTAGGAAAATGTTGCAAAGTTGAAGGGAAAACGTAGCTGAAAAGGATTTCGGTCATGTAAACAAAGATGGCGAAAAGAACCAGGTACCTACTTAGTAAAGCGTTGATTTGAACGCTAAACACCCGAATTCGGCTGGTTGGATTTGATCTTTGATGTAGCACGTTTGATCATTGATTTATCTGTACCGGAGTTGGTGAAACCAAATATCGCTGTTCAACAGCTGCTTCGGTTTAATGAGTAAATGTTGATTAAAAACTTTGGTGAAACCGGCCCTTAGGGTGTTATTGCAGAGCCACTTAAAGGTTCGATTTATGTCGCTATTAGCGATTTCAAACACTTCTTCCTACGTATCACCCGCACATAAAATCGCCGTGTCATCTGCAAATAAGTAAGAGGTACCGTTGTAGGTTGAGATTCCCAAGTTTGTAGATAAAGATCGAGAAAAAAATGGATGCAAGCGACCCACACTGGATTAACCATACTCTATCGGTTTTATACTCTACCAGTTTTAAAGTTTTGTACTAACGGCTTAAAGAAAAGATCAAGAGTTTCTTGCTAAGAAAAAATGTGACAAAATCAAATACATACATGATTTAGACATTAAGATCGCCTTAAGGTAACACAGCCTTGATGAAGTTGGCTTAGATGTCAGGGCAGTACGTCGGTGGACTGAGTTCATATGGCAGCGCCGTGTGCAAAAATATTGAAGATGCCTCCCATCACATTGTATTCACTTCAGTATTCAGTATATTATTTGGAACGAGTCATCCGAAAATTAAAGTATGGAAGCAGCATAGATGGTACGTAATGAGGTAGGGCATCCAGTACAAATTACGGCTTATTGGCAAAATTGAAAATAATAATGTCTCTCAAATATATGGAAGGGTGCAATCAAAGGAACGATCTTATATTTGAAAAGGCAACTAGTTATTTACGATAACAGTTGTCGAAAGTTCCCATTATTGTAAACGCGTTGGTTGAAAACAAAAACCGGACATTTGCTATGGTTTCTACAAAAATCGAACATTTGGCGTCCAGAGCGGCTTTCAATTTTGGCCAGGACGGCTTGGAGAAAACCCGGACTGTCCGGGCAAAAACCGGACACGTGGGGCCTATTTCATAAAGCAACAAGTGACAAGTTACAAGCCGATTTTATGTACAAGTCGTAACAAATGAGTGTGCAAGTGTTTCATAAAGGTACAAGTGTAGACTTGTAATGCACTGTGAGAATTAACAAGTGTACAGGCGAATTTGGACAAGTTACAAGTATTTCCCCATCATTTTGAACAAGTCACTGTTTTACGGTTGTAAAAAATGACCGATTTTTAACCTACGTCCGTTCACCTATAAACTTGTTATTTTCCAGCATTGTGAGTTGACAATTTTTCGGTGTTTAATATTTGGGAATCATCTTCTGCTGAAGAATACAGACAAGAAAGAAGCATTCAGCGTAGAAGACGCCAACGATTTTTTCGGTCATCATTAAACGCTTTTTTCATGGGTATTTTCGAGTTTAACGAGAGATTTAGGATGTGTTCCAAGACCCTTGAATGATTTAAATGCTGCGTGACCCTGTGCAATATTTCCTGATCGGGTATTGAGGATCTCGATATCATTGAAGAACAAAGTGAAGATAATTTCGAAGTTTCACATGACATTCCTAACCCAGCAGCATTAAGGCTAGATGAATTGATTAATCATTTCCGCTGAATGAAGAGGAAAAATCCGATTATGCCAGCCATCAGAATAAGTTGAAATAAAATAAACACTTTTTCCACTTATCAGTTTATAATTTGTCTGTCTTCTAATCATTACACTTAGTCATGTAAGATAAACATCCTATCGTGAACTTAGAACCGTTTTTACATTGATTCGCAGACAAAACTTCAATTTCGGCATCCGTTGTTCATTTCGTTAGTTCCCACACACCATTTCTCTTTTCTGCTACACTTGTAAACTTAGCTTCTACGTAATCTTTGTTTTGGTGAAACACTTACCGAGCATTACAAGGACCAGTACTTGTTAACTTGTGTTTTATGAAATAGGCGCCAGGCATCCCTGTATTTCAAGATAGATAGAGATTTGACTTTTGACTTGTCAGACTGTAATGGGGCTAGCAAATGCGATTGATAAATCGGTCCTTAATTCCGTCACTCCGTATCCGTGAGGGGAAGAATGGAGGATAGATTTCCCTCGAAATGAGACGAATAAAAGCAGTTTATTGTTGCGGCATCGTAGGATTAGTGGGAGTGAAAGGAAGTTCAACGAACCAAACCCAATAGCCAACCCATAAAAATGGGCGAGACGTCTCGAGGGAAGCAGGTGGGGGCTGGATAATAAAACGTCTGGGAGTGAGTATCCACGCAGGAGAACCGTGGATACTACAAGAGAAGTATCCACGATGGGAAAGGAGGGGAGAGCCGGCTCGACACTACGCAGGGGTAGGACGTTCGGGCGAGAAACGGACAGCTTCCCCAGTGGCGCAATTGGTTAGCGCACGGTACTTATAGACAGTGAAACGTGAGCAATGCCGGGGTTGTGAGTTCGAGCCTCACCTGGGGAACAAAATTTTTTGAACCGATCCCGCTCGAATATTCCGCCGCGCTGCACTCGAACCTCGCTTTATCACGTATTGCTTTCTCCTTCTGAGCCGGGTACTTATAAACGTACACTGAACAACCCAAATTTATTATATATCATTCCCTTGAACTTATAGATTTAATATGTAATTAAAATGTTATATTTCTTCATATGGGGAAGCTAAGAAAAATGTACAGGTAAATGATGGAGATCAATAGAAAAGGTTTCGGGTTTCTCGAGGGTTGGTCAATGAAAAGTCTATATTCTAGGCCGACGTTTCGAAATATTTATATTTCATCTTCAGGGCTGATAACAGAGGAGGGGTATATAACAATTAGAATCTTCCTAATGTGGATGCGAGTTAATATGGACAGACAGGATGACAACTATGGTTTTTGTATATAACTAACTTACTACTAAATATATATGTAGTTATTTTAACTTGGAGAACTGTATTTGGACACTTATTTCATATCCTCGTCATTGAGCTTTAGTAGGTAGCTCTATCTATTTAAACAACATCTTTGGGTATACTGAGAAAACTGAGAAAAAACTTTGGGGTATACTGAGAAAACATAATTCACGTTATACTGAACTGAGACTAAACGTCGGCCTAGAATATAGATTTTTCATTGACCAACCCTCGAGAAACCCGAAACATTTTAAATTAACTCACTGGTCAAGAAAACCCAGTCCTGATCGAAAGAAAGTTACACCTCACTTTCAAGATAAAATTACCATGATTCATTATTAAGTTGAAATTTTAATTAATGATTGATTTGCTGTGGACAGCTTATATTCTACGCCTACAATCTTCTATAAAATAAAAAATAAATAAACATGATCTCAGTTTGAATATACATTTCAACAGTGCAGGGATCTTGTCGATCCCAGAAAAAAATTAATAAATGGATTTATTTCAATTTATTTAAATGAAACTTGAAAGACTATATCGATAAAACTTCATCAGTTGCGAGGCCACTTTTCTCACGTGTATTCAAATTGAATGAGAGGTGTGTATTGGTGTTTCCAGTGTGAAACAATTTTATCAATACGTAAAGTGGGGTTACTTTGTGACAGCATGGTTTTAGCATGGAACATGCTTTAGCCTTTAGCTAACTGCCCGAAAACGTTACGCGGAAGTGTCACGAAATTTTCTTATGTTTTTCACGTACAACCAAGCCGTTGCTGAGGAAATGAAACTTCAGTAGTTTTCAACGGACAAGAATCGTTCTCCATTCGTTGGAAAGCTCTCGCTTCTTCGTTCTTCTAGTCATGTCGTAGTTTTATATTTATTTATGTTATACAGGGTTCGGCAGGGAGGTATAGATGATTTGAAATAATAGCTACACACTCATTTTCAAATGAAACTAAAATTGTATTATTTCAGTGTGTACCTTGGATGATGCCATTATGAAAATTAAAGAGGAAAAAAATAAAACATTGATTATGTACGAAAAATAACATCTGATAAGTGGTGTCCGTATTGATGTTGATACGTCGTCTTCTCAACTGTGGCAGAAAAAAACTCACGCAGCATCGTTAGGTAACGATCTGTATTGACAGTGACGGTTCGTCCATTTTCTCGAAAAAAGTAAGGGCCAATAATGAAGTTTCGACTAATGCCACACCAAACAGTCAGCTTTTCGCTGTGTAGAGGTCTTTCATGGAGTTGACGTGGATTTTCAGAAGCCCAATACCTAAAGTTCTGCTTGTTTACCACTCCTGATAAATGAAAGTGGGCTTCGTCACTCATAATCAAAACACTCAACATCAATACTGTATGGTTTCAACAAGATGGGGCGACATGCCATACATCGAGAGCAGCTATGGAATTTCTTAGGCAGACGTTTCCTGGGCGCCTCATTTCGTTGCGTGGAGATGTGGAGTGGCCTCCTCGGTCACCAGACCTGACACCTTGTGACTATTTTTTATGGGGCTACCTCAAATCACGTGTATACATACACAAACCACGTACACTTGAAGCCCTGAATGAAGCAATAACTCAAGAAATTCGAGCAATACCACGTCCAATGCTACAGAAGAGTATGGACAACTTCTCACATCGTCTTCAGGAGTGTGTGGACAAAAACGGACACCACTTATCAGATGTTATTTTTCGTACATAATCAATGTTTTATTTTTTTCCTCTTTAATTTTCATAATGGCATCATCCAAGGTACACACTGAAATAATAAAATTTTAGTTTCATTTGAAAATGAGTGTGTAGCTATTATTTCAAATCATCCATACCTCCCTGCCGAACCCTGTATATGGATACAGTAAACAATGCCGCTTGTTTTGTTGTCACTTGGTTGAGAAGTTAATCTTGGTTACCTATAGTAATTGTAGACGCGCACCGTAACAGAAAATAATTACCTACTTAGGTACTTCCTTCTAACTTCGATTAGTAAAACATTTATGTCAAAGTTTTAAATTTATTTAAATTTACGAATTAGCCGGAAGACAGCATGTTCCATGTTTCTTTTTGTTTTTTTGGTATTTATGAATTTCCTGCCAAGAATTTGATACGGAATCGGGATTATACGAGTAAGATAATCTCTGGGGTTGTTGAACACGCTACGAGCATGTGGATCTTTTCCTTCTGAGATAAGAATGGGATAGCCTCACATACATCAATAATCAACTTTTACTGTTTCTCCAAACTTGCGCAAACTTTATTTTTCTGTAACTAACCGGAAATTCTGGTTGACAAGGAAGTACTTTTTCCTTGTTTTATAAATAAGTACATATTTGACACAGCAACACTAATATCAAATCTTACTTTTTTTTTTTTTACACATCAAATTGGAGGATGACGGAAATGGTTCGTTTCACACCAATTTTCGACATTTACGACACAGTGTTTCTATCCTGAGGGTTTTGGTGGAAAAAATTCCGAAACCACGAAAATCAATAGTAAATGAGTATTGCTGTTATATTACCCTAACTAATAGCGGAAACTAAATAGAAATAAGATAAATAGAGAAGAAAAAAATCATTTTGATACCTAATCGTTTCACTGATGAAATTAGCTGAAAATAATAATTCTGATGTAGTTCACTCGATATATGTACCTGTCTACTAATTTCTCCCATAGGTTTTTGGAACGATGAAAAATAGCAGATAATGATCCGCAGCAACTATTTGGTTATGAGAGAGAATCAAGGGAAAAAATTCGCCACCCGTAAAATATATCACTTTCTAAAAATAACGCTTTTCGCAGTTAGATGCCAAACCCTTTTGATGGATTACCCACACCTCAGATGATATTCTGTGAAAATAAGAAATGAGGGAGGTTTTACTCCAGGCTTAGGTTCAGGTTATCCCATCAGAATCATCCGAGAGCGTTCGGAACTAGCGGAGGGGAGTGCGGAATTGCTGTAGGCCGTTCATAACCATCCGGTTGTGTTATCATTGCTATCATGTTATCAAATCATGAGGGCATACAGAAGAAATTGTTATGTATGTACAATAAAACTGCAAAGACGACGTCGTTTTGAAATGAGACTGTTGGGTAATTATTCGGTCCTTTCATCAACTGCTTATCCAAAGATAACATAATTGTACCCAAAAATCTGATTAGGTTGGCGCATTACAAATCATTTATGCATTGTTGCACCATAAGAAGTACTTACTTAACGTAGGTAATCTGTCCATTTCGTAAGGACAAGTAGTATTTCTATACTTCCTCTTCGTTTTGCAAAAGAGTTATCTCTTCTCAAATACCTACTTATTTGAAAAATAGAAAATTGCCAATCTATAATCAAAGAATGTCTCAAAACACAAATGGAATAGGATCTTTAGGAAGGTAAGTTGTTTGTGGGATCGCAAATTCTGTACCTACACCAAGGTATTTTAACCCAACTCTGCCTTATGCATAAAACCGTGTTCGAGTGTTTCATTTGTTTATTATTGTTATTCTTATACACAAGCGCATTCAGTCATTCTCAAGAGTGCTTGCCCGGCAAGATTCCCCCCACTCTTCCGATTGGCACCAGCCAATCAGGAGGTCGAAAGCATTTACGGATTGCCGCATTTCCGGATGGATGTGAACCCACCTTCAGTCCAGGACTCGATCCTGGACGGTTCTATCCCCTCCCTTTTCAGAACGTAGTTCTGTCCTGGACTGATCCTGGGCTCTCTGTCCGAACAAATCCTTTCTCTCGTCGCCGTACCGCTCGAATTTCATCACTTTTTGCTTTCCCGGCACTCTTTTGTTCTATCAATGTCTAATTTGAGTCTGTTTTCATGGAGCTAGAACTTTCTATCATCATTTGATTTTTCCAACTTAGGAACGAAGAAGAAGAAATGATTGTGTTTTGATTCTACTTTGCTTTGGGTTTCGGTCAGTTTCGGGTCACTCGGTCGTTCGTTTCCGCTTCGTGTATTTCTGACTGCTTTATATTAATGAAACATAATTCATCTTTCTTCAGAATGGTCCTGAGGAAAGGGCCGAACAACTCACCATATTGTCGTAAATTCATACACAGAGCATAATTTTACCCAAATGGAACAGGCAGCATCATCATACCTGGAACAAAAACACTGTGTTAGGGAAATCTGGCCTCTCGCATTGAAACGGCGGCCCGGCTGGATTAAAAATGTCATTTTGAACGCTTTGCTTCGCTTCCGCTCGCAATTTGACCGAGTTCCCGTCACTTTTTTCGATAATCGGATTCAGATTCGTCGGGATAAAATTTCGCCCGCGAAAACCGTTCCGAAAAACGTACCTTTACGGGGTATATTTTAATGGGAAAAAACCAAGTTTTTCGTCGGACTTTTCAAGAAAACAGGTCCGTACTCTTGCATTTTATTGACGCATTTCCCGATACTTTTTTGGCGATCCGATCGCGCCGTCGTCTTCCTCGTAGGAAAACATACGTTTTTTCTGGGATTTTCAACGGCCGTTTAGAGGGGTAGGGGAAGCGGGGAAGTCCAAAAAGCGCACATTAATTCTTACTTTGACCCCCCTCCCGCCCTACTGCCCATGGTTTGGCTGGGATTAGACAATTTTAAATTCGCTCGTTCCACCTTTTGGAAAATCCCAAGAAGATCCCCCCACTCGTAGACTCCCCCCTCTCAGCCGTTTGGCCGTGCATAGACACGACAGACAGACAAACAAACAAACGGAGTTTCATTCTTATAAATAGTATAGATAGATTGCCCGTGCGGATGTACCTACTAGTGAAGTGTTGGTACCTGATTGCTAAATTTATTGTCTTCAATTGCTCCCAAGTCTACCTATAGGTAGCGGAAGCGTTGTTTTCACTTCTGAGGGATGAAAAAGTTGTAGTTTCCCTCTAAAATCAAACTTTTTTAAATACAGTAGTAAAATTGCCACTCGCATTTTACGTTTTTGACTATTCTGAACAACCATGTTCCATAATTTTCTCTGTGTACGTGTGTGTGTGTTCCGTCTATGTGTGTATGTTTGCAAATCCTTGTAACAAGCTTAATTGTCGCAATATTTCAACCGATTTTTATGAAATTTTCATGGTGGGCATCACTCGTAAATAAACGTAAATTCCATCAGGCATCATTTTCTCACGCATCCGTCGTCCTACCTCACTCAAATTTGGAGGATGGGTGGAAGAGGTTAATTTGAGCGTTTCATAACAATTTCAACATAATCCTATACTCAGTAACTACTTTCCATTCGCGGATGTGTATTCCTTTTTAAACAAGCCTAATTTCAACAGTTTTGATCCGATTTTGATGAAATTTTCAGGGAATGTGCAGGTTAGACTGTAAATGGTCCACGATTAATTTCATACTCAGTCGAGATGAAATTTAGTAATGATAGCATAATATTTTCAAGATTATTTTTTTGCCGGACCTGAAATTTATGTATATGAGAAATATAGATACCACCCCAAGTTATTATCTTATATTGCAATAACGTTTGTACCACACTATAGTATATCAGTTTTATTTTGTCTATCAGCAGTGAGTATCTTTGTTACAGAACACATTAACGTACTTTTTAATTTTATCATATGTATAGTCAATATATGGTTTCCGGTCTAGCTCGACAGAATAAAATTCGTGAAATCGTTGCGTTTAATGAAATCATTTCAGTGAAATTAGTTTAATGGAATAGTACAAATTACCGTACATAAAAGTGGCGTTTTTCATTAGTGGTGATGACTCAGAGCTATTCACGATAGAACTATAGTCAATTAATAGGGATTCATTAAACTGAATGAATATATAACTACGTCGATATGACGTTTGATGGGCGGCTACTGTATTAACGAATGGAGAATATTGCAAATTCATTCTTCGGAACAAGTAGAAAGACGAGGAGTGTATGCGTCAGGCTGTCAACAAATTACATTGCGGGTATCGAGGATATTGTTCTCTACTTACGTGCAAACAAAACTGGAATAACTAATAAAATCAAAATAAAAAAGTAATTTACGTTAGCGCATGCGCAGAATGGAGTAATGTTTGAGGAAAATGAAGTTGGTAGGGAACAATCAACAGCCTAACCCAAAAAGTCCCAGAAAATGTAATCAAAATCTGATGAAAACTGAAAATTAACCTTGTTCCTGGGAGTACACTTTCGCACATGCGCAGGCGCTAATAATTATATACATTATGATGAAGTTAAAAATGGAATAATTAAACCATCGGTCGCTAACTGTGCACCATATTTGAGTGAGATTGGACGATTAGGTCGTAAAAAAATTATGTTTGAAGGAATTTACGTTTGCGCATGCACAAAATGAACATGATTCTAGAAGTATGGAATTAATAGTGGACCATTGACAGTCTAACCTGCACTTCCCTGAAATTTTCATCAAAATCGGATGAAAACTGTTGAAATTAGGCTCGTTTAAAAAGGAATACACATCCGCTCATGGAAAGTAGTTACTGAGTATAGGATTATGTTGAAATCGTTAAGAAATGCTCAAATTACCCTCTTCCACCGGTCCTCCGAATTTGAGCGAGGTAGGACGACGGATGCGTGAGAAAATGATGCTTGATGGGATTTACGTTTGCGCATGCGCCGAGTGAAGTATTGATTTGGGAACAACGATAATCATAGGGGACCATCTTCACCCTAGCCGACACATTCCATGAACATATCATAAAAATCGGTTGAAATATTGTGACAATTAAGCTTGTTACAAGGATTTGCGGGCATACACACACACGTACGCAGAAAATTATGGAACATAAGTGGTTCAGAATAGTCTAAAACATCTGCGAGTAGAAATTTTACCACTGTAAAAAGAAAAAAAAACTACGGTTTGATTTTGGAGGAAGACTACCACTTTTCCGTCTCTCAGAAGTGAAAACAATGCTTCCGCTACCTATAGGTAGACTTAGGAGCAATTCAAGAGATGAAATTTAGCATTTAGGTACCAATTCTTCACTAGTCTGTAGGACATCCGCACGAACAATACTGAATAAACTCGATTTCTATTAATAAAATGCTATTAATAAAATAATTATGTTGAAATTGATATGGGATAACTATAATCCAAATTCTTCATGTATTCAGTGGATAAAAACTTAGGTGAAACCTGCCCTTAAGAGAGCTGATTCGCTTTGTTTTCAAGCGATTTCATTGTTCGGTCGTGCAGCAAAGAGCGTGGAGGGTCGTAGCGGGTGTAACTATTCATTATCGGATAAAAAAGGGCTTGAGAAATATGAATGGGAGAAGCTTCGGGCGTGTGTTCCGTGTAGTGTTTGAGGGGCGCCCGGTAAACCTTCCTGCCGCCCCTCACCTGACTCAATGGCTAGGAAAACGTAGCAAAAAAAGCATTTTGGTCATGTAAACAAAGATGGAGAAAACTACCTACCTAGTAATCATCGTTGATTGGAACGCTAACCACCCAAATTCGGCTAGTTGGTTTTGTTCGTTGATTTAGCGCTTTTGATGATCGATTTATGTGAACCGGAGTTGGTGCAATCGAATATCGTTGTTTAGCCGCTGAGATCTTCGGTTTAGTGAGTAAACGTTGATTAAAAACTTTGGTGAAACCGGCCCTTTAAGCGAGCACATCTGCTGTTGTTTTCAACCGATTTCATTGTTCGGTCGTGCAGCAAAGAGCGTGGAGGGTCGTAGCGGGTGTAACTATTCATTATCGAATAAAAAAAGGGCTTGAGAAATATGAATGGGAGAAGCTTCGGGCGTGTGTGCCGTGTAGCGTTTGAGGGGCGCCCGGTAAACCTTCCCGCCACCCCTCACCTGGTTCACCTAATCTGAACCGGCACCCAGAAAAGACGCCCCCCCCCCCCCCTCCCGCGTAGCGCCGCCTTGTGACCGACGTTTTCCTCTCGCCCCTTCTGCCCCCTCCGCGTCGTCACGTGAAGCCGGTTGTGAGACGCCGTCCATTGATAAAACGGCCTTTTAACCCTCCCCCCTCCACCCCTCGCGACCTTCCCGCTCTTCATTCTTTCTATTCTGACGTCGCTCAATAACTTCACGACTGCCGCTGCACGACTACACGTAGCCACACGTGATCCACTCGACTGCTCGCTTGGTAGTACTTAAGCCCCGTTTACAATGCCTGAACATCCCCGAGCATCGAGCATTGGTGATCGTTGCTCGCCAGTTTTCAACGAGCACGAACACAAACGAGCCCTCTGTTCACACTGCTTGAGCATTTTTGACGATCAGTTGCTCGTGAGGATTCGCAGCAAACATATGGCACCCACACAATCCAAAATTGCGGTTTCCGCGGCGGCTATCCTCATTTTAGACCATCTAGCGGAGGAAAAGCGAAAAAAGAAAAGGCGTCGCATGTGGGAGTCGTAATTTTTAAAGAAAAGAAATTACACCCTATTGCGTGATTTTTTTAAATTTTATTAAAATAAAATTTATGGTCTGGCTGCCACAGCTCTGGGTGCTCCGCATACAGAGAAATTAACAAAAGGCACTTTTCATTTTCCCACTCCATCACTATAATACTTAAAAAGCAACAAAACACCACACACAAAATGGGAGACGTGTACCCTTCAACAGCTAGGCGAGAACTAGATTCATAGAACACCATTCGACGAATCCCAGGGTGTTTACACACAGCGAGCGGCGAACGAGCGTCCCTTTGATGATTCGCCGTAAAACTGACATCGGGTGGATCAGGTCCGAGCACGATCATTCACTTGGACCTTGATCGGCTCGCGGCGACTGTTTACACTGCCTGAGCCTCGAACGAACGCTCGTTCGTCTCCCCTGCTAGCGACGAATGCTCGGGCAGTGTAAGTGGGCCTTTAGAAGAACGCCTGACAAGTTGGGTGTAGCAAGTAGCTTCCTCGTTTACCCATCATCTTCTTCCAACTATCATCCAAATTTTAAGCGAAATCGAATTACTAGGGCGTGAAAAAATGGAGCGTAATGGAATTTACGTTCGGGCATGCGCAGAGTGGAGTATTCATTTGGTAACAATGAAACTGATAGTGGAGCATCTACACCCTAGCCCGCATATTTCCTAAATATTTGGTCCGGATCGGATGAAAACTGTGGAAAATAAGCTTGTTACATATTGGCGCATACGCAGTAGTTATTAATGATACAATCATGTTGAAATTGATATGGGATGATCAAATCGTCATCCCCCAACTATCATCCGAATTTGAGCGAGATCGAACGACTAGGGCGTGAAGGTGGGTTCACATCCATGCGGAAATGCGGTAATGCGGCAATGCGTTTAAGTAGTTTAGGGGGTTGGAAGTAGAGGAGGGGAGTGCGGAAATGCGGCAGGCCGTTCATAACCATCCGGTTGTGTTATCATTGTGTTATCATTGTTGTTGTCTTCTATTACCATTGCCTTTTTTCAAAGAGACATATATCCTCCCGAATTTTTTTCAAACTATCACACATTCCTTGGACATTACAGCTCCATTAACAATGTTGAATAGTAAACTCATAAAAAAATCATGAGGGCGTACAGAAGAAATTGATATGTATGTACATTAAAACTGCAAAGGCGACGTCATTTTAAAATGAGACGTTTTGACGTTGAGTCGTTTTAGAATTCGGTCCTTTTACCAATTGCCTATTCTAAAATAACATTATATTTCGACCCGAAAATCTGTGTAGGTTGGCGCATTACAAATTATTTATGCTTTGATGCACCATAAGAAGTACTTACACTTAACGTAGGTAATCTTTCCATTTCGTAAGAACAAATAATATTTCTATACCTATTTCCTTTTTGTTTTGCAAAAGTGTTATCTTTTCTCAAATACCTACTTATTCGAAAAGCAGAAAATTTTATCATTGCGTTATTATTGTTTGTGTCTTCTATTACTTACCATTGCATTCCCCGAACAGGCCTGTTTCCTCCCGAATTTTTTCCTACCGGTCATTTCATGGACATTAAAGCTCCATAAACGAAGTTGAATAATAAACTCATAAATCATGAGAGCATACACAAGAGATTTTTATGTATCTATGTACCTACCTACATCAACTGCAAAGGCGACGTCGTTTTGAAATGAGACTGTTGGGTAATTGCCTATTCGGTCCTTTCATCAACTAAGTAATTGGTTCCTACTAAGAACCTATTTGGTCCTACTCCTAAGTATATATTTAACCCAACTCGGCCTCATCTGCATAAAACTGTGTTTAATTTGAGTATTTTATTAATTTATTATTGTTATTATTATACGCAAGGTCTTCATCTTTATCAAATACAATCAAAACTTTATCGAAAGAAACCAGCAGAGAGAAACGAAGGTTCGCTACCTTCTTATCTTATCTTTCTTTATCAAACAAAAGAGAACTGCGCAATAGGCAACTGCGCACATGCGTAAATGCGGCTATCCGGTAAAATATCTAATTTTTCAGATGTGTACAGTCCGTTTCAAGAGTGCTTCTCCGGCAAGATTCACCCCACTCTTCCGACTGCCGCTAGCCAAACAGAAGGCCGAACGCATGACCGGATGGCCGCATTTACGCATTTCCGCATGGATGTGAACCCACCTTGAGAAAGCTTGGTAGAATTTACGTTTGCAAATGCGCTGAGTGAGGTATTTCCACGATATTCGGAAGTTTCACCAACTCCGGTTCACATAAATCAATCATTAAATACTCTAAATCAACGAACAAAACCAACCAGCCGAATTCGGGTGGTTAGCGTTCCAATCAACGATTATTACTAGGTAGGTAGTTCTTTTCGCCATATTAGTTTACATGACCAAAATGCTTTTTTTGCTACGTTTTCCTATCTGTTTTGCTACATTTTCCTAGCCATTGAGTCAGGTGAGGGGTGGCGGGAAGGTTTACCGGGCGCCCCTCAAACGCTACACGGCACACACGCCCGAAGCTTCTCCCATTCATATTTCCCAAGCCCTTTTTTTATTCGATAATGAATAGTTACACCCGCTAAGACCCTCCACGCTCTTTGCTGCACGAGCGAACAATGAAATCGCTTGAAAACAAAGCGAATCAGCTCGCTTAAGGGTAGGTTTCACCAAAGTTTTTAATCAGCGTTTATTACTCATTAAACCGAAGATCTCAGCTGCTAAACGATATTCGATTTCACCAACTCCGGTTCACATAAATCAATAATTAAATACGCTAAATCAACGAACAAAACCAACCAGCCGAATTTGGGTGGTCAGCGTTCCAATCAACGATTATTACTTTGTAGGTGGTTCTTTTCGCCATCTTTGTTTACCTTACCAAAATACTACGTAGTTCATTCTATTTTCTGTGATTAAATCCTTTTTCACGCCCAAAACTATAACAAGTTATTGCCCGATTTTATGACATTTTCGGGGATAGTGCGGGTTTGCTTCTAGATGGTGCCCTTTAGCATTCATTACCGTCGGATTAATAGTGTCGCTGTGCGCATTTCGGTTTATTATTTTCAATAATAAACCTTTGTAATCGACAAAAAAAAATTAACCTTATAACAATTTGTATCCACCCTAAGTGAGTGACATGATGGCGCATTTTCTTGTGAGGATATCCGCGTGAAATAGACGCTCCCCGCATTGAATAGGAGAAAAAATGGCTTTGGAGCTCACTCAGCTGATCTATGACCACACATGCGTCAGCGGCCTCTGATACATCTTTATCCTCGCCACGTTACGGATTACGTATCCATACCAAGTTTCATCACAATCGGACGTCGGGAAGTGGCATTTAAAACGATTTCAAGAGGACATACATACTTTCATCAATCTACAAAGTGAACACAACAGCTCATTTTTCCTTTTTCAAAGAAAATGCGCTAAAAATGGCAAACAATAAACCTTTTACCAAAAGTAGGTAGTAAAGGAGTTCTCAAGGCGAGAATAGATTCAATTTGGAGTGTTTCTATACAGTTAAAGAGCAGTCGAGTGGTGGAGAGAATCCTCCAAGAAGTAAAAATAGTCGGGGAGGCAGACGTTAAAAGGATCGATCTCCAACTCGTGAGGGCGGCTGAAAGGGCTGAGCCATACATTACACCTAAACCTTCTCCTATCCTACTACACTGGCTAGCGGTGGGACCCAGATCAGCCCACCTGTGGAAGATATGCTCTCGCCCTTTAATTCCCTTGGGAGCTATTCACTCCGGCGGAAAGCCCTTGTTGACACGGCAGAGGAAATCCGCGAGAGTCACAATCAGCGCCGCAATGTAGTGATTAGTTGGGTAGATATCAATGACGATGCATTCGTAATTCCATTGTTGACGGGGAGCTTAGAGGCTTCGGGATTTTATTTGTTGGATTGCAAGACTGACAAGAACTGTTCATCGGTGGGGATGAGCAATTCCACCTTACCTGCAAGTAGGCTGACCGATGTAGCTAGATGCAAAGATGTGGTGTGCAGGCTGATTCACGCCTCTAAACTTAATATTTTCGAAAAGGACGAATTGTTTAATTTGATGTCTATTTGTATGGATCAAAATTACTTTTTATTTGAGGGGAAATGTTATACACAGCCAGGGGTTGCTATGGGTTCTCCGTTATCTCCTCTGCTTGCAGATATTTACATGGATTATCTTGAGCAACAAATATTTACAACTTGTAACACAAATGATCTTCTCTATTGGTATAGATATGTCGATGATATTGTCATTCTATGGAAGGGTACAGAAAGACAACTCAAGATTGAAATTCTTTTCACGAAAAAATCAATAAATTAGATCCTTTTATCAAATTTACCATGGAATTCGGCGGAAATAAACTCAATTTTTTAGATCTATCCATCTCTTTGGTAAACGAAAAGCATGATTTTTCAATTTATAGAAAAGATACATATAGCGATATAACTATCCATAGTACTTCAAATCACCCTTTAGTCCATAAGCATGCAGCCTTCCATAGTATGATTAACCGAGCACTGTCTATTCCAATGAGTGAACAAAATTTATCAAAAAAAAAAAAAAAAATCCATTATCAAAAGCATAGCGGCTAGTTACGGATATGGAGTAGATCTCGTTGATACCATATGGGATAATGTTCTTAGGAAAACGAGTAGGGAAAAAGTTTCCAATCTGGCCAGGGAAGATGTAAATTTAGAAATAAAGCAATGGATCCAATGGAGCAATGGACCTATACCTTATTATGGGAAAATTTCGGATAAAATCGGCAAAATTCTATCATCGAGAGGTTACAAAGTAGGTTTTAGAACTAAAAATAGTCTTAAAGCATTACTAGGATCCGTTAAGGACAAAATCAATGTTCAGAATAAAAGTGGGGTTTATAAACTAAAATGTTCTTGTGGCTACGAATATTGCGGACAAACTGGAAGGAAATTCAGGGAAAGAATAGACGAGCATCAGGAGGATTTCAGGGAAAATATGAAAGATCTGGTAAATGTTTAAATGAGGATATACCTCAATATATTTCACCACTAATAGGTCCATTTTTATAAAGCTTAGATTTGTCCCTTCACAATGCTGAAACCATATTTAGTTATTTCCCCCTTTCACTTCATCTAATTAGCTATAATCCCCCGTCACCTTGTTTGCACTTCATTGGTTGTACCTTTCGCCCCTTTCCTTTCTCTTGACCAATGGGATTCAATCTCCCTTCACCTGTTACTATAAAACCTATGTCCTTTCTAATGTATCTTGTTTCTAATGTACCTATGTTGTTTGTCAATGTATTGTTTGTTACTGATGATGGCCTAACCGTCGAAATCGATTTTCGTGGAAATAGACAACGTTTTTCACTAACTTCCGTTTTTTAGGCTGACCGAATAAAAAGCAACCACGAAGGGATCGTATCCCGGGCGACGCAACATTCAATAGAGAGTTTTTGTTCTTCCCGTAATTAAAATACCAACTGTGCATGCGCGAATTTACCCGTCAACGCGTAAAACTACGCGTTTACGGGAAAAAGGCCTACCTAAACGTAAGCGGGAAAAATGCTTTCGTTGGAATCCCGTCCTACGCGTAGTCGTCATAACCTGACGCAAAGGTGACCACAGTTTTAAGAATAGGTTAGGTATTCGTTCTCCCTCTGACTGTAGTCTAATAACGTTTCCCTTCCACAATTACCTACCTAGTCGAAAAAAGTAGAAACTTGTATTATTATGGATATAATTGTATTATTAAATCAAATTCCGCTGATTATGTCAACAAAGTACCTACTTCGTCCGACAGCCAGATATCCTGTTCACCTACTTGGGAATAAATGCAGTTGTTGATACTTTTCCGATTTTAAAGTAGATACCTATTCTTAATAGGCATTCACAAGTAAATTTCGTACTACAAAGTTGTATCTACAAACATGAAGATTCAGACAACAAGCAGGTTCGTGCTTAAATAATGAGTTTATATACAAAAGCTGTTGTCAGTCAATAACAAATTGAGTAGGTTGGTAGTAGAAGTTGTGCTAGGTACCATCTCAGATCCTGGAAATGACCATTTGATAAAGCAGGGAAGGCACTCAAAACGAACTATTACACGAGGCCTAATTAAGTAAACTTGATGTAGATAGATGAAAAATTGAAGAATTAGACAAAAATAAAAAAGATGCCGTAATAGCGGCGCTCCCGGACGATCACCCATCCAAGTACTAACCAAACTCGACGTTGCTTAACTTCGGTGATCAGACGAGAACCGGTGTTTTCAACGAAATAGTGTTGGCGAATACTATTTTTTCTTAGGTCGAATCAGTCGATGCATGGGAAGATAGCTGATAAAGCAGAGAGTAAAATGATTTGATTCCTAGATCCGGACGTTTGGTCATTCCGAAAGAGGGAGTGCTGTTGAGATCCACGAGTGGTAACCTCTTAACTGCCAACTATGACACCAGATGGAAATACCTAGGACTGGAATTTGGTGTAGAGTGGAACGTTGAAGGTGCTATCAGAACACTTATGGCAGTGGACAGAGCTCCTTTGACTGTGCTGCAAAAGTTGGAGGTCATACGCAATCACTTCTTGCCGGGGTTAATCCACTCAGCTGTCCTTGGGCGGCCCAGGAGGTACAACTTGAGGAATCTGGACATAGCAGTGCGAAAGATGATCAGGAAGTGGTTCTGGTTGCCTGCCGATTCAGCAAACGCCTATAAGTATGGGCCTGTTGGTGACGGTGGTCTTGGCCTGGCCAGCATGGAAAGATTAACACCTGAACTAAGAGGGATTCGGATAGCTAAGGCGGAGCAGCTATTGTTTGGTAGTGAGGCACATGAAACTTTCGAGACAGCCCAGGAACGGCGTTTTAAGAGGGCCGAAATGCTGCATCAGACGACAGATGGAGCAGAACTGCGGAGATCTCGGGAAGCAAGACCTTCCACTGCTTGGTTGAGGGATGCCCATTTGACATCACCTTCATGGAAAGGTCGGAGAATGGTCCGTGTTCACTCCGGATCACTGCCCTCAAGAATGAGAACAACTAGAGGAAGACGTGACCAGCAGCAAATTACTGGGAGGGGATGTCGACCCGACCTCGTGATTTGTACTGGAACGGGATCAGTCGCTGTTATAGATGTGGAGATCGTATCTGGATCTGGAGTTAGATCAGTGGAAGATATGTTTGAGCAGAAACGGTTGAAATATTCCAGACCTGATGTGTTTGCTGCTGTGTCTGCGCTGACTGTTCGAGAGGTAATACCTGCTATCGTAACATGGCGGGGTGTCTGGGCGAAGAAGTCGGTGTCTCCACTGTTGAAAATGGGGATTCCAGAGCACATACTTGGCTGGGCTACTGAGCGTGTTTTGCTTGGTGGAGGGCTGATTTGGACGTCGTTTTCCAGACATGTTTCTCAATAAGCTCCACGATGAGCCAAAACCCGCAAGCAGACGGTTATAATGGGGCACAGAATAGAAAAAGAAGAAGATGTGACCGTATGGATGAACCCCCTTCCCTTTTGAATGGGTTTCTCCCATTCATTTATGATCCTTCGTTGAATTATTTTTGAAATATTTGAAGTGTATGCCTTTATTTTTGTAATTTTCTTCCAAATATATATCTTGTTAATGCTTAACTTCGGTGATCAGACGAGAACCGGTGTTTTCAACGAAATATGTGTTGGCGAATACTATTTTTTCTTAGGTCGAATCTAGTTATTCGATGCATGGGAAGATAGCTGATAAAGCAGAGAGTAAAATGATTTCAAACGAAGAAGTTTTGAACTCGATCTCGAATTCAAGAGAATCGTTGACTTTGAAATACTAAAGAGACTTTAGCGTGACGATAGCGTTTAGTTAGCCGTGTACATACGTGTAGAAATGCGCGAAGAGCTAGCATCTGCAGTTGCTTGCTCTAGACGCTGCCCTACGCGTTAACGTGAGAAAATCGTACGAGAAGAACAAAAACTCTTTAATGATTATAATGAAAGTCATAATTACACAAACGAAAAATCACCCACTCGGTAGTGTTGTGAACTTTAATATACACACGGGGGAAAAAAAAAAAAAAAAAACACGCGTAATGACGGATGCAAACGCCCATACTAGCATACTCAAGATGAATGTAATGCGGGAGCTTTAAGGAAAACTGGATAAAAGGCCATAGAGGGATACCCAGGAATGAAACCGTTGACCGAATCGCAAAAGTAGCAATCAATCGCCCACCACAAGTAGCAGTTCCTGAATTTCCTCCAACAGAACTGAAGAGGAAAATATTTCTAACAATGCATAGAAAATAAAGTGAGAAATTCGCTTCACCCAGAAAGTAGGTACAAAAAAACCCACTTCTCAGGATGTTGGTGTCAAACCAAAGAGTATTTATCGGAATATGACCAGAATAAGAATTGAACACGAGAACACCAACTCCCCCAAGCATCTTTTCGATGGAGAAACTTCCTCTGATTGCCCACACAGCAAGGGAGTGGAGGATACTATGGTGCACGTTGTTCCGAAACGCCCTCATTATGACGAAGATTCGCGTTTTCGATTAACGGTAGTTGCGCCACCGTCGCATCGATAATGGTGGGATAGATCCTGGACTAGACTGAACTCGTACCAGGCAAATTACCATTCCTTCACTGAATATTTACAAAGAAATCATGAACATCAACAGAAAACACCATTCATGATGGTCATGTCCATACGGGCGTTACCTAACTGACCCCTGAAGAATCAAAACTGAGAGAACGTGGTTTCCTAATACCCGTAGATCTAACTGACTCCCTTGGGATAACTTAATACATTGAAAAGCAGAGGGAAGGATATCCGATTTATAAATTCGTCAAAAAACTGTCCTCAAAACTCCGACCCCACTTTCACCAAGAAGAAGTTCAGGATGGCGATGAATGGTGATTTTGTATTTAGAGTGGTTGAACCATATTTTTACTTCCTTGACAATATGTTGTTCCACATTGATCATTTTTTTTATTGATTAGGGTAGCATTGACGAGATGTTTGTTAACATCGACAAATAACACCACCAATTTTTAACCACACCTCCACTCCCTCGTGGAGACAGTCCTAAGTCTGTGAAGTGGGAAGGAAAGTTTGTGGAAAATACTCTTTGATGCGCTCGGGAGTCAGCTAGGACCTTTTAACAGTTTTGTTCCTCGCCGGGAGTCAGTTACAATTTACCTCCTCCAGAGAGTCAGTTGGGACTTTCATTTTTCGCTCTGGTCTGGAGTCAGTTGGGACTTTTGATGTCCCTCGGGAGTCAGTTAGGAAACACCCCTCCATACACAAGACAAAAAAACTAAGCACTGAAAGTTGAATAAGAAGTTCAAGAGATTTATTTGTTTATTATTTACAAGTAGCAAGTATGTAGGTATGTAGCTACCTACAGTAGAGGGTTTACGTCGCTATTAAAGGTATTCAAGTAGTATTTTATTTTACATTTTCAGAGAAATTATTAAACTAGATTTGATTGTACATAAATGCACAACCTATTCTCGTCATTTCACCCTTTAATTTGGGTTCACAACCCCGTTACTCAAGAAAACTTGGAAGTGTCTACAATAATCAATGACTTTCTTACAAAGCTTGAAGTGTCCTTTTGAATTTGATATTTTGTAACTTAACATTGTTACTCTTGTAACGGCTGAATGGAGTTTCCGAAGCCAATAAATAAATAAATAAAAAAGATTATTGTTCTGGTGCTGATTCAAACGTCCTGTCAATTATAATATAACATATACGTAAATATATAAATGAATGTGAGATGGTGTGAGTGGGAGGTGTGTGGGTGATCTGTCCATCCGCCACTTTCTGAAGGACTGCCCAGACCTTATGGACCATCATCGGCCCCCTCCGTGGGTTGACGTTTTGTCTGGACCAGACGAGGTCCAATCCCTGTTGTTGTACCTGAGAGCCGCTGAGCTACGAAGTGTGACATCTGATCTGTGATATATTTATGTACAGGGCAAGGATTACACAGGGCAAGATGGCTAGAAGAGAAGGTAAGGGTCATCGAGGCAACGCCCACCCTTAGTATCGTCACGGGAGCAATAACAACTTTATGACAGCTATTTCTTGTCCTTTGGGTCAAGAATTTTTTAATATAGTAAGAGTATTCACAAACTGTTAGGTTCTAGTTTTCCTAACATTAAATTATTCCCTCTATAGGGTACTTATTTTTATTAGTCATAAAATTTTTGGTTCTACTGTTTATTCATATATGGCCCCGAGACTTAGTGTCCCATCCAATACATAAACGACAATAGAACAAGAAGGGAGCTTGTATTGATAATTCGCGTAAAGCGAATTATATAGATTTTTATTTACTAAGTTCGTAAAATGGCCCCGGGTTGATACCCATCCAATTTTACGAGTTAGTAGGAGAATCGGGCGCTCAGAATTCTGTGCGTGAGTTTTTGATAACTTAATTCGAGCATGAGACGTATAGGCGGATGGAAGGTTTAGAGATAGCTACTCCCGCCGTGGTAGCTACTCTTGTTCGTTTTCCCGCCCAAGAGCAAGGATTCTGACATTTACGGGCTTTCTTTCCCCAATTAGTGTGAAAATAACAAAAACCATTTTTGTTTTTAGGGGTAGGACTGCAATGTCTCGAGGAAAGTGTGTTTGGGGATGCAGATCGATTCCGATAATTTGAAGTTTGTCTTCTAGGTGAAGGTGAACGTCCACGAGGTTGATTATCCGTAAGGCGGTTGAGTTGTTGTTGTAAATTGAGAATTTGTCTTGAAATATTTTCCATGGGGTCATCGACTTTGTTGATACACGGGGATGTTGCTTCAAAAATACGATCGGCAATTGTTGCTAATTTACTTAGCTCAGTTTCTGTGGATGCAGCCAGTAACTCTCGAATACGTTGGGGTAGATTGTTAAACCAGAGAATTTTCAACAAATTGGTAGGAAAGTCGGCCGAGGCCTCGTACCTTAAAGCATTGAGTATCAGTGAGGGTTTCTGGCCTCCTGCGTGTGCTGATGAGAGGAGGTTGTTTAAACGTTTCGTCTCCGTGTCACCGTATGTAGTGATGAGGCGGTCCTGAAGCTTGGTGTAGGCGTCCGAGTCGGAGGCGGCAAGGTCCGAGACGGTCTTCAGTACTTCCAACGGCAACGAGGCGAGCACTTTGTTGAACTTTGTGGAGTTTGCGGTAATTTGATCGGCCGCGAAAGCTGCATTCACTTGTACGAACCATAAGCTTGGGTCACTGTATGAAAACTCCGGAAGTTTTGTATGAGTTGGTGACACGGAACACGTCGTCTCTGGGGGGGTCGTCATGGTAATTGGAAATTTGTATGCACAATTTTAAGATTACTTTTCGTTATATGAGTTTTGTTTGGTTGCTAAGTGGGGTCACCAAAAAGATTTAGTTTTGAATTTTTGTGCGGGAGCTAGTCGCTACGTGCCGTACAATTTCTAACGTCGGGGTTACCAGTTGTTAGGTTCTAGTTTTCCTAACATTAAATTATTCCCTCTATAGGGTACTTATTTTTATTAGTCATAAAATTTTTGGTTCTACTGTTTATTCATATATGGCCCCGAGACTTAGTGTCCCATCCAATACATAAACGACAATAGAACAAGAAGGGAGCTTGTATTGATAATTCGCGTAAAGCGAATTATATAGATTTTTATTTACTAAGTTCGTAAAATGGCCCCGGGTTGATACCCATCCAATTTTACGAGTTAGTAGGAGAATCGGGCGCTCAGAATTCTGTGCGTGAGTTTTTGATAACTTATAAAAATGGCCCCGGGTCGAGTGACCTATCCAATTTTTATAAGTTAATGGGAGCTAACCAAATTTTGTATTTTATCACGTAATGGCCCCGGGTAGGTTTACCCATCCAATTACGTAGATAAAGATGTGTAGAGTGATTTTAGTTTGCTGTTGGACGTGATGAAATGGCCCCGAGCGTTAGCCCATCCAATTTCATCAGTTTGAAAGTTTTGAGTTTTTAAGTAAAACGAAAAGGTTTTAGTTTGCTGTTGGACGTGATGAAATGGCCCCGAGCGTTAGCCCATCCAATTTCATCAGTTTGAAAGTTTTGAGTTTTTAAGTAAAACGAAAAGGTTGTTGAATTGAATACACGGAGGTATAAGGAAGTTTACCAAGAGCGATACCCAGGACGAGTGAGTCTTAGTGTTGTGGGCATAGCCCTTATATAGCCCTCCTTCCCTGTCCCTCGCCCATCGGGGCAGGTAGGAAGGTAGTGCCACCATTAACTTGGGTTTTCCCCGTCCTTTGTATTTCTCTTCCTGGTTTCTTTATTATCTTCACATTCTACTTGTTTACATATGGTGTTGACTTCTGGGAGGTCATAACACATGCCCCCCTAGAATTGGAGATAATAATAGAAAGTGAAAGTACTATAATCCGATATAGGTTAAGGTTGAGAGAATATTTTGGTGTAACAAAGGTTGTGCTAATCTTATACCTGGAGAGTGGAATCGTGTGCCGATGTTGTGACGTGATGCGTCTGAACAATTTAACTGATTTCTGTGACGTGAGGCGTCTGAACAATTTAACTAATTACATCGAGCAACTTTTGTATTTCGACTGAGGCGTCTGACTTTTACAAGCGTTTGTAATTTTGACGTGAGGCGTCTGAACATTTCAAGTTGCGTGAGGCGTCTGATTACATACTAAATGGCGGACCTGATATGATATGTACACGGTTCTTATACAATGGTCTAACTATGTTAAATGTACTAATGCAATGGTCTTTTACAATGGTCTATGTACACTTACTATGTTATATGTAGTAATGCAATGGTTTTTTTACAATGGTCTATGTGTACACTTACTATGTTATATGTACTAATAGTATAACTAAACATGTTTTATTATTATTATTATTATTATTTATTTATTTATTTATTTATTTTTATTTTTTAAATATAACTAACTATTATACAATTGCTGGCTGAATTGGCCGTTGTCAGAATCTAATTTCGTTGAGGCCAGATTTCTTCATCCTCTGCAACCTTTTTCTATTTGCGTTGTAGTTGGTTTTAACAGTGGACATCTCCGGGGCTTCCGGGCCGTACTCCTCGTCGAATATTGATGCAATTTGCCGGTTTGTGTTGTGGTATTTCTGGGAGTTGTTTATTTTGTAGGACTCTTCGTCGGAGTCGATCCCTATCATCGATTTTGTGGCGGCGTGCGAGATTATTTCGTCCATAGTTTTCCTTGTTTCCTGCCTCTGGCTGTTTATCAGGCAACGGAGAGACGTGGATCGATGGTGTATTTTGCTGTGTGTGCCTGGTTTCACGGGTGTCGATGGGGTGGTCAGGGAACGGCGTGACTGGGTTGGAGAGTACGTATTTAACGTACTTGTGTTCCATCTGGACGTCACATAGGCTGATTGGGATCTCTGACATGGTTGAACACTTGAAATTGACTGTGCAGGTACCGCAAGGTCATGCGCTTAAGTAGCCGTGGGGACCTGCGGGGCTGGGTGGTGGGACTGTTAATTAATGGTTTAGGTACCTGTTTTTGAACGGATGTTGAAGGCCGCGCTTTACTGTGCCTAGTTGTATCGGCCGTATCAAGTGTGTATGCTGGTTTGCATCTGTCAGTGGAAACTACATGTTTTTCACCATTGATTTTTATGGTAATAGTTTTGTCTGATCGTTTTATTACTTCGTGAGGTCCTGTGTAGTGAGATGTCAATGCCGGAGGTTTAACTGGTTTAAGTAGGTATATATGCTTAGATTTTGATAAATCCTGTGGTATGAACACTTTTCCCACATTTTTAATACTGTTTTTAATGTGTGAAGCCGGAGTAGTGTGTTCCTTGGGGCCGGGATTTATGAGATCTGTAGGCAATCGTATGTTTGTTTTAAATAGGCGTTGAGCTGGAGATAGGCCATCATCGAGGTTAGGTATAGCTCTGAGGCCCAATAGGACGGTTGGTAGATTTTGCGCCCATGGTAGGCTCAGGGTATGCTGATAGTGCTGACTTCAGTCTACGATGCCAGCGTTCCAGTTTCCCGTTTGATTGTGGATGATAAGCCGTTGTCCTGATATGTTTAATACCGAGTCGTTGTATGAGATCTTGGAATAATACTGATTCGAACTGTCGGCCCTGATCTGAAGTGATAGTGGCTGGTGCGCCGTATCTAGCAACCCAATTGTGTAGAACAATTTGGGCTACATTTTCGGCCGAAATATTAGACGTTGGTATGCACTCCATCCAAGACGTGTTTCTATCAATCATTGTGACGCAGTATGTGTGTCCATTTGAAGCCGGGAGTGGACCAACGATGTCCACATGTAGATTTTGTAGGGGTAGTGAATCAGGAAAGCTTTGTAACGGAGTTTTGGTGTGTCTTGTTATTCCTTTTTTTAACATCATATCAAATTCCGCCTTCAGAGCCCGAAGTTTATTGGGGGGCAATTTACGAGCTTTAGCGTGGGTTGGTGCGCCATGGGTATCAATGTGATGAACAACCCCTGGATCGATGTATGAATCGGGTGGGTTATATTGGTCAACGAGTTGTTGGGGTGTGCATGAATTGTGCACCGCAGCTGTATGTGCTTGGAGGGATGAACCGCATTCTTGTCGTATGAGGCGTTTGTTCCTAAGATCTGGCAACAAGTTGTAGTGGCATAAGAAGTCTGCACCCAGTATGGCGTGTGAAATGTCAGCTACCGTAAATGTCCACGGGAATTTCTCCTTATCAATTATTAATGTAGTTGATACGGTTCCGTAGGAAGTAAGTGGGGTATTATTAGCGGCTACCAGTGATCCTTGTCGTGGTTGTCTTCGTTTGCAAATGGAGTTAGGTATTATTGAAACCTGAGCTCCGCTGTCCACTAAGAAAGTGGTATTTAAATTCGAGCATGAGACGTATAGGCGGATGGAAGGTTTAGAGATAGCTACTCCCGCCGTGGTAGCTACTCTTGTTCGTTTTCCCGCCCAAGAGCAAGGATTCTGACATTTACGGGCTTTCTTTCCCCAATTAGTGTGAAAATAACAAAAACCATTTTTGTTTTTAGGGGTAGGACTGCAATGTCTCGAGGAAAGTGTGTTTGGGGATGCAGATCGATTCCGATAATTTGAAGTTTGTCTTCTAGGTGAAGGTGAACGTCCACGAGGTTGATTATCCGTAAGGCGGTTGAGTTGTTGTTGTAAATTGAGAATTTGTCTTGATATATTTTCCATGGGGTCAACTACTTTGTTGATACACGGGGATGTTGCTTCAAAAATACGATCGGCAATTGTTGCTAATTTACTTAGCTCAGTTTCTGTGGATGCAGCCAGTAACTCTCGAATACGTTGGGGTAGATTGTTAAACCAGAGAATTTTCAACAAATTGGTAGGAAAGTCGGCCGAGGCCTCGTACCTTAAAGCATTGAGTATCAGTGAGGGTTTCTGGCCTCCTGCGTGTGCTGATGAGAGGAGGTTGTTTAAACGTTTCGTCTCCGTGTCACCGTATGTAGTGATGAGGCGGTCCTGAAGCTTGGTGTAGGCGTCCGAGTCGGAGGCGGCAAGGTCCGAGACGGTCTTCAGTACTTCCAACGGCAACGAGGCGAGCACTTTGTTGAACTTTGTGGAGTTTGCGGTAATTTGATCGGCCGCGAAAGCTGCATTCACTTGTACGAACCATAAGCTTGGGTCACTGTATGAAAACTCCGGAAGTTTTGTATGAGTTGGTGACACGGAACACGTCGTCTCTGGGGGGGTCGTCATGGTAATTGGAAATTTGTATGCACAATTTTAAGATTACTTTTCGTTATATGAGTTTTGTTTGGTTGCTAAGTGGGGTCACCAAAAAGATTTAGTTTTGAATTTTTTGTGCGGGAGCTAGTCGCTACGTGCCGTACAATTTCTAACGTCGGGGTTACCAGTTGTTAGGTTCTAGTTTTCCTAACATTAAATTATTCCCTCTATAGGGTACTTATTTTTATTAGTCATAAAATTTTTGGTTCTACTGTTTATTCATATATGGCCCCGAGACTTAGTGTCCCATCCAATACATAAACGACAATAGAACAAGAAGGGAGCTTGTATTGATAATTCGCGTAAAGCGAATTATATAGATTTTTATTTACTAAGTTCGTAAAATGGCCCCGGGTTGATACCCATCCAATTTTACGAGTTAGTAGGAGAATCGGGCGCTCAGAATTCTGTGCGTGAGTTTTTGATAACTTATAAAAATGGCCCCGGGTCGAGTGACCTATCCAATTTTTATAAGTTAATGGGAGCTAACCAAATTTTGTATTTTATCACGTAATGGCCCCGGGTAGGTTTACCCATCCAATTACGTAGATAAAGATGTGTAGAGTGATTTTAGTTTGCTGTTGGACGTGATGAAATGGCCCCGAGCGTTAGCCCATCCAATTTCATCAGTTTGAAAGTTTTGAGTTTTTAAGTAAAACGAAAAGGTTTTAGTTTGCTGTTGGACGTGATGAAATGGCCCCGAGCGTTAGCCCATCCAATTTCATCAGTTTGAAAGTTTTGAGTTTTTAAGTAAAACGAAAAGGTTGTTGAATTGAATACACGGAGGTATAAGGAAGTTTACCAAGAGCGATACCCAGGACGAGTGAGTCTTAGTGTTGTGGGCATAGCCCTTATATAGCCCTCCTTCCCTGTCCCTCGCCCATCGGGGCAGGTAGGAAGGTAGTGCCACCATTAACTTGGGTTTTCCCCGTCCTTTGTATTTCTCTTCCTGGTTTCTTTATTATCTTCACATTCTACTTGTTTACATATGGTGTTGACTTCTGGGAGGTCATAACACAAACATTTGTTTTTAACATAAAAATCGAGTTGCAAGCAGAGTATTCACATACCTGCGACTGTGTGCCAAGGTTACATTTTATATATAGCATTTTTCAGTCAAATGAAACCTTCTTTCTATCAAATGAAACTTCGTAACGACCAAATGAAACCTTGTTCCAATACAATTAAACCTCGTACCTACCAAATGGAACCATGTACCAATCAAATGAAAGCTCTTTTCAACCAAATGAAACTTTTTTTCAAACAAAGAAACCTCATTTCATTCAAACGAAACTTTTCGGTCCACCATATTGCTGATCACCGCTACAGACTGCTCCAACTTCGTGATGATGAAACTGCTGCCGCAGCTTCTGGAAACCCGCTTCACTAAATTCATTTGTAGTGCCTCTGTATTAACATGTTTAGCAAAAATCCGAAATAACATATGAAATTTTTCTCTGGATGATTCCAAGACGTTCCATTTGATTGAAATAAGGTTCCGTTTGTTTGAAAAAAAGTTTCATTTGATTGAAAAGAGCTTCCATTTGATTGGTACATGGTTTCATTTGGTTGGTACGAAGTTTCATTTGATAGAAAAAAGGTTTCATTTGACTGAAAAATGCTATATTATATTATAATTCTGATGGCATATTTTTCAGGCAGCGAATCGGACTGTCCAGTTTGAAAAAAGACCTACTTTCGATTATTTTACTTATTCGTAATTCACGGGGAGAAAAGTAAGGAAATTAAAATTGAAGATATTATCTCGTACTGTTTTTCTGTAGTCCACCTCCCTACAATGCCAACATCAACTATACATCACCATTGGTAGTCTATAACCATGACGTTATCACAGTCATAATGTATCATTCCAGCAGGGAGTTTGATGAATGTATGCACAGTATATCACTGACGAAATGTATCACGTTCCCCAAATCGAAATATCCGTAATTTCACCCCGTATTTATAGGGAATAGGTAGGTAGTTCCAGTTCAGTTGGGGCTCACAAAGGAAATACAGTCACGAGGTTCCTCCCCCGAGGGCGACCCCCTTTTCAATTAACCTACTCCCGTAATTGTAGCTCTATGTCGACACAGAAACCCCTACAGCTTGCGCCGACTGTATATATACGTATATACCTTCGACAAACAACCATCGACAAACTTCATCACCTCAGTGATGTGAATCATGAATGTATTTGCATGCCTTAGATCAGAAAACCGCAGATTCAATACACAGATTGTCGTACGAGGCCGCTTTGATTTGATAATGGTATGTCATTCAGTTTCAAAGGATTTGGAGTAAGGAGCAATGTATAATGTTTCAAGGTATCACGGTTTCTCTATCATGAAACGACACAAAAAACTCTTAGAGAAAAGATCTTAATAAATAGTTACATAGTTTTACTTTCTTAACCATAAATAATGCCTATCTGCTCCCCGAGCGTCAGCATTTTAGTCCACAGATCAAAAAGAAGACCGATTGTCCGGGGGTGAGTATAGCTGAATGGTAAAAGTGGTGACAAATCGAACATTGAATACCGGCCTGTCTGCTCGATTTCAACCATCGGTAAACATTTTGAAAATTTTAGAACAGTGACTTGTTCAAAATGATGGGGAAACACTTATAACTTGACCAAATTCGTCTGTATACTTGTTAACTTTTACAGTGCATTACATGTCTACACTTCTACCTTTATGAAACGCTTGCACACTCATTTTTCTAAAACTTGTATATAAAATCGGCTTGTAACTTGTCACTTGTTGCTTTATGAAATAGGCCCCTGGAAACTTTGGTGAGAATTTGCGAATAGATCGTGATTTTACTTGAGTCACCCCTTCCATTATAACCCAATCGGTTCGTGTTACGAACCCCCACCCCTCCATCCATCCGCCATTAGGACCATATGAACCACTTTTACGAAAAATTGCGAAATGCAAAACAATGTTCTACAAACAAATCCAACACTTCCCACCGCAAATAGAATGGTTCTTCAAAAAAACCAGTTAATAAAAGTCTCGGAAGAACAATATGCAGATCAAGGATTGACTACGGAATTTGCGAACAATACTTCTACCGGATCCAACAACTAGAGTCACCTCAATGCCGAGCATGTGGGTATCCAAATGGAACCCTTGAACACTTAATACTGGAATGTGCGACGCAAGACGGCAATAGAGCAAACTTTTTCAGTGCAGTGTCAAAAAGAACCTCAATTATTTTAAATTACAACTTTATCCTAGCGTCAAAGAATTTATTAATTTACAGAGAATTGTACAATTTTTTAAGAAATTCTGACATAAAAATATAATGTAACTACATATGTATATATTACCTACATGGAACATTATTGTAATGCCAAAAATATATATTCGGGAGTAGCATCGAAAAGGAGATAGATTAGAATGATCGTTATACACCAGAATTTTATACTTTCCCGGTAATACTACGTAAAGTCTATATAGGCAAGGTAGTACTTAATACATATTACATCGCATATCGGCGGAAATAATAAATGGAGTGAATTCAATAAGAGAGAAAACCAGCGAAGTAGCGAACATTCGAAGTCAATGATACAGAAATTAGGTCACAGATTTCAAAAGCCCTATCAGCCCCGGTGACGTCGAGGAGGCTATCGCTAACGCTTTTATGATGTCCGGGACACCGGCGACCTCTGGCATAGCGTTTTCTCCTCTGACTTGGATGACGGATGAAGAGCCAGTCAGCTGACGGTGTCAATCGGCTGAGCTCGAGGGCTTTACTGTCAGCTCCGCTATCCTACCGCAAACAATGCGTGCACCGCCCATCAGAGATTTTCCCCATCGTGAGTGCAGGTCGATTTCAAACACCGCTGGTGAATTAAATATCGCGCGCCAGATTCGGACACACACGTTTCAGAGTAAAATAAGGCTTTTAGTTTTTAGCATGGAATTAGCCTTGAGCTAACTGCCCGAAAACGTTACGCTGAAGTGTCACGAAATTTGGACTAACCAGCGAAAAACGTTACGCGGATGTGTCAAGAAATTTTAGCATGGAACATGCTTTAACCTTGGGCTAACTAGCGAAAAACGTTACGCGGATCTGTCACAAAACCTTGGACTAACTAGCGGAAAACGTTAGTGCGGATGTGTCACGAAATTTTGACATGGATATGTCTTTGCTCTGGGGGGTCAACCAAAAATTTCCGTCACGCAAAAGTTGATGTCACGATTTTCCAAACTAATGATTTTCACGTACAACCCAGCCGTTGCTAGGGGAATGAATCGCGCAGTTTTCATCGCACAGAAATCGTTCGCCTCTCATTGGAAAGCGCTTGATTTATGTGATAAATGTTCACATCTCAAGATACCAATTACCCCCTCCTTATGTACCTGGCTACATTCCTAAACTAAGTTGTCTGGACTATAAACAATTTTCGTTTGGCGGCAACTAAATTTTGCGATGACATGATTCAACTTGACGAAATTTAATATTTACTGTCAACTGCTTTGTTGTTGACATCATTTGGGGAGTTTATAACATGTGGAGGAGAGTTCCTGCAAAATTTGAAGAATCAGTGGGCACGTGCAGAAGTCTTCTTTGACAAAGAATGCTTGACATAGGAACAGAAAATTACTAGTATGAAGAATGTGCTCGAAGAACACTCAAACCGGCTGCAGGAGCTAAAAAAATGAAAAATCAGGCTATCATGAACATAAAAATGATAGCGTCTGTATTGGAGAAATAACTTTAATACCTAGTATGTGTAGTATGCTTTTTGTGCCTCCAAGAATAATAAAACGAATTCTTTATCCTACAGTTCGTCGCCTACGGTCCAAAGTTGAAGGATTTGTTTACAACTCTCGAGGACAACCGTTATGAAATCCCCAATCAAAGACATATCCATGTAATATGGTATCTGCTTGTAAAGCAGATAGTGGAACTCGTTTACGAGTTTTAACGTCTTTGCTTTCTTATGATTTTCACGTACAACCAAGTCGTTGCTCGGGAAATGAAACTTCTTTAGTTTTCACCGGGCAAAAATCGTTCTCCACTCGTTCGAAAGCTCTCGATTTATTACGCATTTCTTTTGTACTTGTTCTTCTATTCATGTCGTAGTTTTATATTTATTTATAATTGATTTTTTTAAAAAGCCACAGTTCCTTTGAGCCTGACGGCTAAAATTAAAAAACATGAATATGCTTTAGCCGTACACGACTCACTCATCGTCGATTCTCTGAACCCGACCCCCCATCGGCCTCTGAACTCTGTTTATCATTCTGCCATCAATCCTAAAACATGGAATCATGTTTTAGCTCCTCGCTCTCACTTTATTATAGAAATGATCACGACCATTGAGCTCTTGTGAGATGATAATCTCCTAATAGAAACTCGCGAGTAAACATTCACTTTATTATAGAAAGAGGCTAAAGAGGCTACATACGAAATTACAGCTTCCTATAGTGTAAAGTATAGAAATTACCTATTAAAATAATTTAACCACCGCTTCACAAATCTAACCGTTCTCGCAATATTCGGATCACCTGCTATGAATCACATAATCGAAACACCAGCTCAATGAAATCATCAGAAATTAACAAGCGGTTGCAATCATGTTCACAATATCAATAATTGAGAATGATCACCTGTGTGTAAACAATTATTCATATAACCATGCTCATAACTCAGCTTGTTGGCCACGCACTTCGCAGTAGTTAATATAGTATGGTTGGATAAATCGAGAGCTTTCGAACGAATGGTCAACGAATTTTGTGGGATGAAAAACGACGAAGTATCATATCCCTAGCAACGACTCGGTTGTAAGCGGAAATCATCACAATTATTGGCGCTACTTTCGTTGCACTCTCGTGGGACATTTTTCGGTAGTTAGGTCACGGCTAAAGCATATTCATGCTAATATGTAATAAGGTAATTGGGTTTGCCCGTACAAATATAAATAAATAAATGAAAATAGTAAGCAATGCCGCTTGTTTTGTTGTCACTTGGTTGAGAAGTTATCTTGGTTATAGTAATTGTAGACGCGCATCATAACAGAAAATTACCTACCTAGGTACTCTGTTATAATTTCGATTAGTAAAACTATTTAGTAGTTTTAAATTTATTTACATTTACGCATTAGCGAGAAGAAAGCATGTTCCATATTTTAGCATTTTACCCGAAGGCTCAAAGCGGAAAGCAACCGGAGGTCGTTTTTTTTTTTTTTTTTTTTTTCTATTGTTTTATTTTGGCATTATAATTATGTTCACAGCCATGTAGTTAATATATACATATGTAGTTACATTATGTTTTTATGTTCGAATTTCTTAAAAAATTGTACAGTTCTCTGTAAATTAATCAATTCTTTCATGCAAGGATAAAGTTGTAATTTAAAATAATTGAGGTTCTTGTTGACACTGCAATGAAAAAGTTTGCTCTATTGCCGTCTTGCGTCGCACATGCCATTATTAAGTGTTCAAGGGTTCCATTTAGATACCCACATGCTCGACATTGAGGTCACTAGTTGTTGGATCCGGTAGAAGTATTGTTCGCAAATTCCGTAGTCAACCCTTAATCTGCATATTGTTCTTCCGAGACTTTTATTAACTGGTTTTTTTGAAGAAACATGGTATTTGCGGTGGGAAGTGTTGGATTTGTTTTTAGAACATTGTTTTGCATTTCGCAATTTTTAGTAAAAGCGGTTCATACTTCATTATGGTCCTGATGGCGGAGGGAAGGGGGAGGTCTTAACATGAACCAATTGGGTTATAGTGGAAGGGGTGACTCAAGTAAAATCACGATCTATTCGCAAATTCTCACCAGTTTCCAGGGGCCTATTTCATAAAGCAACATGTGACAAGTTTCAAGCCGATATTATAATTTTTAGCAGAGTTTTAGTCAAAACAAGATTATTAACGATTAAATAGGACATTAAGAAATGTTGGCACCAAATTATGCCGAAAAAGTACTTAAATTTCATAAATGTATGCTGGAAAATCTATGAAAACTGCAACAAAAAAATCCAAAATCTTTATTGAATAGCTAAATTTTATTAGTACGAGTTTTTTAACATAAAATTGGTTTTTTAACATTTTCTCTGTACTCAAGTTCTTAAATATCAATATACAATTTAACAAAAAATTATACATTTAATACGAAAGGTGGTAATTTAAGAAAATTCGCTCATACGATCCTGCTGCATGACTGGTTTGGGGGGGGTCTATGTTATTGAAACAATTGACATGTAACAGTTTTTTTGGCTCTGCTAAACAATTAAACAATATTTGGTTAATGGAATTTGGATTGTTCCAAAAATCACTTCTTCAATTATATAAACCAGTGATCTACGTAGTTAGGAGGACGAGTATAATTCAGGAATAACAAAGCTTTGTGTAATAATATGTAGCTATTCACGACAATGAGTGTGCTGATGCCCTAGCAAGGAGAGCCATTGGTGATGACTCCATCGAAATGTTGCCTAAGCGCATTGAGGATCAAATCTCCTACATGCAGCATAAAGCCAATTCTATTTGGCTCGAGCAATGGCACGGCGAGGTCACTGGCCTGCGTGTAGTCCTTCAGGACCTTTGCCCGGTTGATCCTATCGTGACCCACCTTCCAAGGAGGAAAGGGACCGAATAGTGGTCAATCGGGTAGCCACTGGCCATACCCGTCTTACTCACAGACACCTGCTAGATCCAGTAGCTCGTGATGTTGTGTGTGGGAGATGTGGGGGTGATTTGTCTATCCGCCACTTTTTGGAGGATTACCCAGCCCTCATGGACCTCAGGGTCCAGCATTCACCCCCTCAGTGGGTGGATGTTCTGTCAGGACCAGACAAGGTTCAGTCCCTGTTGGTGTACCTGAAAGCCACTGAGCTTTACAACGAACTATGATATTCTAATGTGTGATATATTTATCTATTTATGTACACCTAGCCATACCTTTATTTAACTATGATGTACAGTATTTACCATTATATATTTATCGATAAGATTTATGTATTTGAGAGGATCATCTAGTCGTAGTTTAGTTTTTATTACGGGGCATTTTTATCCGCTGAAGGGGTTACAAAGCGGTCATCGCTATATCCCTAGAGGCATAGTGCGGTGATGCTGGTTATTATTATTATTATTTCACCCCCTCCGATCTGCCAGTGGAGTCCGTGATGGCAGTCCGTTTAGTGACGGACAGTCAGCATGGCTCCCCTTAGAATCGTGCCCATTGCAGTGTTCTTTTGACACCCCCTTTTTGATTGCCGCTAATGACCCTTCCGGTGGAGACGAGGGTTAAATTCTGAAAAGTAATTTTATGCAGCTTCTCTTTGTATTATCGTGAAAATAAAAAAAGGATATAAGGATTTGTAGGCAATAAAAAGAAAAAGAGGGTCGTGTTAAGAGAGAGGGAGAAGATGTGGGTCACAGACCTGACGTTTCGTCCCCCCCCCCCCCCCCCCCAGCTTCCCCCCCCCCCCCCCCCCCCCCCCCCCCCCCCACAACCCTCTACAACTGAAGGGACGGCAGGAGATCAATACACCCCCCTCCCCTCCCAATATACCCCTCCCCACCCCTACCAATATTCCCCTCCCCACCCAATATGCCCCCTTCCCCACCTTCGCTATTCCCCCCTCCCATTCTCCATGTTCACCCCCACCCCGAACGTCTGCTTTCCACCTTTCAAGGTTATTGTCGGAATTTACTCCAGTTTGTTTATTTAAGAGTAGTTTACTTATGCGTTGGTGGTAATTAACACATAAGCCAAATCATCTCACGCGTTAATTATCGTCATTGCATGTGTTGAAATAAAACCCATTAAATTGATGTGGTAAATCGGAGAAGATTCAGAGTAACTCCATGGTTCAAAAACTGAAAAACATCAAAGAATAATAAGAACTGGAAATGGTGAGATTAACAAAACTACGATCTGTGCGAAGCTATAGAAGGTCCCGAGCGTCTATTTTAGAATTATTAGAAATTTGAGAAACGAAAATTGTATCCACTGCTACAGTATTTGACTCTTAACAGCCGTACTCGAGGATTGACGATTGTATGGTAGGTACCCTGCTTCAATTTTCGAGGTGTGTGAGTGTGAATTTTAACCGCATATACGCAAAGAACATTCAATTGCTCTAAATTACGTTGAATATTATTTAAATCACCTATCGCATTTAGTACCAGTTCACTCACTACTCTTTGTGACGTGCTGGGACCTGGTTCTTCTGGTTTTACGACTGGCGTCGCGAGTTTCCACCTTATGGCTGCATATTTAAATGAAGTAGTGTAGTTGTTTTCCTTTTAGGAATGACGGTAGACAGCCAGTTTTATTCATCCATGAACATATATATACATAATATCCATTGTAACCCAATAGTATAGTATCCACGATGACCTCAACAAATGTTATTATTCTGACCTCCTTCCATAGACATATAAATAGTACAATATCCATGTAAGCCACAACCAACCAACAATTAAGTTATTTGTTGTTCCTCTCTGTACAACTCTTTACAATTTAAGTTAAGATAAAAATTATGTAGCCACTATTAACAAGACCGTTTGTTCACAATTTTCACCATCGTTTATTAAATAGATAAGACTCTACTTTTATGTTATCTAGCATGACTAGGGCCTCACCAATGTTGGAGGCAGAAAGGATACTTCAATTAAAAAAAACCCATAAAACTGGCTGTCTACCGTCATTACTAAAAGAAAAAAACTCATTAATTGTCATTGCAATTTACTCTGCTATACCTATTCTTATAGTTATCCTACTTCCGACTTATGCATGTGCGAATCAGCAAAGGACGTGTAACGAAAAAGTGTCACTTAAGTAGCGCAAGATTTCCAATTGATTAAAAAAAAGTACTCAGCCACGCAGCATGACTAATAGAACGAATTGTCAAAGAAAATTGTTGATAAAATTAAATTAGACACTTAAATTCTGAACATTGAGGCCATCCATGTCCTAAATAAAACTGAGTGGCCCGCTGTGTGACGAGATATCAAAGAAAATTGTGGAACTCGCAGCCGAACTCGAAAATGTCGTCAACTACGGGTATTTTTCAAAAAAAAAAAAAAAAAAAAAAAAAAATCGTTGCCTATTTATGAATTTTAGAGATCTGGGAGTGGTTGCAATTGTCTAAACGTCTGTCAAGTTTGGTGGGTAGTATACTTCCTCACATATTGTAACATGGACGTATAGGACTAGTTGAAGAACAAGTGAGAGTCGAAATGATTGATAAGTCAACGTTATGAGAAAAAATTAACACTTGCGCAAGCGCACAACTAAAAAATTGATTTTTCTCACTTATTATGAATCTTATAGAACTGGGAGTGGTTTCAATCGTCTCAGCGATAAAAAAAAAATACTTCGATCGTGATACACCACATGCCCTATTGTCAAATTTCGTCAATAATGAGCAATTTTCACCTAAAAATCGATTTTTTAAACTTATTTATGAATTTTAAAGATCTGGGAGTGGTTGCAATCTTCTCAGCGCTAAAAAGAAGAAGAAAAAAAACTTGTGACACCCAACATGCACTATTGTCAAAATTTGGTCAATTATGGGCATTTATCTCCTAAAAGTAGATGTTTCTCACTTATTATGAATCCTATAGATCTGGGAGTGGTCGCAATCGACTCAGTACTGAAAAATACTTCGACTGTGACACCCCCCTTCAAAACACCGATTTTTTAGTATTTTTAGGGCCATTAAATTGTAAATTTGAGCTGGCAAAGGAGAAAGTTAATCTATCATGAAAACATGGGAAAGACGAGATTCTGAGGTTTCCGAAACAATCGTCAAATTCATTTTTTGATATGATAATTACAGATTTACATTGGTTTGAAAGTGGGGACACAAACGGAACTACAACCCTACTCAAGATTTCCCCTTTCCCAAGTTTGTATCGAGCATATTTTAGCTGAGACCGTTCCCTTTTGAATTATAGCCGAACCCATGAATTTTATGTCGTTTTAAGCATAAAGTCTGCAAAAACGGCTTTTTGCTAAGTACTTTAATGGGAAACGGTCTGAGCATAAACTTGTTCGATACGAACTTTGGAAAGTATTTAACCCTGAATCGAATGAGGTTTGGCAGACCTGAATCAGACCAATATTGAGGTCGTTAGGGGTTTTTGGAAGGGCAGAAGTCTAGACGTCTTTAACATGTAGTCTCTTAAAGACGCCTAGATTATGAGACGAATGCAACGACGGGTTCCAACCAGACAGCAAACTTAGCATAATTCTCTCCTATTCACCCTGGGAATTTGAAATTTGATAGGAAGCCTCTCTGGGACATCAATAGACGAATAAACTCTTTCCATGAACCATCACCTACAACGTCCGACGTTGCGTGGTAAAATAACATTAAAATATGAAAGAAAAAAACGAAAATTATGCTTCTTTCAAAATAAAAATTAGCCGACACTCGAAAAGAAATCAACTTTCTAAAATTAAAGAACAAAATATCTTTCTTGAAAACTTTTTTTTTTACAATATCAATCCCAATGCAGTATCACTGAGCGGAAGCTGTTTCTTCTTTGGTATTTTCCTCATACTAGTAATTAGGGGATCTGATGAGATCATAATAGAGTGCATGACATCTTTATTCGTTGCCTCTCTTGATCGCTTCCTTGAATTATAAGCTCTGAAATACTTATAATCTTTATTTCGGCACTTGTTCGCGTGTTGTTCCATAACACTAAGGTGTTATCACTTCCTGCCACTAACCTGAGTGGCACAAGCGGAGTTATAAATATATGAGCATCTCGTTGCCTAAGTGTATCATCCGAAAATCGTTGCTTATATTCGCTTTGTCCAGAAGCCCCATCTACACCCCATTTTGTGTGGAGGACAAGCTCATCCTCCTACTTTTGGACTAGCGAATCTGGACACGTTTGAACGAGTCTTTCGACCGTGTGGTTCAACAAGTCTTGCAACGGTTCTTGTGATCATGATTCGGAGACTTTTATGTTTTGTGGGTAACATCGCTGTTTGGCCTGCAACACTTTTTCATAACTGGGGAAAATGTAGTTCTTTTGCCGCTTTCTTAATAATTAAATACTGGTTCTTAGATAATCGAGCCTGCGTGCCGAATGCCTATCAAAAGTCGATCCCGTGCCTTCTATTTGCGGAGATGAAGCAGCATCAATAAGCTCCTGGGAGCACGTCTTTTGTAAATTTTTCACTTTTTAGTGCTTTGCGCAGTCTAAAAAGTGCTTTGAGGGCCTCCCAACTTTATTATATCCACTGCAGGAATGTGAGAAATCAGTATGGATAACAAATGTTCCCTTCAACGAGTCACTATTCTTGGATAAGAATTTGGCTTTGTTATGAGTCACATCCCTCTTTTTTTTTTTTTTTTTTTTTTTTTTTTTTTTTTTTTTTTTTTTTTTTTTTTTTTTTTTTTTTTTTAAATTAAAATTACACAGAAATCTTCCCTTTATCTCCGAAATTACCTGGAGTAAGATAGTATTCTCCATTTCGGGGTAACGGTCCCGCAAACTCTCTTCCAGTGTCCTGTTAGGAGTAAATAACATTTCGCACAGAACACTATAAGGAATATTTTATTTCCGACATATTAATGAACTAACTGGGAACGAATGAATGAGTGTTTAACGTCGGTTTACCGATATGTAACTGTCGAATAGGATAAGATGAGTGCCAGTGACAAAAGGTCATAGACATTATCAGTCCAAAGAGTGTTTACCTATTCGCAAGCTAACAATTGTTTGTTTACTCTTAAATGAACTGTGAAAAGACTCGGCGGAAGTCGGCGATGAAACTGATGGAGAATGCACTTCAATACCTCACCTTTCTTAATATTTCACTGTCACAATAAATGCCGGTAACACTTTTTTTTCCGGCCCTTCTCATTAATAAGTATACGTGATTTTTCAGCTTAAATTACGAAAACTGTAAATTTCTCGTATGATTAATATTTAAAAAATAAATATAACCCCCATTAACCGTTTAATAATAATTTAATTTAATAATTTAATAGCAATTTAATTATTGAAATATTTAATAAACCATATCACGATCACAGGTACCTACTGACAAAAGGTGCGAAACTGCCTGAAAAAAAGGCCAATATTAACCCAAGTCGTTGGGATATTTGAAAATCTACTACGTACAACTAATCACTAGGTATCTAGCTATGAAAAAATAACAAACCCAGCTGGATTGAAAAAATATATTTTTTTGGGGGTTTTTTGAACACTTCAGCCCAATGTGCGACGTATCTTTCCACGTCTCCGAAAAGTTGGACAATACATCAACAGAAAATAATTCAAATACGCTCCTATAGGTGAAATAATAGCCTTTGTTGAAAGGGGGTTGGAAGAAACTGATAAGCAAGAGAAACGGCCAGTGTAGGGCATACTCTTATCGTCGAATACGAATGCGATTGTAATCTCGATAATTATTCGTTGATTTTGAGTCAACCGCGATTATATTCGTATTCGTAATCGTATTCATCTGTCAGCGATTACATGAATACAACGCATAAAAATGCGTCACGGTCATCACTTTCAATAAGGTATATAATACGCGAAGCCTTGCTAATATTACCTAGCTTCAGAGGGATGTCCTATTGAAATAGATTTGAGACAAATGGGCTGGGCTCCAATCGATGAATTCGCTTTAAGGGGACACGGTAGCAAAAAATTTGAGAAAAATTTATTTTTTTCTTTCATAAAACGATGCACTAACATCTAGGGAACAATTAAATGCAATAACATAGTCAAATGTATGGTAACAAGTGCTTGAATTTTTTGTTTCAGTACAGACCAGCAGCATAGGCTGGCTAGATGGTTGCTCTGTCGTCTTTATTCTTGAATAACGGTTTACTGGTCCTTTCGTGTAGAACCACCCATTTTCAATAAATAATCAAAAGAAAACGTCAAAACGAAATAGAGCCACTAAAGATCACAAAGAAACCATAAGATGTAAGATGTATGATAAGGATCGAATGATAAGAGTCGCTTCATCAATTTCTTCTTTGTCTTTATTTGACTGGACTACAACCATGGGTATTATGTTTATATTATCCTAGGATGACATAGTTAAGCTATCATGATACTACACTTCATTTCAGATAGGTCTAGGGAAAGCAAAAACAGCTTCTATTTGCATAATGCGTTGCGAAGTCAAGAAAAGATGGATGCTGTTGGTTTTTCTGCTCTCCTGTAAAGTAATGTTTTTTCATGTTCACGAGCGTTTTTCTTCGGAACGGTTGACTCTATTCGCTTGATTTTTGTTTTGTATTGAAGCAGATATCTGGGCCAAGATATTAACGTAGCGGTTTTACAAAATGTTGATTTCAACTGCCGCTAGATGTTTCTGAAGTTAAAAAAAAAAAAAAAACTCGGCGCTCCGCGCCTCGCCAGGGGGCAAGCCCCCTGGACCCCCGGTTACCTCTATTTACATACTTCGGACGAAATTATTGAAACACAGAATGTGTTTGCGTTGTCGCGCAACCAAGTGACAACCAAATAAGCGTCATTGTTTACTATTCATTTATAACATCAATTTATATAGTTATAGTATGAAACTACGAAAAAAAAATACGAAATAAATTCGTGATAAATCAAGAGCGATTTATCAAGTAAATGTCCTAAAGAGGCTACATACGAAATTACAGCTTCCTAGAGTGTAAAGTATAGAAATTAGCTTTAAAAGCCACTCATCTGATCCGGACCCTGGACATCGTCAAGTAAATGTCCTAAAGAGGCTACATACGAAATTACAGCTTCCTAGAGTGTAAAGCATAGAAATTAGCTTTAAGAGCCACACATCTGATCCGGACCCTGAGCATCGTCAAGTAAATGTCCTAAAGAGGCTACATACGAAATTACAGCTTCCTAGAGTGTAAAGCATAGAAATTAGCTTTAAGAGCCACACATCTGATCCGGACCCTGAGCATCGTCAAGTAAATGTCCTAAAGAGGCTACAAACGAAATTACAGCTTCCTAGAGTGTAAAGTATAGAAATTACCTATTCAAATTATTTAACCTCCGCTTCACAAATCAAACCGTTTTCGTAATACTCAGATCACCTGCTATGAATCAAATCATCGAAACACAAGCTCAATGAAATCATCAGAAATTAACAAGCGGTTGCAATCATGTTCACAATATCAATTATTGAGAATGATCACCTGTGTGTAAACAATTATTTATATAACCATGCTCATAACTCAGTTTGTTGGACACGCACTTCGCAGTAGTTAACATAATATTGTTGGATAAATCGAGAGCTTTCGAACGAATGGTCAACGAATTTTGTGGGATGAAAAACGACGAAGTACCATATCCCTAGCAACGACTCGGTTGTACGTGAAAATCATCCGTCACACATTTCGTTACCATCCCGCGTTCCATTTTCGGCTAGTTAGTCCATGGCTAAAACACATTCTGTGTTTAAAAAAATGACATTTATTCCATGATACCTAGAATTCGTGTTTTTGAGATACCTGGAAATCAATATGTTAATTGAAAATTGAGAATATAAGGAACAAAAAGAAAAAAAAGCACTGAAATTGGTTGCAGGGGGGCTGAGGAAAACGCCTGTAAAAAGAGGTCTATTAATGGCGGGAGGGGGGTGGGTGCCGGGTCCCCTTAAGGACGCCCCTCTGAAGCCAGGTAATATTAGCAAGGCGTCGCATATTATTGGAGGGACGCCCTATTGAAATTGATGACCATGACGCATTTTTATGGGTTGTATTCGTGTAATCGCCGACAGACGAATACGATTACACGAATACGAATATAATCGCAGTTGACACAGAATCAACGAATAATTATCGCGATTACAATCGTATTCGTATTTGACGATAATATTGTGCCCAACATTGCCTGGTAGTAAGCGGTAGGTTAAAAAAAACTTCGAAAAATAGCCAAAAATCGAGGAAAAGAGTTAGAGAGCTGGCGATGGTCTCGTTCGATGCAGAATTCCTTCCTCTACAACTTTTCTCTCGTACGAAAAAAATGTAGGTCAATTCCAAAGGTCGAAAGGTGAGAAAAATCGTCAAAAATAGATTTCTTGGGTCGAAGAAGCTAGTTTAGGTATAGGGACATGGGGAATATTCGGAATCAAAATTTCATACAAGAATATATCATTTTGTCCACTTAGAATTGGTTTCTGGCCCACTGTGCGCCGTTTTTATGAGAGACGTATCAGGGAAAATGCAAAATCGGGCCTAAGTGATAATTTAGGAAAAGCAATTTTGATTTTTCTAAGAACCATTAAGTCTACTAAACAAATTTATAAGATTATGTCCAACACTGCGTGGAATTTATGACTGTATGATGTTTTAATGACAAGTTTTAGTCTGCCTCTTCCCTCGTAGTGTCCGTTTTTTTCCCCCAACCACCTGGCACACCCCAGCCAAACATGTTGACACAGAAAAAGAGCCGGATGTGACCTTCGCTCTTGTGCTGCTTGATCGGGAATTTTAATAAATCAAGAGTGCGGTAAAGTAAAGGGCGATCAGCAAGAGTGTGAAGTGAAGAGGGGGAAAAAGGGGGTTCGGAGAGTGCGTGTATGTAGGCCAGTATCGACCCGTCCCCAAACGTCCTCTCTCTCGCTACTTCCGAGTCGTAAGTTTGACTCGTACCGGCCTCCCCTCGGCTACAACTTGGTTACTTCCGTCGAAGGAAGGTATTTTGCAGGTTACCCCCCGCAGGGTCCTTCGTCCACTAGGCTGTCAAAGGCCGCGGAGTCGACCGTCATCGAGCATTCAGCGGCATCCGCGGGATGATCCGGACACCTGTCGAGGAGCGAGAGGCGGGAGACGGGGGTCGCTCTGAAAGGCAATCAAACCGACCCTTGTGCCGCCCGAGAGCCGATCAAAAGAGCCGAAATCACAGGTCACCCTCTCTAGCTTTTATTGGGACGCTTTAGAGGGACGTAAAGGTGGAATGCATGTCCGATATGTGGCACGTGCCCAAGTCTACATGGAAGAACACACCCATAGCAAGATCTGGTGCGAGTCCTTATTTTTGATATATTTTGTATAAAGATTTTTCCAATCTTATTCAACATTTTCCCAGCCAAAATTCAATATTATTCAAATCAAATTCTGCATTATTTTCTAGATCCACGAAAAAAGCAAGGAAGGTAAAGAATAGTTGAATCCCTAAACGTTCTCTCTCTCATTACTCTACAACTTGGGTTACTTCCTTCAAGGGAAGGTATTTTGCAGGTTACCCCCCGCAGGGTCCTTCGTCTACTAGGCTGTCAAAGGCCGCGGATTCGACCGTCATCGAGCATTCAGCGGCATCCGCGGGATGATCCGGACACCTGTCGAGGAGCGAGAGGCGGGAGACGGGGGTCGCTCTGAAAGGCAATCAAACCGACCCTTGTGCCGCCCGAGAGCCGATCAAAAGAGCCGAAATCACAGGTCACCCTCTCCAGCTTTTATTGGAACACTTTAGAGGGACGTAACGGTGGGATGCATGTCCGATATGTGGCACGTGCCCAAGTCTACATGGAAGAACACACCCATAGCAAGATCTGGTGCGAGTCCTTATTTGTCATATATTTTGTATAAAGATTTTTCCAATCTTATTCAACATTTTCCCAGCCAAATTCAACATTTTTCCTATCAAATTCAATATTATTCCAATCAAATTCAACAGTATTTTCTAGATCCACAAAAAAAGCAAGGAAAATAAAGAATAGTTGAATCCCTAAACGTTATCTCTCTCATTACTCTACAACTTGGATTACTTCCTTCAAGGGAAGGTATTTTGCAGGTTACCGACCCACAGGGTCCTTCGTCTACTAGGCTGTCAAAGGCCGCGGAGTCGACTATCATCGAGCATTCAGCGGCATCCGCGGGATGATCCGGACACCAGTCGAGGAACAGACGGGCGATGGGGATCGTTCTGAGAAGCAATCAAAGCGACCCTTGTGCCGCCTGACAGCCGATCAAAAGAGCCGAAATCACAGGTCACCCTCTAAAGATTTTATTGGGAGACGTTTAGAGGGACGTAAAGGTGGGATGCATGTCCGATATGGGGCACGTGCCCAAGTCAACATGGAAGAACACACCCACTACAAGATCTGGTGCAAGTACTTATACTACTTTCCATATCTTTCGTGAATTTTGTATAAAGTTTTCCCCAATTTTATTCAACATTTTTTCAACTTAATTCAACATTTTACCAACGAAATTGAACTTTTTACCAACCAAATTCAACATTTTACCAACCAAGTTCAACACTTCACCAATCAAATTCAATATTATTTTCTAGGCCCACGAAAAATGGAAGGAAAATAAAGAACAGTTGAACCCCTAAACGTCCTCTCTCTCACAACTTCCGAGTCGTAAGTTAGACTCGTACCTGCCTCCCCTCGGCTACAACTTGGTTACTTCCGTCGAAGGAAGGTATTTTGCAGGTTACCCCCCGCAGGGTCCTTCGTCTACTAGGCTGTCAAAGGCCGCGGAGTCGACCGTCATCGAGCATTCAGCAGCAACCACGGGATGATCCGGACACCTGTCGAGGAGCGCGAGGCGGGAGACGGGGGTCGCTCCGAGAGGCAATCAAAGCGACCCTTGTGCCGCCCGAGAGCCGATCAAAAGAGCCGAAATCACAGGTCACCCTCTCCAGCTTTTATTGGGGGACGTTTAGAGTGACGTAAAGGTGGGATCCATGTCCGATATGTGGCACGTGCCCAAGTCTACATGGAAGAACACACCCATAGCAAGATCTGGTGCGAGTCCTTATTTTTCATTTATTTTGTATAAAGATTTTTCCAATCTTATTCAACATTTTCCCAGCCAAATTCAACATTTTTCCAATCAAATTCAATATTATTCCAATCAAATTCAACATTATTTTATAGATCCACAAAAAAAAGCAAGGAAAATGAAGAATAGTGGAATCCCTAAACGTTATCTCTCTCATTACTCTACAACTTGGATTACTTCCTTGAAGGGAAGGTATTTTGCAGGTTACCCACCCACAGGGTCTGTCGTCTACTAGGCTGTCAAAGGCCGCGGAGTCGACCATCATCGAGCATTCAGCGGCATCCGCGGGATGATCCGGACACCTGTCGAGGAGCGCGAGGCGGGAGACGGGGGTCGCTCCGAGAAGCAATCAAGCGGCCCTTGTGCCGCCCGAGAGCCGATCAAAAGAGCCAAATCACAGGTCACCCTCTCCACCTTTTATTGGGAAACGTTTAGAGGGACGTAAGGGTGGGATGCGTAAATTGTTGTACTGTATATGATGTGTTAAAGGAACTGTTATTGAATTCTTTATTAGCTGTTAAATACTCTGAAAAAATACAGAAAAACAAAAACACGGGATGTGAGGCCGTGCAAGCTCGCTGCGACAAGCAAGGGTTAACCAGTATAAGCTTCATCAATTTTGCAGTAAACTATTGCCATGTAACTCAGTTCGAATAAAATAAGCTTTTACTCTCTACTCTCTCTCTCTGTCGCCGTCCGTCCAAAGCTGCTGGACCAAAGTTTACGAAATTTGGCTCAAAAATCACACACCGGCACCACTTTCAATCGACTTCCACTTGTGAAATTCAAGGGTTAAATATTCAAAAATACAAATCTACAAAACCTTCGATGTAAAAGGGTGCCTACTAATTTTTCGTTTGATTCAAGTATAACTCCAACGAATCGCGCACTGTATGACCAACTGTTCGCGTTTCATTTTAATATTAGTTTTTTTTTTCCAAGACGAAAACGAAGTTTGTCTATTAAAAACCAATTTAAGGGTCGCCACGTGGTGTAATTTGTACAAAAACTATCAAAAAACTGTAGACGAATCTGCGAAAAACCACGTTTTAAGGTACGAAAGACGCAAAAAGGAGGCATTTCAGACCCATCATACACGTATGTGGTATAGGCGTGTTCAGTGTTAAATTTCCAACAATAGGTAATATCACTTTTCAATTGAACATAAATTTCAGAGATTTTTCCAAAAAAATGCTGGTATCGTACCTTAAGCGTTAGACGTCTCAAGAGTACCAGTTTAAAGAGAGAGATTGATTGATTGATGAATTTATTTATTTACTTGCACATAAATAGGGTCTATTGACCCTCGCTGCCTTTTTGGCAAGAATAAATTTACAATTAGTGAGTTTAATTAATAAAATAAATCAGTCTTCTAACAAATAAATACATATGAAAAAAGTGAAAATAACAAAAATTTATATCTGGTGGCCTTTCGCTACAATAAATTCTATTTTTAATTACATTTATTCATCATTAGTTCTGTATACAATTTTTGGTACGTGTAGTTCAATATAAATTCAAAATTTTCCATTAGTATAGTTTTAAACATATTTACAGTCATGTTATTGTAATCGTATAATTCAGGGTATTGATTGTGGTACTTAATGGAACTAATCATAAATGACTCTGAATATTTTACAGTTTTGTGATCAGGAATGTTTAGGGTTTTGGATGCCGTTCTCGTATCTCTATTATGGGGGGTGGACATGTAAATAAATTTTTCATATAGGTATGGTGGAGATTTAGTTTTAAGAATTTTAAATTTCAAAGAGAGAGAGAGAGAATGACGGGGGGGGGGGGGGGTTGAAAATTGTTGATCCGTTGTAATGCACGACAGTCAAAATTAGGATAGGTTGGTGACTCTATATCGGTGCAGAGTACGTCGTTTAGATTTTGAAACGTTCAAAGTGTTTTGATAAAGATTATTAGATAAAGTCAACGAAATGCCTAACGAATCCTTCATTCTCATTAGGCATCTTCACCAAGATTTTTCTCAGCCGACAATTTTCACGACGCAAAATCTCTCGCTAATTAATTGCAAAGAGTTTCAATCCCCATGGACTCTCTCAGATGGGAATTACTCTTCGAGAAAACAAAAGAAAACTCGAAAACAAGGAAGCAAAGAATAGATCGAAAGCTCCCGACTTAAACGGGCAAAAGGGAAAGGGAGAAAGCTTTGTGCTGTGCAGTGGAAGAACTAACTGCTCAGTGGGAATCCGAACCATCTCAAGTCTAAATAAGGGATAACGCTGTGGGAACGAACCCAACCCACTATCAGGAAATCCTTTAGAAGGCGTAATTATTGTTGGCAAATGCGAGGCGTTTTCTTTCTATTTTGGATTCCTCGCTACCGAAGGTGGGGACGCATTCTGTTAGTTCATAAAAGTAAAAACAAAAAAATCCTAGTCATGCAGCATGACCGTATGAGCGAATTTTCTAAAACTATCTATCGTTTTATAATATATTTAATTGCATTGAAATTTAAGCACTTTTAGTGGAAAGAAATTGTTGAAAACCAATTTTAAGGCAAGAAAAAAAAACTCATACTAATTAATATTTGCCAATTCAAATAGGATTTTGGATTTTTAGATTTTGTTTTGCATTTTTAAAGATTTTTAGCAAACATTAATGAAATCTAAGTACGTTTCTCACCATAATTTTGAGCAAAATTTTTTAAATGTCCTAGTTAATCGTTGACAATTTAGTTTTAACTAAAATTCTGCTAAAAATTATGACTTTAACTATTTTTGACCATTTTTAGTGATTTATGAGTATTTTTTTCGAAATTTGACCAATGTAATGTGCTCAAAATTGTTAGCCAACAAACTCATCCATTCGAGAGCGCAAATTCCATTTATATTTTTTTAAAGGGTACTCAAGAGTTTTTGGTTTTCCTTTATGATTGGCGTGGGCGCACACCCCAAATCAAAATTTTAGGATTTTATCCTTTTCTGCTCTCAATACCGACTTTGTTTCATATTACTTTTTTTAATGGAAGGACGGGTTGTTCATTTGAAGATAAAATATCTTCCGGACTGGCAAGAATATAAATGAAAAATCTATGTAAATAGGAAATTTTTCAATCTAGGAATCTTTTCAGATCGTTCTGAAACGGATTTCTGGTACATAACTAATTTTGTGTCGGTGTACTGAGGAAAAAAAAAAAAAAATACAAACCTTAATAACTGAGAATATTAACCACGATAATCTTCACTGTCATACCTGAAAAATAAAACCCTTGTTAGTAACTTTCGAGATGAAAATCAGAAATTCATCAAAAAACATGAAGATGAGCAAATATAATGTAGTATTTAAAATTTTTTGTTGGTGTGGATCTTGGGGCTGCGATAAATACATAGATGGCAATTTAATTGAATTTTGCGGATGAAGGCGCGGGTGTACATTAGAGACTTTTTGCAGTCGTCCCGTGAACGAAACCGTAGTCCCCGAGATAAGGCGAGCACATGGATGCTAACCGTTTTCGCACGGTTTTGTGAAAACCGCGACGACCGTAGAAGTGACGTTTAGCGTGACTTAAAGCTTGAAGTTTATGAAAATTAAATGGCTGAACCATTGAAGTAAAAGGCAGCCAGTCTGTTATCTGTTAGTGTTTTGTTACTCTTGCTGTCCAACTGACATTCTGATTATACCTTGGTTCCAAATCGGACAACCAAGGTAACAAATAAATCAGCCAATTAAAATGAGAACAAATGCAGTTGCGTATAGCTGAAAATATTTTTTAACATTCGCTAAAAATGAGAAGTTGTTTGTGAGCGGTACCTACCTACCTATAGTTTTTCTTCATACCCTTCAACTGAACATATTCTTCATTCAAACTGAAATATCCCGTAGGCAGTATGATTTCCATCTGTATTTCCAATAAATTTAGCAATAGAGGTAGGTGCTCCCATTGAGATCTTAACATTGAAACGATCTCTTCGTCCGTCAGTTGCTCTAAGCTGAACTCGCCAAACCTCTCATGCCTGAATCCTCCTCTCCAAATATAACTGTGATATGTCTATCAAAAGCTTCGTCTATATCCCTTCCATTAATCAACCCTTCATTGAAAAGCCGAAGCAGGCGATTGGGTTCATCCATTATCGAAAAATGGTAGGATGATATACCTATTTGATGCGGTAATTACATGATACAGACTACTATGTGATTCATTTTATTCTTTATTCAATAGTTTGAGCCGCACCTCAACCAGAACGATCATATGTATAGGTATGATGTTATATTATATATATGATAAGGTAAGATCATATGAATATGAATGATAAAGTAAATCGAAAATGTAACACTGAGGACTGAGACACCGACAAAAAGTAAATAAATAATGGTGCTGTTCATAAAGTGTCAGGTTAGGTAGCTCAACACGGTGTGAACTCGTCGTGGGGAAGCCGTCATGGAAGAACGTAGGATTGCGGTTTTGCACGGCGTGTGATGACGAGACGCCCGGCTGTTTGTACGTCGCGCATGCGCATCAACCATTTCGCTGAATACGGTACCGTAGTAGGCCGCCTCTTGGTGGCTGCAAAAAGTCTCTATTAAATATAATGGATTCTCGGGAGACAAAGCGATTTGCCGAGCGCCTGATGGCACAGACTACCAAGTGGTAATGCCACCAATTAAAATTATATTCAATTCCATTCAATTTTATTGTATCCCGTAGGTATTACAAGAACTTCCGTATTAAAAAAATAGCACGTGATATCTTGCCTTCTTTTCTGCCTCAACAAACAATGTTAGACTTTTACGTATGATGTGTCAAATAATTATTTATATAGGTCTACATAATTTACGTATAATACATGAGCATTGCATAGTTAACATAGATCACAATCAATAATGCCTACACTCCACTGCCAAATTTCAATAATAATCCAGATTCATTGCCAAAATTTGCAAAACTGTTGATGTTCGTTCTATCTCTGGTAGATTTTTGCTTCCGAGACTGCAAGGCAGCGGAAGCTTTGTTTTCACTTTCGAAATGAAAAAAAATGTTTTGCTCCAAAATCAAAATTTCCACTCGCATTTTGCGTTTCAGAGCCTCCTGAACAAATTTGGTTCCGTGTCTGTCTGTCTGTCTGTCCGTCCACATTTCCTTGTAACAGCCATAACTTCCACAATTTTGATCCGATTTTAACCAAATTTTCAGGGATCGTGCGGGTTAAGCTCTAGATGGTCCCCTATCAACTTCATCATGATCGAATCAACGGTAGCTTCTGCGCAGGCGCTAACGTGAATTCCTTGTGATGGTCATAACTCGGTCAATGTCGAACGGATTTCGGTCAGATTTTCAGGGATGATGTGGGTAAGGTCCCTTGAGGTCCCATAAGACAATCATCATAATTGCATTAGCAGTAAGCTCTGCGCATGCGTGAACGAAATATTCTTGTTACGGTCCTTGCAACAGCCGTAATTTCCACAATTTTGATGCGATTTTCTTCAAATTTTTAGGGATCGTGCGGGTATAGCTCTACATGATCCCCTATCAGTTCCGTCATGATCGAATCAACGGTAGCCTCTGCGCAGGGGCAAACAAAATTTTCTTGTTTCGGTCATAACTCAGGCAATTGTGAACGGATTTCGGTCAGATTTTCAGGGATGATGCGGGCAAGGTTTCTTGAGGTCCCGTATCACATTCTTCGCGATCATCAGCAGCGGTACGCTAGGCGCATGCGCCAAAGTGATGTTTTTGTTACGGTGACGTACTGTGAAGGTCACGAGGAAGCTCATGTGCCATCTCCTTGGCAGTGTATTTTTGCTTGAAACAACCTCGGCAAGAGATGCTTCCTAAATTCCCGTGTTCGTCTGTCGTAGAACTCGGATGTATTAAATTGGGATCCCTTGAACTTGTAAATATTCTGGCGTACTTTAGATTTAGAGAAATTATCAACAAAATGAATGTGAACTGGTCTACTTCTAGATGTTGGATGTTGCCTAAACGTCTTACACCTATAACTTCATAATCCTCAAAAATGCAATTTACTTCCGTTCTAGAAATGCCCATCACCTTCCTCTTGAGAATATTCATGTTTTCTTTCCCTTCTAGAACGTTATGAAGAATAAGATCGTAAAAATTATATTGAAGAGTTTCAGAAATAGAGTCAAATAGGACTAAAATAACCATCCAAGGATCTTCTTGAAGACTGTTGATTAACAGCAAGCTTTAATGTGTATAGAAAATATTGGATGATTCCAAGGGTATTGCAGCACCTCCACACTCATGTGTTAAGAGGGATGATCAATAAGATGTACGCCATCGGGGGCTATGTGATGTCTACATTTGAACGAAAATAATCAAAATTGAATTGATATTTATGAATTTAGTAGGTATGAGGCCATGGAATATACTCATGGGAATGGGAATATACTCATGGGAAGGTACTCAAGTACTGTGGGAAGGTACTTATCTACTATAGGAAGGTACTCATCTACAACAATGGGGAGGGAGGAGAAGCGCCTACTGGCATAGCCAGAAGAGTAATTTTCCTTCCTCCAACTACCCGGGGGCAAGACTTGATTTATCAATCACATTTATCCAATGGATAAGGGGGATTTATCTAAGGGATACAGTTATCCGTCGGTGTTTATCCGTCCCTAGTTAAACCTATCTGGCGTTTTAATTTATCTGGTTCCTGGATGGCTGGATAACTGTGAAACACATGCGCAGAGTGAGGTATTGAGTCAAGAACGATGTTGTAAACGATCCCGTATAACTTTCATTGACGTAACATAACTAGTTGTTTCTGCGCATGCACAGACTTTAATTCCTATACAATTGGTCTCAATTTCTTAAGACGAAATCTACTTGCATATAAAAATAGTAAATGGTTATTCATCGACAATGATAATCTGCACGACCAATCAATCATGATCTTGAATGAATCCTCCACAAATGGAAGTATAGTTTCCTTGTGGACTTATTGGCACGCGGTCGTAAGTCCAGTATGTAAATATGTAGTTACATACGCGAACGGAGGACATCCTTGACAATGATTTATCCCGCAGTTAGTGGAAAAAATTACCACGAACAACTCGGCATTGAAACTTCGTAATGACCCCCTCGCAAGGTCGAGACTTCATTAAACAGCGTACGTTCGCAAGGTGTGTACATCATCTTCTATTCTTACGGTTTTCATAGGCAATAGATAACTTATCGTTTGTATGTTATTTTACGTCGCCAGGAAACAGAGACTGTAACAACCACGTTGATAGAACGTGACGTCCTTATGCTAGTCCTTATAGTAGTAGTAGTACTTAAACGTTCACGAGCAACGTCATACCTCCCACCACCAGCCTCTGTATAAACAATAATCAGCCTCCGTATAATAAACCGGCCTCCGTATAACAAACGGGCCACCGTAATTGATCAGAATGATGAGAGAAGTTTGGTGGTCTGAATGCTCGCAAGCTCGCATCTCAAACGTTTTAAAAAATACTCTTAATCAATCCTTTTGGTAAAATACAGGTTAGTTGGACAAACAGATTATTAGAATCACGGTTAAAATTATAGAGCGTTTTTGTACTTCTCTTATTCATTTTCTCGTATACGAAAATGGCCTTTCCGAAACGAGAAGAGGTTTACGTAACGTGGAAACGATTTTCGGAACGGGAAGAGTCAGCTTTACTCGTGCTCAGCTTTTTCGGAATCGTAATTACGAGAAGACAACTTGACCTTTCTCTAGGATAACACTCTAGAATAACATAGCAACTATCACGCAGTTGGCATGGACACACTCATACACCCGACAAAATCGCCTGAATTTTCCCCGTGCTGTCTTTTGTTGTTGGTTTAACCTTAGTATTTGTCTTTCTTTTGTGCGTTTTCCCCGCACATCAACAAGAAGGGTCATTAGCGGCATTTTGTTCTTGCTTTCGACGTTTTAAAGATTTCAGCTTTTTCATTCTCAAGATTTCGTTTCAAGGTTCATTTTACACGTTTTAAAGATTCGTGTTCTTCACGGCTGAATCGTTTTTAAATGATGTAGAGGTAAGTGGTCGTTGTTTCTTAATTCATGTTATATTTTGGAAATCGTCTACTGTGACAATTGAGTTTTGAGCAGTGATTAATTACAAGAGTCACATTAACGTCTCTATAAGAGTTCTCTTTCTCTCGGGCTTACGGAAACACTACGAGAAATCGATTAAAAAAAATTCCAGTCATGCAGCATGACCCCATGAGCGAATTTTTGAAGAGTAAACTCATCAGTTGATTACTTTTTTTTTTTTTTTTTTTTCTTTTTTTTCTAACAAGGACCTACTACCTACGTTTTAAACAGCATGGTTCTAGGATTGGTTATACAGGGATACTTCCATAAGAGTAGTTCAATCTGAATTTGGACAATGTTTCATGCAAATATTACCGATTTTTACAACTAGCGAACGGCATTATTTCGATTTTTGACTGATTTTTCAACTTTGAAATTTTTGAAAACTTGATAAATATTCTTATAGGAAATTTTACGCTGATTCCGAATATACCACATGTTAGTATGCTGAAAAAATTATTTCGCACAACAAATCGCAAAAAACAGGCAATTTTGACATTTTTGACTACATTTTTGAAAATTTCAACCTGAATGTAATCCGATCATGCTGGCCAACGAACATGAACTTTCGTTTTGTGTCCTTAACATTTTAAAATTTGTTTGAAATTTTTCTAGCACAATTCTACGGACAGTTATCGTCTGGAATGACACATACATATATACATACATACATATATATACATACATACATATATACATACATACATATATACATACATACATATATACATACATAAAAAAATGCGTTAAACTTCAGAATATGATTCAGAATAGCCTGAAACGGATTTCTGCATAAATTTTTTTCAAAAATTCACATTCTACAAATTTTGAGGCGAGAGCAATAGCTTAATTTTCTTCAAAAATTCGCTAAAAGGTTAGCATTCATCGTGCTCGCTCTAACAGCATGATATCGTGTTTACGAGAAATACCAATAGAGAAATACAAAAACACTCCTATGTTTCGGTGGTTGAATACGAAGAAAGAAAAAATGGTATGTTGGAATTGGTCTAGTATGGGGGTTCACCGTGCTGTTGGACGTCTAATGTAGTTAATAGACAGTAACTTCTAATAGTTATTTGTGATCACTTGTGAGTAGAAATTAGTTGATCAGATCCCAGGCCAGTGGTACGGTCCTAATGAATACATTATACATTGTTCGGGACAAATATTATACACTTCGTGTATGTAAATAAATCTCAATCAACATTTGTCTTCACGCACCGTCAAAACCAGATACGTTTCAAAGCAAATATTTGGGGTTCGGGGCGTTTGGTTTTCAATATGACGAATGAGAGAGAGAATACGACTCGTATATATATTCAATGATGAACAAAATATTTTTAAAATTCCAGAAAAAAAAAAAAAATAAAATACTGAATAATGGTAGCTTGTCTGTAGGCAATGCTGTACTGACGAGCCAGAGCTTCTGACCTATCTTAAACTAAAACTAAAATGAAATAAAGTCTCTTTCCAGTAAGATATACAAAAACTATACATCTGCACTATGGGTATCACGTCTTCCATATCATAAATTAAAATGTCTTTTAAACAGCATACATACTACTTAGTATGCTGTCTGCATTCTGAGGCCCCAACCGCATCAGCCATGTAAATACAGGGTGGTCCCAAACGTAACGGACTTAGTTTGAGGTCTTATGGGAAATTTCACGTTGATCACGAATATACCACATATTACAGGTCCCTGAATAAATCTTGACCTGCGTTGACCTGTGTTGAAAAACACTGCTGGCAAGCATACAGCGCTAAACTAAACCTAGTTTAGCTCCGTATGCTTGCCACCAGTGTTTTTTTCAATTTTAGCCTTTAGTTTTTGAGTCCTACTGTGCCAACCGTTGTTATACTCAGCCTCATTCTTCCAATGAACCAATTGTTCTTTTTGTTATGACATTTAACTCGTTCTATATTTTCACACCATAGAAGAGCACTGATGATGGTTTTATATAAACCGAAAGCTCGACGATAAGGACTTTTTATTCGTTTTGACCCTTATCCTGATAATTTTTGACAACATACATATTGTGGGTAGATCATCTCTTTCTCTCCGAAGTACTTGAACATGGTAACCCTTTTAAGAACTGCGCAACAACATGGACCACGAGAAGCGCAAGAGTGGATCTTCAACAAAAGTGGACGAGACAAAAGATTTCGAATTTTTTCAAATGTGGGGTATGGAAGGTCCCTTCTCGAGTTGGAAACGTCAATAGGAGGCCGCATGGGGATGGAAGTACAGGCTTGGAAGAAAGGCAGGTGAGGGAGCGACGGGGGAGTGAATGAGAAGGTTTGCTCCCGAAATAGCACGTACATGAGACCCACCTTCCGGGATCCCATTATATCCCCTCTTTTACCGCGTTTCGAGTTATTCAGCTTCATTATTTTCAATAACAAACGTTTGTTTTATCGTCCAAAACATAACAAAAATACACACCTCAAAAGAAAAGGGACAAAGTTCCCAATATATCTCATGATTAGGTACCTAATGGAGATGGGATGCACCCTATTCTACTTGTTTTTTCTCAAACACTGAGAACTAAGACCAGCGATACCAAGCTCCGACTTGAGCCAAAACAGAATTAAATCTGAGCATCTATCTCAAGAGATATAACCCCATCCTCCCTAATTTTTTCCCCACAATTTTTGAGGTATCGAAGTGAAACTTGGAGAGCGTTTATGGGGTGCCTGATACTAAAGGTGGGTTCACATCCATCCGGAATTGCGGAAATGCGGCGATCCGGCAATGCGATCGGCCTTCTGATTTGCTAGTGCCAGTCGGAAGAGCACTAGTGCCGATCCTCGAATTGGATTTCATTTATAAAAAATATATTTCTGTAGCGTTTGTGTATAAGAATAAGAAATAATAAATTAATAGAACACTCGAATTGAACAAGGTTTTAGGCAGATGAGGCCGAGTTGGGTTAAAAATACCTAGGGGTATATGTACAGATTTTGCGATCTCACAAACAACCTACCTTCTTGATGACCCTATTTCATTTGTGTTTTGAGTCATTTTTTGATTATAGATTAGCAATTTCCCGCTTGTCGAATGAGTAGTATTTGAGAGAGATATCGCTTTTGCAAAACGAAGAGGAAATATAGAAATACGCCAACTTGTCCTTACGAAATGGATAGATTACCTACGTTAAGTATGTAAGTACTTCTTATGGTGCATCAATCCATTTAAATGATTTGAAATGCGCCAACCTACGAGTACATATTTTTTCGGGTGGAAATACCTATAATGTTATCTTGGGATAACACTGTTGGGACCTTCAAGAAGTTCTGGTTCTGGTAATGAGGGAGCAGATATTCCAAGCGGCAGCGAGGGAATACAAAGAAAGTCCGACCGCGATCTGACAGATATTCTTCTGACGGATACATCTGACAGATAGTATTTGCGGCGTAATAATCTGAGGCGGGTTTGCAGCAATTTGCCGGAGTCGTCTCGATACAGGCGCTCCCGGCTGGTACTTCACTCGTTCCCGGTTGAGACTTTACGCGAACCGGACGGGACACTATGTCCTGATAAGTGGAAAAGGTCTAAATCTATGAGGTAATGGTCTAAATAAAAGTGGAAAAGGTCTAAATCTATGTGTATAAAGTCAGAACCTTAGTGGAAAAAGTCTAAATCTAAGCTGAAAAAATGTAAACCGAAGCGGACAAATTCTAAACCTAAGCGGAAAAGGTCTAAATTTATGGAGAAAACATCTAAACTTGAGTGGAAAAGGTCTAAACCTCAGTAGAAAAGGTTTAAATCAATGCGGATATGGTATGCCTAGATGGGATCGGCCCTAAACCCTTCCTCTTCATCGTTCAGGAATATCTAGTTCTGGTAATGAGGGAGCAAATATTCCAAGCGGCAGCGAGGGAATACAAAGAAAGTCCGACCGCGATCTGACAGATATTCTTCTGACGGATACATCTGACAGATAGTATTTGCGGCGTAATAATCTGAGGCGGGTTGGCAGCAATTTGCAGGAGTCGTCTCCATACAGGCGCTCCCGGCTGGTACTCCACTCGTTCCCGGTTGAGACTTTACGCGAACCGGACGGGACACTATGTCCTGATAAGTGGAAAAGGTCTAAATCTATGAGGTAATGGTCTAAATAAAAGTGGAAAATGTGTAAATCTATGTAAAAGTCTGAACCTAGTGGAACGAGTCTAAATCTAAGCTGAAAAAATGTGAACCGACGCGGACAAATTCTAAACCTTAGCGAAAAAGGTCTAATCTATGAGGTAATTGGTCTAAATAAAAGTGGAAAATGTGTAAATCTATGTGTAAAAAGTCTGAACCTAGTGGAACGAGTCTAAATCTAAGCTGAAAAAATGTAAACCTAAGCGGGAAAGTTCTAAACCTAAATGGAGAAGGTCTAAATTTATGGAGAAAAGATATAAACTTGAGTGGAAAAGGTCTAAACCTCAGTAGAAAAGGTTTAAATCAATGCAGAAATGGTATGCCTAGATGGGATCGGCCCTAAACCCTTCCTCTTTACCCTCAGGAAGTTCTGGTAATGATAGAGCAAATATTCTAAGCGGCAGCGAGGGAATACAAAGGAAGTCCGACCGCGATCTGACGGATATTCTTCTGACAGATAGTTTTTGCATATATATCAGATATATTTGCAGTATATCTGACAGATAGTATTTGCGGCGTAATAATCTGAGGCGGGTTGGCAGCAATTTGCCGGAGTCGTCTCGATAGAGGCGCTCCCGGCTGGTACTTCACTCGTTCCCGGTTGAGACTTTACGCGAACCGGACGGGACTTTACGTCCTGATTCCCCGGACGTTCCCGCGCCTGCACTTTGCCGGCAATTAATTATGCAGGACGCGGCCTTTTCGCGGAGTTCCCATCGCGTCGTTCCGCGACCTGTTGAGCGGGAGAGCCGGCGAAGGCGCCTCCGTCGGAAACAACGATGAGTCCTAACTCGTACGATTCAACGATCGCCTCAACAGCAACTCGAAGCAGCGTAGAATATTCAGAGTCAACAGGAACAAAGCGGGACATAGATCACAAAAAACGTGCTAACACAGGGATGAAAATACAAAAACGTGATAACTTTAGCAGCAGGAAATCTAATTTCCCCCAGACATAGTTGGGCAGATTTTTATTTATAAATAAGGTTGTGAATTAATTCACATTCACAACTTTTTCTGTAAATTCAATTAAATTCACAAAATATTTGTGAATAATTCACCAAAAATGTTAATAATAACAACAACAAAAAAACTTGCGTTAAATTAGCGAGGGAAAAAGAGATCAATTCAACGTTAGAGCCTAATTCTAATAATAAATTGGTCGTAAAATCCTTCCGGCCTTTATTTATGGGTTACTGTGGCGATGTATAGGATGCTCAACCAGCTGAAGAAGCTGATGTGTGACCAACTCAACGCAAGATGCAGAAATATGAATTGGACCGTTGCAGCCTGTATCTATGAGTTACTGTGACGATGTACATAGGATGCTCAACCAGCTAATTTGTGTCCTACTCAACGCAAGATGCAGAAATATGAAATGGACCGTTGCAGCCTGTATCTATGGGTAACTGTGACGATGTACATAGAATGCTCAACCAGCTGAAGAAGCTGATTTGTGTCCTACTCAACGCAAGATGCATAAATATGAAATGGACCGTTGCAGCCTGAATCTATGGGTTACTGTGACGATGTACATAGGATGCTCAACCACCTGATTTGTGTCCTACTCAACGCAAGATGCAGAAATATGAAATGGACCCTTGCAGCCTGTATCTATGGGTTACTGGGACGATGTACATAGAATGCTCAACCAGCTGAAGAAGCTGATTTGTGTCCTACGCAACGCAACATGCAGAAATATGAAATGGACCCGTTGCAGCCTGTATGTATGGGTTATTGTGGTGATGTATAGGATGCTAAACCAGCTGAAGAAGCTGATTTGTTTCCAAGTCAACGCAACATACTCTTTATGGGGATACATTGCATTGTGGATATGAAAATCCAATGCATAAACTCATTCATGATTTGATATTTTATCATGATGTGGATACAACTGGTTTAAATGTTTAATTGGCGATGTTTATTACATTTTCCGTAAAAACCAGCCTTGGGGGACCCAAAAAGTCCTTTGTACCACATTAATAGAGAGTTTTTGGTGACCACAAACGTACCCTTAACGTCACCCTAACGTACCCAAGAGCACGTGACCTTGAGAGGGGACGTTAGCAACGTCGAAACGTTAGAATGGCCCATTTAACGTCATTCGTTTCGGGACCTAAAGGCACACGACACCAGTCTAAACTTCCTGTAAATGTAACAATACTAGGCACCTCAGAATTACTAGAATACTGGTGAAGTAAATAATAATAGTTTTTCTTTTGAAATGCCCCATTACAAACTAATTATGTTGAGGTAGCGGGTAGGTTTTTGAACACCCCTCAAACTTGGTTATTTCACGTTTCCAAGTCTCGTAGAAACCGAATGTGCCATCTGAAGTCCGCCTCCACTGTCTAGCTTTACTGGCCTTCAACTCGATCGAAAAAATCAGTTCTTTTGCGCACAGGCTCTATTTAGTCGATTAGAGCATTGCTTCTATTATTATTTCACATATTGTAAATGAAAAATCTGAGTTTTAAGACACTACTTCTTCGCAGTATTGTTCTTAGTTTTCCTGATCTCTCAGCTATTTCCTCGTGAACTAACATGCTGTTTACACTGATGATTGTGTCAGGTAAAATCCTGGTTCATTATCATAGAGATAAATACGTTATCATACTTGTTCATACCCAACGGAAAACCCAAAAACATGAAGTTCGTAACGACTAATGACCTACAAGTGCAACTAAACCGCAGTGTTCCACACTTGAGGCTTACTATCTTTGAGTTAAATCCATGCCCTGTTCACGAATTGAAAACTAAAAATGAGAAATTAGCCCGTATTTGTACTGAAACTAACATGAAATTCGAATTCAGGATTGAAAATCGGCGTTTCATATAGAAATGAAGAAATTGATTAGTCAACCAGTGGACAACAAGACAGCTGTGGGGGAAATATCGCATTGCCCAACCACCATTAACGTGACATCAAAATTAAGGCAACCGTTCTCTCGGTTCCATTTGAGTTAGCATCTTCATTTGCTCCCTCAAGACTATCGTAATGGGTGACGTTAAGTTGAAGTCGCCAAAAACTCTCTAATATCGTGAGTCGAGCACCTCTGACTACTAAATAATACGTTAAATTAGCGAGGGAACAAAAGATCAATTCAACGTTTGAGCCTTCTAATAATAAATTGGTCGCCAAACCTCCCCTCTCAGACTGGCTTCAACTATTCGACAGTCTTATCACATCGCTAATAACTAACATCCGAATTTTATTAAACCTCGAAAACATTAAAGCTATTCCTCGGCAACCAAGAGTCATTGGTTTTTTGAAAACTATAAGGAGAAAACTGGAAAACGTGAGAAAATGGTTGGGGGCATTGCTGCAGGGCTGCTATGTTCCGTGGATCAAGGAGTCTGGAGGATACGACATCGAAGATTTCGGTGAGTTGTCGCTGTTACTCATATCAATAGAGAGATTTTGGCGACTTCAACTCAACGTCACCCGTTACCGTAGTCTTGAGGGAGCAAACGAAGATGCTAACCCAAAAGGAGCCGGGAGAACGGTTGCCTTAATTTTGATGTCACGTTAACGGTGGTAGGGTAACGCGATATTTTTTCCCAGCTATCTTGTTGTCTACTGGTTGTCTAATAGACTTCTTTATTTTGATATGAAATGCCGATTTTCAATCCTAAATTCGAATTTCATGTTAGTCTCAGTACAAATACGGGATAGTTACTCATTTTTAGTTTTCAATTCGTAAACGAGGCATGGATTTAACGCAAAGATAGTTAGCCTCAAGTGGGAAACACCGCGATTTAGTTGCACTTTTAGGTCTTTAGTCGTTACAAACTTCATGTTTTTGGGTTTTCGGTTGGGTAATATCAAGAAGTATGAAAAAGAATACATCTCTATGACAATGAACCAGGATTTTACCTGATAAACATCAGTGGAGGCAGCACTTCACGCAATGTTCAAGAGAAAAAAGCTGAGATCAGGCTAACTAAGAACAATACTGCGAAGAAGTAGTGTCTTAAGGTTCCTCTTTTAAAATATGTGAAATTATAATAAAAACAAGGCTCTAATCGACCAAATAGAGCCTGTGCGCAAAAGAACGGATTTTTTCCGATCGAGTTGAAGGCTAGTAAAGCGCGACGGCGGAGGCGGACTTCAGATGGCACATTCGGTTTCTATCTACGCGACTTGAAACGAAAAATAACCAAGTTTGAGGGGTGTTCAAAAACCTACCCGCTATCAACAAAATTAGTTGGTAATGAGGCACTTGAAAATAAAAACTACTATTATTTATTTAACCAGTATTCGAGTAATTTTGAGGTGCCCAGTAGTGTTACATTTACAGGAAGGTTAGGCTGGTGACGTGTGCCTTCAGGTCCCCAAACGGGTGACGTTAAATGAGCCATTCTAACGTACGATGTTGCTAACGTCCCCTCAAGGTCACGTACTCTTGGGTACGGTAGGGTGACGTTAAGGGTACGTTAGTGGTCACCAAAAACTCTCTAATATGCAGCGTTACTCGCCATGATGTGAACGTACTTGCATGATGAACGGAAGCGCAATTGATTCTGTGAAGTTTGATAGAATCAAGTATTTGAACGTAACGAAAGGTTTAAATGTATCTGTCAATTACAAAGTAAACACAGGAAAATTCCCCCCGATGATCCAATAACAACATATGTTATTATTTGTCATACTAATAACTTAACAACAACTCCATACATCTCCCCTTCTTGGAAAACCACAGTTCACAAATTCATTCGGTTCGGTGTTTTAGTAACTCGCCCTGAGGACGTCGTCGGTTGTCTCATCGTAGGAGCATCTATTGACTGCTGAGGTCGCACAATCCACCAGTTGGATCGTTGGCAATGGTCAAAAGATCGAATGATTTCTTCTAATCTCTCCCTCTTTCAAGACAATACAACGAATCACTCACGCTCACGAATTTGAGTTTGTTTGTTATGCTCACTTTTAAGTGTTTTTGAGATTAAAACTGGTTAGTTAAAGTGTAAAACTCAAATATAACGAAATTGGGTAGATCTGCAAGTGTTACCAATCGAATCAGCATTAAAAAATACGTAGAAACCGTTCCAAACTCGTATTTTCATAGATGGTCATTTTTCACGAAAACCCTCGATTTCATTGAAAACCCCATGTTTTTGACATTAAAACATAATTTATTCCCTTAATTAGCAAAGTGAAATTAACTATACCGTTGGAAAGGTGATTTCAGGGGAAGTTTTTCCGGGTAAGTGGGAGTCACAAAACCTGTTTCTTATTGACAAGAGAAAACATTGGAAAAACCCGCGTTTTCATAAAGTATTAAAATTTGAAGTTTGGACAAATTTTCCACCTTCTAAGCCATGTTAAAAAATTTTATTTTGACAAAGGAGATACGAAATTTAATGGTCTTTCCAACGGTATCCTCAAATTTTAATTTTCGCAGTAATTTAAAGGATTAATGACTGTTTTAGTGACAAAAGGTCGAAAACACGAAAAAAATTGTTTTTAAACAAAGCGTCTGAATAAAATCTCTAGGAGAAATTTCCGATCAGAAATGACCTCTAAAATCGACCCTCAGAGTTTGATGAATTTATGTCGGGACAAGTATATTTATACTACACACTGTATATTCATACTACAGTGGATAGCCAGTTGAGAAGTGTGGAATCCGAAATTCATGAAATATAAATTTATTTTACAGGGTGGCCCCCAAATGGAAATTCTCAATTTCCCCGACCGAACTTCAGATTTCCTGACAAAAAATATCAAATTCAAAATTTTTTCTCTCGTCATTTTATTGTACTTTTCTTTTAATGCTTCTAAAATGAAAGTCGTTTAATTTAAAGAAAAGAAACAGACTACTTATATGTAGTCTACTTATATTTAACAATTTCATTGCCCTCGAAGTGCTCAAATATCATAACAATTTAACCTAAATGTAATACGATAATTTACGAAAATTCACGCTTACTATCATGCTGCATGATTTTTTATTTAATATTCTATGGTCTCTCAATTTGTGATCTGAAGCTATTAGTTGAAGTACATTTTTCCTTACATGGATTTCTTAGCTCTGGGGATAATTCAAAATTTTCGTCCGACAGCAAAAAATGTCACGATTTTTTTCAACTAATATCCATCGTTACCAGAGAGAGTATAACTTCCTGATTTCCGATCCCACAAAAATCGTTCGTTGGAAAGTTGCTCTGTGAATTTATAACACATTACTACACATTCCAATGGGTCAATTTCCCCCTCCTTAACCCTCCTGAGAAGTCCTAGCTTATGTATACAAACTAGTTTTGGGACTCTTACTTGCTCATTCCACTACTCTGCTGCGTTTTTTCTCCCTAGTTCAATACACAGTTGATTTTTCTTACAAATGGTTTACACAAGGTGATGTAGTTACCAGGGAAGCCAATGCATATCCATTCACTTTTTATGTACGTGTAGCGTTGTTACTTTTGAACAGTTTAACCGCAACTCTCGATAGTTATTTTTGACATTGGTATATATAACTCACCTATGAAATAATATGGACCTACCTATTATGATAAAGTATGCAATTGAAGCTTGATTGTTTAGGAGTTATACCTAAAAACGCTTCAAACTATCACACCAAGTTTTCATTTTAAAAATTCCCTGACATTTCCAGGTTTTCGCTGACTTTTCCGAATGGGGGCCACCCTGTTATAGGAGGATGATTAAATTATCTTCCTTTATACCTTCGGCTTGTAGAGAAAGTGAAGAAGTCATTAAATTCAAGGAAAGCTTATTTGAACAGGAGTGATAAATACAAATGTTTATGGTCTTTACAATGAAGTTGAGACGTTGTAGCTGTAAGAGGGGAAAAGGGTACCTTTCGAAGTACCTCGGACGAATTTAGGCTTATTAATATTAGGACAAGAGAAGGAATATGGGAGGCAATGGGATGGGATGGGAAGGGGGGGGGGGGGGGTTAGGAGGCCAGGTCGGGCCAACCCGCATCGATCTCTCGGCCGCCGGCTTCCATTATCGAAACCTCCGACTCTAACTTGAATTTGCATTGCGTATCTTCCCCCAGAATATGTAACTCGCGGTTAGAGATACTTCAAAATAAATTATTACTCCATAAATATCACGATACGGCTACTTTAACACCAAGTCGCATCCAAGCCGTTTTCATGAACTCAAAACTTGAAAATTCATTTGAAGAGGTTGGAATTATTATTTTTTCAATTAATGTGATATTTGAATTTTGATAAAATATAAACGGGTTCAACTGGTGTTATTAAAGAGTGAAACGTTATGTTACAAAACAATTTTTGAAACTTCAAGAAACTTCGTTTAAAAAACTTTAAAGTCGGTCAGGAACATATGTCAAATCAAGAATCTTCAAAGCCAACGTTTTGATGTATTTATACATCATCATCAGGGCTTGGATAATTTAGGCAGGTTTCTACAAAGTCATTTCGTAGTTGATAGCACATGTAGTATGTACATTCATGTCATATACATACTACATGTGCTATCAACTACGAAATGACTTTGTAGAAACCTGCTTAAATTCTCCAAGCCCTGAAGATGATGGATAAATACTTCGAAACGTTGGCTTTGAAGACCTGAACTTTATTATCATGACCGACTCTCGAGATCCAAAAACTGTGCTAATTATCACCTAGCGGTCAAGAAACTAAACCATATTGTTAATATAATTAAGAAGATGTCCACATGCTACATACTCAATATGGACCACAAGCATCCCGTTTAGCGCATCTAATTGGACTCACGCATCGAAAACTTGCTCATAAAAAAAATTACCATTTGATCCAAATTAGAAGTAGGGCAAATAGGCTATACCCTCGTCATATAGTCGAAAATGTGAAATGTACTTACTCTTTGATGAACACAAGTCACCCTTATAAAAATGAACTGGATACCATGTGTAGGAAGTTTAAGAATAGCTTACTTTCAACTGAGATCAAGGTATGTTTATGGAAAATTAAACAATTAAAAGGTGCACAACTAACCTCAAAGCAAAGATTAGAAGCCATAGTTGATGAACACACTTATCAATAATAAAAAAAAGGTCACGCTTTTCACTAATTAATGTACATATGTACATGACATGAATGTACATACTACAAGTGCTATCAACTACGAAATGACTTTGTAGAAACCTGCCTAAATTCTCCAAGCTCTGATGATGATGTATAAATACATCGAAACGTTGGCTTTGAAGACCTGAATTTCATTATCCTGACCGACCCTCGAGATCCTAAAACTGTGCTAATTATCACCTAGCGGTCAAAAGAAACTAATTATTGTTAAAAACCTTCAAACTTGGATTTAATAGAAACGGAGACGCTTTTTCCCAATAAATAAATTTAATTATTCTTCATTTTCTGGGCAATCCTACAGGAAGTAATGAATGAAAAGATCATCGAAATACCTTACACACACATCTAGAACTTCTGCGCTAGAGAGTCATACGGGTATGGCCAGTAGCAACCCGATTGACCACTATCCGGTCCCTCCTTGGGAGTTGTGTTAGAAAGAGCCTAAAGGACACACGTCCTGATGGACACCACGCAGACCAGTGACCTCATCCTGCCATTGCTCGTGCCATATGGAATTGGCCTCATAATGTATGTGGGAGATCCTCAGAGCGTATAGGCAACAATCTCAATGGAGTTATCACTGATAACTCTCCTCGCAAGAGCATCAGCTCGCCAATTGCCATGAATACCCACGTAAAAGTTATGGTGGCGCCTCATGTTGTGGCTTGGTGTTGCAATAAATGTAGGCTTTGTGTTAGGGGATCATCAGAATGTGTCTCTTGTCGATGGTACTCTCATTGAGTCGCTACTGATTACACAGTTCCCAACTCCCAACAACTGGTAGTGTCGAACAGCCCACAGCTTTACTGATTAGTCAACTTATAGACCTCAGAGTCCAGCAAAGGCCCCCCTCAGTGGGTTGACGTTCTACCTGGACCAGACAAGGTCCAATCCCTGTTATTATACCTATGAGCCGTTGAGCTCTACAAAGAACTGTAATATCTGATCCGTGATTTATTTATGTACGTGCATCTAGCCATGCATAGTTTTATCTCACTTTGCTTGATTTATATTTTTTTATAAGCCTATTCATCATCTATAATTAATTGAATTATTCAATTTTTGGTGTTTTCATCTGCTTTTGGGACTAAACAGTCGTCACCGCTGTATCTCTAGTTCGTTTTTAGACCATGAAGGCACTCCGTGTCCGTTTTGTGACGGTGGACAACATGGTTCCTCTTAGAATCGTGCCACAGTCTCTTTAGACACCTAGTTCAATGCCAGTAATGATTGGTTTAGGAGCGGAGAAATCGCTAAATTAATATAGGTATAAATACGCATTAATTATCTGACGGACGGACTCAAGCGAAGGGCCAGCGCTCACATCGCCAAATCCGACAGCAATAAAGTGGAACAGGAGTGCCATAGCTCCATTAAATCCTTAACAGTGCATAACGTGCAGCTATCAGGAGTTCCCTTCCGGCTATTAGTCCAGTCGGTATAGGGTGAAATACGGGGGGTACTTGGAAATAATTCGGGACAAAACGAAACTCATAGAGGATGTGTATGGGTGCCTAGTCGTCGTAAATTCAAGGTTTTCTATTAAAAATACCCTGTGGAAAATTTGAGGTGGCCGAAAAACCGTGATTTTTTTGCAGTTGTTTCAGTTTTTTGCTTATAACTTGGAAACGACGCATCCTACAGAAAATATTACTCGCTCCAAAATAAAAGAACATAACATTTGGCGTCGAATGACTTCTAAAACGTCAAAATCGGTCCGGCCGTTCAGCCGCAATCGATCGTTAAAGTTCGTGAGTTTTTACCAACTTGGCTTAAAAATGGGTTATCTTCGAGTTGAAGGCCTGTATCTCAAAAACGGCTAACCCGAACGAAACATGTCACAGAATGAAAGATGTAGAGCATCAAATTTCAAGTTGGAAAACCTCCTAACATGAAATTTTACTCACCCTAGCGCTGAGATACAAGGTGTAAACCAAATGAAGTCGTGCCAGAGAATTTGTGGTAAAACATTTGGCTCATTTAAAATTATTTTCCCACATATCGATGTATACTATACGTACTATGAATACCCCATGACCATTTTCGGATCCAGGATACAGCAATGGTGGGGGGGGGGGGATGCAGTAGTTTTCGGGGTTGAAAAATAAAATAAAACTGAAGTATAACGGTAACAAGACTTCTGGATGGGCATGTTTGTTTATTGAGAGAAGGAATGCGGGTTGTGTTGTGAACAACTTTGGCAGCACACAATATGCTGAAATTGATGGAGGGTTCCTACTCTATAAGGTTGTATGGAGTAAGACTACAAATCCTGATTTTCAATCAGTGTGCCAGACCTATGTGGACTACGTGCTGAAGTACTTTGGATGTAACACCACAGTAGTGTTTGATGGGTATCCTAACGACCCGACCTATCAAAACACCAAATCTACAGAAAGATCCCGTTGTGCTTTAGTTCACGCATCCACCAGTTTTGTACTCTCTAGAACAACTGCAGTTTCTATAAGCCAAGAGAGCTTCCTATCAAATGACCAAAAGAAAGAGAACCCCATAAAAATGCTGATGGAAGAAATGACAGCCAAGGGGATTGCAGCAAAACAAGCTCCTGAAGATACTGAGGTTATGATTGTTCGCACAGCACTAACAATAGCTGTTGAGTGTGAGAGTGTTGTAATTACAGGTGGAGATGTCAATCTCCTTGTAATACTTACTTACTGTAATACTTACTTATGGATTTCATCCATTCCAGGCACACCCAAAAACATATATTTTGAGAAGAGTGGGAGAGGAAAAGCACCATCACTGTTGTACTCAGCAGCTTCATGCATCATCAACCGAAAGGACATCCTGTTCCTGCATGCAATTAGTGGGTGCGATACAACTTCGACCCCCTTTGGCCAAGGAAAAAAGGTCTGCAAGCTCTACGAGAAGTCCCCATACATACAACATATTGCAGCTGTTTTTTCAGATGCTGAAGCAAGCCACTCCCAGATCATAGAGGCAGGTGAGAGATTCCAAGTGGCACTATATGGGGGGGAAAGTGGAACCGATGCTCTCAACACATTAAAATTCCACTTTTTCCAGGAAATCACTTGCCAAACCAACCTTTCAGCTGCCAGACTACCTCCTACTACCGAGGCAGCACGCACCATGTTCGCCGAACATATCTACAAGTACAAACGTGGCTTGGAAACGACCTCCTTCCGTCGGATTGGGGGTGGTCCATGACGAGAAGCGGGGTGGTCCCCATCAGGAGCACCAAAAATGCAGCTCCAGACAATATACTGTCAATAGTTTCCTGTAAATGCAAAAAAGGGTGTAGCACTGCAGCCTGCAGCTACAAGAAAGCAGAACTGCGGTGCAGAACTTTGCAAAAGCTGTTCAGGCCATGCCTGCGATAACGCCCCCGAATCCGACATGTTTGCTGGTGACTCTGACGTCGAAGATGAGGAGGGCTGGAATGTTGATTCTCTCTTCGACGACGAAGAGGCGGAATCTCCAACAGCGGCAAAGCGCATGAAGTTGTAAATTGTTTTTCTCATAACTTTTATTACTCCTTTACAGTAGTTAGTTCATATTAATTATTGTTTACGATTCATTACATTCATTTTTAATTGTACATAATGAAAACTTGTATGTTTCTAAGACAAAATTGTATGTTTTTACCTATTCCAACTCCTGGAGATTACAATCACTCATCTAATAGGCCCTTTCGCGATGTGCGGGGGGGGGGGGGGGGGGGGGGGTAATTCATAGTACGAACAGTATACATAGATACGGTGAAAAATGGAAGTTAGGCACAAAAATGAATGATGTGGGGTTCGACAGTATTTCCATTAGGAAATTCAGTTTTACCAGAAATTCACTGGCACTTCATTTGGTTTACACCTTGTATCTCAGCGCTAGGGTGAGTAAAATTTCATGTTAGGAGGTTTTCCAACTTGAAATTTGATGCTCTACATCTTTCATTCTGTGACATGTTTCGTTCGGGTTAGCCGGTTTTGAGATACAGGCCTTCAACTCGAAGATAACCCATTTTTAAGCCAAGTTGGTAAAAATTGACGAACTTTAACGATCGATTGTGGCTGAACGGCCGGACCAATTTTGACGTTTTAGAAATCATTCGACGCCAAATGTTATGTTCTTTTATTTTAGAGCGAGTAATATTTTCTGTAGGATGCGTCGTTTCCAAGTTATAAGCGAAAAACTGAAACAACTGCAAAAAAATCGCGGTTTTTCGGCCACCACAAATTTTCCACAGGGTATTTTCAATAGAAAACCTTGAATTTACGACTACTAGGCACCCATACACATCCTCTAAAAGTTTCGTTTTGTCCCGAATTATTTCCAGGTCCAAATCCTATACCGACTGGACTATATTCAAGTTTGAGATAATACCAACCATCTACTGTATCTAAAAGTCATGAGGCGATAGGCAAACTCTCTTCTTTCTGATAGGAACGACCCAATCATAATTATACTGGGTGTTCGAGTTAAGAACGGCGAAATTTCAGCGAATTCGACAACAAATTTATGTACTACAATGAAATTTAAAAACGGTAGTTAAAGGAAACGTTGTCTAATTAAACGAAAATAGTTATTTCATTTTCGTGGAATCAGACAACATTTTCTCTTCAACTTCCCTATTTTTTCTATTTTTTATTTATTGAAATGAGTCACAACTTCGTCGCGAGTGATTTAGTTTTTAACAAATTCGCGATAATATACAAAAAGTCCTCTTAGAGAACGCTTTGCTTTCGAGTAATTCGACATTTAAAAGATTTTTTCCAAGTTATCTGACATTACAACAGCCATGATTCCCCTCCCGTAGGTTTACTTAAACTAACTTACTTAAAATGAGTCAAATTTCCTATCTCCCCGACGTCAAATCAATATTTTTAAGCCTAAAACGTGAAAAGGGTGTGTAACATGCTTCTTTTTTTTTCAAATTTCCAAAATTTAGACTTTTTAGTGTGTTTTCTTTCTTGCACATAGTGCATAACGTTTTTGAGAAAAACTTCGTCAAAATCCCAGCTTTCCAACATATGTACACCGTACCAAAAATAAATCAATTCATTGGCATTCGTTGGCCAACAATGTTTGAGCAAATTGAATTGGTCAACTTTTTTAAAATCTACTCAAAAAAATCACTAACAATGGCTAAAACAAAAAATTGTTCAATTTATAATTTTTATCAAAGTTCCAGTCAAAACAAAATGATCAACAATTAAGTGGGAGGTTAGAAATTTTAGCACAATATTATGCTGAAAAACTTACTTAAATGTCATTAATATTTGCTGAAAAATCCATAAAAACTACCTACACACAAAAAACCTAAAATCCAAAATCTTTTTGAATTACAAAACTTTATTTAGTAAGAATTTTTTGCCATTAAATTGGGTTTTTAGCAATTTATTTCTAGTGAAATCGCTCAAATTTCTATACAATTTAACATATTATAATACGATAGATAATTTAAGAAAATTCGCTCATACGATCATGCTGCATGACTGGGACTTATTTGTTAACTAAAGAATTACGAGACAAGTCCCCCCCTTCCTCCCTGAATACGGATTTTAGGCAATACGCTTTACATAGAATTGGGATTGCACAGGTTGTGCACAGAAAATGGATTAGATCTACCACTTTTAGTAATATAGATTAATTTTCTTGTGGGAGTGAGGGTACTTGTACATGAAACCACTTGTGAGTAAGTAAACTCATCTCTTGTCATTCCACTATTGGCACTTCCGCCTGATAACTGATGAGTGGTGACGCATCTCCTTCCATAATGTACGATCGCGGGAACGTATGACGAACTCGGCATCAACTCATGACGTTACCGTTCCATACAAACAACATTCCACTTGCGCACACGTGCTACATAAACGTTGTTACACGTGAACTTGCGCACATGTGCACTTGTTGAGGATGGAACACAGCTGCCTTGTCAACACATTATTGTATTGACTATAGACCAATGAAAAGTACGACTTCAGATGGTTCTAGAACAGATCGACCTACATACAAACAGGGAATTTTCAAGAAAAAAAAAATTCTAATGTTGGGGTTGTGTTTTTACACATTTTACTGTAGAAAACTCAGCTTAAAATGATCATTTTTAGGGGATTAAATAAATCGGTATAGATGAAAAAACGTAGTTTTTAGCACTTTTTTGTCTTTTCTTCAACATGGCTCGAGGGGTTTTGATGAAATTCGCAGGAGTTACTCTTCTCGTGGGTACAAATGGTATTAGATACCCCTTCATGCTTGGGAAAATACTCTGCAACAAAATACTTCCGAAAATTGGTTAAAAACAAAGTTTTTTTTAGCACCTTTTGGTTTATTATTTCCAATAATAAGCCTATGTGATCGTATAGCAAACACTTTTTATAACCCCCCCTCCCACAAACTTTGTCACTTTACGTTTCAAGGTGCGTAGAATCCAAATTTGAAATGTCCGTCCGCCGTTCGCCGTCCGCCTTTCGGGCCATAAAAAGGCCTAAGAATTGACTTAAAAACCCCGTTCTTTCGCACATAGACTCCATTTGGGGTCTAGTTGGTCCTAACGTTTAACCATCCCGATCGCTTTACTCGCATAGATGCTATGGGCCAAAAATGGATGAAAAAGTGTCTTTTTCGAGGTTTGAGTGTTAGACTTGGCACGCCTGGCACGCTTGGCAGGGGGTCACGGTGGGTGGTGAAGGGGGTGAGCGGGGGGTGGAGTGAGAGGAGGAGCCGCGGCACCTTGTGGGGGCTGGGGTGACCAGGGGCGTAGCAGAGGGGTGTAGGAGAATGGATATTTATTACTTTTACGTGTTATAACCATATAATACGCCGCCCCAATCTGAGGGGGGTACGGCATTAGGGGAATAGTGGAACGGAACCTGGGGAGTAGCAAAAAGGCGTCCAGGGCGTATCGGAACGGACATAATATATATTTTATATTATATTTTATTACTTTTACCCCATATAACATTTAACCTACCCTGAACACACTAGTATATTTAGTATATTATATCATACTATAGTAGTATGTTACAAAAATAATTGATCCAGCCCATCTAAAATCCTTCGTTCTTCTTCTTCCCAAAATCTTCTCAGATAGTTCGAAGCAAATCGGTTTTAAATTAAAATTGCATTACATGGTCAGGTTGGAGTCTGAACCCTCTGGATGAATAGCTGTTTACTTATATTTCTGCCATAGGTTAGTGGGGTGTCGTCACCCAAGTAATTTCGGACGCAGAATCGACTGGGATAGGTCCCAGATGGTTTTGGAATCCAGTGTACCCACGGTTTTAGTTTGATTCCTATAGAAATTAGCTCCGTGGATTGAATAAGACCACTCGGGTGGCTGTACGATCATCCATTTGCTCCCCATCGGGAGCGCAGCCTGTAACGCGAGAATAGAGGTGGATACTAGAAAAGATACTGGCGAAAGGCCAATAGCATGCTGGTTACTATCTGATTCAGAAATAATAAACCATTATGTAATAATTTGCAGCGTTTTTGGTCTTTCCTTCAATATGGTCACTAAATCATAAGCAAAAGAACTATCCTTTTATCTTGTCAGTGTTTTGTTCCATTTCCGTTTCATGAAAATGTGTGTGTGTGTGTATGTATATGTGTATGCATGTGTGTCTGGTAAACCTGGGCGTCCTCCCCACTTTTTATTGATTAATTTGTTTATTTTTCAATTTAATGGTGTGCTCCTTCCGCCTTTGAGGGTAGTTTTGTAGAAGAATGTGTATGTATGTAATTTTTGCACATGATTGCGACCTTACGGTGCGACATGAAAAAAATTCCAATTTCGGGATTGGGTTTCTATACCCTATAGCTAGCTACTGTAGAAAAATCAGCTTAAAATTTTCATTTTGAGAGGGTTAAATAAATCAGAATAGGTGAAATAAACGTCGTTTTTAGCACTTTCTTGCCTTTTCTCCGAAATGGCTCGAGGGGTTTTGATGAAATTCGCAGGAGTTACTCTTCTTGTGGGTACAAATGGTATTAGATACCCCTTCATGCTTGGGAAAATACTCTGCAACAAAATACTTCCGAAAATTGGTTAAAAACAAAGTTTTTTTTAGCACCTTTTGGTTTATTATTTCCAATAATAAGCCTATGTGATCGTATAGCAAACACTTTTTATAACCCCCCCTCCCACAAACTTTGTCACTTTACGTTTCAAGGTGCGTAGAATCCAAATTTGAAATGTCCGTCCGCTGTTCGCCGTCCGCCTTTCGGGCCATAAAAAGGCCTAAGAATTGACTTAAAAACCCCGTTCTTTCGCACATAGACTCCATTTGGGGTCTAGTTGGTCCTAACGTTTAACCATCCCGATCGCTTTACTCGCATAGATGCTATGGGCCAAAAATGGATGAAAAAGTGTCTTTTTCGAGGTTTGAGTGTTAGACTTACGCACGCCTGGCACGCTTGGCAGGGGGTCACGGTGGGTGGTGAGGGGGGTGAGCGGGGGGTGGAGTGAGAGGAGGAGCCGCGGCACCTTGTGGGGGCTGGGGTGACCAGGGGCGTAGCAGAGGGGTGTAGGAGAATGGATATTTATTACTTTTACGTGTTATAACCATATAATACGCCGCCCCAATCTGAGGGGGGTACGGCATTAGGGGAATAGTGGAACGGAACCTGGGGAGTAGCAAAAAGGCGTCCAGGGCGTATCTGAACGGATATAATATATATTTTATATTATATTTGATTACTTTTACCCCACATAACATTTAACCTACCGTGAACACACTAGTATATTTAGTATATTATATCATACTATATAGTATGTTACAAAAATAATTGATCCAGCCCATCTTAAATCCTTCGTTCTTCTTCTTCCCAAAATCTTCTCAGATAGTTCGAAGCAAATCGGTTTTAAATTAAAATTGCATTACATGGTCAGGTTGGAGTCTGAACCCTCTGGATGAATAGCTGTTTACTTATATTTCTACCATATTTAAGTGGGGTGTCGTCACCCAAGTAATTTCGGACGCAGAATCGACTGGGATAGGTCCCAGATGGTTTTGGAATCCAGTGTACCCACGGTTTTAGTTTGATTCCTATAGAAATTAGCTCCGTGGATTGAATAAGACCACTCGGGTGGCTGTACGATCATCCATTTGCTCCCCATCGGGAGCGCAGCCTGTAACGCGAGAATAGAGGTGGATACTAGAAAAGATACTGGCGAAAGGCCAATAGCATGCTGGTTACTATCTGATTCAGAAATAATAAACCATTATGTAATAATTTGCAGCGTTTTTGGTCTTTCCTTCAATATGGTCACTAAATCATAAGCAAAAGAACTATCCTTTTATCTTGTCAGTGTTTTGTTCCATTTCCGTTTCATGAAAATGTGTGTGTGTGTGTATGTATATGTGTATGCATGTGTGTCTGGTAAACCTGGGCGTCCTCCCCACTTTTTATTGATTAATTTGTTTATTTTTCAATTTAATGGTGTGCTCCTTCCGCCTTTGAGGGTAGTTTTGTAGAAGAATGTGTATGTATGTAATTTTTGCACATGATTGCGACCTTACGGTGCGACATGAAAAAAATTCCAATTTCGGGATTGGGTTTCTATACCCTATAGCTAGCTACTGTAGAAAAATCAGCTTAAAATTTTCATTTTGAGAGGGTTAAATAAATCAGAATAGGTGAAATAAACGTCGTTTTTAGCACTTTTTGCCTTTTCTCCAACATGGCTCGAGGGATTTTGATGAAATTCACAGGAGTTACTCCTCTTGTAGGTAGGTACAAATAATATTAGATACCCTTCATGCTTGGGAAAATACTCTAAGGGAGGTAATTAGCAAAACTTTTCCAAAAATACTTTTCTATACCCTACAGCTAGCTACTGTAGAAAAATCACCTTACAATTTTCATTTTGAGAGGGTTAAATACTCGTAAAACAGAATAGCACTTCTTGGTCTTTCCTTCAACATGGCTCGAAGGATATTGATGAAATTCACAGGAGTTACTTTTATTATGGACACAAATGATATTCGATACCCGTCATGGCCAGGAAGATGCCCTAAGTACAGTAAAAACAATCGAATAACAACCCCATCCTTCTAAGATGTGCTCTATCAAGACAGCATCCACGTAAAATGAATACAAGTAAGGAAAGTAGTGTGAAGCCTCGCACCACATGTTTATACTGTCAAGCATCTTGTTTTAATTTGTTAATCACTACTATTGTCAAGTGCTACAGTTATTTAATTTTCTTAAATATTATGTTTTTTCCAAATTAATAAATACAACAAAAATAATAATTAATAAAATTTTTAAAAATAAATGTGTTATTTCCATGAATTACAGCAACACGGTAAGTTATAGAATATAACATCGCTCCGAAATCAAATTTTCACTCAATCTTTGCGTTTCAGAGCTTCCTGGTCAATTTCGGATCCTTGTTTATATGTCCGTACCAATTTTTGTCACGCCCGAAATTATTCTACATTTTACTCGAATTTTTATGAAATTTTCTAGGATTTTGCGGGTTAGCTCCTAGATGGTGCCCTATAAATTGCAATGACGTAGGATGATAAGTAACGTGTGCATGTGGAAAGGTGGAGTTTCCGAAACACCGATTTTTCAAGATCATCGTTCAGAGACCGTTAAAATTTGAGGGGGACATTGGGTGTAAGTCTCGGGAAGGTATCCTATATGAGCTTCGTTGCGATTGATTTAGAAACCATTGCACAAGCGCAAAACTGAAAATGGTTGTTCATAAAAAACCCGAACCGAGACAAGTAGAACGATTTTAAGTTCACTACATTTTAGTACATTTTGTGCTTTGTGGAAATGTGTAAGGAAAGTGCAGTTCTGGTCGATTTTTCGGTGGTTTCCAAGTTGGTGTTGCAAGGTCATAAAAAACCCGAACCGAGACAAGTAGAACGATTTTAAGTTCACTACATTTTAGTACATTTTGTGCTTTGTGGAAATGTGTAAGGAAAGTGCAGTTCTGGTCGATTTTTCGGTGTTTTCCAAGTTGGTGTTGCAAATATCAATAAATGAACATATTACGAGGTTCAGCACGAAAAAACACCCCAAAATTTGCGAATTGCAGAATATTATACAGAACAAATTTTGTTGCTATAAAATTGGAAGTTAAGTATTTCTTTGCACTCAAAGTGCTCAAATTTCAAACAATGTACTATAATACGATAATTTACGAAAATTCGCGCATACGATCATGCTGCATGACTGGATCTTATAATCAGGAATCAGCTGACACCTTTTCGTTTCCTTTTCTAAATTGAGTTGGTACTTATCTACATCGAATCTACACGGAGAGAAATGAATTAATGATATCGTCTGAAAAAAAAAACAGGGAGAAAGAGTGTTTGGCTAAATACTCATTGAAAGTTCACCGAAAATTCCTGGAAGGTATTTCTGAACCACTTTGGTCGTGGCATAAATAAATCTGAACTTACAATCGCGTGAGACAACCGAAACCCACTGACTAGGTGAGAATCCCCCCCCCCCCCCCCCCCCCCAACAATCCGATTTAAACTCTTTTCCGATCTAACTTCTTTTTAACAATTCAGGGCTCAATGAACCACAGGGATCAATAAGAGTTACCTAATCTAGAGTCGGGAGTTAACCCACTGCCGTTTTTAGGCAAATCCCCCAAGGCAGAGTTGGGCAGTAATTAATACATTTGGAGTTAACTACATAGGCAACTACTTTCGAAAACCCTGAGTAATTCAAGGTAAAACCACGTCGTGTAACCTAAATTCTAGATAAAAGTAATTTACAATTATCAACTACATTTTAAGTAGTTTTGTAATGCACAACTCCAACTGATTTACAATTATCAACTACATTTTAAGTAGTTTCGTAATGCACAACTCCAACTACTGTAGTTGCAAAAAGTAGCTGTACAACTCCAACTACTGTAGTTGCAAAAAGTAGTTGTACAACTACAACTACGTAGTTAGTAGTTGTAGTTATAGAGCCGGTCGACAGTTACATTGATCCAAATGTACCAAACCGTGCCTCTATACAGGGTGTTAACCTGATTGTACAACTAATTTGTAACAAAAAGCGCCTCCAAGACTTTTTTCTTTAGAGGCTTCGTTTCCGAGACATTTCACTTTCAAGATTTTTTTCGTGATTTCGACCTTAACTCACTAAAACGGCCACACCTCCCTCAATTACTTGAGAAAATTAAAATTTGATTTTACAGTTGGTATTAAAATTCCCCTCTCCCTGATGTACCAATTTCAATTGGTGAAAAATCAATCTGAAAGGTGAATTTTGTGAAATCTTCAGAATGGCCACTTTTTTTAGACGCATAGATCTAATTACATTCTACGTGTTAAATTTAGCTTGTACTCCTAAAATATGCGCCATGATCTCACCTTTCCAGCAGTATGGTCAATTTCACTTTTTAACATGTATCATGTTTTAGCCCTGGGGTCCTAGCAATTTTTGCGAGTCAATTTTGCGAGTCAATTTTTTTCCGCGCACGAAACATATAGTGTTACAGTGATTTCCGCCTACAACCGAGTCGTTGCTAGGGAAATGGTACTTCGTCGTTTTTCATCCCACAAAATTCGTTGACCATTCGTTCGAAAGCTCTCGATTTATCCAACAATATTATGCTAACTACGGCGAAGTGCGTGTCCAACAAACTGAGTTATGAGCATGGTTATATAAATAATTGTTTACACACAGGTGATCATTCTCAATAATTGATATTGTGAACATGATTGCAACCGCTTGTTAATTTCTGATGTTTTCATAGAATTTCGAATCAATATCGAGGAGAAAACATGATACATGGTTGAAATTTTTGGTTCTAGAACAGAAATATTATTTGCTAATTAGGGTAGGAAACCATGATTTAATGTTGAAAAATGTTATTTTTTCCAATGAAATCGAGGGGTTTCTTGAAAAATGACCCTCTATGATAATACGAATTTGGGGTCGGTTTCTACGTACTGTTTTACGCTGAATCAAATGGACACTGGCATATCTTCCCAACCCCGTCATAACCGAGTTTTACACTTTAGCTAACTAGCTTCACCACAAAAAACACATAAAATTTATCATTCCAAATGCACTCAAATTTGTGAGTTAAAGTGTAAAATTTGGTTACAACGGGGTTGGGGAGATATGCAAGTGTTACCATTTGATTCAGCGTAAAACAATACGTAGAAACCGACCCCGAACTCGTATTACCATAGAAGGTCATTTTTCAAAAAAACCCTCGATTTCATTTAAAAAAAAAAAAAAAAAAACGATGTTTTTCAACGTTAAATCGTAGTTTTCTACCCTTATTAGCAAAGAAAAAGTGAAATTGACTATACCGTTGGAAAGGTGAGATCATGGCGCATATTTTAGAAGTACAGACTAAATTTAACATGTAGAATGTAATTAGACCTATGCGTCTGAAAAAAGTGGTCATTCTGAAGGTTTCACAAAATTTACTTTTCAGATTGACTTTTCACCAATTGAACCATCTTAAAAAAACTTTTAATCTGTCCCTAATGATGGGAACTTCAACACTCTTTCCAACGATACAATCAAATTTGAATTTTCTCAGGTAATTAAGGGAGTTATGGCCGTTTTAGTGAGTTAAGGAAGAAACCACGACAAAACTGCTCGTACTTTCTCTCTGATGAGAGAAGAGCTATGAGCATTGAAAATGTCTCAGTAAGTAATTTCAATGTTTTTTACTGTTTTAAATAAAATAACAATTAGAAAAATGTCAACACGACGTGTAACAACAAACTAGTATTGACGTCGTCATTGTGATTCGTCAGCATTCGTGTTTTGCAGTTTTCTATCATTTTTCCCGAACAGTGCTTCACATGAAACTTAGTAGTGACAACTAGTACTGATTTCTCCAACCGAACATCATATGATTTATTGCTAGTATACACAATCATAACAACACCTAACTTGTTTATAGGTTGCGTGACGTTGTTTTCTTAGCGTAATAAAATTTCCGGTTGACCCGTCGACTAAGACATTTTCAATGTGAAAATCTTGAAAGTGAAATTACTCGGAAACGAAGCCTCTAAAGAAAAAGAGTTCAGGAAGCACTTTTTATTGTAAATTAGCTGCACAATCGATCTCTGGCGTGTGGCAGGTACCAAAGGTTAACACCCTGTATATCAGAAGAGCCCTCTCCTAGTCCACTTACGTACCCCTCAAGTGTAGTAGACATAGTAGACACCATGATTATTAAAACACTTTATGAATGGTAATTCTGTTAGGCCGAAAATCCAAATTGTAGAATTTTAGTAAAAATAAATATAAATAAAATATAATACAGGAAAGGTGGATGGCAAAATCGATTTAAAAAAACCATCATACTTTTGGCCTTGGAAAAACTGGTAAAGTTAGAAAACTCCAAATAATCCCATTTAATCTATCTTATATTACTTTTTCCATCTTTAATTCAACGAATTTCCTTTTTTCTCATTAAGTTCTGGTATATTATTGGAGTATATTGTTGAACAAGATTAGTTTCAATTCAAGGCCTTCTTTGGAAACGCTCCAAGTTCTGATACTACATAGTATACCCTAAAACGCAAATGTTATGTTCAGCACCAGTGGTCAAGAATCGCTCGTTTGGTATACCTAGTTCTTCGCCTATTTTGGGATATTTGATAAAGTTGTGAACCATAAAGAATTTGATTATCTACACTTTGCTTTCTTATGAAAACAATTTCATAAAATCCAAAAGCTTTTTCATATATATATATATATATATATATATATATATATATATATATATATATGTGTGTGTGTGTGTGTGTGTCATTCCTGACGATAACTCTCCTTAGGATTGAGATAAAAATTCCGTTCTCGCACCAAAAAATGGTCTATAACGTTAAATGTGAGCGGAAATTTGGATTTTCGAGACCAAAAATTTTTTCCCCCCCCGAAAGTGAAAACAATGTTTCTGCTACCTATATATAGGTAGACTCGGAAGCAAAATAAATTTAATGACAGAAAGGCCTTTTTTGAAAAGTTTTCGCAAAACTTGTTCTTCCAATAACTTCTAGTACCTAATCCCGGGATTTGTACGCAAGCTGTGTGTTTCGCTCAGAGTAAACGAGTCAGATAGTAAAATCGAAGATCGAGCGTGGAATCCATGGCCAGCCTTCTCCCTCTCGAACTTGAAGAAAGGCAACGCCATCGCCTGTAAACAGATAGCAGGTGTCCTGTCCATCTCCCCTTTTGCCGGTGTTGGGTTTTCGTCGGGACTCGTCTTTCAACGACCCCCTCCACCTATCGCAATACATCATAGCTTGATGGGTACCAGCTGAGTTTCAAGCCTTGTAAACTCCCAAGAACACTGTTTTAGTTTAAACGAACCAAATAAGTTTAGAGGAAGGATGTTGTGGGGGTCTTCAGGTTCAGTCAAAAAAGATCATGAAAATTTCTAGGCCAACGTTTCGGTATATTTATATACCATCCTCAGGGTATCACAATACATCAATGCCTGATGGGAACCAGCTGAGTTTCAAGCCTTGTAAACTCCCAAGAACACTGTTGGTTTAAACGAACCAAATTACTTTAGAGGAAGGATGTTGTGGGGGTTTTGAGGTTCTGTCAAAAAAGATCATGAAACTGCCTAGGCCAACGTTTCAGTATATTTATATACCATCCTCAGGGATCACAATACATCGTAGCTTGATGGGAAACAGCTGAGTTTCAAGCCTTTAATACACTCCCAAGAACACTGTTTTGGTTTAAACGAACCAAATTTGTTTAGAGGAAGGATGTTGTGGGGGTCTTGAGGTTCAGTAAAAAAAGATCATGAAACTTTCTAGGCCAACGTTTCGGTATATTTATATACCATCCTCAGGGCATCACAATACATCATAGCTTGATGGGAACCAGCTGAGTTTCAAGCCTTGCAAACTCCCAAGAACATCATTGTTTTAGTTTAAACGAACCAAATTAGTTTAGGGGAAGGATGTTGTTGGGGTCTTGAGGTTCAGTCGAAAAAGATCATGAGACTGTATAGGCCAACGTTTCGGTGTATTTATATACCATCCTCAGGGCATCACAATACATCGCAGCTTGATGGGAACCAGCTGAGTTTCAAGCGTTTTGTAAATTTCCAAGAACACTGTTTTAGTTTAAACGAACCGAATTAGTTTAGAGGAAGGATGTTATGTTGTGTGTGTCATGAGGTTGAGTCCAAAAATATCATGAGACTGTGTAGGTCAACGTTTCGGTAAATTTATATACCATTCTCAGGGCATCACAATACATCGCAGCTTGATGGGAACCAGCTGAGTTTCAAGCGTTTTGTAAATTTCCAAGAACACTGTTTTAGTTTAAACGAACCGAATTAGTTTAGAGGAAGGATGTTATGGTGGTCTTGAGGTTCAGTCCAAAAAGAACATAAAACTGTCCTGAAACCAACGTTTCAGTTTATTTATATACCATCCTCAGGGCATCACAATACATCGCAGCTTGATGGGAAACAGCTGTTTCAAGCCTTGTGAACTCCCTAGAACACTGTTTAGAAAATTAATTCAGAGGAAGATGTTGTGGGGGTCTTGAGGTTCAGTAAAAAAAGATTGTGAAACTTTCCAAGCCAAAATTTCGGTATATTTATATACCACCCTCAGGGCATAGATAAGGGTGTGTAATTATACCTCAATCTTAGTGGTACAGCAATTAACTACAGGTGGTATAGCAACTAGTGGTTATAAATTAACTATACCAAGGATAATATGTAGCGACTCACTCAGTACCATCGAGGCAATTAGGGACACATATTCTGATGATCCTCTAATACAAAGCCTACGTGTATCGCTGCACCAAGTCACAACACCTGGCTCAACCATTACTAGTGTGCAGATGCCCTTGCTGGGAGAGTCATTGGTGGCAACTCGATCGATATGTTGCCTCTACGCATTGAGAATCAAATCTCTCCTACATGCAACATAAAGCCAATTCCGGCTTTAGCAGGAGCCAATTCTGGCATGAGTAATGACACGGTGAGGTCACTAGTCAGCATGGTGTCCTAAAGGACTTGTGCCCTGTGGGCCCATTCGTAATCCACCTTCCTAGGAGGGACTGAATAGTGGTCAATCGGGTAGCCACTGGCCATAACCGTCTTACTCACACACACCTGCTATGGGTAGAAGCTCGAAATGTTGTATGTGGGAGGTGTGGAGGTGATCTGTCCATCCGCCACTTCCTGGAGGACTGCCCAGACCTTATGGACCTCCCAGTCCAGCATCGGCCCCCTCAGTGGGTTGACGTTTTATCTGGACCAGACAATGTCCAGTCCCTGTTGTCGTACCTGAGAGCCTCTGAGTTGAACTGTGATTTCTGATCCATGACATATTTTTGTACCATCTAGTGACATCCTATTCTTGATCTAGTCTTAGTTGTATCATTATATTTCTGTGGTTTTTTTGTCCGCTTTAGGGGCTGATCAGTGGCTATCACTGTACCTCTCATTTTGCTTCGGAGTCTGCAAGGCCACTTGCAGTGTCCCTTTGGACACCTTGTTCAGTGCCGCTAATGACCCTTCTGGTTGAGGTGCAGCTTAAACCATTAAATAATAATAATATACCTAGAATATTTATCGCAGACTTAAGCTTTATTAGTTATCGCAGAAAAATTAAGAAGTTAAATGAAAATAAATGAACTAGAATGCAGAAAACCACGTGTTTTTCAAAATCAGGTACTTGATTGCCGGAATAATGAAAGCCTAGTGGCTCTCAGGTACAATAGCAGGGACTAGTCTGGGGCTCCAGAACGTGGCGGATTGACAGCTCACCCCGCTTCTGCGCTAAGCAGGTGTCTGTGGGTATCTGTGGGTATGAACATTCATACTTGTGTTAATGTCTCTCAACCGTACAGAGAATGTAACATGATTACATTCCGCTAGTTGAGTCTTCTACTGAGATTCACTGCAGTATTACTATTATCCATTCATGTATTTACTGATTAACACTGTGTTAATTGTTGTTATTTAATTGCATTTTTGCTATTTAATGACGTAGATGAAATTTGTCAATTTTTCACTTTTATTAAATATGTAAATTATATATGATGTACCTTAGTATTTCATTAAATCGATTCCTCCAACAATTAAATACAGCGTGCCTGTATATACATCCCAACACTTAAATCACTTCATTCAACGTATAATTACTGTTTACTGATCAATGTCACTCACACTACAAAACTAACAAGAAGTGTCTACCTACAAAATCTCTCTTCCAAGGGAGGACAATTAAAGGACACCAAATTTCCAACAAAACCAGCACGATGTTGAAGTTATAAAAGATATTATATACCATACCATACACACACACACACGAACAAAAGCAAGAAAATGAACGAATAGAACTGAAACGATGAAAAAGACTTTTACCTAAATTAATTTCTCTGAATAAAATTAAGAGACCTAAACGCATTGACGGTAAGTTCACAAGAGTTTTATTTTAAAAGAAAAACATAAGAAATAATTATTTTGGGAAGAAACCAGGGAAAAATATAAATCAACATTGTTTGGGATTCAAATAAATCTTCATCCTTCAATCTTGAAGCCATTTTCCACATCCTCCCACCTGTCGTAATCTTTGGATTACAAAATCTTTTACAAATCCAAACGTTTTGGTTTGTGGACCACTCGTCCACTTCTTGCCCCGATGACATGTTCTTTCTTCACTGAAAGTTAAATTTACTTCTCTATTCTGTGAACAAGATTTTTTCGAAATATCAGAAACAATTCTTTCGTTCTATATATCTGTCTAAATTTTTTTCTAACAAATAATTATATATAGTTCAGTAGAACCATTATTAATGAATGTATATATATATATATATTTATATATATATATGCATTTGATTGTTCTTGTTCTACTGAACTATGTATGTAATAAACTTAATTTGATATGAATTTCACAGATAAAAAGAAAAAAGAATTTATCTGTGAAATTCATATCAAATTAAGTTTATTACATATATATATATATATATATATATATATATATATATATATATATATATATAAAATTCTCGTGTCACAGTTTTCGTTGCCATACTCCTCCGAAACGGCTTGACCGATTTTGATGAAATTTTTTGTGCTTATCCGGTATCTATGAGAATCGGCCAACATCTATTTTTCATCCCCCTAAATGTTAGGGGTAGTCCACCCCTAAATTTTTTTATTTTTTAGACAAAATTTTTAAGCCACACCTTGCGAGCAAAGCGAGCAATATTCCCTACACGTCACACTTTGCGAGCGAAGCGAGCAACTGAATGGGGGGTCCGGGGGGCTTGCCCCCCGGCTGGACGTGGAGGCGAGCGTAGCGAGCCGGAGCGGCTAGTATATATATATATATATATATATATATATATATGTATATATATATATATATATATATATATATATATATATATATATATATATATATATATATATATATATATATATATATATGTATATATATATACACACATATATCAGAATATTGAGGAACCGTGATAAATAAAAATGATGTACCAAAGGAGCGGTGTAAATTAATCAAACTACATACCTACTTCGGTTTTGTGTCATGGACACTATGGACAGCTCAAAATTCCTGGGGGATGGTTGTATTGAAAATCGTCAGCGATCACAGGAATTATTCAAAGCTCAAAAGCTTTAAAAACAGAATATTGTTGGGATCGTGGAAAATTCGACGCCAGCGACAAAAGCTGTTCACAGCGGTCAGGAACTAGACAAAAGTTCGGCTACGATGCCGACGAAAACCCATGGTGGAAAACGATACTTTGAAGTACCAGAAAACCAAAAATTCAAACCCCAAAATCAAAGCGGTGCATCTCCAAAAACGGCGCATGAATTGAGAATGTATCGGTTACAACATTTTTTGACGTTCGATTATGACCCACGCGCAACGATAGAGTGGTTCAAAACAAAAAAAAGTTCTGGAATTTCTTGTCCCCATTGTTTTTTTTTTGCTTCCTCGGTATGTCAGGATGACACTCCTAAATTTTTAGCAAAAAATATTAATCCTAATCACTTTACCTGGGTCGATTTTGGCCAGTTATCGACCGCTATCGTAAACCAACCTCTAAATTGGTGCCGAGGTGATGATTTGACGGACGGATTTCAATTTTTTTAGGTCAATTTATGGGTTTTCGCATGCGCTGAACACGGTGAACTTATTTATTTTACGCTCCGTCCACTAGTTATCCGGTAAACTGGCAGAGGGCGCCAGTTTATTTTACTTGATTTTACTTGAAGATAAGTAAAAATCGAAAATTTCACCGAAAATGCTGTCGCCTGGTTAAGAATTGTACTAGAAACATGCTAAAATGGTCGGATAATATGCTTTGGCATGTTCTGAACATGATTCCGTTTTTTACTATACTTTTCCGCCTATGATTGCTTCGTTTATAGGCCATAAAGCTCAAATTAATAGTAGGGTAATAGACAAATTCACCCTAATTTCACCGGAAATTATGTCGCGTTGATAATTTAAGGTTCTGAAATACCTTGTGCCGATAAAATTTGGTATTTTCCAGGATGTACAAAGCCGTTGGTAATTTGGCAAGGACTTGGACCGGCATTGTACTTATTCGCTTAACGACCCGATACCATTGTACAAGCTTTTACACATGACCGATACCGCTGACAATATTTAACCCTACGCTCAAACGATCCAATCACAGTTCAGACAGTTCAGAACTACGAATTTGACCCCGGAAAACCGATGGAACTAAGGAATTTTACAGAAAAATTGGAAAATTTTAGCTATTTTCTCCATTTTGCCGCTATATTTGGCAAATAAGTACAATGCCGGTTCAAGTCCTTGCCAAATTACCAACGGCTTTGTACCTAGTATCCTGGAAAATACCAAATTTCATCGGAACAAGGTATTTCAGAACCTTAAATTATCAACGCGACATAATTTCCGGTGAAATTAGGGTGAATTTGTCTATTACCCTACTATTAATTTGAGCTTTATGGCCTATAAACGAAGCAATCATAGGCGGAAAAGTATAGTAAAAAACGGAATCATGTTCAGAACATGCCAAAGCATATTATCCGACCATTTTAGCATGTTTCTAGTACAATTCTTAACCAGGCGACAGCATTTTCGGTGAAATTTTCGATTTTTACTTATCTTCAAGTAAAATCAAGTAAAATAAACTGGCGCCCTCTGCCAGTTTACCGGATAACTAGTGGACGGAGCGTAAAATAAATAAGTTCACCGTGTTCAGCGCATGCGAAAACCCATAAATTGACCTAAAAAAATTGAAATCCGTCCGTCAAATCATCACCTCGGCACCAATTTAGAGGTTGGTTTACGATAGCGGTCGATAACTGGCCAAAATCGACCCAGGTAAAGTGATTAGGATTAATATTTTTTGCTAAAAATTTAGGAGTGTCATCCTGACATACCGAGGAAGCAAAAAAAAACAATGGGGACAAGAAATTCCAGAACTTTTTTTTGTTTTGAACCACTCTATCGTTGCGCGTGGGTCATAATCGAACGTCAAAAAATGTTGTAACCGATACATTCTCAATTCATGCGCCGTTTTTGGAGATGCACCGCTTTGATTTTGGGGTTTGAATTTTTGGTTTTCTGGTACTTCAAAGTATCGTTTTCCACCATGGGTTTTCGTCGGCATCGTAGCCGAACTTTTGTCTAGTTCCTGACCGCTGTGTGTTGTCTTATCAAGATTCAGCATCCCAAAATATACCGCCTATCTAAAGAGATATACACGTACATACCTAAATATAGATACATACTAGGTAGAATACATACCTAAAGAAAGTTATTTTTAGCAGCACTAATATGTATGTAGGTATCCCAGCGGCAAGAGCCGCGAATATTATAATCGTGAAAGATAATAAATTATTCAACTGCTCATTATGGTACGAAAATTACCATACTCCATCTAACCACCTCCCCCTTCCACCGGAACGCTAGACAATTTGCATAATTGAGTTGTCTCTTTATTATTGGTGAAAAGAATACAGGAAGGATTTACCTGGTTGGAGTGAGTGAATTTATTTTTAACCTTCTGTTTCTTTATGACCTGTGAGTTTATGCATTTCCTTTTTTATGAAGGTGGGAGGCTGGAGTAATGTACCAATAGATCTTCATTTCGCCACTAACAAGATTATTCATCTAGTTGTCACTTATTCAAATTTGTTTAATTTAACTGTGAAGTGGGGGATATTTTCTCGCCATTTTCCTGTCATTTGGATAGAGTGGATAGTATACTATGTATTAGTTCGAACAATGCCTCCATCAACGCTGCATATCCGAGGCATGTCAAAATGTAATGAAATTCAGACACGTAGATGTCTGATGATGGTGGTAAACAGGGTGCCTCACATTTAGGCGCACCACCGGCTAGGGTTCGATTCTACAACCTATTTGCGACTTTTTTGTCCTATAACATATATATTTTTTATTCACGGTGAAAACCTTTTTTTTCACTTTTAAGGTTTTTTTCGCGTTTTCGACTTTGCGTCACTAAAACTGTCATAACTCCCTTAATTTCCTGTCAAAACTAGTTTCGTCTGACCAATAATTTAGCTACTTACCTACCTAACTAATGATTTCAGAGTGAGAAACCGTCTAGGGGTTACCGGCTGTCATTCAACATGGCCAAGAAATGCCTTTTCCACCTCACCCCCCCTCAGCGGCCAGGTGGTAGAGAACTCACCCCCCAAATCCAATTTGCTAAATCGTCTCCAAGTACACGGTTCAGACATCGGCAGGCTGGAATAATCATTAGGTCTTCATTTCGCAAATTACGAGATTATTCATCTACTTGTCACTTACTTAAATTTGTTTAGTTAATAAATAGTGAAGTGGGGGATTCTTCAAGGCATTTACTTGTAATTTGGACCGAGAGTATACTATACATGTATTAGTTCGAACGATGCCTCTATCAGCGCTACATATCTCCGACAAAAATGTAATGGAATTCAGACATGGAAATCCCTCCCTAAGTCCTGAGTTTCGTTCGAGCAACAATAGGTAGCTACTTACCTACCTAACAAATGATTTCAGAGTGAGAAACCGTCTAGGGGTTAGCGGCTGTCATTCAACATGGCCAAGAAATGCCTCTTCCACCTCACCCCCCTCAGAAGCATGTTGGTAGAGAACTCACCACCCCATCCAATTTGCTAAATCGTCTCCAAGTACACGATCCAGACATTGGGAGGCTGGAGTTACCATTAGATCTTCATTTCCAAATTACGAGATTATTCATCTACTTGTCACTTAGTTAAATTTGTTTAGTTAATAAATTGTGAAGTGAGGGATTCTTCAAGGCATTTACTTGTAATTTGGACCGAGACTATACTATGTATTAGATCGAAAAATGCCTCTATCAGCGCTGTATATCTCCGGCAAGTCAAAATGTAATGGAATTCAGACATGGAAAGCCCTCCCTTAGTCCTGAGTTTCGGCCGACCAACAATAGGTAGCTACTTACCTACCTAACAAATGATTTCAGAGTGAGAAACCGTCTAGGGGTTACGGCTGTCATTCAACATGGCCAGGAAATGCCTCTTCCACCTCACCCCCCTCAGAAGCATGTTGGTAGAGAACTCACCACCCCATCCAATTTGCTAAATCGTCTCCAAGTACACGATCCAGACATTGGGAGGCTGGAGTTACCATTAGATCTTCATTTCGCCAATTACGAGATTATTCATCTATTTGTCACTTAGTTAAATTTATTTAGTTAATTAATTGTGAAATGGGGGATATTTGCAAGGCATTTACTTGTAATATGGACAGAGAGTATACTATCTATTAGTTCGAACGATGCCTCCATCAACGCTGCATATCCCCGGCATGTCAAAATGTAATGAAATTCAGACACGAAAATGTCTTGATGACGGTGGTAAACAGGTTGCCTCACTCTTGTTGGCACCACCGGCTAGGGTTGGATTCTACTACTAATTAGCGACTTTTTCGTCCTATAAAATATTATATGTTCTTTACTTCGCGGTAAAAACCACTTTTTTCACTTTTAAGGTTTTTTCGCGTTTTCGACTTTGCTTCACTAAAACTGTCATAACTCCCTTAATTTCCTGTCAAAACTAGTTTCGTCTGAGCAATAATTGGTAGATACTTACCTACCTAACTAATGATTTCAGAGTGAGAAACCGTCTATGGGTTAGCGGCTGTCATTCAACATGGCCAAGAAATGCCTCTTTCACCTCACCCCCCGCAGCAGCAAGTTGGTGGAGAACTCACCACCACATCCAATTTGCTAAATCGTCTCCAAGTACACGGTCCAGACATCGGGAGGCTGGAGTTACCATTAAATCTTCATTTCGCGAATTACGAGATTATTCATCTACTAGTCACTTAGTTAAATTTGTTTAATTAATTAATTTTGAAGTGGGGGACTCTTGCTAGGCATTTACCTACTTGTAATTTGGACGGAGAGTATACTATGTATTAGTGAACGATGCCTCCATCAACGCTGCATATCCCCGGCAAGTCACAATGCAATGCAATTCAGACATGAAAATCCCTCCCTAAGAGCTTCGTCTGACCAATAATAGGTAGCAACTTACCTACCTAACAAATGATTTCAGAGTGAGAAACCGTCTAGGGGTTAGCGGCTGTCATTCAACATGGCCAAGAAATGCCTCTTCCACCTCACCCCCCTCAGAAGCATGTTGGTAGAGAACTCACCCCCAAATCCAATTTGCTAAATCGTCTCCAAGTACACGGTCCAGACATCGGGAGGCTGGAGTTACCATTAGATCTTCATTTCGCAAATCACGAGATTATTCATCTACTTGTCACTTAGTTAAATTTGTTTAGTTAATTAATTGTGAAGTGGGGGATTCTTGCAAGGCATTTACTCGTAATTCGGACCGAGAGTATACTATGTATTATTAGTTCGAACGATGACTCCATCAACGCTGCATATCCCCGGCAAGTCATGTAATGTAGCCATGTAATGAAAGCCAGACATGAAAATCCCTCCCTTAGCCCTGAGTTCCGTCCGACCAACAATAGGTAGCTACTTACCTACTTAACAAATGATTTCAGAGTGAGAAAACGTCTATGGATTAGCGGCTGTCATTCAACATGGCCAAGAAATGCCTTTTCCACCTCACCCCCCTCAGCAGCAAGTTGGTGGAGAACTCACCACCAAACCCAATTTGCTAAATTGTCTTCAAGTACACAGTCCAGACATCGGGATGAACCGTGAGGAAAAACACCTAAGTCCGTTGTCATATTAGAAGACAACCACGGTGCTATCAGGGGGCGGTTTTTGTGAATCGATAAAGCTGCAAATCTGCACCCCTGGAAGGGGGCGCGTGGAAGGGGTAAATTCTGAATGGTTTTACGTGAAGCAAGGGGGTGAAATGAATTTCTGGTAGTACAGGTAGTATTGGAAGGGCTTACCTGAGGCAGTGTGGCGCTGATCTGCCTTTGCAGGGAGTCTCTCTCTTTCTCGACCTCCTGCAGCTTCGCCTCGTTCTCGCTGAGCCGCTCCTGACTCTCCCTCAAACTGTCCATAAGCTTGTCCCGCTCGTCCAGCATCGTCACCATCAGTTGCTCGAAATTGGCGTCCTCCCCGGAAAACTGGGAGCTCCTCTGGGAGATACTGTCCTCCGAAATGGTTGGCATAACGTCGCACATCATGTTCCACATTTTGAACCAGTGTTTTGGGAGCTGCCTTGTGAAAACCCCGAAATTACCACCTGAAAACCGCACAGGGGACCTTCCTTTTCATCCGAGACAATCGCACTTTTCGCGGGTGTCGGGAAAATCTGAGTTTTTTGACGGTCGTTTGAATCACACAAGGGGAAAATTCTACTACAGAACTGTGATCTAGATGTTGATCAGCATTTCCCGGGGAGCTGGTCGCCGCTCAGGCCCATTTTTGGGGACAAAATGCACAATTTGAAACACTCCGCGCCTAATCGCGGTGACGTAAAGGACAAAAAATACATCCCGAAATCCAGACCGAGACACACCTACGAAAATTACTACTTTGAAGTTAACTGTCGGACTGAAAGGGCCCGGCGACCATTTTGAATGTGACGTCACGCGGGAGCAACCAACGCCTCACCGATATCGATCGTTAAAAAAGGAGGAGGGCACTCCGGGAGAGTCGTCGACGCGACGATGGTTCTTTGATGCCAACGGCCTGAAAATTTAGGATACGTATTGAAAGTATTAAGTAAAAGGAAAAATTTGATTTGGTTGTTTCTGGGGTAAATTAAGAATGAATGTGAAGAAGAATCGATTAGGTTGGTGTCACTGGCACTAGTTGCTCGATCAAGTTAGCAGCTGGCTGGTCGATTTCCCGCTTTCAACAACTTTCAGAAAGATTTTTGTAGGTACTTATGAGAAACTAAGTTCATAGAACACGGTGTATGTTATACCTTACCCTCCCAAGATTTTTTCTCTACACATACCCTCTGAAATTCAATTATTTGCCGTTTTGCCATGCACATTGATAGTACACGCCCGCCTTGCATGCTTGGCAAAAGCTTTTCTATTATCACAGCTGCTGACCACTGAGAGACTAGTCGACCCTTTACCTCCAGTGCACTCCTTTCCCAGGACCCAGCACTTTTTTTTCAGCAGCAAGACAGGCAGACTTAAGACCTGTTTACATTCAGCCCACTTTTGTGGAAGTGAGGAGGGAAGTGGACAGAACGAGCATGCCCTTTGCTCCTGCCACTCGTCCTGCCCTTGCTACCTCCGCTGGCCGTTTTCGGCGCGGAAGTTACAGGGAGAGGTAGTACGAGTAGCAGTGAAGTACCTATGTAAACACCCCACTAGCGTGACTTCCAGTATAGATGAGAAATTGATTAGGCTTAGGAGGTACATAGCCGATGCTGCCTCTAGCCTCTACTTCCTTCACTGTCCGTGGTCGAAATGGAACTGAAAGTATAGGCAGCATGTTGTAGGCCTACCGGCCTGGCCACGAACTCCGAGAGCGGGCAGCAGAAGCGGGCGGCAGAGGGAGCTTACAATGTAAACACTCACTACAATCCCTGCCCTAATGAGCAGCAAATACAGCAGCCTCTGCAGCAGGGGTAGTGGCAGTTGAAGAGGCTGAATGTAAATGGGGTATTATGTCGTCAGTTATAAATTTGGGGGAAGTTGAAGATAGGTTAGTGGGGTTAGGTATCAGTCCACTTAGCTTTACTCGCTGTGATCACCGTCTTGGATACCTCTCATTCTTGATAATGAAGTGGTTGTCTGATCATGGCACTTGAGGTAACATCACCATCACTGCAGATGTACATAGTTGTACTCAAGGCTTGCATAGGTAGGTACCTCTATAATTGTTCTTTGGCTCTGCAGTGTAGACTGTGATAGTATCCCAGGAGTATTTTGATGTCCTTGGTCTACTCCTAACATCATCTTTCATCCAGGTAGGCAAACGCCTCTCTTTCAAAGGGTGAGAAACGATTCTGCCAAATGGTGGTCCAGGCATCATCCTGGGTTGGACTTGCTGTTTAGTGGTAGTCAAAAAGGAGTATTGTTTGTAGAGCAGTGCATTGACAGAAGTGTTAGAGTGTGAATAAATTGAGGTCACTTTGATAATTGTCTAATTGGTGGTGGGGAGGAGTGGTTAGAGACTGGTCAAGTGCGCAACTTCTGCCAATTTTCAAGTGATTCCAAACCAGTTGGGGATTGGAGTCCATCCATTTAATGATTGGATGTTAGAGCAAAACACTTCACAAGCCTGAAATAGCAGCAAAAACAGAGGCAAAAATTCGAATGATTTCATTGGTAGCCGTGAGTTTGGAATGGAGGGTGCAAAGTGTCAGAAAGTGGTCAGCAGGGAATAGCTCTGACTGAATCAACGATCCGTAACTGGTTGGAAACCAGTTTGGAAACCTCTTCAGACCGTGACCGAGGGTGGGGGGCACTCTAATGATCAGAGAACTCAACGAACGCCTCAAGTGGGTTGCAAACTGGTTTGGTGGTTTTAGCGAACAAACCTTTTGAGTGATGCAGCATTCATGGATCTGCATTTTGATTGAAGCACTAAACCACTCAAACTGTAACATTGATTGGCAAAATTTATTCGTTTAGGAACCAAACAGACATTTTCTATTGAAGAAAAGAAGACTATACAGGAAAAAAAATCTTTATGCAGCCTCGTTGAATAGTCTCAGTGACTTCGTGAAACTCGCACAAACGTAGAAATATTTACATCATGTCAAATGGATATCAAAAAACCACAATGGCACAATCTATGTCCGACATGGAAAGCCGAGAAACATACCACCACCATCTTTGTTTGGACTGAACACTGTCTGTCAAGTGACAGAAGCTAAGAATCACCACCACCACTGTGCTGTTAACTGTCTGTTGTTACTTTTTGTCTGTGGTCTGCGGCTGTAGCTGAAAGGACGGTGGGGCATTCAATTCGGTAGTGGAGATTTATTATGTACATATCCTCTAAATTCACGCAATCCTTATAGTTTTTAGTCTCTAAAACAATGGGCCCAAATCCGAAAAAAAATTGGAGAAAAAATAAGAAGTCCAAGACGGATCCTCTCGGAGGTATGCATAAACTATTTGATAAAAATAACGTTTCAATAATAAATCCACTTTATTTTCTACTGATGTTCAATGGGTACATTAATATCTTGTATTTTATATTCTTTATAGTAATCATTTTGTATTCATATAAATTCATAATGTGTACATCAATATCGTTTTAGTCGCCGACAAAAATAACCCCTAAAAATTATGTATGTACCTCCTACTCACATTGGCATTATATAAGCAGGTATTATTACTTATAGGTTTATTTGACATAGCATTTCACAATTATAAGTAAGACTCAGTGGGATGGTACGAAAGTTATTTCGATTAGATAAACTGATCATTTATTTCTGTCTGTTTCGGGCAAAGCGTTACTGGTCCGCTATCAGTTGTATGATTTGTCTAAAAAGAAATTTAAATAGCTAATTTTTATTGGAAACTTGTCGCGAAATAGTTGTTGTTAATATATGTAGTGTACCGTCAGAAACACCAGACATGGTTCGCTCAATATCGTGTAGTACAACTGGAACCTTCTGTATGTACACTCCTGAAAATAATTAAGGGATCACTTTTCTTGTAAGTAGACGTCAAAGACCCCAGATCAATCGGACAAAGTTAATAAGTCTTATGTTATGTCTTATTTCATAAGTTAACATATCTCGTGATTAGGTTCCTATTGGAGATGGGATGCACCCTATTCTTTTTGTTTTTCCTTAAACAATGAGAAAGACCAGCGATATCAAGCCCTTAATGACCCCCTAATTCTTTTGAGGTGTGTAGTTGGTTGTTGTTCATGTTACAGGTTTTTTATTGTTCCAGATACTCGAATATCTCTGGCTGATTTCGCTGACGCTGACGTACCAGTTGGGTGTAATCGAGTAAAAAAATCGAAATCAAATCTGCCGCTTAGCCGTGATTCAGGTGCTTATTTTACTTCAACTATGTATATTATTTTACTATGAACTTCAAGAATGTTTGTAAAGTTTCATGATCAAGGTGAGGGGAAAATATATTTGTTGGCTATATGTTCGAACTAGGCCGCCATTTTCTCAGGCAGTGGTGTTTTGTGTGAATCATACTTTGCTTCCTCACTACCGAAGTAGGGGTGTGTCGGTCTCGTTTTTTCACGTGACAATGACAAGAAGCCTATTTTTTTTAAAGCACTTGTCATCTCTACACTCTTCGCTTTACACTAATTAATCAGATTTCTGTTTTGTCAAACCAAATTATGGAAAATTGGAGAGCCGTAGAGTTGAAAAGAGATAAGTGAAAAGTGAAGAGAGGAACCACTCAGGTTTTTGGACGAACTCTTCACTCCAGCTTTGCAGTTTTCATTTATTTTGTTGAAAAGTAAAAAGCTGGTGAGGTTTTTAAACATTTCAAGGCACCTCACGTTCTTGTGACTTTTGAATTGTTTCATTCAATCGTACAACAATTCCCTAGTTGTAGGTACAGTACGACTCAGATGGAAAACTACAAAAACTCTCCACTATGTTCCACAGTCCCAGTCCGCCAGTACTGACACACCTCTATACCAAAGGGAGGAAGCTTTGTATTTGTGAAATAAGTCGAAACTATTTTTTTCCTACAAAATCAAAATTTCCTCTTGCTTTTCCATTTCAGACCTTGCTTATATTTAATTTTATAACATTTTTTGGTTCGTTGTCTATTTTTAATTAATGACGTTTGAAACTTTCAGATCTTGCGGCTCCTGAAGACGATGAAGAGGATCTTGACATCGACACTGTGTTAGGTATACATTCCTGATATGTATTTAATTTGAATTGGTCCCATTATTACTATCTGTAGAACTAACAAGAGGAGCCTGCAGTTACTTCTTCTATGGTTTGGATGAGGGGGAAACAGTAATGTTTTTTGTTTTGGATGTAATTTATAGATATGATTCCAAAGAATTAAATTAAACCACTCGGATTGCTTTAAGTTAAACTTGTGACAGGTAAACACTTGACAGGTGGCGCAGGCTGTCGGGGCCGTCGCATACTGTTCGCTTTTCCTAAGGGCTCATACTTGCTCGTACAAGCCCTGACTTGTCTGTCAGTCATATCTGGTGGGACATAGCGAAAATCGCCTTGTAACAACGACAGTAGCAAATCATAACTGCTGGAACAGCAAAAATCGCCCTGTAACTATGACGCCCGTATCAGCTGACAATAATTCCAATGGGATTTTCACTACTCAAAACCGGGTTCGGTATAACTTTTGTCACCTGTAGATGGACTTCTGAAGACTTCGTAGGTGATTAATTTTATATAATTAATTTTCAGTTGGAGAGTCAGCACGTGGTAAGTACTTGGAAACTGTAGATGTGTTATTTAATTAAATTAATTGCTCTTCTGTATAAGTAGGCGTTTAGACCTATTTGGGCAACAAATAAAATGCTGGTGAACCCACGAACATAAATTTTACAACAAGGGAAATTCGAATGAGTATCCATAGCTATAAGGTGCTGTAACTTCAATACGTACCCACAGACACACTATTTCTATTTTAAAAGTACACTTTCTTCGTACTTGCCCTATAGTGCAATCCTTTGAGTACTTACTGCAGGCACGTAGCCAGGATTCTGCCTTTGGGGGGGGGGTCCAGATCCCCCCCTCACCCATCGGCTCTCTTCCCATTTCAATAAATTTTAAAATACGAATTTTAAGTCACAGGAGAAGAAATGTTTTACAAACATGATGAAATACTATCTTTAATAAGGCAAAAATATTTAATAGGTAGGTACATAATAAGGATGTTAGGTGACAGTTAAAACAATTCTTTACAATCACGATAAATCTTGATCGTTATACAACAACAAAAGTTCAATTTTTAGGTATTTAGTTGATCATAAAATGTTTATAGTAAGACTTTTCTGTTTGCTTTTAAAGACATCAAATCCAGCACGTCATCAGCCGCGAACGACAGTGGATAATGAATTGACATCATGGTCAAATGAGAAAGGCGTTCGTTACCCATCTTATTTCTAAGGTATTTTTCTAATCCTAATTTCTAAGGTACTGCAGGATCCCGTAACGTTAAAGTGAAGAATGCATCTAGGAACATTCTCCCCGTAGGATATTGTAAGGAGTGTGGGGTGGAATACAGAACTCCGTGACGCACATAGGATAGATAAATTTCCCCTAGACTGCAAGATTCCATGAAGTAAATTTATGAATTTTCTAATCCCGGAACGGGATTTGATGTGTTGTGTTTTTTCAAAAACCGATGGAAAACGTACCAGACAGGTTCACACTACCAGTCATACTTCTTCAAATTCCTACTTCGAAGTTGAGTGCCGAATTCTGTCTCATTCACTCATTCCATAAATGTTAACTTAATTATTGTTATTGTTTGATATCATTGGAGCAACGTAATTATGTAGCTCAGTAACATGGATGATACCTTAGTGAATAGTCAAAGAGACAATGCAACCCAATGTCCCCATTGTTCTAGAGGCTTTACAAGAAGAGAACTCACTCAACATACGAGTATACGCTCCAGACATCCAAATATTGCGAACCTGAATACCAACCGTGGTACTCGAAGTATAATATCAATACCAAATGCTGATCCTATTCAGAACTATTTCATAAGAGGCTTCGGGGACGGGATGTTAAATTCTCCAGGAGGCTGGACCACATTAAGATGGGACATGCTGTAGCAGAGAGCCATGCGTCTGCAAGGAAAGCAGTACGAGTTACCTCAGGGAGCGGTCGGCGTATCACTCCTTGCTGATGAAGTGAAAGGGCTAGCCGAGGGAATACGAAATTCGGAGAGAATTTTCTTCTTCTGTAGTACTGTCCTCCAGAGAGAGAAAGGAATCTCTTCAGGGGAAGATGTCAGAAGGCTTCTAAACACCATAATAAAAATGTGGAGGGCTGAAAGGTATGAAGAGTTGCTACATATCTTTCAGGTATAGTGCTAGAGGCGTTGATCTGTCTTTAAGGTCATATACATGACCCATGTCCGTGTACCGAAATATCTAACTTCTTATCTCAGGAATCTTACCTCTACGTATTGGAGCTATTAGCAGAACCTATGAGTATTATAAAAATAATTTCTGAAGAATTTCACATCAGACGAATATTCTCTGTTGGTAGTTCGTGCTAGTGAAATAATATATACTACCCTAACCATGAATAATTTTTTAATTCATCAAAAAATTTCGGGGGGGGGGGGGGGGGGTCCGGACCCCATGGACCCCCCCTCTGGCTACGTGCCTGACTTACTGATTCAACAGCTGTGGAAAGTATTATAGTTCTTATTCGGTATGGAATAGGTTTCTCTAATGTGATTAGTCTAAATAGTTCCCTGGAATCGGGAGCGAAGGAAATTCTTGTTCAGGAATGGTGGCGGTAGGTTCTGACACCTCATTCTCCAAGTCTGGCTTCAGATTCGGTTGGTTGGTACCTGCAACTGAACAACGAAAACGCAGTCGTTGAGTTTTCTATGCATATATTTTTCTGAATTTTGAGCAATCAAACCTATTTGATTGAATTTCAACCGCCTATCCGTACGATAATAATGGGGTTGCTTGGTATGAAGACAATCGACGCAGGCCGGCTGGTGTCGGCAGCAGACGACGACCCACGATTTCCAACGAAGACAATCCCAGAAGATCGAAATCCTGACGACAATGTCTAGTATAAATGGAACGAAATTTTGTGTATCTTCCCTTGGATTTATTGGTGATACTGGAAAAGAAGCGCAACAGATAGGGCCTTACCAGTTAAAGTATTAAATGATGATAAAAAGGCTGCAATTCGTGGTACAGATTCAAAAAAATAGACAGGAACGTGAAGGATGCACTGTAAATTGATTATATGACGACAGGGCCACAAATATTCAAGTAAAACTTGTAAATTTTTGTATAAAATTCGAGAGGCAATACAGCTTAAACGCAGAACAGAATGAAAGAGATTCGATGATTTCACTTTTCCGGCGCTAGGGGTAGCAGCGTCGAAATGCCGAATTTTCTAACACGAGGTTGATATATATTTTTGTTGATAAAATGTTTGCAGAAAATGAATTTTCCTTCGGAAATAATAAAAGTATATGAAATACAAGCAGACTTTTCCCATCGGATGGGATATACATAAAATATAATACTTCTTCTAAATTTGAGAATGGATCGAGGACACGTAAGCCGAGTCTCTTAACTGCACCGATTCCGCTCCGTTCAAGGTGACGAGAATTCAAACACTCATTCTTCATGGGCTATCAAGTATAAAAATATAACCCTTTGTGTAGTAAGTTTCGGCGTTTTTGAATAATTTTCGAATTTCGAAGAGGGCTATTCAACTCGTGCGGAATTGCTTTTAATAGCTGAAAAACTTCAACAAGAACATTGCTATTTGCAGCCACGGAGTGACGTTTGCCTCTAAATTGAACTATGCATCTCTCATTTTGATGTTTGAATGGTGATGTGTGGTGCACACAAAGTACTGTAGCTCCAATTTTATCAGCTGTTATTCACTAATTTTTAGTTTTGTGAGACTGTGAAGTGAGACAGTCACTTGGATGCTAACTGAGCCACGGATGGCCCCCGGATCATCTAATCCGTGAGTAAAATGCTGCAAATTATTACACAAACGTTTCTTATTTCTTAGTTGTTTAGCTCTTCAACGCAGAACACCTTTCTATAATTGTTAAACGAATCAATGGCATCTAAGTATATCTGCTTAGTTGAAGACGCCTACCTACTGAAGATAAATTAATCAAATTAAATATCACTCCTACACTTTCCTTGTAAGTAATTAACACGAGCTGGCGGTGCCTTAACTTAGTGTAACCGTGGTGCCAGTGTCCGATTCCGCTCATCTGTACCAAGCCTAACACTATCTAGCGGTCATTGATGAAACTTAGCAGTTCATGCAAAAAATTCATACGGTTGCTGCCTCTATCCCTTGTAGAGAGCAAACCGATCAACGTATGGCTTTCTGATGATTTAATTCGATTCTTTGGGAAAATATATGTAAATTACAACCAAAAAAGTTCCAGTCATGCAGCATGATCGTATGAGCGAATTTTCATAAATTATCGTACTATGTTGCATCAGTTTTGAAAATTAAGGACTTAGAGGGAAAAGAAATTGCTAACTACCTATTTTATGGCGAAAAACTTGTTCTAGATATTATTCTGCGTTTCAAAAAGATATTTTGGATTTTTAAATTTTTTGCAGTTTAAGTACATTTTTTAACATAATTTTGTACAAACATTTTTAATTTTCTATTTGATAGTTAATAAACTTTATTTGAGCAATATTCTGCAAAAAATATAAAGTTCACGATATTTTGCCGTTTTTTGCTATTTTTAGTGATTTTTTAAAGCATGTTTTTTGAAATTTGACCAATTTAATGTGCTCAAAAAATTCTGGCCAGCGAACTGGTCCTTTTGTTTGGAATGCTTGATTTTTTGGCGCAAGAACGGAATTTTTATCTCAATCCTAAGGAGAGTTATCGTCTGGAAGGACATATATACATAAATATATACACATTCACACATACGCATATATATATATATATATATATATATATATATATATATACATTTGAACAAATTTAAACTCTAGGATTCGTTTCAGAATGTCTCAAAACGGATTTCAAAGAAGAAAATTTTCGAAAATTTTGATTTTAAAAATTTTTGGAGCCATTGCAATAGCTTCATTTTTACGAAAATTCGCTAAAATGATTACAGTAACCTTTAAAATTTTCAGATTTCGATTTTTTTATAATTCATCCCTCAGATTCTCCCCTTTAGGGTTGAGCAAAATTGATGTTGATGTTACAGGCACATCCTTGACCGATGTATGATTTTTGAGCCAAAATTCATTAAGTTCGGTGCAGTACTTTCGAAGAAAAGCTTTGGGCGGATTTTGTTTTATTCGATTTTTGTATTCTATGCATCTTGAAACGTAAACCAACGTACGAAAATTGATAGAGGAACTGTCCAAACATTAGAGAGTTCCTAAACGATAAGTCTCTATTAACTCGAGGTTGTTGGGTCCTGTGTCACAAGACTTGAGACTTAACTCCCGTTGGTGGAACTGGACCGTATAGATTTAAAACTCCATTCTGAATTGTCTGTTTCAGCTCGTAAAGTAGCAGCTACGAAAATTGATTCTACAGACGCTGAGAGTGATTCAGACAGCAATGACCAGTGGCTAACTATTTGTGATGAAATATGGATAATGTTGTCCGAATATATGAGACCTCAAGACGTCCTTAAATTCTCTCTCATTTGCAAGAGCACCTACCGAATCGTGAATTCCCCACTGTTCTGGATCAAGATTTACCGTAGGTGAGTAGATGGAGCATCTTAAAATTACCATGATTGGCGCAGGAACATTCATTGCTTATTGCTTTTGTCCAATTTCGCTTATCAATTATTATTGCATTCTGTGGCATATCACCCAAGATACTGGTAGTTCATCCAAATAATGAGGAGTTATTGAATTAAGACTAGTGGGTCCACCCACCAGCGACGAAGTTTGAGGTAATGTACACATTTTCGCTACCAACGGTGGTTTTAAGGTAAGGATGATAAATCTAGCTGTAAACGTAATCCGATTTGATTCAGCGTCATACAAATAACTAAAACAACCACGAATTTATTACGGTTTTTGATGTACCGTCCCACGTCCTTGATGATATCATAATTTTATTGCATCGGTTGCATTTTAGATCATCACTCGATTTTTGATGATTTGACAATGACTGACGTCAGTGAGGACGACGACATCGTACTATCATCAAGGACAACTATTAAAGCTTTTATAGTGGTTTCAGTCGATTCTTATCTGTCTTTACTATTTAAAACGATACCAAACTCGGTTTTTCGTTGCTTTTGGGTCGTCACCAAACACTATACAGCTAATTTCGGATGTCTAAACAGTCATCCTACCGAATTTCAAGTTGAAAAGCTCCAAACTTGCGACCTACACGCTGGCAAATGCTAACTGATTCCAAGTAGTGGCTCACTTCGTTCCTCAGTTAGAATCTGAAGTACTTTTTCTAATGTTACATGGATGAGTTAAATACCCTGCTTATACCCAAGAAGTGTTTTGTTATTTTTTAATAATACGGGCAAACCCAATACAACATGTGGAGAAAAACCAATCATACAAAAAACCAAGTTTAGTAGGTACATATAAGAAAATATAGTTCATGAAATGATATGCATGCTGAGGTAAAAAAGAGAAAGGTAAAAGAATAACGTCCAGGCATTAATAAATCACTCAAAATCAACACTAAGCATTTTCTTTTTAACAGGCAGTCTGCGGAGTGGGCGATGATACAAGTAGTTTGTAGAGGCAAACGGGATTCAAAATAGATTCTCCAATCGCAGTCCAGGGCGTGGAATCAAAACATTTACTTTAGCCAGTAGTGTAGGTGAGTTCACCAGTCCCACCCCTAACTTGTGGAAAAAGGAGGTATCCGCCACAGAAAAGTGATGAGTAGGACTCGGAATACCCAAACTCCTCTCCAAGGTATCAAAATCAACAGAGTCCTGGGGAAAATGGAACTTGTATTCTACATATCGCAAAAATCTTCTTTGAACTCTGTTGATCTGTCCGATTTGGTACTTGTAGTGTGGGGACCAGACCACGGATGCATAATCCAAGATTGGAACCACTAGGGCCCTGTAAAGAGCGGTCAGAGCTGGCAAATGGTTGAATTCTTGTGTGTTCCGTTTTATGATGCCCTATACTCGCATTGCAGGACCTTTACTTTCAGAGATGAGGTCAGTAAATGACAGCTGATCATCAAGAAGCACGCCCGAGTCACGTAGTGATGCTACACGCTTCAGCTCCACCGTGCCCATCCTATAGTCTCATGTAGATGCGGAATCTGGGATCGGTGGAAGGTCATCACAGAGCACTTTTCAGGGTTCAGAGCCAAACTGTGCCGCAAACACCATTCGAAGAGAGCATCCAAACAGTTCTGTAGAACAGTGCAATCCGATGGAGAATCTATTCTACGGTAGATCTTGAGATCGTCAGCAAATAGGAGGAAACAAACACTACCAAGAACATCGCACACACCATTAATTACTAGCAAGTCATTATGGTTATAAGGGGAGAGGGGATTATTCGAATATATCTAGAAGAATAGAGTAAAACAATATTCTTGCGCTTAGCTCAAAAAGCTGTTCATGTTATTTTAAACTAATGTAGATTTCATACCGACAATTTTAACAAAGATACCATAATATTGGTGGTTATTTTTCCAAGATTTTCAAACTTTCCCGAATCATGACACATCTCTCTCCTCCTTTCGAAAATCTATTTCTAAATAATAAGATATTTCCACACCCGACAGTCCCTGTTGTTGTACCTGAGAGCAGCTGAGATCTACTACGAACTGTGATACCTGATCTGTGATATATTTATGTGCAACTAGTCCAAGTTTTATCTCACTTTGCTGATTATATATAGCAACATGTATTTAGTTATAAGCCTATTCATCATTCAGTCAGTTTTATTATTTTATGTCAGGGATTTTTATCTCCGCTGTAGGCGCTAAACAGTGGTAATCGCTGTACCCCTCGTTTTTTCACCTCCGATTTGCTAGAGGAATCCATGATGGCACTGCGTTTAGTGATGGAGGGAGCATGGCTTCCCTTAGAATTGTGCCACTTGCTATGTCCCTTTGGACACCTTTTTCAGTGCCGCTAAAGATCCTTCTGATTGAGGTGTGGCTTAAATCGTTAAAATAAATAACTTAATAAAATGAGGTAATTCCCTTAAGGGCCTTCCTAAGTCGATGCAATTTTGTATTATCGTCGAGGTACCTTTTCCCCGCAACTACTCAAGCTGAATTTTTGATTTTCGTTTTTTTATTCTATACAGTCACATCTACTCTATAATTTGGAATTTTTTTACCCTTTCCACTCAGTAACTGAATTTATGGAACGAAAACCCCCACACCATTTTTTAGCGATTTTTCGTAAAAAATGAACCTATTGCATTGGCTCCAAAAATTTTAAAATCTAAATGGGGGGGGGGGGGGGGGGAGAAGGCTCCAGACCCGTTAACTGTGTTATTTCTATTGGGTAATGGTATTTGAGGGTTGAGAATTTTTCAAGGCTTCTCAAATCATATCGTTCATTGCTTACGCTGAGCGCTTCCGCCTTGTAATAAAGGCGAGGCAAAAGCGCTCAGCGTAAGCAATAAACGATATGATTTGAGAAGCCTTGAAAAATTCTCAACCCTCAAATACCATTACCTTATACGGATAAGGCAACAACTCCTTAACCATCATGATTTCTATTGCGTTTGTTTACCAGCACTCCTCCACGCGATCCTTCTAGGCCGGATCCCTTGCGAAAGGTTCGGACGCCCTTCATTTAACGCAATATAGGGCTCTAGTTATCTAATGAAAGAATATTTAAAATGTAATAGAACAAATTTATACGCATATGAATGCAAAATAGGCCTGACCACGATATGGCCATCACTGACGAACACTGCATTGACCGCAATGCAGTCAGGAAAAATTGGAGAATTTTAAAATTTAAAATTCAAAATTTCATGCAAAATTCCATGACAGTAATAACATTTGATGTTCGCAATAAAATTTAAAATTGATGATATAATACATTTCAAATGATAAGTAATAAAATGTTAATGACTGCAATTAAATATGACAATTTTCTTACTTTAAAATAGGGCGGTGGTATAAGAAATCTACCTAATTCTGTCAAAATTTACAATTCAACCCATGGATTACGAAGGCAGCGCCATTTCCCTGAATACAATAACATATTATATGAAATTATACAATCATAATACTCATTTAGTTATATCTTGCTGTTTTCTTGATAAGTAACTCATCCATATTTTAACTAATTATAATTCTTAATTTTCCAATAATATCCACAATAATAAAATCATGTAACAAACAACAATATATACATTATGTACATGGTACTTTCGTAAAAAGAATAAGTCAAAGTGGGTATTACATTCCAGAATACGTCTGTTCGTATTGTTCTTCCTGCAAAAAACTTTTTGACTAGGCATATAGTTCCGTATGTGTCCCCACTTTTTTCAATTCCCTATTTTTCATGTACTCGAAAGAGAAAGTTAATCTATCATGAAAACATGGGAAAGACGAGATTCCGAGGTTTCCGAAACAGTCATCAAATTCTTTTTTTTATAGGATAAATACAGATTTACATTGGTTTGAAAGTGTGGGATACAAACGGAACTACACCCCATATTTCTCAACACATAATCTAAGCTACCTTTTGGTGCCATGTATGGGTTGACAAAATGAAAAGTTGTGTGATTAACTAACAATGATCAATGTTTCAATCTCTCCAGTGTATATTTTTGTTATTCTCCTCTCTTCAAATTTTAGATATTATACTTCAAAAGTATACATGCCCGCTTTCCTGAAGAAACACTGCCTTGAGAGACACTTGGGTTTAAAAGCCAACGTCGTCCGTTCTCTGTACTACACATATGCTCCATTCCACGAGTCTCTGAGGCGGCCTAAAACTTCCTTGAGGACAGTCATTGGCCAAAGGTGCGAGCTCATGTGGGTGCAGCGAGCTCGTGACAAGGTTTGTTAGAACTACATTGTTTCTATAATCCTAAAACGATAAAGATCTAGTTTTATTACTCAGTCATGCTGCATGACTAATAGAGCGAATTTTCATAGAAAAGTTGTGGATAACGTTAAATTAGGTACTTACTTTCTGATCATTGAGGCCAATCATGTCCTGAATAGAACTGTGGGAACAGCCGTGTGAGATATCGCAAAGAAAATTTTAGAACACGCAGCCGAACTCGAAAATTTAGTCAATCATGAGCATTTTTCGCCTAAGAATCTCAGCACATAGGATTATCTGAGAGATTATCTGTTATAGACGTAGTCTAGACTTTTGCCCTTCAAAAACCCCTAGCGACCTGAAAATTGGTCTGATTCAGGTCTACCGAACCTCATCCGATTCAGGGTTATAAATAATTTCTATAGTTCATTCCGGGAAGTTTTTGCTCTGACCGTTTCCCATTAAAGTACAATGTAAAAGGCCGTTTTTGCGGACTTTATACGTAAAATGACATAAAATTCAAAAGTTCGGTTGTAAGTCAATGGGGAAAGGTCTCAGCTAAAATATGCTTGATACGAACTTTGGAAAGTATTTAATCTTGAGTAGAATGAGCTTTGGCAGACTGAAATCAGACCAATATTAACGCCACCAGGTGATTTTGAAGAGCAGAAGTATTGACGAGGGGAGGTGAGAACTCGCCCAAAATTAGCCCAATTTTCAAGTGTTTGTAATTCGCTTATTTTAAGAGATAATTCAGAGTTTTGGGATCGAATCTTTTTTTTTATGCTTTACAACTTTGCTACGTATAAAAATTTCTGTAGGATGTACGGTTCAAGAATTATTAGAGAAAAACTTTAAAATGGGCAAATTAAGCCATCTGTATTAGGCCGCCATGTTGTATTCCTCCAATTTTGGGCTGACAGACAAAGATTTTCTCACTCAGAACGGACTAAATTGCCAAAATCTAATCTGAAACCTTCCCCTCAAATTACTTCCTATTTTCGGCCCTGGCTGAAGGGCTATAAGGGGACTTTGCTACAAAAATTAAGAAAAAGTCAATTTTTGGTTTTTGTGTTTTTATTTTTCCACATGATACTTTGAACTTTTCAAAACTAATTATTAGAAATCAGCATATTTATAACAGTGGTAAATCGCCTCCCAAACTTGGTGTCTCAAGATTATGTTATGGGTGCAAGAAGTTCCCACCAGCAAACACCGAGAGAAGTTTGGTAGCCCATTCTTTTTCCTCTTTCACTCATTTTTCTCAATCAGTCACTTGGAAAGTAGGTACACCAATATGGAAAACAAAAGGAACCATGAATTCAATGTGAATAGTTAAGCAGGGATGGAATGCTTCTCCCTACAAAGTCGCGCTAGTTGTTTGTTTGCAGCAAAATTACGTTTTTCATAGCTTCTTTATCCCACACCGTTATCCAATTGCTTTCATATTTTCACATGGTGTTCTTGATGGCGCAGAGAAGCGTCTGTGCCAAGGATACTATCGGATCCCATTCAGAATGGACCATACAACGTTTTGATCGAAGATAAACGTGTACAATTTCGACACTCATGTCATAAAATGTGCCATAAAAAATCGGAAAATTGAAATTTTCAAAAATTCTTGGCTCGGGTTTTTCCTAGTACTATCAAGAATAAAGGGTAGAAATTTGAAAGTGATAGCTATAATTGTAACAACGAAATGTTATCCATAAGATTGATATATTTTCAAAACCAAAAATTATTGTATTTTAATGGTTAATTTTTGTTCTAATAATCAATATTGAGCCAAATCTGAATGAAGTGCAGACATTTTCAAACATTCCCTTCAGAATTACAGATTTTGTATAAGATGGAAGTGTAGGAGCGGCGAAATCGGGTTTTCGGCGGGCAAAGCTCCTTTAAAACTCAAATATTGTTAATATTATTATACCTAGGTATTTATTTCTCATACTGTGCTGTGATTAATTCAAGGATACCAATGACGACAACGAAAGATGGATTTACAGTTTCAAGCTGAGCAACAAGCCAGATGTCTCTCACAATGATAGACGGGCCAAAAGGAAGACAGTGCAAGACATCATTAATCACAATCCTGATGAGACTTGCTGCCTATTTGAAGTGAGATATACTTCTGTCTTTAACAAATTTGTTATTCATGGGTAAAATTATGTACCAATTCCTCAAGCAATCAATATTTAGCTAAATTTATTATAATCTGAGAAGGACGTAGAAAGGTCTTTGACAGTATAAGGAATTTGGCCCTGACTGATTTTCCTGTGGGGGCCTGTCCTCCTAATTGTGTATGTTTCCTGTCCGGATCATGAAGGCCCTTGTGGCAGAAGGGGAGATATCAGGGGATGTTGTCCTTGGGAGCGGGGTACACCGAGGATCTCTATTGCCACACCCTTTTAATCTGGTTATGGATATGGCCTTGGGTAAGCTGCCTGCAGAAATAGGGCGGGTAACTGCATTAGGGTTTGCCAATGATGTCATCGTGCTTGCAGTAATACATGGGTGCTTGCAGATAGCCCTCAACGTATTTGCTGAGCAAGTAGTCAGGTGTGCTTTACTAGCAACCAACCAACCTATTAATTGGGCTTATCTCTATGGTAGTTCTCCTGCAAAAGTGACGGTGGTGGATGAGGAGTATTTTTGCCATTGGAAAATCTACCTTTTGCCAAACCCATGTTGTTATTTTGGCGGTACTTTGGAGTTGGCTTCATGGGGGTGAGAATGACCACCATTTCCACAACCTGTGTGAACCTTGGTGGAACGCTAGTTCATATTACCAAGAGTCCATTGAAACCACAGGAGAAACTGCACCTCCTTTTTGGAGCCCGTTTATAATAAGACGTCTCATTGACAATTTTAAATGCTAAACTGCATCTCCTGCACACAGATTGTTAGTGGCAATGTAGGCATGAAGCAGAAACACTTGTGGAGGATGTAGCAAAATTCCAGCACGATTTTCAACTAGTCCCTAGAGTCCCTTGATTTGATATTTGAATTAATGTGTGTTGAAACATAACACATCAAGTGGTGAGAGTGGGTGGTGTACAAATAGTTTCGTTGGAGGAACAGAAATGCTTGTTGTTGGCAATAATAGACCCAACTGTTGAAACTCCCTAATTATTATGAAACAACAAAATGTGTGATTTTACTGACTCTAAAATTCTTCTCCAAGAAATATTTTATTATATAAACTATAATATGCCTTTTGAAGATATTAACACTGAATTGGCAAAAATGTTCATTTTATATTTCCTTTAATCTCTTATTAGTTATGGATTTTTGCCTTGTCAAGGTTTGGTGTTTTGAGGGTAGAGAATTTTTCATAGGCTTCTCAAACAATGTCGTTTATTCATAGGCTGAGCGTTTTTGCCGTCATTTGGCCTCTTCAGAGCCTTGTAGATTAGCTGTGTGTTGCTACGAAGGACAAGGCAAAAATCCATAACTAATATGAACTACTGCACTGAGGGAAGCAGGGGCGAGGGGTACATCAACCCCGTACAGCACCACCGGCAACACGCTAATCTACAAGGCTCTGAAGAGGCCAAATGACGGCGAAAGCGCTCAGCCTATGAATAAACCTCATTATTTGAGAAGCCTATGAAAAATTCTCTACCCTTAACACACCAAACCTAATCTCTTATAGCACTTCAAGACCCATCTGTGGGCATACAGTCCTAAAATAACTGGGTTCTACCAATAATGTAATGAACTAAATTACTAATGCCATATTTTAATTTTTTATCACCATTCTGTACCAACAGATAATATGCAAGGAGTACGTCGACCCTAAATGTGTAATTGGTATGAAACTGAGGAAAGCTGCAATCGAAGATCGGTGCGTCCAGTTGAAGTTCAGCTCTGCTCCTCTCTCCAGGTTCGGCACGGATTTCGGCGCCATTGACATCCATCTGAACGCCACGCAACCTCCTGCCATCTATCACTGGTGGCATCCTCACTTCTATAATCAACAATATTGATCTCGGATTGCTTACCTACCAATAAAATCCCTGGTTCCTCTTTTTTACCTAGGCAGAATACTCCTTGCCTCACTTACTACCTGTTAATGTGATTTGTGAGCCCGTCAGGGTAATATTGATGAATGTATATTGTGAAATTAACATTTAATTTTGGCAGATAATGAGACTAACTTCATACCTATTTGTTGGACAGGTATACTTATTTTTTAGTGCAAAGTTCAAACATTATTTTCAGACGTTATTTTCTGAAGTACAAACGACTTTCAAGTTATTCGCATTATGTCACTTCATCCTCAACAAATTTGTTCCCACGAAATTTTGAAAAAAGCTTCTAACACGCTACTACAACCTCGTGTCCTTAATTACAAAGGAGAGATTCTTCTTTAGTAACAGTGTTCCTAGCAGAGGAGCTATGAGTATGATTAATCTAACTTCTTCGACTGTGGAAGTAATCCTTGAACGTAATTCTACAGAGACACACACAAAAGAAAGTTTACTGATTCGTTGATGAATATTTTTCTGTGAATAAATAATTGCCTTTACAAAAAAATAACCTCACAAAAAAAAGCCTTCTGTCCTTAAATTGGTTTTTTATTATCTCCAACGTTTCTCCCCAGGAATGGGGCTTCTTCAGGGAGACAAAATTCTAAATATAAAATTTGTGAAATCAATACTAATTTTCTGTGATAAAAACTCGAATTCACAAAACTGTGATGAAACTGAATTTCTGAATTCGAGTTTTTATCACAAAAAAATAAGTATTTATTTTACAAATTTTGAATTTTATAATTGGAATATTGTCTCCCTGAAGCTGAAGAAGCCCCAGTTCTTGGGGAGAAACGTTGGAGATAATTGAAAACCAATTTAAGGACAGAAGGCCTTTTTTTTGTAAATTTATAATTTGAACTGTCCAAATAAAGAAACGTTACGATAAATTCCTGTCCTCCCGATTCACAAACTCAGACTATGTACACGTCGCACTCCTTTTTAGTTTCTGAAAAAGTTTCCAAACCTGAATTACCTACCATATTTAAGCTGAGAGAGGGAGATTGTTCCATGGAATCGGCCAGTTTATTTGGGTTTAGGGGTGTACTGTATGCATTTTGCTTTCGAGTCTACCTAAATGTAGAGGAAGCACTTTCAATTTTGGGAGAAAAAAATTCTTGGTCTCCAAAATCAAAATTTCCTCTCGCATTTTAGGTTTGAGACCATTCTGAACAACTTCGGTTCCGTGTATGTATGGGTGTATCCGCGAATACTTGTAACAAGCTTATTTTCCACAGTTTTCATCCGATTTGGATGAAATTTTCAGGGAATGTGCGGGCTAGGGTGTAGACGGTCCCCTATCAATCCCATCGTTCTTGACTCACCTCACTCTGGGCATGCGCAAATGTAAATTGTACCAAGCATAAATTTCTCACGTCCTAGTAGTTTGATCTAGCTAAAATTTGGATGATAGTTGGCGGATGACAATTTGATCATCTTGTATCAATTTCAACTTGATTGTATCATTAATAACTACTGCGCATGTGCCAATGTGAACTCCATGTAACGACCCTAATTTCTATTGTTTTCATCCGTTTTCGATGAAATTGTCAGAGAATGCGCGAGTTAGGTTGTAGATAGTCCCCTTATCAGTTTCATTGTTGCCTAATAAATACTTCATTCTGTGCATGCGCGAACGTGAATTCCACGATGTTCCATCTTTTCACTCTCTAGTCGTTCGAGTTCGCTTAAATCTGGATGATAGTTGGAAGAAGATGATAGATAAACGAGGAAGCTATGTGCCATACCAACTTGGCAGACTTTTTTTTTATTTCATGAACCAACGGTTTTTTCGAAGAGACGTGGTAAGTTATTGCAAAAATGTGGCTTAGTCCTGCGAGTTTTTTCCTCTCGAGAGGGACAAATTCACTGCCGAGAGCAAAGTCACTAGTGCGAAACCTGCAGACTTCTCTTCGTGAATGGAGGGGAGATGTCTCAGAGAGGAGAGATGCTGCATCATTCTCAGTAGTGAAAACCTTTTCCCTTAAATTTAAAATATTTACGTGCGGGGGAAAATCGTAAAGCAGCCACAAGCCGCTCATGAACAATGTTGCTTCTATGAAACGCTGTATTTTAAAAAAATTGCTGGGCCCACTAATTCCACCAGCATATCAACTTCAATACCTACCTGAAAATCAACAAAAATGTCTAAATTATTGGTCATTTGTCGAGATCCAATTTGTGCACTAAGGTGGTACGTGCCTAAATGATTAGGTACTCCTCTTTATCCATTACTGGACCCCCCCCCCCCTTTTTTTTTTTTTTAGAATAGTTTTCGTTTTTAATGTGCCCAAAATTAATAACGCTGCTGCTACTTCTTTTCTCCGGGTTGACGACATCTTTCAAGCTGAAATAAGTTTTTGCGAAAATGGATTTTTTCCCACTGAGAGAAGTTTTCACTGTATTGCACTCAGTCTCCAAGGTACAATTAAAACTGGAAAGAAGGGATTTCATATTGACCCAATAAATGGTGACTCAGGTATATGATTCCATCAGAAGGAAGGGGCAATACTATTCTGAAATAACAAAATGTGACGAACTTGGAATCCTACCTACTCTTGAAGAATGGATATTGACCACGTATTCATTTTATATTTATAAATCAAAATGGATTCCATTTTAAGCAATTTGACACCTTCTGCACTCAAATACGATGAGTAGTTTTGTATCTATGATTTTTCAGTTTCCTACACTGGTGAAAGAACTTAGAGAACAACTAATCGTAGGAGGATGAGGTTGGTGTCAATGACATTCTTGCATGTATCCCCATTCTTAGAAGATTCCATAGGTACAATAAAATAAGGTTTGATAATCTGCATTTAAAAACACAAATATGTTCATAGAGAAAATTACCGTGAAGCAGGGGTAGGTTCACTTAAAATTTGTCTGTAATGGATCCCATACTCTTTACGATGGCCAGTTATGTACACTATACGGAACCCTGTTGCCTCAGCAGGCTTCCGAATATCGTTGTATGCTATCGTACAAGATCTGAAAACCACCTGTAGGATGGCCTTGTTGATATTCGCCTCTAAGTACCACACATTGTGTGGCAGCTTATCATCCATCTCAAATTCAATCAACCAGTGAAATATCTGGGAATTCCATCGAAATCGGATGACCATATTGTAATTATGCTTATTAGACGAATTTTATCTTTGACTATGCACAGAAATTGATGCGGTGGAAATGAAATTTCTTTATTACCTAGACCTGAATTTACACTATGCCTAAGAGTATAATAAAAATGGATGGAAACTGTAGCTGCAGTGATTGCTACAAGAATTGTATGTTTGCACATGCATTGATGCAACCATTGAAGTGGCAGTGGTTAAATTCATAGAGGACAATATATAAAACCAAATCCATAAAATCCCTGATCCAAAAATGGGCTGTAAGTTGGTTCTAAAGCGGTAGGTAGGTACCTAACCGTTTAAAGTTAAATACCTGGGTTCTACTATTACCTACTGACAGGGCCGCCACATGGGGGGGACAAGTGGGTACTGTTGCCCCGGGCCCGGGCCCAGGGGGGGCCCGGTCCGGTCCTGTATTTAGTAAATAAAGTATTTTAGAATTTTTAGGCCTACATAAAACAGGAAGTATTACACTTGACGGGCCCTGATCAGATTATATTGATTTACTACACCAGACTGATTCTCTTAAACAGTTGCGATGATTGCGATGGCCCAAAATATTACTCTTTACCCTTTACCGTCTTTACCAGTAGGTACCACAAAGAACGCTGTACACTATCGCGTACAGAATGCAATAGTAACTCAACAAAACAAATTTCTCATTTTACTAATTCATATTTTTGATAGTTTTTCACTAAATAATTCTTGTATCTTTTGTTATTATAAATCTAATTCTTTACTGCATAGCTTCATTACTGTAATAAAACAATTATATTTTTGTAGATTTTTTTTTTTTTCCAAAATCATTGTTTCAATTAATTCCTTCAGCCATCTTTACCGTCTTTACCAGTAGGCACTGGACTGAAGACTTGGGAGAGAGCATCCATGGGCCAAGAAAGGTTGAATTTCCTTGCCATTCTCAGCATTAAGCACAAGTTAGCATCCAATCTTGACTTTTCTAAGGTTATTAAAGAATTTTCACTTAAAAAGGCACGAAAGTTTTAAGTGTTTTGTCTTTCATTTTTCAAATGCAAATACACTTTTCTTCACTTCACTTTATTAGTTTTAAAATCTTTCTGTGGTGAAATCCACCACCCCTTTTCAACAGCCCTTTTCAGGGCTACCAAAAGGAGGTAGGCACACCACAAAAATATTTACAAGACGTCGAAGTACAACTCCGTCAAACAAAATATTTCACCGGAGAGAAAATACTAAATTCTCTCCCAAAAGTGAAATATTAAAGATTAACACGCAAGGCGACCTCCCCAAACATTTACTGGGCGAGAGAGATGCGACAAACATCTCGAGACAGGTCGCCTTGAACGAGAACACACAAGGCAACCTCCCCGAACATTTACTGGGCGAGAGAGATGCGACAAACATCTCGAGACAGGTTGCCTTGAACGAGAACACGCAAGGCGACCTCCCCAAACATTTACTGGGCGAGATAGATGCGACGAAAAGTTCGAAACAAGTCGCCTTAGGAAAACTCAAGGTCGTTCAGCCACCCCCGGGACCCCGTCAAAGCAACGGACGCAGAGAAACCACCTCGAAAAAACCAACTCAGCTATCGTATGCCCAAATACTGGGAAAACACTGTGCGAACCAATGAGATTGCACAGTCGAATTTACGAAATTGAGCGAGCCAATCCGAAGCTAGTTTGATCGTACCAAATTAGTTGACGAAACTAATTTGCATACTAACCATAAAGTGGACACCACTTTTTGTTATAAATACCTCGTTCAGAGCCTGGCAAATCATTCCACTCTCCGCTCTCGACGACGACACCTCCGAAGTACGAAGAATTCTACACGCTCTACGCTGACGAACCTTCTGCATTGCGAGTTCATCTCAAGAACGGCTTCTCACTGCTTTCTACAAGCCAGACCTTCTCTCCTCACAGATTTCGCCTTGGCATCTACGAGTCCAGTGATTATTCATCCTGCTCATTGCCCAACGTAGATCTCCTGGTAGGACGCCACCCGGTACTTCTATCGATATTCTCTTTAGACAGTACGCCCGAGGGACGTTTCCGAGCCGTGTCACCCGGACTACACAGCCTTCAGCTCGTAGTCGACCGCTGGGGCGCGCCGGTAAATTACTCAGCTCCTACGCTCTAATTTACCGTCTACGGAAGTCTTTTTCAAGACTGCGAGGTAGGACCCTGCCGTCTGAGCATTGGAAAGACGCTCCGGCAAGCGAGTCCACTTCCAAAACCCTCTATTTTTCACACGTAGAGGCATCGAAACGAGCCAAAAACTCGATCAAATTCGATGGAACGTCAGCCTTCTTACTTCCCCTTGCGGGGGAAGGAGGAAGGCGGCAAGACCGGGGCGATTGACCAACGCAGTGCGCCCTACCGGCCACCCGGTGAGTCCGCTGAACCAACCATCAGCGCAAGGCGCGATCCACACGTCCGGATCGCCTTCTCGCCCGACGTATTCGTTCGAGAAACTGTCGAACAAGACTCACCTACACAAAAGATCGAGCAAACCTTTCAGACTCGCTCTGAAGCCGATCTTTTCGATTCGACCAAGCTGTCCGATTACCCACGATATCCGACGCAGGCTTACACGGTCGATCCGAGTGTCAAATACACTCCAAATGCACAAAAAGCAGAGGATACTTTTCAGTACCTCAACCAAGCTCAGTATATTCCTCCTTCAGATGTAAATCTAAGGCCGGAATATTACAAAACGGCTCAGTACGAAACTGATCGAACCCAGCACTCGGTTCACGAGCCTAGCGCTCCGCGCGGCTGCGACACGGACTATCCACCCTTCCGGCCCGCGAAATCAGTTGACCTTGGCGGCTCCGCCCGCATTCCTCGCGGGGGTGACCTAGAAACCAACCCGCATAATCGGAATATAAATGTCCGACTTGGTCTACCAACGTCAAGTCAAACCTATATAAATCCACTACAAATGGTGACCCCGCCTTTGAACAGGCTCAACACGGAGCATTTCGTTCCCTCTTATGAAGCTAGTGGATTTCAGGGAACCACTGCGGGCGTGCGACCCCCGCCGGGCCTCTACGCCCCACATCTCACGCAACATCCCTCTACAAACAGTGGTTTTCAAGCACTTTTAGAGGAGATGGGAGATTATCAAAAACCAGTCTTCCAAAAGAAGAATATTGATCGTGCACTCGCCGAGTTCGATCAATACTGCGTGAGAAAACACATGAGAACGCAAAACGAATGCTTCTCAGCTATATACAAGTGGGTACCAGAGGAAATGAGGGAAGCTATCGACTCAGCTTACCTCACAGCACCTCACGCACCCTACGAAGAGGCCAAACAGCGCCTCCTACGAGAATATGGGTTGTCTTTACAGGACAGGCTCCTCGCACTCGAGGACCCCGCATCTCTCGCCAAAAAACCCAGCACCAAGTACCACGAAATGTACTCGAAAGCTGTTGGGTACTTTTCGGAAGCTCTCATCACTCAAAAGTGGATTGAGACTCTTCCCATCGAAGCACGAGGTATGGTCGCAGCTCAGCCTACCACGACCTCCCGGCTCGACCTAGCTGATACGCTACACGTGTACAGAACAGAGAATACTTCTCTGAACATACGAGGAGTTGAATCTACTCCGAAACCCATAAATACTGGTTTCAAAAAGGCCCTCTCGAAACAAGCTGAGTTCAAACACCAACCAGTGGAGAGTAAACCTCACAAACCGATGGCCTACGTCTGTCGAAACCACGTACGTTTCGGTAACGAAACTCGCAAATGTGCAGACCCAGAACACTGCACTTGGAAGACAAACACTGCTTCCAAAACTAGCAAAAAGGCTGCGACTATAAGCCAACCTAAAACCCGGGTTTCTACCGAAAATACTCAGCAGTCGGTACAAGAAAGTACCATTCCAACCTCCGACACAGAGAGTTCGGAAAACGAATAACTGCCAGCGTATCTGAGCCTATACGCCGGCAGTCTACTGAGTATAAAAGGCTTTTTTTCAAGTGCAAACTAAATGGCACTGAATTTCTCATTGACACGGGAGCAGAAGTGAACATTCTGCCCCACAATGTCACAAAAAAATTGGGCTTGAAAATTCTCAAGTCCAACGTTAAGCTCACAGCAGCTAACGGAGCCCCTATAGATACACTAGGGCGAGCTGACACAACAATTAACATCGGCCTCGGGGACATGACCACCGAGTTTATGATCACGAAAGTCGACCTAGCGATCCTAGGTATCCCATTCCTCGAATCTTGGGATATCGGAATACGGGTCAAACACAAGTACATTTATAAAGATAAAATGAAGTGCTATGCCGATCAAAAAATAGCTGCAGTCATGAACGAAAAGTTCACTGACGAACAAATTGCAGCTACTATCCCTCACCGTGACAATACACCTCAACCAGAGGACGTGCAAATCACGGAGGACGAAAACATTCGCTCTATCATTAACAAATACAATGATAAAATGAGCAAAATTAATGGTAAATGGAAAAACAACGGGGTTTACCACCGTATAACCACGGAGGGAACCCCAGTACACTTCCGAGCTAGACCCATGGCAGGTGAGAAACGGGCTCAAGTCAAAAAGACTTTTGACGAAATGCTTTCAGAAGGCATAATTGCACCATCGGATTCCGAATGGGCATCTCCGTTACACTGTGTGCCAAAAAAGGACGGGTCATGGAGAATCACCGGCGATTACCGTTTCCTCAACGCGAAAACGAAGAAAGACGCCTACCCTCCTCCTCACATTCGCTCGTTCCAAGCGAATTTACATGATACGCAAATCTATTCAACAATAGATTTAAAATCAGCGTATTATCATATCCCGATGCACCCAGATGACGCTCATAAAACTGCAATTATTACACCTTTCGGTCTTTATGAGTTTAAGAAAATGAGCATGGGTTTGGCCGGAGCAGCTCAAACATGGCAAAGATACATGGACAGCATCATGCGAAAATTTAATTTCGCATTTGTATACCTAGATGACATCCTGGTGGCTTCTAAAAATTATAAAGAACACATGAACCACCTACAACGAATTTTTGACAAACTAGGGGAACACGGACTTCGAGTAGGTTTTGATAAATGCGTTTTTTCGAAACCTACCGTCGATTTCCTAGGTTTCACTATCTCGAAGGAAGGAATAATTCCTAAACGAGACAAAATAGAAGCCATAGAACAATTTCCTAGGCCAGTGGACGTACGAAGTCTACGCAGATTCCTAGGTATGTGTGGTTTCTACCGAGCATGCTCAAGCAAATTCGCTCACACGGCACAACCTCTGTATGACTCCATTCAGTCAAACAAAAAGAATGACAGAACACCTATCGAATGGACATCAGAGAGAGAAAAAGCTTTCAACAGCTTAAAGCAAGCAATGATCAAAGCAACATTGCATAACATTGCTCACCCACACCCTACGGCGGAGTGGAGATTGGTCTGTGACGCGTCCGACACACACATCGGAGCGGCACTAGAACAAGAAATTACAGACAAACATGGCTCGAAATCGTACCAACCATTGGGATTTTTCAGCAAAGAGATTCCAGAACAATGGAAAAACAAAGCATCTTTCGACAAGGAAATGTTCGCCGTTTACCAAGCGTGCATTCACTGGCACAACGACTTGGACGGCAGATCCTTCCATATTTGTTCGGATCACAAGCCTCTGCTAGGCACGATGCTTAAAAAGAATGCTCATTTTTCTAAAATGAGATTAAGATGGCTAACATACATCTCTCAAATGACGAGTGACATTCGTCATATTTCAGGAGAGAGCAACGTCGTCGCCGACGCACTCTCCAGACCCTTCGATCCGGTCGAAATTCAAACGAAATCGATTTCAACACAGACGGACGAGGGTCCACCCATAGCTGAAATTTCGAAAATTACGGCTGCAATAGAATGCAACCTTCTACTGCACATTTCAAATTCACAAATTCGCTCTCCCCCTACCGCGGAGGACAAATCGAAACTCACACGAGTTGAATTCTCTCAAGGAGAAATTTGGTGTAACCTAGACCTAGGACACCCTAGACCTTATATTCCAAACGAAATAAGGGAAGAAATAATAAGCCAAATTCACAATTTGGGACACCCAGGTATACACTCTACAGTGTATAAAGTTAAACAACGATATTTTTGGCACGGACTACGTGCAGATGTCTCAAACTGGGTTCGAGCATGCGAAACTTGCCAACGAGCAAAAATCACGCGCTCCGTGAAGCTCCCTTACTCCGAATTTGAAACGGCAAACAAATTTTCACACGTACACGTGGATATTACCGGACCTTTACCTTTAGCAAAAGGAGGGAAACGTTACATTTTGATGATGGTTGATAGAGCAACGGGTTGGCTAGAGGCAGTCCCTCTCAACAACATCGAAACAACCACAATCACAAATGCATTTATCAATATTTGGGTAGCTTCAAAGGGCGTACCTAAATACATTACAAGTGATCAGGGCACCCAATTTGAATCAGATCTGTTCAATTCCATTATGGAACGTCTCGGAGTAAAACATACTCACACGTTACCATACAAACCATCAACAAACGGTATGGTAGAACGCAGAAACAGATCTTTGAAAGAAGCTCTCAAAGCTCAGAACGAAAATTGGCTCGATGCACTTCCCAAAGTTCTACTCGCCATGCGTACGGCAGTAGACCCGGCGACTGAAACTACGCCTTTCCAAAAAGTTTACGGGATTGACGTACCTCTCCCAGGAGACATTTTCGTAACTTCTACGAACCTTTCGGAACCTCTTTTCTTCCGACCTACGCATATTAAACATAATAACACAAAATATGCCGTAAACATGCCCAAAAACTTGGATACATGTACTCATGTCTATATCAGAGTGCCCACACAGCTCACCTCTCTCCAATGTCCTTACACGGGACCGTTCAAAGTAGTTAAAAGAGATAAGTTTTCGGTTACAGTGCAAATTGGCGAACATACTAAAAAAGTTCCCAAACAGCAAATCAAGCCAGCTTATACTCTACACTCGGAAGAAGCTGTATCGCAGGGACAATCTCTGTTACAAAATCAGACAGGAAGTAAGGAGAAAACTCCCCGAAAATCCGCCAGAGGGCGCGTTCCATCTACCAAATTTGACGGAAAGTGGGTAACTGCGCTCGAAACAAGCCACGCCCATTTTTCTCGGGTAGGAGCAATAGGAAGTATAAATATGGAAAGCCCCACAGCCAGAGACCATAACGATCTCAACCATGGCAGCTTCTACTACTACTACAAGCAACATGATGACCGACGAGGTCGAGGAGTTCCTCCTTGCCGAGGAAGCTCTCCCAGCTCCAATCGGCCCACTACCGCCTTCGCCGAAACGGGAGACCAAGCTCCAAGCTCCCACGGAGGTGGTCTGGACAAGGCCCCAGCCCTACCAGCCACCAGCTCCACCCACCCAGCCACTGCCTACGCCTCCGCCCGCTCACCAGCTACCGGCACCCCCCAGGCAGTGGATCTCCTCGGGCGACGTTCCGGTTCCTCGCTGGGAAGAGATGAGCACCGCGGGTTGGTCAGAGCCCAGCACCTCCCGGGCTCCTCCGCAACAGCCCAGCCGCGGCCGCGGGCCAAACCCTCGCGGGTTTGGTTCCCGTCGGCAGAGCTCGGGCCGGCCAAGGCCGCCCCGCGACGCTCGTCGAAACCGGCGAGGCCGGGGCGCACCACAGGGACGGGACGCGAGGCCTGCACCTCCGCCTCCGCCCCAACTGGCGAGGTTCTCCTACGGAGAATTCCGGGTAGACCTCCCAGTTCTCCCCCATCGGCGTCGTCGTTGATAACACGACGTCTTGGGGGGGCCCCTGTGGTGAAATCCACCACCCCTTTTCAACAGCCCTTTTCAGGGCTACCAAAAGGAGGTAGGCACACCACAAAAATATTTACAAGACGTCGAAGTACAACTCCGTCAAACAAAATATTTCACCGGAGAGAAAATACTAAATTCTCTCCCAAAAGTGAAATATTAAAGATTAACACGCAAGGCGACCTCCCCAAACATTTACTGGGCGAGAGAGATGCGACAAACATCTCGAGACAGGTCGCCTTGAACGAGAACACACAAGGCAACCTCCCCGAACATTTACTGGGCGAGAGAGATGCGACAAACATCTCGAGACAGGTTGCCTTGAACGAGAACACGCAAGGCGACCTCCCCAAACATTTACTGGGCGAGATAGATGCGACGAAAAGTTCGAAACAAGTCGCCTTAGGAAAACTCAAGGTCGTTCAGCCACCCCCGGGACCCCGTCAAAGCAACGGACGCAGAGAAACCACCTCGAAAAAACCAACTCAGCTATCGTATGCCCAAATACTGGGAAAACACTGTGCGAACCAATGAGATTGCACAGTCGAATTTACGAAATTGAGCGAGCCAATCCGAAGCTAGTTTGATCGTACCAAATTAGTTGACGAAACTAATTTGCATACTAACCATAAAGTGGACACCACTTTTTGTTATAAATACCTCGTTCAGAGCCTGGCAAATCATTCCACTCTCCGCTCTCGACGACGACACCTCCGAAGTACGAAGAATTCTACACGCTCTACGCTGACGAACCTTCTGCATTGCGAGTTCATCTCAAGAACGGCTTCTCACTGCTTTCTACAAGCCAGACCTTCTCTCCTCACAGATTTCGCCTTGGCATCTACGAGTCCAGTGATTATTCATCCTGCTCATTGCCCAACGTAGATCTCCTGGTAGGACGCCACCCGGTACTTCTATCGATATTCTCTTTAGACAGTACGCCCGAGGGACGTTTCCGAGCCGTGTCACCCGGACTACACAGCCTTCAGCTCGTAGTCGACCGCTGGGGCGCGCCGGTAAATTACTCAGCTCCTACGCTCTAATTTACCGTCTACGGAAGTCTTTTTCAAGACTGCGAGGTAGGACCCTGCCGTCTGAGCATTGGAAAGACGCTCCGGCAAGCGAGTCCACTTCCAAAACCCTCTATTTTTCACACGTAGAGGCATCGAAACGAGCCAAAAACTCGATCAAATTCGATGGAACGTCAGCCTTCTTACTTCCCCTTGCGGGGGAAGGAGGAAGGCGGCAAGACCGGGGCGATTGACCAACGCAGTGCGCCCTACCGGCCACCCGGTGAGTCCGCTGAACCAACCATCAGCGCAAGGCGCGATCCACACGTCCGGATCGCCTTCTCGCCCGACGTATTCGTTCGAGAAACTGTCGAACAAGACTCACCTACACAAAAGATCGAGCAAACCTTTCAGACTCGCTCTGAAGCCGATCTTTTCGATTCGACCAAGCTGTCCGATTACCCACGATATCCGACGCAGGCTTACACGGTCGATCCGAGTGTCAAATACACTCCAAATGCACAAAAAGCAGAGGATACTTTTCAGTACCTCAACCAAGCTCAGTATATTCCTCCTTCAGATGTAAATCTAAGGCCGGAATATTACAAAACGGCTCAGTACGAAACTGATCGAACCCAGCACTCGGTTCACGAGCCTAGCGCTCCGCGCGGCTGCGACACGGACTATCCACCCTTCCGGCCCGCGAAATCAGTTGACCTTGGCGGCTCCGCCCGCATTCCTCGCGGGGGTGACCTAGAAACCAACCCGCATAATCGGAATATAAATGTCCGACTTGGTCTACCAACGTCAAGTCAAACCTATATAAATCCACTACACTTTCATTTTATAAAACATGAAATTATAGCCTATTACAGTTTTCTATATTTAAAAAGTTTTCCACAATTATAATTACAATTACAGAATGCTATTATAACTCAACAAAACAAATTTCTCATTTTACTAATTCATGTTTTTGATCGTTTTTCACTAAATAATTCTTGTATCTTTTGTTGTTATAAATCTAATTCTTTACTGCATAGCTTCATTACAAGTAGATAAACTGTAATAAAACAATTATATTTTTGTAGATTTTTATTTTTTTTCCAAAATTAATAAATTTATTCTTTCAAACATAATCATTGTTTCAATTAATTCCTTCAGCCATCTTGTATACAGAGACTTGCCTTTTTAATCCGTCCATAACATTAAAATAAAGTTAATTGTATGTGTTGATTAATGATAATATGAAATTTAGTCAATCATGATTTCTGCCACAATCGTCCAATTGAGGAATGAGTAAATTGGAACTTCTCTGAATACGCCCTCTATTCACAAACAATTGTATTTAAAGTAGTTAAAATAAAAATCCTATGACTGATTGGATACAGAATTTTTGTTTCAAGGTAATTTGTGCCATTTTTATGGTTTTGTAATTGGTTGGTAATTACTAGAGTATGAATACTTGAATTATCAATTCTTAAGTTACACTTTACTTTTGATTGAATGTTGAATAAAACGTAGTGAAGTAGTAAGAGTTCAGCCCCTCAAGTGTTCTTATTCGAACACTGAACCTTGGTAGGAAGTATAAATGATTTTTCGTTTGGTTAGAGAAGGTTCAATAGTTTTTTTTTTTTTTTTTTTTTTTTATAAACAATTATCATAGCCATCTCTAGTAAAAGTGGCGCGACAAAAAAAAAATAAAATAAAATAAAATAAAAAAAAGGGGGGGGGGGGGGGGGAAGGAGGCCCGTGGCCAGAATCTGGTCCCGGGCCCGACTTGGAGATGTGGCGGCCCTGCCTACTGAAAATAACGACGAAACTTGCGAAGTTATCAACACATCGCTGCTGGGGGCCAAGCCGATGAACTGCCCTACCTTTGTGAGTTCATCGCTAATGTCCAGACACGAGGGTAGTTATTTTCAAGTCCACCACGAAGCCAGTGTGCATGTTGCAGACCTGGGAAAGCAAAATCCTCAGGAAAAAATAGGCCCAGTTTGTAAAAATGGTAATTGGTGAGCTCAGAAAAATTGACAACTGTACACACAGGACTTAACTGCCGATATTTATGCCAGAAAATAAGATGGCCAAGTCATGTGGCGCATTTGAGCGAAGATTGGGCCTGCAAGAAGGTCTTTAACGGGAATCCTGGAAGCATACGGATGCATGGAAGACCAGAGAAACTATAGAAGGACGATTTGAAACCATATGTTATTAAAAGGATTGATTTAGGATGTTATTTTATTTTTGAGATGGGAGCTTTCAAGCATCAAGACCCCACGAAGCTCTGCGTATAGATCGACAAGTTAATCATGAGCCCAAGCGGTCAACGAAGGCACCACCATCTTCCCCACCCATCGTTCCCTTTTTCGTCGTACTGGTCGCGGCGGAGCGCCAAAGTCCTGATTGGATTTTGGGATGGTGCAGCACTTCAGGTAGGGTTGAGTGTGTAACGGCCCAAAAATATTTGATACCTCGACAGGAGTTCAAACTCGCGTCGTTACAACTACGGGAAATTTCCCGAAGTTGCAATACTCCAATGATCAGAGCTGAGGCCAGGGTGATCAAACCTCTTCGACTGTGAGACTTATTTTCCTGGAGCGTAACATTTCCCAGGAGTCAAATATCAGTCGTCTCGGCTGATTTGGGGTCGAACTTGTTACAGCGAGCATCTGCTGAGCCAGCGGCCTGCAGTTTCACTTCGTCATTCGTCCGACCCCAAACCAGCTGAGACGGCTGATATTTGAATCTTGGGAAATGTTACGCTCCAGGAAAATAACTCTCACAGTCGAAGAGGTTTGGTCACCCTAGCCTCATAGCTCAGATCGTTGGAGTAGTGCAACTATGGGAAATTTCCCGTAGTTGTAACGACGCGAGTTCGAACTCCTGTTGAGGTATCAAATATTTTTGGGTCGTTACAAGTGGAAGAAGCTGAGCAGAAAAAGAATCTCGCCTTTATTTAGTTACATGAAAATTGGTCCGATCATCGATCATAAAATGTCAACAGAACCACCAGAAAAGCTCGAGGCCTCAGCCATTTTTATATATAGGTACCTACATTATATATGAAATGTTAGAATAAAGAACAAATGTCAAACAAAAAAAAGCAAGAGCGCTGTACTCGACAACAGCGCTTACTGCGGGAATTTTTTTCCTAATCAGTCATGTGCAGTTATGGAGCGGCCATCTAAGCGAGACATAACTCTCGGTAAATCTTGCTTTCTGTAGTCCAAGATGGCGAAGAAAAATAACAATTGATACATTCACCTTGATTTGGACAGTTGGTCGATACAAATTTTTGCCATACCATCCTTGATGTTGAGAAATTAAACTACCTACTTAAAATTCTCAAATCAACTTGATTATTATTGTCCAACTTAGATATATCGTTTTTTTTGTTGGTCAACTTGTCTTTTAAGTCATATGTGAATGTCGCCATGTTCGTATTTGAATTTGAAAAGCACTGAGCAACAGAACAGTGAAAAATGACCGTTACTTTTATGTTTGCTGTTGTGTCGTAACTTAGTAAGCACGCCTAAGTACCTGAATTAAATTAGTTGCTATATATCTTTGTTGACGTGATTTTTAATGTTAGTTCAGACTGTCCAGATTTTAAAATATATTGTGTTATTGTTGCGCGTTTAGCTGGAAGATGGCTGAAGACCGGTGAGTAACTAATATCGAATGATTAAAGACATCGGAAATATACCCGCCTACTTACACCTTTGTTGATGTTTAACCACATCTAAGCCTAATCTAACGCTGCATTATTAGCAAAACGTTTCCCTGAATTGAATGAAACTTGTCATGAACGGCACACAGTGGGGTAGAAAGTTGGCAAAAACGCAGAAGGTGGAAATCAAATGGCTAATTTATTGTTGTTGTAAACATCCTAATTAGGTACATGATTGAACTAAAAGTTGCTAGTTCTTATTTGTCATGTTTTAGCTTTGTAAGAATGTTCATACTAACCATGTAACTACCCTTTCCTGTTCATTCCAACTTTTGTTTATATAATTTCGCTCATGGGGTCACGTACTCACACCTAACATTGTCACTCTGATTCATGAGTTCAGGACGGGCAGTCACCTTCACTTTCTTTTCCGCTGATCCAATTAAGGTAGAAGCACCAATATTGTCGACACGTTATCGTATTTTCCGACTTTGGCATATCCCCATATCTCTCATATTCAATGTAAATATTCCTGGTTTTTTCAACAGCTACACGAACTTCTAGGATTCTTTTCTGTTATATACCCGCATTTACAAACTATTTTCTATAGAATTGGGATTGATCGGATTGATGATCCCCAATCATTTTTACGTCCACTGTGGTAAAATAGATCAGAATGCTGTGTATAGTTTGGTGGTCTGGATACCTAACATCAAGTAGTCAATCCCTTAGTAAAAATACAGATTAGTTGGACATACAGGTCAGAATGAATGAATAGTAGAGAATTAACTGAAATATGCGGGGATATAACAGAAAAGGCCACTACCCTATCACGCCACGTATTAAAAAGAAACCAAAACCCTACTTGGAAAAGATGAATATACTTAGTTTTTTCTGAAATAGCTCTGTGCACCAATAGTCGACACCTCAAAAAATCTCTGTCACCATTAGCCGACAGGGGTTTGGCACCAGTAGTCGATATGTATGGTATTTCCTGGTTGGGTGCTTGAGAAACATAAATCCCTAAATTAAGAATCAACTCTGTGAACGCTTTCCATTGTCTTTTTAATTATTTATTGTATAAATAGTACCTAATCATTATTCTTCAAAACAAGTTGATAAAATTCCTCCGCTGCTTTCTTTTCCATCGAAAATTCAGGGTGCGCCTTGGGAATGTCTTCTCCGATCTCCATCTTCAGGAGAACAGCATCCCTCAGGGCTCAGTACTTAGCTGCACCCTGTTTATGGTTGCTATAAATGGCCTTGCTGATAACATCCCAGAGGCTATTCTATTCGTCCCTTACTGTATGTGGATGATCTAACAATTCTCCTCCGAGTCGATGATCTGAGGAATGTGTGTGACACATTGCAACGTGCTATTGACACCATCTATCAAACGGCACGGATGCGAGGTTTTAGTTTTTCACCTGAAAAAACTACCTCCATCCATTTTTGCAGAAAACGCAAAGCAAATGATGACCGTGCACTAACAATTGGTGGAGTTACAATACCTTTCTCCACTCACACACGTTTCCTTGGTCTCATAGTTGACCGCCAGCTAAGGTGGACCTAGCATATTGAGTACTTGCGCCAGGCTGCCATGCGGGGTGTACAGTTGCTCAAGGCCCTTTCCAACTATAGTTGGGGTGCCCAGCAGGATGTCCTCTTGAGGATTTTCCGTGCAGTGGTGCGATCCCGAATTGATTATGGGTCTGCAGTTTACGGCTAAGCAAGAAAGTCCTTGCTGCGTAAGCTGGAACCTATATTAAACAAGGGTCTTTGTTTGGCCATGGGGCCTTCCGTACTACCCCGACCGTCTCCCTTCAGGTGCTTGGGCATAGTCAGCCACACAAAATTCGGCGAAATCTGCTAGCATTTCGCTATGTAGAACGCTTGCGTTATTTCCCAGGACACCCCCTACATGAAGTGTTCACCCTACCCCCCTGGATGAGACATATTCCGGCCCTGATACATGTTTATCCTCGCCATGTTACAGATTACATCCGTACCAAATTTCATCAAAATTGGACGTGGGGAAGGGTAATTTAAAACGATTTTAAGTGGACATACATACACAAATTCGTACATCAACGGACAAAGCGAACACAATAGCTCATTTCTCCTTTTGATATTTTATGTCTTTACTTTGGCACATGAACTCAAAAAGCGTTGCGTTACAAAAAAGCGTTACAGTTGATTTCTAATGATTTTCACGTACAACCAAGCCGTTTCTGGAGAAATTAAACTTCTCAAGTTTTCAACTGATAGAAATCGTTCACCATTCGTTGGAAAGCTCTCGATTTATCACGCATTTCTTTTGTTTTTGGTATTTATGTCGCCATTTTATATTTATTAATGTTATTAATGGATTTAGTAAACAATGCCGCTTGTTTTGTTGTTATTAGTTTCCACGTTAGAAATCACTTCGAGAAAACGCCAAAATGAAGCCGTGGGTAGAGATAATTGCTTTGTTTCAAGAGTTTATTGAAATCATTGAAATTGTTACAATTGTAATGAAAATTATTGTTTTGAACATTATTCGTCAAAATTATTTGTTGAAATGGGGGGTGGGAACTAAAATGTTCCCAATGTGTTGCAGACTCGTATGTAAGCGTTTTCTTTTTAAAAGAAAATGCGCTAAAAATGAAGAGCATTACATTCATCACATAAATTATGATTTCTTAAGACAGCAATTGTTGCACGCAAAAAATGTAGTTAGGTGCTAATGAATTACCGAAAATGTCTTACAATTTTAGAATCTATGATTATCATCGAGTGTTAATAAACTTTTTTATATAGTAAATTATAACGTCGAGTGAAAAATAAATTAGAGTACACAAGTGTCCACAAAACTTCTCTTCACAACAAAAAAGTTGAACAAACGAAAAAATTAATTGGGATATTGGTGACAATTAATCCTCTCCTTAAAATGTTTCCAGTTTACATTACACCACTAGGTACTATAATAAACTTGGAAAAAAAACTTCGATTAACAAAAAAAATATATATATATATATATATATATATATATATATATATATATATATATATATATATATATATATATATATATATATATATATATAACTTAATACATATCAACTTAATGTTTTTTTTTAATCAGTGCTTATGAAAACTGCAACTCATCGCAGAAAGTTACGTTTAATACTGAATTTTCAGGTTAGAATCATAATTTTGTTTGAAAACATTAAATGAACAGAGATGTAGATATCAGCGTGTGCTACTCAGATGAACAAAATCCAAGTGCTACAAAATCGTATACCTATTGAGAATAGTTGTGAACGCTCCGTGGTATTTACGTAACGAAGAACTACTCAAAGACCTGAACATTCCCACTGTAAACGATTCCCTCATTGCGGCCTACCACTCAATGCACCAAAGAAGCTCATCCCATCCCAACGACCTAATCAACGTCCACTCCCTCGCCTCGAACGTTGTTTGAGAAGAAAACACCATGGTGACTTTATGAATGGTTTCAACTAAACATCAACAACATATTAACATCCCAACAGTTCCGATCCACGTACTTTCATAACATTAACATTTCCATAGTTCCTTAACTCTTCATTTCCACTATTCCAAAAATCTGACTTCACTACTAGGATGAGACTATGTATCGTTGTATACCTTATAACTAGGTTCTATTTACATGTGAATCACGCTCAGCGTGCTATTAGGCCTATTGTATGTTCACACAATGAGAGTGCTTAGCACAATGTTCTTTCTTAATAAACGTCATTAAAAAAAAGGACTGTTAATGAAAATGATTTTTTTCCATTTTCCCAGGATCGAGCGACTTGCTTCTGATGCTCATAACCTCGTTCGAGAGAAAATGATTTTGTTCTGTGGCCATTGGAAGGAAATGTACGGGCTCGATTCTGCTCTGCTTGACAAATATTTCTCTTCAGTTCGGTACAATCTTGAGGTTAGTAATTGATTTAAAAAAAATTATTTTTCTTACAATTTCCGTTTTTTGAAACGATTTTTTGTAAAAATAGAGGCTATTGCAGTAGCTCCAAATATTTTAAAATGTACACTTTTCTAAATTTTCTTCGTGGAAATCCAGTTTAAGGTACTCAGAAACGATTCCTGGATTTTGACGTCTGATTTTTTTATGCGTAAAGGTGCATTTTTCAATATAATTTTGAGTACTGTGTGGAGAAACTGAATTACAGAAAGTTATGTGCAAGATGGGTACCAAAAATGTTGACGCTGGATCGTCGCCAAAATCGCGTTTTGGCTGCACGTGAATTTCTTCATTGTTATGAAATGGAGGGTGAGGCATTCCTTGACTCGATTGTGACTGTGGACGAAACTTGGGCATGTCACTATTCCCCAGAGACAAAAAGGCAGTCCCTACAATGGCGCCATACCCACTCCCCATCAGCAAAACAATTCAAAGTTTAGTTTTCAGAGCGAAAGATCATGGCATCTGTGTTTTGGGACAGGAAAGGGGTGTTGTTGGTAGATTTCATGGCCAAAGGGACTACCATCAATGCTGACGGCTACTATGAGACCCTAAAAAAAGAAAATATGAAAGACAAAAATGCTGACTCGTGGTGTGTCCCTCATTCATGACAGCGCCAGACCCCACACCGCTTGTGTCCTTTGGATGGGATATTTTGACCCACCCACCGTATTTTCTGGATTTAGAGCCTTTAGATTATCATTTCGTCACCAAATTGAAGGAATTCTTGGGTGGGAAACGTTTTTCCAACGACCAGGAGGTGAGGAGACAGTGGAGAAGTGGATTTCAGAGGTGGAGCAAAGCGTATACAACGAGGGTATAAAAAAGCTGATGCTCAGGATTAAGAAGTGTCTTGAACTGGAAGGAGATTACGTAGAAAAATAAGCACATATTTTGGGAGATACCGTGTAAATTTGGTTGAAATATATGCATTTTTCGATTTTCAACAGCAGTTGTAACCGCATTTTCTGAGTAATCCTCTTAATCCATCCTCGTCTCAAACTTGTTGCTTTATGTTGTTATTGATATAATGGATATTGAATTAATATCTTCATTATAATTGTTTCAGGTTTGGTTGATAAATATTGGTTATAGTTCCTTGATTTAATTCCTCATTGAAATATCTTTATTCCAGAACTTGTTCAGCGATATAGAAAGCCAAGTAGAAAGCAAGAAGAATCACCTGATCGCAGAAGTTGAAAAAAAACTACAAGAGCAAGCTCAACTACAGAAGGTACGTTTATTATACTTGATACATTGATTAACGATACCTATACACTGCTATGTTGCTTTATTTAGAGCTTTTGGAATCAGATGGAAATTTGAGGTATTGATTCACAATCTTCAATCTGATAAAATTGATTTACTAATCTCAAACACTAAAATTTTAATCAAACATGTTAACTGTTAGATAAATTTGATTTTGATAAATTAACAACTCAAGACTAAACTCATAAAAATTTGACATGTCCCTTGCCTTATTCCTGTTTGTGCTTGATGTTTAGTACCTACGTGGTATTATAAGCGGCGCACATGCCTCAAAACATGGCGGAAAATCAAAATTTTAAAATTGCTCCTGGCGATCGGCTTATTGTGGGTGTGATAGTCTACATGTATGTGGACCCGGAGCAGAATTGATTTAGACTTTTACAGGTAAGTGAAAGTCTGGGGAGACGATGAAAGCTGAGGTTGAAGGATTTTTTTGCAATAATTGGAATTTCAGTTTTTTCGTTCGGGTGAGCTTTGTATAATAGATCTGAATAAAACAACGACTGAACCTCATTCATACTAATTTACTAAGACTGGAAAATCTACTTTCACAATTTTAATTCGTTCATATCAAATTTTTGATAATTGTTGTAGACCTCACAACAAAATAGTGCATGGTTAAGCGTGGTTAAGGTTGTATTCCACTTGGATAATGTTCTGTGGGTTTCCTAGACTGCGTCAAAAGAAAAAAAATCGTGTGCAAACTTGCGCCTAAGAAAAATTTTAATGTTTTTGTACGTGAATTTAAAAAATAAGCACTAAAAAAGCATGTTTGTCCGTGGCGCGCTACGCAGATCATTTATATCATATTTACTTATCTTAGCCCGCTAGGTCTGCTCCATGTCCACGCTGCCACTGGCAACCTGGACATACTGGACTATTGCAGACCCATCAGGCTTGTCGGCAACGATATCCGGCTTCTTACCCCGGTCACTCGGCATTTTGTATAGTCTCTCCCTTTTGACATCCCAACCGCTGGATGACAAAGCGCCTGCTTGCCAACCGCATCGTGAAGTAGAATGCGGCCACCGTGAGTACGAGGACACTGCTGCACCACATGATATATGTAGATTCTCATTTTTGCCCCGACAGGCACGGCAAAGGGTGTCTACTGTCCCGCAGCTACTCCTCGAACACCTCACCGAGGTGTGTAGTGTAGCCACCCGGATGGCACACACACACACCTATGGTTTTTTTCACGGATTCGGTCTTCGAATGGTCTGAAACGGATTTGTATGCGGTTATTTTTTTCTCATGCTTGGGTTGTCCCCCCCCCCCCCCCCCCCCGGATAATTCCAACAGGCGTCCTTATTAACGAAGCCTTGCATATAAGACAAAGCTTCAGAGTAACGTCCTAAAAACTGATATTGTAGGAAATATCACAGTGAATATTGAATTAGGTTTTTAGTGGATTTTGACATAATGTTTGTTCAACGAATAAGAATCTTGTAATGAAGTTGCGTTCAAGTGCCGGATCTAATAATAAAGTGAAGTTGGGAGCTGTTTTTCCCAAAGATATCATTATTGGCTTTAATATGAAGACTTCCATTCTTTTCAGGAACTAAATCTGCAGATCCATCAACAGTTTTCGGATGATCAACCTCTTGCTGAGATCATAAAATCGCTTGATAGCCAGCTCGAGCAGTATAGAGTTCTGAGGGCGGAAAGGATTCAAATGTTGGTCACGCTACAGGAAAAAGTAAACAATGATTATTTTAGTACTGTAATGAGTAGGTATTTGTTTAACTTAAAATGGGGTAGATGTAGATGTATAGGAAAACTCTAAGGGTGGGGTTATTTTGGGCCCCAAGCACGGAAGCCTGGTGGCTTATTGTACTTTTCTGAGAGTTTAGCGTTTAATCAAAGAGATTCAGCCCTCTAGTGAGGAATGTGAGTCCTTTGATTACTTGTTCGCTTCGAAATTTAAAATGGGGTATTCAGTAGAAGAAATTAGAAACGTTCCAGACATGCAGCATGATCGTATAAGCGAATTTTCGTAAATTATCATATTGGTTCATGTGAATAAAACCAATCAAATGCTAATACTTCGGATTTTCCAAGTAAATGCTAGAAATTAAGAGATTCAAAATAGCAAAAGCTTATGCTAATCTTGGTTGGCCCCCAACTGGAAAAGTCAGGGAAAACCTGGAATTATTGTCAGGGAATTCTTTGCGTCGGGAAAAGTCAGGGAATTTCACCAAAACCACTAAATATCAGGGAATTTTTAAAATGAAAACTTGGTGTAATAATTTAAAGCGTTTTCAGGTATAACTCCTAAACAATCGAACTTCAATAGCATACTTTATCATTCTAGGTACACATTATTTCATAGGTGAGTTATACAAATGACAAAAATAATTATCAAGAGTGGTGGTTAAATAGTTCAAAAGTAACAACGCTACACGCACATAAAAAAGGAATGGATAAGCCATTGGCTTCCCTGGTAACTACATCACGTAATAAACAATTTGAGAGAAAAATCAACGGAGTATTGAACTAGGGAGAAAAAAAACCCAGCAGAGTAGTGGATCGATCCAGTATGAGTCTAAAAACTAGTTTGTATGTATAAGCTTTATCAGTATGTTGAGCTGCTTGAATTCTACCTATCAGACCGGTACTTTCGCATCAAACAGGACGATGCGTACTCAGAGCCAATGAAAATAAATGCTGGTGTGCCGCAAGGAAGTGTATTGGGCCCACTCCTGTACCTTCTTTACACCAGCGATTTACCAGAAGTCGAACATAACACCACAGCAACATTTGCAGACGACACTACTGTCCTGGCAGTTGGTGACAGCAATAACGAATCAATATCAAAACTCCATCCATCAAAAGTCCATCTCCATAATCAGTCTTGGGACAACAAAATGGAGGATCAAACTGAATGAGGCCAAGTCGGTGCACGTTGATTTTACCAACCGGAAGATTAACTGCATCCCTGCTTTCCTCAACAACGTGGCAATTCCCTACGCGAATGAAGCCAAATATCTGGGCATGACGCTAGACGCCAAGCTCAGGTGGAAGGAACATGTCAAAAAGAAGAGGACAGAGCTCGCATTGAAACTTGGAAGGATGTATTGGCTAATCGGTCAACGATCCACCATGACCATTGGTAACAAGCTGCTTCTTTACAATCAAGTTATCAAGCCAGTTTGGATGTATGGAGCGCAGTTGTGGGGCTGCACAGCTCCAACCAGTAGACAGATCATTCAACGTTTCCAGAATTTGTACTAAGATGTATCACTGATGCGCCATGGTACTTCTAAAATGAGGCACTCCACCGTGAACTTCAAGTTGACAGTGTGGATGAGGTGATCAAAAAGCGAGCAACGGCTCATCTTGCCAGACTAAAAGATCATGTGAATGAGGAAGCTATAAAGCTCCTGGATGTGGAAGATCTTACTCGACGCCTGTTTGAAACCGGATGAGCTTGTGTAGGAAGTGAATGTGATATGTTCGAGAGACAAGGGAAAAAGTTATGCATCGTAGGTCGTGAATAGTGTATTGTAGTAATGTAAGTCAGATTTGTATTGTTAATGAAATTACTCGGTGAAATAAAAGCTTAAAAAAAAAAAAAAAAAAAAAAAGTATAAGCTAGGGCTTTTCAGGAGGTTTAAGGATGGGGAAATTGGCCCATTGGAATGTGGACTCATCTGTTATAAATTCACAGAGCAATTTTCCAACGAACGATGTTTGTGGGATGGGACATCAAGAAGTTATACGCTCTCCGGTAACAATTGGTAGTAGGTGAACAAATACATGACATTTTTTGATGGCGGACGAAAATTTCGGTGACCTGTACAGGAAAAAGCTCAAGAGAAAACTAGCAAAAGACCTTTTGCTAGAATCAATCTGGGCAGTGCTAGAAATCAGGTGAGTAAAACTCGCCTTTTGCTTACTTTTCCAAGCATTTTTTGGGTTTTTTCGTTCTACACAGAGGCAGCTTATTAGTAGAAGTTGTGTTTTTAGAAGACTTTCATCTTCGTTTTTTGGCGAGGACTCGACGGAAAAAAGTTCCAGTAATGTCGCATGACCGTAGGTACGAGCGAATTTCCTAAAATTACAGATTGTATTATGTTACACTGTTTTGAAATTTAAGCATATGAGTTCAAATAAATTGTTAACTATCAATTTAATGGGGAAAAAATCGTTCTATGTAGACTCTGCGATTCAATAAAGCTTTTTTTCAGTTGTTTTTGATTTTTCAGAAAATATTTATGAAATTTAAGAACATTTTTCTGCATAATTTTGTACATATATTCTTCAATGTTCTAGTTTTTTCTTGAGTTTTGACTAAAATTCTGCTAAAAAATATAAATTTACCCATTTTTAGTGATTTTTTCTACACATTTTTGAAATGTGAGCTATTTAATGAGCTCAACAAGAACCAACCAAAAGGATTATCCTTCAATTTGGAAAGCTTGATTTTTTGGTACAAAACGGAACTTTCATCTTTATTTTCTAAGGGTAGTTATCTCTGGATAGATCTCTCATAGTTATCAAGATTAGTCTTGGGTATCCATCGTTCGACGGAGACAAATACGATTCCAGAGAAATAGATTGTCGAGAAACTCGGACTTAGGAGAGCTTGAAAGGGCGTTAGTAGGCAACTATCACCGTGCGTCATGATAACGCATGGGTAATCTCAAGCAAAAGCTAACCTCCTTTAAACATTTGCTACCTAGTATTAGCAAAAGGTTATTCACCTGAAAATGAGCATTTGCTAGAGCCTTTTGCTTGACACTTTATGCTTTTGCTAGCTAGCAACTGATCTAAGCAAATGCTTAGGTTTTATTCACATCACCCAATGAATCACGAGGATTTATTGCTTCTGAGTCTACCTAGATATGTAAACAATGAATTCACAAATTTCCACTCGAGTTACAGTCCCCTCCGATGACCAGTTGACAGAAGTTCAACAACACGTTCATCACCTGCAGAATGTCAAGGTGAGATTTCTAGTTAAGGCTGTGCAAACGCGAGGCCCTCGCTCGTCTTAGCCCGAGAGAGCGCTCTGATGATTGCGGGTTGCCGACTCAGTTCAATGGTAGCTCAACTGGCAGCGCCAGCGGCAGTCAGCAAGAGGGGAAGTTGATATCTCCCCCACCCATCCATGCCCATAAAGCCACACCGATACACCGCCGGCCAACCCCGGCCCAACCCCCCTCGCCGGCAACCGGCAGTCCTAGAGTTTTTTTTTTTTTTTTTTTTCTAAACCATCGTGGAAAAAGCGAGTGCATTACTTTCAAATAAAATGATCGGTTTTTGTGACTGTAGTTAAGAAAAAAAAGGTTTCTTCATTATAATAGGAATGCTAAAAAAAGAAAGTCATCATTCTTTTCATACATAGGTTCATAGTATTTATCTGTAAAGATTTATTAACTTTTTGCGTCTTTCTTTATTAAATATTCTGCGACTCAAAATAAAGTTTAGAACTTTTGTCTTTTTGCGCAGTTTTTAACAATTTTTTAAAAAACAAATATTAATGAAATTTAAGTACGTTTTCCTTCCTATTTTTTTTTTTTTTGATAATATAATAATGTTCCAGTCCATTGTTGATAGGTAAACTTTGTTTGATTAAAAGTCTGCAAAAATAAAAATTCAACCATTACTAGCGAAATTTTCCCACCAACTCGACAGTAATGGGCAGTTCCAAGTATTTTATTTTAATCCATTAGAAGATGCCGATATTTTATTAAAAGGAAGATCCAGGGGGGGGGGGATCTGGAAGGTATTGGAAGATGGGAAGTGGCATTTCGTATTTTAGATTGTCCTGGATAATTTTGTGTGTCATGTTTGTCTGTATAAACAATTGAAAATCGGGCTAGTTTTGGGCTAGTCCTCTTCTCCCCCCCCGTCGAGACTTTTTCCCTTCAAAATCACTTAGTGGCATTAATATTGGTCTGATTTCAGTCTTCTAAAGCTCATTCTGTATGTCCGCTTCTCTCTGTAACAAACAATTGAACCTGATTACAGGAAAGAGAACTGTGTGAGTTCTTGTCTGAAGCACCGTGCCACATTCGAGTTACAGTCCCCTCCGATGACCAGTTGACAGAAGTTCAACAACACGTTCATCACCTGCAGAATGTCAAGGTGAGATTTCTAGTTAACTTGATGCTGAAATAATATAGTCCTTGAGGAGACGTATACCTGCCAATTCTTGCGTTTGGTAATTATTGATGTAGCAATCGTCTAACCATATTATAAATTTTAATTATAAATCTGTACCTCAGAATACAGCTGTCAGCCAAAAAAGTTTCCGTCATTACTAGTTTTGAGCATATGATAGTTTATCACTCACTATCTACGTTTCTGTGATTCTCACTCTTGAGACTCCCGGAAAATGAATTTTTTGGATTTACGATAGTTTTTTATCTGTCCTTCAGATGTAGGTAGTTTGAGGGGAACGTGAGTTACTGGTAGTAGCCTGGATGCAGAAAGTTTGAAGTGATTGTACAAGAAATTCCAAAAGTCTGCTCTATCTTAATCCCAGGCCACGATCATTTTGATTTTATCGAATTTTCGTAGAAAATGAAGTTATTGCAATGGCTCCAAAAATTTTAAAACCAAAATTTTCGAAAATTTTCTTAATTGAAATACGTTATGAGACATTCTGAAACGAATCCTAGAGTTTAACGCTTTTTCAATGTCCTTCCAGTTGTTAACTCTCCTTAGGGTTGATATAAAAATTCCATTCTTGCGCCAAAAAAGAAAGCTTTCCAAGCAAAAGGGCTAGTTCGTTGACCAGCATTCTTTGAGCAGATTAAATTGGTCAAATTTCAAAAAAGTGCTGAAAAAAATTACTAAAAAATGTCGAAGAATGCTACCAATCGTTGAATTTATATTTTTTAGCAGAATGTTGCTCAAATTAAGTTTATTTACTATAAAATAGAGCATTAAACATTTATGTACATAATAATGCTGAAAAATGTACTTAAATTTCATTAAAATGTGCTAAAACATCGATAAAAACTGCAAAAAAGTTAAAAATCCAATATCTCTTCTTGAATTGCAGAATATTATTTAGAACGAGTTTTTTGCCATAAAATTGATAGTTAACAATTTATTTTCCCTCAAAGTCCTTAATTTTCAAAACAGTGTAACATAGTAAAATACGAGAATTTACGAAAATTCGCTCATACGATCATGCTGCATGACTGGAACTTTTTCCATATGATTTGGTGGTGGATATATGGGTGGGCTGAGACCAATCTTCCCTTCAGTTATCTAACTTGATTTTAATCGAGCATCCTGATGGTCCATTGAGTGAGAAATTATGATGCGGGGAAGTTTGGTTACTGAAGCTGTTGAGTGGAATATAATCGTATTTCTTGATCAATTATAAAATTTAATTTTTTAAAACGATTAACTAAAGGAGTTTTAACAATAATTCAGTTACCTATTGTTTGTTACCTACTGATGATCTACGTTGGAGACTTGACATTTTAAAATCGTTATAATTGATCAATCGTTGAAGCAATTATTTTCATTATGTATATCGACAATGTTTTTATTGAATCTGTTTTGTTATTCCTCTCAGAACCTATGGCAAGTCTTCCAGGGACAAGCAATCCAAGTCATTTACAACCAGAGGTTTTTACATACTTTGATTGTTGAGAGAGAATTTACATGTAATATCGTCGGCCTGTTGATTGGGGGTACGTTTCTCTTGATGCTTGGAGAAAATGGTCCTATCAGCGAAACCGGAATTGGGTTGCCTAGTTCACGATGGAAATGTGAGGTTCTTCGACTTGGATGTGAGGTTCTTGTATAGATCAGTTGCTCATGTGCGGTTCTTCGACTTGAATTGAACACGTTAGATGAAAGAAGAAAAATCTCAAACGGGTCACCAAAAGGAGAACGAGCAACTGATCAATACAAATTAAACAAGCTGTCTAACAAAAGAGCTCCTAACGTTACAGTGCGCATTTTTCTTTTTGTCAATTTACCTTCAAAAATCGGTTCAGCTTTCTGCATCCAAACGCTTCTGCCATTACCAACCCTTCCTGTAATAAAATGCACATTTTGTTAGTAATTGAAATAATCCATTAACAATTATTTATCGTTATAGATTGAGCGTTACAGTAAATTCCTGGATCTCAAGATGCAGATCAGACGCCTGATGGATACACTTGAAGTTGGACCTGGTACCGAATTTGAGAGAGCTGCAATGTGTGATGACAGTGATTCTTTTCGGCTGACATCATTAAACCTCAATAAACTTGAAGTAACAACTCTAATTACTTTCTGTAGCAAGATTTACTTTTTTAAAAATATGAAATTCTACAAAAAATACCCAAATTCTCCCCCAAAAAAATGTTAAATTTCACCGCTACCCATAGGGTAACTCAATTTGGTTGATTGTCCATATCAATCTAAAAAAAAAAATTTTGCTACTCAGAAATTTTAATTTTTTGGTTTTTCCATAGATGTTCCTTGAAAAACAGGAAAGGGTAATTAATATATTTAATTAATGTATTAATATAATTAATTAATATGCACTATAGAACATTAGAGCTCAGGGAACTGGCCCGCAGTTATTATAACTTACAAATCACTGACTTACAAAATCAAAGTTGGGCTCTGAAGTTTGCAACTACTAGAATATTAGCAAGTAGGTTCAATTTTGAGTCCAAGCCAAGTAGCAATGTTTACTTAATGTACCAAATGAATGTATGGAAATTATTCTATGGGCCCACTCGTGTATTATATCCACAGATCACACAGTTTATAAAATGAAACGTTCTTCCTTTTGTGATCTGTTTGAAGACTCTTCTCGTAGATTTGCGAGCTCGAGTTCGAGTATTGAAGTTGTCAGTGATCAGAATTCAATAGCTATTCACTTATTATTTCAGGATACCTTACAGAAGTATCAACAGACTATTATTGAGAAAGAAGAACAGATCGAATTACTGAAAAGCAAAGTGGAAACATTATGGAGTAGGATATCTGTTGATGAAACCTATAAAACAAATTTTATGGCCCAATGCAATGGCATTGGTCAGTCAACTACTACGATGGTGAGTGATGCCAATTTTCCTCTATCTAGAAAAATAAGTGCGCATTTTTTAAGAGCTTAAGAAGGTTGCAGAGAGATGCTCAGCATGAATGGTGATAAAAATGAACTCCTGTTTGCCTTATTTACAAATGTTCCAAACATTTTCAAGTAAAAATCGGGATCAAATTGCTTGTTCAGACATTCGCCTAACTGCAGTGATTCCTGTGTACAAAATGTAGACGTTGATTATTGTCATACTATGTTGTGAAGTATGTTATTACAAAAACATAGTTTGACGAAAACGTCAAGTTCATATCAGTTAAAACGTTCAGTTATATCAGTTAAACATTCAAAGCGTACGATAGGCAGATATGAATTGAAAACAGCTCAAATAAAAAAAAACATTCTAGGATGAAAAATGTACAAATTAGTTGACTGTTAAGGTCTAAAAACTTAGAACTAAGGTGTGGAGGAAGTACTACCTAGTTAATAACGCACACTCATAGACACTGACAGTATTACGAGTATATAGCAAGCTAGATATTAAACAGTTAGCTGGATGGGACATTTCGTTTGTTGCTTTGGTTTATTATTCTTTAGCTAACAAGGGGGGTGCGCGGTAAGTCCGGCGCCGATCTCAATGAAATATTTACTGGAGTTTCTTCGTCAAAAATGAGTCGACTCGTAGAATGGGCCCTTGGAGCTTCGAGAAAAATCAGAAAAGGTAAAAAAAAAAGTTCACGAAGCAATTTTTGCTTCCACATTTAGAGTCAATTTCAATTAAACTCACGCCTGTGTTTAATGGTTCAATTCAGGAAGCTGAAATTTGAGACGGAGGCTCAAGGGAGAATGGTGAAAGTGCCTGAGTGATCCATGATCAGCTGAGTGAGTTCCAGCACCATTTCATCTCCTAATCAACGCAGGAAGCTGACATTTGAGAGAGAGGGGGTCTAGGAAGAATGCTTGCAACAGTTTTAATGGATGCAGAAACATGTTTCATGTTCTGTCAAGATTTAGTGCTTAGAACTAAATTTGTTTATTTTATTTTTTTAATTTCTTGAAGCTCCAAGAGCCCATTCTGTCGAATGTCCAAATACGTGTCGACTCATTTTTAAGGCTGTGCAAACGCCTCTCTCGCCCTCGTCCTAGCCCGAGAGAGCGCTCTGCTGATTGCGGGTTGCAGACCCAGTTCAACGGTAGCTCAACTGGCAGCGCCAGCGGCAGTTAGCAAGAGGGGAAGTTGATATCTCCCCCACCCATCCATGCCCTCAGCCACGCCGATACACCGCCCCGCCCAACCCTCCTCGCCGGCAACCGGCAGTCCTAGAATTTTGCTTCCGAGACTGCAAGGCAGCGGAAGCTTTGTTTTCACTTTCGAAATGAAAAAAAATTTGTTGCTCCAAAATCAAAATTTCCACTTGCATTTTGCGTTTCAGAGCCTCCTGAACCAATTTGGTTCCGTGTCTGTCGGTCTGTCTGTCTGTCTGTCTGTCCATCCACATTTCCTTGTAACAGCCATAACTTCCACAATTTTGATCCGATTTTAACCGAATTTTCAGGGATCGTGCGGGTTAAGCTCTAGATGGTCCCCTATCAACTTCATCATGATCGAATCAACGGTAGCTTCTGCGCAGGCGCTAACGTGAATTCCTTGTGACGGTCATAACTCGGTCAATGTTGAACGGATTTCAGTCAGATTTTCAGGGATGATGTGGGTAAGGTCCCTTGAGGTCCCATAAGACGATTATCATAATTGCATCAGCGGTACGCTCTGCGCATGCGTGAACGAAATATTCTTGTTACGGTCCTTGCAACAGCCGTAATTTCCACAATTTTGATGCGATTTTCTTCAAATTTTTAGGGATCGTGCGGGTATAGCTCTACATGGTCCCCTATAAGTTCCTTCACGATCGAATCAACGGTAGCCTCTGCGCAGGCGCAAACAAAATTTTCTTGTTTCGGTCATAACTCAGGCAATTATGAACGGATTTCGGTCAGATTTTCAGGGATGATGCGGGCAAGGTTTCTTGAGGTCCCGTATCACATTCTTCGCAATCATCAGCAGCGGTACGCTAGGCGCATGCGCGAAAGTGATGTTTTTGTTACGGTCACAGCTTAGTTATGAGGAACATGCGGACAACATCCTGGATGGTCCCATATTAAAATCAACATTTTCCTTATTAATTTCATTTATTATATGTACCATTCAGCTTCCAATTTCCCACCTTATTAATTCCCTGATGCCAGAACCGGTCGTTTCTAGTTTTCTGGAATTTAATGGTGACGTACTGTGAAGGTCACGAGGAAGCTCATGTGCCATTTCCTATTAGGAAGATGTCCAGTTCTATTCGGGAAAATTTCGAAATCTATTCAGACTTGATTAAGTTCGATGGAAGAATATCGAAATCTATTTGGACAAGATCGAATTAGATTCGGAAAATGTCCAGTTCTATTTGAACAATGTCAAATTCAATTTGGATTTGATATAGGTATATATTATATTTATTCTCGCGTTAAACGGCGTACGTATCGCTAAACCCTAAGATCCGTTTCAGAATGCCTCAAAATTACGACAATTTTTGAAAATGATTGGAAGCAATGGCAATTGCTGAATTTTTTACGAAAATCCGCTGAAATTTCATAGCAATGGTAATTTGTGTCATTTAAAAACTATAAACAATTGCAAGAATCCAACAATTTATTTTTAGAGCTGAATATTATTTAGACATTTTTTTTAAACCGAGAAACGTATAGATAGTTAACCATCACATGCATGCGTGTGTTAACGATCACATTGCATAAAAAGTGCTCAACGGTAATTAATTCAACGTAAATGTAATTCGAAAAAAAAAAAAAAAAAGGCTCATACGATCATGTTCATGATTGGAACTTTTTTCTTATCACAGCATGCGGATCAATTTTGGTTCCCTGCCCATGCCAATTTCAGCTTTAGTCCGATTTTGATTAAATATTTGAGGATTGTGAAGGTTAGTCCCTTAGCTTAATTTTTGCAGTTTCCAACAGAGTTTGATAAGGTTTTCAGGAAATGTACCGGTCAGACGGCAGATGGTCCCCTTAGTTTTGTTGCTCATTAATCAATACCTACTTCACTCTGTGCAGCGTATACGTTAAACCCATCAAACATCAGATGGCCTATTCATCCGATCACGTTCATATTCTGAGGGTTGCTGGTCCCTTGGTCACTCCTTTTGAGGTACTACTTTTGAGACTACTAGAAATGATAATCCGAGTTGAAAAAATGATAATTGAGAACATCGGAAAAGTTTATTTCACTATCAGGATCAAAAAATACATCACAGATTGTCCAGGAGCCAGGGCCGAAAATAGGTTGTAATTTGAGGAGAAGGTTTGAGATTAGATTTTGAAAGTTTGGTCCATTCTGAGTGAGAAAACTTTGTTTGCCATCTCAAAATTGGTGGAATACAAAATGGCGGCCTCATAAAGATTGGTTAATTTGCCCATTTTGAAGTTTTTTCTCTAATAATAACTAAACCATACATCCAACAGAAATTTTTATACGTAGCAAAGTTATAGAGAAAAAAAAAAAAAAATTTTATCCCAAGACTCTGAATTATTTCTCAAAATAAGCGAATTATAAACAATTGAAAATCGGGCTAGTTTTGGGCTAGTCCTCTTCTCCTCTCGTCGAGACTTTTCCCCTTCAAAATCACTTATAGTGGCGTTAGTTAATATTGGTCTGATTTCAGTCTTCTAAAGCTCATTCTGTTGAAGATTAAAAAATACTTTCCAAGGTTTGCATCGAGAATATTTTAGCTGAGACCTTTCCTCATTGACTTACAGCCGAACTATTGAATTTTATACCATTTTACACATAAAGTTAGCAAAAACGGCATTTTACTTTGTACTTCAATGAGAAACGGTCTGAGCAAAAACTTTTTGAAGTGAACTTTGTGGAAAGTATTTAATGTTGAGTAGAATGAGCTTTGGCAGACTGAAGTAAGACCAATATTAACGCCACAAGGTGATATTGAAGGGCAAAAGTCTAGACGGAGGGTGGAGAGGACTCGCCCAAAATTAGCCCAAGTTTCACTTGTTTGTAATTCGCTTATTCAAGAGGTAATTCAGAGTTTTGGGATCGAATCGTTTTGTTTTTTTATGCTCTACAACTTTGCTACTTATAAAAATTTCTCTAGGATGTACGGTTCTGTAGGTTTCGTTATTATTAGAGAAAAAAGTGTTTTCTCTAATAATAACTAAACCTACAGAACCGTAAATGGGCAAATTAAGCCATCTTTATGAAGCCGCCATTTCGTATTCCACCAATTTTGAGATGGCAGACAAAGATTTTCTCACTCAGAACGGACTAAATTTTCAAAATCTAATATCAAACCTTCTCCTCAAATTACTACATATTTTCGGCCCTGGCTCCAGGACTAAGACACCAGGGAATCGAAGAACAAAAATAACGACAGAGGCTCAAGAACATTATTCAATTTAAAGTTGAATTTCTTCTTCTTCTTCTAATTCTCATGAGTTATTTTCTAATCCGCATGAGTTGAAGTTAGTTTTAAACTAATTGCTTGCAACATTCTATTTTTTCTGCACTATTCTATCATTTGAAATAAACTATTTTAGTGGTAAAGATTCTTATGTTCATTTTCTTTCACATGGTGGAAAACCCAACACATAGTTTTGCATTCCGAGTGTTTCCCGTCACTAGCAAGTAGAATTTAGAAACACTTTTCGAGCGAGCACAGTTCTGAAACTCGCGAAATTCCTATTTTTCTGGCACGGTTTCAAGCAAATCAAAAATTTTTTAAATTGTTTATGACGAAATGGAATTGAATATGCTTTCCAATGATGACCATCTATTTGATTTTTTTATGAATAAAAATTGGTTTTCTAGCCAATTTTAGAAGGAGAAACATAATTTATGATAGTAAACAATTCCAGTCATGCAGCATGATCGTATGAGTGAATTTTCTCTAATTACCTACTATTAAATGTTAAATTGTATTGAAATTTGAGCAATTTCAGTAGAAAGAAATTGTTAAAACTCGGCCCTTCGGGCCTCACCAGGGGACAACCCCCCTGGACCCCCGGATGGTTACTGCTTAGATCCTTCGGCTAAAATTCAAGAAACATGGAACATGCTTTAGCCGTGTTTTATCTGTTTGCTGTTTGCTTATACTATGAATTTGTTGTCTGTTGTTTTAATTTAGCTCTTTACGGGCCTGATTTTCAAATTGCTCGTCATTTCATTCACCTCTTGATGTCCTAAATGTATTCTCATTAATAAGAAATCGAAAACATCTGAAATTTCGAAGAACACATCGCAACTAAAAGCCTAGTTTACAAGATCCTTTGATTACTTTTTGGTAAAAACGATGCCAGCCAACTGCATATATATATATATATATATATATATATATATATATATAGGTCCTACCTACCCAACATGGATTTTAGTTATAACCTAGAGCACTTTCCAAGTTGAAAAATCAATGGCCTTTTTTTGTAGTAGAGTTCTCAGAATTGACAGTTGGACTAAATTTTTTAATGAGCCGGGTAGGTACTAACAAGTTACTTAAAAAAACTCGAACTCAGAACTGCCCTTTTCTGTGAGAATGACCCATACATAAATTTCTCCCTTGAGGGGAAGAACAATAGATCATGGATATGTCAAAGTTGTAGACATTACTTTACACTCTGTTGGGATGATGGGAAAGTAAAAATGGACATTACTTTCCACTCTGTTGGGATGATGGGAAAGTAAAAATGGACATTACTTTCCACTCTGTTGGGATACTAAAAGTGGACATTACTTTCCACTCTGTTGGGATGTTGGGAACGTAACTATGGACATTACTTTCCACTCTGTTGGGATGTTGGGAAAGTAAAAGTGGACATTACTTTCCACTCTGTTGGGATGTTGGGAAAGTAAAAGTGGACATTACTTTCCACTCTGTTGGGATGTTGGGAAAGTAAAAGTGGACATTACTTTCCACTCTGTTGGGATGTTGGGAAAGTAAAAGTGGACATTACTTTCCACTCTGTTGGGATGTTGGGAACGTAACTATGGACATTACTTTCCACTCTGTTGGGATGTTGGGAAAGTAAAAGTGGACATTACTTTCCACTCTGTTGGGATGTTGGGAAAGTAAAAGTGGACATTACTTTCCACTCTGTTGGGATGTTGGGAAAGTAAAAAATCCCGCGCTACTTTCGTTCCATGCTAAAACAGAAGTCTACTCGTAAGTCGGTTGTTGAGGAAGGCGGAATTAGGCACTTCATTTTTTTACTCCAGTTCTACAAAAAAGTCACCCTGTTGCCATGGTGATGCTAACCTAATGGGAGCAGTTAGGGGGGTGGGAGACAATCGAGGGGGCGGTCGCCCGGCCTTCGCGAGCAGAGTGGGGGAGAGGCTTTCCCCGCCACGTCCTGGCAGTTTGAGATAAATCCGCTAGGGGCGCAGTTTTCAGCTCATTTATTTCCAATTTTCCAAACTCGTAAATTGACCGTTTTCTTTCGTGGAACGGACAGAGGATGGAAAATAGACTCCAGCGTGATTTAAATCATGCAAATCGGTCCACAAATGCCTGAGAAAGTGTTAGAAAACCATGAAATCTTGACTATTTTCATACAATTTAAATTCAGTTTAAAATTTTCTTTCCTCGAGGAATAACTACAAACGAAATTGAACTAATCAAGCTTTGGAGTGTGAAAATTGATCAACTACTTAAAATGTTATGATAATAAAACCTCCTGAAGGAGGGTTTGAACAGCCTTAATGTAGATACTCCAGTAAATATTTCATTGAGATCATCGCCGGACTTACCACGCACTCGGCTTGCGGGTGCTTACCACTCAATACATACACATTGTTATAAGTACATAATTTAGAGCATTTTGGATTTCACTTTTGTACTTAACCTCCTATTTTTAATTCTACCTTCAGATTATAAATGAAATCGACAGATGTGAAGCGATTAAGCGTGCTAACATAAAGCCTTATATAGAAAGGATACGGCAGGATATTGCTAACCTATGGGAAGCTTTGACTTTCTCTGAAGCCGAGCGCCATCAGTTCAGTCCCTATTACACAGAAGCATTTAATGAAGATGTCCTTGAACTCCATGAAATGGAGCATTTTCGATTGGAACAACTGCACATTGCATGCAAGTGAGTATTTTTGTGATGTGAAACATTATCAACAATTTCTTTTCACAATCAACAATTTTTTGTGTGAAGAAAAAAAAAAAATTATGGAAAAAAACCTAAATTTCAGGAATCGTTTCAAGTGCCTCAAAACAGATTTCAATGAAGGAATTTTTCAAAAACGTTGATTTTAAAATTTTCCGAGCCTTTGCAATAACCATTTTTTTAAACGAAAATTTGCTAAATTTATCGGCCTCTGTGCTGGTTCGAACCTGCGACCTTTGTTTAGACAGAAGGCTATCATCAACGACCATTGTCTCTGTTTACTGGTACTGTTTCTTGTAAGTCGCATGACACACCCTTTCTTTTCTGGTTTAACGCTAACGGACTTGATTTTTCAATGGGATGCAAACAAGTAGATGAACAGTGTGATTTATTCTGATTATATTCACTGGAATAAAATCTATGACCCTATTTAAAAAAGTGAAGGTTTTGAGATGGATTCTGATTTTTAAAAATTCTACCCTCAAATTGTTCCACTAGGGGTTAATTGAAAGTGATTCTGAGGTTTCTGCCACAAAAGTGCCTTATATGAGAATTCCGTGCTTAATTTCGTCTACTTTACCTTATATTTGGTCTTGAAGTTTAGGGGGAAAAGTTCAAATGGCTTATGGCAAACTAACTTTTTTAATTAATTTAATTTTTAGAATCAAGGTTCCTTGAAACGTACACCAAGAAATTGGGAGGGGTTTAATTTGTCGTTTTTGGTTTTTGGGCGTGGATTTATGGTTGTGGATACCACAGAGACTGAGTTAAAGAAGGAGTATGATAGCAATATAGATGAGAAACTGGTTTTGATGAACTGCTGAAAATACAGAACCTGCTTTATGCAGCTAAAACATTTTCTGGATTCCCGTTGGGTGGATTCCAGTAAACATCCGTACGTCAGAAATTTGTCATGAATGCTATATATTTCAGAAGTCTACTGCAAGGCTACTAGTGGTTTTACCAAAACCTTCTGCAATTTAGTTCATTATTTTCAATAATTAACCTTGAATCCACGACCAAACTAGTAGTAGCCTTGCTTTATGTAGACTTCTGAAATATATAGCATTCATGACAAATTTCTGACGTATGGATGTTTACTGGAATCCACCCGATGGAAATCCTGAAAATGTTTTAGCTGCATAAAGCAGGTTCCGTATTTTCAGCAGTTCATTCCAACCAGTTCCTCATCTGTAAAGCCATCATACTCCTTCTTTTACTCTTTCTCTGCGGTATTCTTGTATTGAAAGTGGACATTTCTCGTTCATCAATACAACCTGTTGATTTTTATATACCAAGTGATCAGTATATACCATCATATTTGATACTTTTCAGGCCGATTCTTGAGCTTGCAAGAGAACGATCACTGTTATGGGACAGAATGAAGCATCTTCAGGAGCAAGCAACCAATCCATCCCGGCTGAAAAACCGAGGGGGTCAGCTTCTCCGTGAGGAAAAAGAAAGAAAAGCACTCGAAAAGGTATTAATCTTGTTGCCATTAATCGCTGTACATTTTTCAAGGTTGAAAGTAATTCTACTGCTCTATTTAAATTTGGGAAAAATCGCGTTTTCTGTTACCATAGACTGTAGTTATAACAATGTCCAAGGTGGCTAAACAGTGATTGATAGTTTAAAAAAAATTGTATTAATGTATAAAAATGATTATGGTATAAATTGACTCTTTTGAACATAACGTCCAACAGAACAACATTTAATAATCATGTTCATTCCTTCAGGACCTTTGCCCGGTTGATCCTTTCGTGACCCACCTTCCAAGGTGGGACCGAATAGTGGTAAATCGGGTAGCCACTGGCCAAACCCGTCTTACAGACACCTGCTAGATCTAGTAGCTCGAAATTTTGTGTGTGGGAGATGTGGGGGTGATTTGTCTATCCGCCACTTTTTGGAGGATTACCCAGTCCTCATGGTCCAGCATTCACCCCCTCAGTGGGTGGATGTTCTGTCAGGACCAGACAAGGTCCAGTCCCTGTTAGTGTACCTGAAAGCCACTGAGCTTTACAACGAACTGTGATATTCTGATCTGTGATATATTTATTTATTTATATACATCTAGTCATACCTTTATTTAACTAAGATGTATAGTATTTATCATTATATATTTATCGATAATATTTATGTATTTGTAAGGATCATCTAGTCGTAGTTTAGTTTTTATTACGGGGTATTTTTATCCGCTGAAGGGGTTACAAAGCGGTCATCGCTGTATCCCTTGAGGCAGAGTGCGGCGATGCCTCGTTTTGCGGGTTATTATTATTATTTCTCCCCCTCCGATCTGCCAGTGAATTCCGTGATGGCAATCCGTTTAATGACGGACGGTCAGCATGGCTCCCCTTAGAATCGTGCCCGTTGCAGTGTCCTTTTGACCCCCCCCCCCCCCATTTTGATTGCCGCTAATGACCCTTCCGGTTGAAACGTGGCTTAAATTCTAAAAAAAAAAAATAATAATCATTCATTATTAAGCATCCAGTATTATGATTTTGCCATTGCCTTGTACTTATAGACAAACATAGATAATTAAATTCGTAAAATTAAAAAAAAAAAAAAAAAAAATCACACTAATAGGTCATAGAAATGAAAAGCAAGAATTAGTGGTATTGATCCAATTGTTGGTTCTAATAAGGAATTTTGCATTATAGAGTCTGCCGAAAATAGAGAGCCAACTCAAGAGGGCCTTAGTCTCGTATTACGAACAGCACGGAAGACCATTTTTATTTTATGGCCAGGATCTTCTTCAGAAGATTACAGTCGAGAGTGCGATTGAAAGGACATTACTGAATCCTCGAACAGCCAACTCATCCAAAGTAAGATTCATCATTACTTAGTATAGGATATTTGTAGAGATTTGGAGAAAACCTGTGTTTCTTCATACTCTGTTGGTCACAGTAGAAATGTTTTACCGCTAGTCACGTTTTCAGTCTCATAAATAACAGGTTTGTCCACGAGTTTGTTTACTTCTAAAAAATTTGTTGTCAAGTTTGAAATGACTTGATGTTGGGAGATCAAAACGATGAAAATTATTACACAAAAATTTGAAGAAAAAGTTTTATGAGAAGAGGCTCTTAAATAAGATAACCAAATTGAATGATATATTAGCAACTTCGCCGATGGATATGGAAGAATTAAAGAAAGTAATCTACTATGCAAGAAAATATCATAGTAGTCAAATGCGTCAAGGTTTTTCATTTCTGTATTGGATAGCCAGCCCCTCTGCGAAGAATACCTGTCTATCTATAATAGTAAACAAAGTCTATTATACATTAGGTATCTAAATTTAACTCACGCTGACCTACCTACTGAATATTAATTATATAAAATAAATCAACTAACTACCTACGCTTCAGGAGTTCATCCACAGGTGACAAAAGTTGTAACAAACCTGGTTTCATGAAGTGAAAATTCCATTGGAATGAGCTTTACCCATGGGTGCGAAAAAGGTATTTTAACTATCTTTAAATGGAAGAAGATTTCGTCCTCAGACGTTTGGCATCAACTATGAACTTTCAATGTTTCGCACACTGGTGATATCAAAGCACCTCTCCCGCCTGTGCGGAACATCCCCCCCCCCCCCCCTGCCAAGTGTGACGTCACCAGTGCAGCATGAGTGATGAAGTTCAAGTTAATGTACACATTAGCTGTGTTCCAAGCACCTTGAGTTCATGAACTTTTTGGAACTGGTTCAGCATCGAACCTTATGCACACGTGAATAGTGTTCCAAGCGTTTTGAGTTCAGGAACTCAACACTCGCTAAGGTGTTCCCACTGCGTTGGGTTCAGTGAGTTCATGAACTTTTCAGACCTGCTCGGGGATAGGGTTGAGAACTCGAACTGAAGGAAACCTTTCTGAACCTTCCAAAAATTCATTTCACGGCAAACCTTCACGCTAAATGCCTTGTCATTAGCCTGCTCGATGCTTGTTGTGTTATCGTTTTTCACATCTCTTTTTCTATTTTCTTCATCTAATAATTATATCAACCTTCAGTTTTATTTTATCAGCTGTCTACACATAGATAGAAAACAGTCAAACTAATGTTTTTCTTGTACGCACTTTGCCCATTCTACCTTACTTGAAAAAACATCGCGTTTAGCACTTTTTTGTTGTTGCTTTTTCTGAATAATGGCTCGAGAGATTTTGATGAAATTTCAACAGTTACTCTTCTTCTGGATAGGAATGATATCCCGTACCCTTCATACCTGGGAAAATACTCTGAGGGTGGCAATTAGCAAATAACCTTCAAAAATAGTTGAAAATGCCGTTTTTGCACCTTTTTGGCCTTTTATTCAAAATGCTCAAAGGATTTCGATGACAAGGTTCACGTAACTAAAGACGACGCTAGCGCTGGTTGGTGCATTGAGTGTCAGGTGAACTATAGTGTTCCCACCGACGGGTTCTTGAACCTAAAAGTTTCGTGAACTCGTGGAACCCAGACAGGTGCTTGGAACACACCTATTATTAATTTTGGTGATTGAAATTGACTTAGTTCTACATTTCGGGAATTTCCCCATCAGCAGTCAGACTGATACAAAATAAAACTACATCTTTAGTAACACTTTCACGTAACCACTAACAAACTATCTTTTCACTATCTACTATCCCACTTTCAACTTATCTATCTCAGTTTAAATTTGAAAGAGTCCTTCATATTTATGTGAAACTGTCACTGTGATACCTAAGTCTAAGATTCCTAATTCAAAGTGAGATAGTTTAGTTGATAGTGGGATAGTAGATAGTGAAGAGACAGTTTGTTAGTGGTTTAGTGAAAATGTTACTAGAGATGTAGTTTTATTTCGTATCAGTCTGACTGATGATGGTAATTCCCGAAATATATGTCCCATAATTTTTTAAATGAAAACTATGTGTAATTATTTGCAGCGTTTTTAGATATATTCTAACTCCTAAACAATCGAACTCCAACAGTCTACTTCATCATACTACATATTATTTTATAGGTGGGTTATCCGAATGTCAAAAATAATTATCAAGAGTGGTGGTTAAACTGTTCAAAGAGTAACACCCAGATACATTGTAACATCGATATGTCTTTGGCTATCGGTTACTACAACACTTGTTAGTAAACCGTGTGTGGGAAAAATCAACTGATTATTGAACTAGGGAGCATACCTAGCAGAGTAGTGGACTGATCCATTGAGAGTCCCTACAACTAGTTTGTATACTTAACTTTGGACTGTGAATCTTAGAGATCTGGGAGTGTTCGTAATCGAATCAGCGCTGAAAAATACTTCGACATTGACACTCCGCATGCCCTTTGTCAAAAAACGGATTTTTTAGAATTTTTTGAGACACTGTAAATTGCAAATTTGAATTTGGCGATCGGGCTGGCCAACGAACTCAACCTGTCTTTTGCCAAGAAGGAACGAATTTTTTAAGCCGTATTTTAAGGAGTTTCTGGGAATACACTATATATATATATACTCGGCGCTTCGCCCCCCTGGACCCCCCTAATCTATACTCGGCGCTTCGCGCCTCGCCGGATCTTTTCTCTTTTCTACTGCGGAGATAATTTGCTATATATATATATATATATATATATATATAATAATGCCGACCCCCAATAATTTTGTAGTAGTTGCTATAGATTGTGTCATTCTTTGATGTTAGAAATGGATATCGTTCGCCACTAGGGAAAGGTCCCCGCCCCCTTCCTCCCAATTTTTAAAATTTGAAGCCATCTAAATAGCTCGAAGCCCCCCGGCGAGGCGCGAATTATTTTTTTGACGTCAAAATCTTCGTATTCTTTGAAAAATGACAAAAAACAGTATGTGGTTTTGATATTTTTTGTCAGGGGAATCTGGAGTTCGGTCAGGGAAGTTTCAAATTTCCATTTGGGGGCCTCCCTGAATACGAATACGAATGTGCACATTATAATTGGGATTGCACACTAATGACCAAGTGTACTTTATTCTCTATATTTCTATGTGCGTAGATACCTACGATTTAAAAAAAATATATTTATTCCTAGTTATAGAATTTAGGAACATATCGAGAATAATCCAGAGATTTAGTATTTTTTAATGTAGGCTTCCACACCTAGAGGCACTCCAAGAGCGACTCCTTCAAGAGGCAATTCCAGGCACGGAAGCGTATCAAATCTCTTGGTTCCGCATGACATCGATGAGGCTTCTATCGCTTCCTACTCTCAGTTCCAGGTATTTCCGTCTTTCACTATTTTTTGGCATTCATTTATTACTTGATAGATTTTGGATTTTCAACTTTTTTGTAGTTTTTATCCGATTTTTCAGCACATTTTAATTAAATTCAAGTACATTTTTCAGCATAATTTTGTACATGAATTTTGTAATGTTCTATTTTATAGTTAATAAATTTTATTCGAGCAATATTCTGCTAAAACATATAAATTTAACATTTTTTAACCGTTTATTCCTATTTTTAGTGATTTTTTTCAGTTTTTTGATTTGAACAATTTAATGTACTCAAAAAATGCTGGCCACCGAACTCGTCCTTTTGTTTGGAATGCTTGATTTTCTGTCGCAAGAACGGAATTTTTATCTCAATCCTAAGGATTGTTATCGTCTGGATGTATATATATATATATATATATATATATATATATATATATATATTTCAATATATAATAATATATATAGATCAAAAATATATAGATTTCAATGAAGAAAATTTTTTAAAATTTAGATTTTTAAATTTTTGGAGCCATTGCAATAGTTTATAATAATTTATTTTCTACGAAAATTCGCTAAAATGTACCTACCTAACTGTATTTTGTGGAAACGTCACGCTGATCACCTGTGATTAGTTTAAAATTATAAACCTACTAGTGGCCAATCAAGTTGAAATTATTATGAGCTTAGCTGGTTTTTCATTATAATAACTGTTGGTAATATCTTATGTAAGAAACCAATACACAAACCACTGCTTTCCAGCCATTTTAGTTGTTAGAGGTTCTGGTAGTGTCGAGTTCTTCACCTTTTGCTTTCAGGAGATGAAAAATGTTTGCCTCCGAAATTAAAATTTCCATTTGCATTTTACGTTCAATACAATTCTGAACAACTTGGTTTTCGTGTCTGTCTGTATTTGTGTGTTGGCGTGTCTATCTGTATGTCCGCAAATCCTTGAAATACGCATAACTTCTACAGTTTCCATCCAATTTTGATGAAAATTTTAAGAGTGTGCGGGTTAGTCTGTAGATGGCATTTAATCAGTTGCATTGCTAACAAATCGATAGTTCCACTCTGCGCATGCACAAACGTAAATTCAATCAGGTATCATTTTCTCACGTTCTATTTGTCCGATCTGGCTCAAATTTAGATTACACTTAGTAAAGATTAATTATTTATGACATATCTTTTCATTAACAGGTGCTGCAAGAGTGTGAAATCCTTGCAACAAGTATTAATGCTAAATTTTCTATTCGATTTCAATGAAATTTTCTTGGAATCAGTGGGATGTGCTAAGAATGGTCCCTTATAAATTTCATCAGTCAGAAATTGATCATGCGTCATTTTCTCATGCTCTATTTGTCTGATCACGCTCAAATTTACAGGTTAATTGTAAAATGTCGATTTTTGTTGGAAATATATGAGTTTCATAATGGTCGTATCAATAGAAACTGCAGCGCATGCGCGAACCTGATATTCTTTTAACAAGCATGACATCTACACTTTCCGTTCTATTTCGGTCTCTGACATTTTCAGAGATTGAACGACTGTTATAGGCTGTTGATAGTCCCCAACAAACTCCATCACTCCCGACTCTCTGGTAGCTTTAGCGCATGCACTAACGTAAAATCTGTCAATCATAATTTTCTCATTGCCTGATAGACCAATTTTGCTCAAACTCCAAAGGAACCCTCCAAGGAATCTTCTTCGTGCATTTGAAACATTTTAGCTGTGTTCCAAGCACCGCGAGTTCATTAACTTTTCGTAACTGGTTCGGCGCCGAAGCTCATGTGCACGTGAAGGCTGGGACACACATATCCGCGCCGTGTCCGCACCAAACCCTCTCCGCAACACTATCGAGTGTCGGAGACGGAGGTGGGAGGCCACACGGTTCCGAGTGTTGGCCGTGCATACTTTCGAATCTCTTCAATTAATAGTTCTGGATCCATTGTCGAGGTCACCGCGTCCCGTGTTAAAACTAAACCAAACTAGTCTGGCACGGTGCGGACAATGAGCGATGACGCGGAGGGGTGACAGTGTGGACTTCCTGGTAAACTCCCTTCTTATAACTTCTTCCCCGTGCGTAGTCCAACACATGGCCGTCATGCGGTGCGGACACAGAGCGGATATGTGTGTCCCGGCCTTGAATCGTGTTCCAAGCGTTTCGAGGTCAGGAACTGAACACTCTCTTAGGTGTTCCCACCGCGTCAGATTCATGAACTGAGTTCAGTGGGTTCATGAACTTTTCAGACCTGCACGGGGGTTTTGTTGAGAACTCGAACTGAAGGAAACCTTTCTGAACCTTTCTAAAATCTCATTTCACTGTGAACCCTCACGCTAAATACTTGCTTTGTCATTCGCCTGCTTGATGCTTGTTGCGTTATTGTTTTTCACATCTCTTTAGTTCCTCACTTGCGTTGAACTTTATTTACGTCATGAATCTTAATAGAATAGCGGGGCTCTTCCTAGAAGATTCTGATTCAGAATCGGAAGTGTATGCTTCCATTGCCGATTGGGAGTGGGTCCTTAGTTCTGATGAGAAGGAGGAGTTAGATGAGCAGGAATTTGACCCAGATAGAGTCGTGCCTTTCGATGAAGCAGGATGAATGCACACTTATATTTTGACTCTTCTAATCTTGAAGTATCAATGAATAAACGTACGAATGAGGGAATGTCGCTCACATAAATAACCGTGACGAGGTTTTCACGTTACTCAAGACGACGCTAGCGCTGGTGAGTGCATGGAGTGTCGGATGAACTAGTGTTCCCACCGACGGGTTCTTGAACCTAGAAGTTTTGTGAACTCGTGAAACCCATTTGAGTTCATGAACTATACATTTACTATACTTTTAATGACCTATATGAACTATACTTTTAATGACCTATACATCATGTTATGGATAAATGGAAGCTATGTGCCACACCCACTTGGCAGACATTTTTTACTCTGTGTAAACTTAATCTTTTTCTTGGGGTAACTTTTCTAACCCAAGATGGTGAAGGGTTTGGAAAAATAACTCGAAATAACCTCACTGAAATTAATTTTTATTTTATTCAATTATTTTCTTCTACCTTCAACGAGTGGAAAGGAAATCAACTATCTGCTGTCAAGCTTCATTCTGCTATACCTTTGTATACCTTTCCCTCCATTCTCCCATTTCTTTAGTCCAGAAAACTTGTTGTTATCAGTATAACAATTCAAAAATGTCTGCAACCCATAACCAATTCTGTATTTCCACTCAAGTTGAGTAACTTAACCTCACCTGTTATAGTTGCTGGAACGAATGTAATAATAATAGAGAGTTCCGAAACAGTAAGTCAATTGGAATAAGGTGCTTGGGGATTTTATCATCTGGGGCGAGCCGCAGCGTATGCTAACCTGATAAAGTCAAAGGGGTCGAATTAGCATTTCATCTTGGAGTGACGCTACTTATCTTCAATTAACACTGAACCACCAAGGGGATTTTCCCGCCTATTCCATGTGTTCAGTTTCCAGCATTTCCAAGTTTCCTAGTTCTTTTCTTATTCTCGAAAAGGTTTCGCAATGGCAGATTTTGAAAATTTATCAACAGGAAAATGAATATAATTTTCATTAATCATGAATACCAACAAGAAATGAATATCACTGTTATCGAAGTGTAAGGCTACTTTGCGATAGGGAGGAAGAGATGAAATAGGTTGGTTCGGGATAAAGCGTCTTATGTTTAGGTGAAATAAATTTGTCTTATTGGTGTTGAGGCGCCTCATCTCCCCGCACATGCGCAGTAGCGTTTTCTGTTCACGATATGGCGCCTCATCTCTATCTCCCTATCGCTTTAGGAACTCTCTAATAATAAATCCGATGATGGAAATTGACCTAATAACTTTTAATTTCCTTTGCAGGAGCAGATGCAGTTGGGGTCCTGCCTACCCTCGCCGACCAAGAGGTACACGCCGAAGCCATCAAACCCAAAACGATTCTTGACTCCCGTCACAAGAAGCATCACCAGGAGCGCCACCAGCAGTACCAGCCGACTACCACTCCGACAGATTCAGCCGTCCCCGTACAACTACAGAGCCCACTCTTCCCCCACTACACCAAAACGCACATCAGTTTTCAAACCGAAGCCCTCACCAAGGAAAATGACAACTCCAAGGACAAGGAGGTACGGATTTTCAGCGACGAAAAATTCTTTCCAATTTTAAACACCGGTCTGTGATATATTTTTTAATTGTTTTTAAACTCTTACTTTGTTATACACATTTAATTTTGTTGTTAAAATCACTATTAAACTATTTAATATTGGTGCCTTTTCTTTGAAAATAACTAATTATCGTCCAAATAGTAAGCTATAAAGCTTTTTTTCCCCCTTTTTTTTTTAAGCCAGAAAATATTTTACGGTACTGTTGATGTAGTTGTCCCAAGGCAACACTTTTTCTACTCTAATGGATATTTTCTAGAAATAAAGCCACAAGTATTAGATAGACTGAGTGTGGTTAAGCCCAGCATTAAGACTTCAAGACTTGAGCTTTACTACTTCCTTTTTATCGTTAGAATTAAGTATATTATTAGCATTGAAGCATTATTTGCATTAAATTGATGTACCTACGTATATTACATTTTACTTTTCTCAGTCAAAACCAGAGTCTCGAAAGATTGCCAACTTCGTACTTTAGTGAAAAATATAATATATTTTTCAATAAAGGGTTACCGATATTTACATACTTCAAATGAAATTATTGAAACACAGAATGTGTTGTAGCTAACGCGTTTCACATAAACCCGTGAAACCCGCATATAATAATGACTCGGATTTTGTAGTGTATCTTATCACTACTATTTCAAGTTGTTTTATTTATTTATCACCAGCGCAATGACTCACCACCAGCTCAATGAAATCATCAGAAATTAACAAGCGGTTCATGTTCACAATATCAATTATTGAGAATGACCACCTGTGTGTAAACAGTTATTCCAACTACCATGCCCATAACTCAGCTTGTAGGCCACACACTTCGCAGTAGTTAACATAATATGGTTGGATAAATTGAGAGCTTTCTAACGAATTGTCAACGAATTCTGTGGGATGAAAAATGATGAAGTACCATTTACGACTCGGTTGTAAACAGTAATCATCATTTTTTTTCTTCTTTTTTTCAAGGTTTAAGCCGCACCTCAACCAGAAGGGTCATTAGCTGCATCAAAAATTGTTGTAATTCATTTTCGTTATACATAAAACATTTCGTTTTCGGTTGGAAATGTCGAGGCTAAAACACATTCTGTGTTATTGAATTCAGGTTACAAGAATGTATTACTTATTTACATACTTAATCTCTAACGGATTTTTTCATTTTTCGTACCGTTTCAAGTTTAATTCCCTGTTTGAAAATTTCCGTCCAGCTCCATCACATGAGTAGTAGGAAACTGATTGAAAGGAAACTCATCAAAAAATAATTGATTTGAGTTTTCGATCGGTTTCTCGCTTGGAATAGAAACTTGAAACTTCATGTACGAAAAATTCAGTTATATCTGATGAATTAACGCTATCATCAAAATTCATTCATGATATAGTATATCATGTGATGGATATTAAGTAGCTCCTCCCTCTCGATTCTTAAAAACGCTGCAACTGGGGATGTTTCTGAGTTTACTCAACCTTCGGGATATCCTCTGGGTGTAGCAGGTTAATCGCCTCTCCCCTTTGAAGGAATAACTAATCGATTTCCATCTCCTCCCTTGTCATATGGTAGCAGAACTAGGTTTCGAACCACTCCCCCTTGTTGCGCCCATTGGGTTACGAGAAAGTTTTAATGAATTCCGGTTGATTAATTAGTGTTTGTTCATATACCTAGTGTACAAGTATATACATACTCATTCGTGTACAAGTATTGCAACAATTGTTAGAATTGCATTGAGAATACATCCTTCAAAATTTTATTATTGTTCATTGCTGTAAACTTTATTGTAAATACAGATTTTATAGAAACTTACAAAGGTCTCATGTCCTTTTTTCCAAGCCCCCTATTGCACTCCACTTATGTAGTAGAGTAATTGAGGCCTCGACAATGAAGATGAGGTAAAACCAAAATTTCCAAAAATGCTGGTTTGCACTGAAATAATCCAATTGCCAATGGCATGGAAAAAGATGCATGTTCCCAAAGTGTTTCGTTTAGTTCAGGCGGGTGACGGAAGATGGTGCAAGCACTAACTCCTGGAGCAAAACAAGCAAATGTAGCTCTGGAGTAATGATGGTAACTCCTGGAGAAATGGACAAAATATAAAAAATTTTGCAGTTTTTTTTTCCTTCAAAACTTGACAGATATGTTTCAAAGTGATGTCCTTGTGAATATATATTTTTGGTTTCACAAATAATTTCCAGCCAAAAAAGTGCGTACCTAATCCATCTTTTTTGAGTCACCAGAACGTTTTCAGCTTCTCCTGTAAAACTTCAATTTTGTTACTTACCTCATTTTCATTGTCAAGGCCTCTTGTACCATTTGATCAATTTTGCTACACATTTTCTATAAAGTATTTTTTCAAACTCGAAGAATCTGGGGAAGAAATGCCGTTGGACGCGAATCAACAATCACTCAAATCATCAAAATCAAATCACTGGTGTATTTTTGTAGAACTTTCCTTATGACAGAGTAAAAACGAAATCAGGACTTAAAAGTAAAGCGGGATTGGTTCCATCATGTTCGAATGGTGAACAAAATGGATGAATGAACTATATTGTCATAACTATGGTAGTTGCGGTTTTGTCTCGTCACTGAACTTGGGGGCAGGCGGAGGCTCGTAGACGGAAGGAGTGTGAAGCTCCGGCTTGTCATAGCCCAACTCTTCTGGTGTGTCGACCCCCAGCTCGGTCAGCGTCGGTTGAATTTCCTGGAGGATGTACGGCCAGATTTGATTCAATCTAAGGCATGAAAATAAACTTATTCAGTTGGGCAGTCCGAATACTTGAAACTAAGGAAGTCAAAATTTACATAGAAACGATTTGTTACCGACTGAACCATTCAAATTCGTATTTGAACACTTCAATCGATATTCGATGTTTCTGTAAACAACAGGGTGGCCCCCAACTGGAAAAGTCGGGGAATTTTCCAAAAACTACCAAATGTCAGGAAATTTTTTAAATGAAAACTTGTAATAATTAAAGCGTTTTAGGTATATTATAACTCCTAAACAACCAAACTTCAATAGCGTATACCTCATCATACTATGTACATATTATTTCATAGGTGAGTTATACGAATGACAAAAATAATAATCAAGAGTTGTGGTTAAACTGTTCAAAAGTAACAACGCTACACCCACATAAAAAAGGAATGAATGGATAAGCCATAAGCCAATCCAAAGAGAACAGCTTCCCTGGTAACTACATCAACTAGAGTAAACCATTTGTGAGAAAAATCAACTGAGTATTGAACTAGGGAGAAAACCAGCAGAGTAGGTAGTGGATTGATCCAGTAAGAGTCCCAAAACTAGTTTGTATACATAAGCTAGGACTTCTTAGGAGTGTTAAGGAGGGGGAAATTGGCCCATTGGAATATGGAGTCATGTGTTATAAGTTCACAGAGCAACTTTCCAACGAACGATTTTTGTGGGATGGGAAATCAGTAAGTTATACTCTCTCTGGTAAAGATTGGTAGTAGCTGGAAACAAACAGCTTCAGATTACAAATTGAGAGACCATAAAATATTAAATAAAAAGTCATGAGCATGATCGTATGGGTGTTTTCGTAAATTATCGTATTACATCTAGGTTAAATTGTTATGATATTTGAGGTCTTCGAGGGCAATAAAATTGTTAAATATAAGTAGTCTGGTTTTTTTCTTCTTTAAATTATACGATTTTCGTTTTAGAAGCATTAAAAGTACAATAAAATGACGGAAAAAAAATTTCGAATTTTATATTTTTTGTCAGGGAAATCTTGAATTCGGTCAGGGGAATGTCAGGGAATTTAAAAATTTCCATTTGGGGGCCACCCTGAACAAATTCCACGCTGTGATTTTGAAGGGTAAGAGTCTAGGCACCTTTAAGAGATTATCTGTTAAAGACGTCTAGACGTTCAAAAACCCCTAACGACCTCAATATTGGTCTGCCAAACCTCATTCGATTCAGTGTTGAATACTTTCCAAAGTTCGTATCGAGCAAGTTTTTGGTCAGACCGTTTCCCATTGAAGTACAAAGTAAAATGCCGTTTTGGCGAAATTTGTGATAAAATGACATAGAATTCAAAAGTTCGGCTGTAAACCAATGGGGAAAGGTCTCAGCTAAAATATGCTCGATACGAACTTTGAAAAGTATTTAATCTTGAGTAGGCTTTGGCACACTGAAATCGGAAAAATATTAACGCCACTAGCTGATTTTGAAGGGCAAAAGTCTAGACGGGGGGAGGAGTGAGAGGACTCGCCCAAAATTAGCCCGATTTTCAATCGTTTGTAATTCGCTTATTTAAGGAGATAATATAGAGTTTTGGGATTGAAATGTTTTGTTTTTTAATGCTATACAACTTTGCTACGTATTAACATTTCTGCAGGATGTACGGTTTAGGAGTTATTGGAGAAAAACTTTAAAATGTGCAAGTTAAGCCATCTTTATGAGGCCACCATTTTGTATTCCTCCAATTTTGGGCAGACGAAGATTTTCTCTCAGAACGGACTAAATTGTCAAAATCTAATCTCATACCTTCTCCTCAAGTTACTCCCTATTTTCGGCCCTCGCTCTGGCCCTTTCGACGACTTTTTTGAATGCATGTAAACCACATCCCTTATGTCTTGAACCACGTGATGACACAGAAGACCTTCAAAGTGGAGGGAACAATAATTTTGACTTGGTAATATAGCTACTGCGAATGCGCCTATGTGAAATCCTTGTAATGACCTTAATTTCCACTTTTTTCATCCGATTTCGATGAAATTGCCAGGGAATGTTCGGGTTAAGTTGTAGATGTTCCCATATCAGTTTCATTGTTGCCAAATCAATACTTCAGTCTGCGCATGCGCAAATGAAAATTCCATTTCTCACTCTCTAGTTGTTCGAGTTCGCTTAAATTTGGTTGATAGTTGGAAGAAGATGATAGCTAAAAGAGGAAGCTATGTGCCACACCCACCTTGGCAGACGTTTTTCTATATTCCTTCATGATGGAATCTTCTGCCAACTCAAAGTTACAAACTCCTAATCCTTTTCAATCCTCCTAATAGCCTTGGTTGCCCTTGACTCACGAACAGGGAAATTATACTGTTACTAAAATCCCTCTACTTAGCCATAGTGTGTCACCACAGTCAAGAGGGGGCTCGAATATGGGTGGAGCCAATTTTCGGCCTTGCACATACTGAGATCTCGGACACTATACCACCCTTTAGAAACCACACAAACATTTTTAGAGGGTACAAAATTGATCAACGTCCTGCAAACGTGCCTTACCTGCAAACGTGCCTTACCTTACACTGTACAGAAACAAAAGGTGGGTAGGTAGGTACTTACTTATCGCCGCATTTGAACTTGACGCTCTCGAGACACCTGACGGCCAAAGCATAATCATTCACCCTGCGGCAGGCTCGTAAGGCAGCGTTGATGATCTGATAATGTATTGAGAAATGATTAACTCAAAAAATTTTACACACTGTTACACAAAGGTCAATTTGAACGCTTCGTGTGTAAAGACATGGTTAGTTAGTAGGCAGGTACTACCTACTAAGTATAAAAAAATTAGAAGGCCAAAAATCTTTTTCCCTATAATAATCTTTCTATTTCATGCTTTTTTTTTCAACAATTTTTTAGCATACCTATTTAAGGTAGATGTACCCATAGTCGACCACGTACCTGTAGTCGACACCCTCCTCAAAAAACGCAAATAGCTAATAATAAGGATAACGTCCAAGGTTTTTAGCTGCTGTTCTTGGTTCTTTGATAACTTCTGGATGTGTAATGATATGCTATCATGGAAATAGGAGGGAATCATGTTATCAGTGTCGTAAAGTTTGTGACCAGTTCTGGTTTCATCAAGTTGGAAGCCTCGTGTTAGCTGTTTGGTTAAGGACTCACCACATAAAGTAAGTACATTCCACCTATCAAAACCTTATTTTTCGTTTGTTTTCTTTTTTAACTCTTCCTAGCTATTATACAGTTCGTGTTTATTCAGTGTAGATGAGTATTCCATCACGTAAATGCTGGGTTTGAGGTATGTCGAATACTGGTACAGATTTTACCCAAGTTCCAGTAGTCGACAGGGGCTGTTGACTTTTGGAGTATCCCAAATTTTGCCTTGAGCCAGTACTCGACATGACGATTTTTTCCAATGCCAAACATACTTGCTAGGGATGGGTATCGAACCACAAAACATAGATTAATAATCTTCACTAAATAATTGATTTACCGATTAATTATGACTAAGAAAATCGATTAATAGGGAAAAAGTTCCAGTCATGCAACATGATTGTATGGACGAATTTTCCTAAATTATCATATTAAGTATGTTTATGTTGTATTATATAATACATTACATTATATTGAATAGGGTTTAAAATCCAGGAATCATTTCAGAATACCTCTGAAAATGTTTGAAGCCGTTGTAATAGTTTCAATTTCTAAGAAAATTCGTCAAATCTTATTCATTGTAGTGGATTTAAATATGTTTTACTTGGCGTCGGTAGACCAAGTGGGACATTTATATTCTGATTATGCGGGTTAGTCCCCGTGTTATTCCTGTAAGGAATGTGGGCGGATCCGTCAAGGTCAGCTTGCTCGGCGGGATGAACTGAGAGATAGTTCGTGTTGCAGCCGCGTGGAGCACTGGGCTCGCATAGTGGGTGCTGGGTTCGATCAGTTTGGTACTGAGCCGTTTTGTAATATTCCGGCCTAAGATTTATATCTGTAGGAGGAATATGTTGAGCTTGGTTGAGGTACTGAAAAGTATCCTTCGCTTTTTGCACATTTGGAGTGTATTTGACACTCGGATCGGCCGGGTAGGCTTGCGTCGAATATCGTGGGTACTCGGACAGCTTGGTCGAATCGTAATGATTGACTTCAGAGCGGGTCTGAAAGGTATCCTCGATCTTTTGTAGAGGCGAGGCTTGATCGAACGTTTCTTTAACGAATACGTTAGGTGAGAAGGCGATCTCGTCGTGAGGATCGAGCCTTACGCCGTCGCTGGGGCCGGCGGATTGGCCGGGTAGCCTGTAGGGAGCGCTACGGGGGCTAAGAGGCCCGGCTTCGCCGTCGTCTGCCTCCCCTTGCATGAGGAAATAAGACGGCCGACGTTCCATCGAAATAGTCGAGTTATTAGCTCGTTTCGATGCCTCTATGTACAGAAATAGAGGGTTTAGGAAGGTGGACTCGCTTGACAGAGCGTCTTTCCTTTGCTCGTATGTCAGGGTCCTACCTTGTAGTCTTGAAAAAGACTTCCTTGGACGGTAAATTAGAGCGGATGAGCAGAGTAATTTACCGGCGTATCCCGGCGGTCGGTGACGAGCCTAATGCTACGAAACCCGGGTGATACGGCTCGGAACGTCCCTCGGGCGTACGATCTAAAGAGAATATCGATAGATGTACCGGGTGGCGTCCTGACAGATGAACTACGTTGGGCAATGAGCAGGATGAATAATCACTGGACTCGTAGATGCCAATGCGAGATCTGTGTGGAGAGAAGGTAGGCCTTGTAGAAAGCAGTAGGAAGCCGTTCTTGAGATGAACTCGGAATGCAGAAGGTTCGTCAGCGTAGAGCGTGTAGAAATCTTCGTACTTCGAGGTGTCGTCGTCGAGAGCGGAGAGTAGAATGAATTTCGGAGGCTCCGAGCGGGGTATTTATAGGGAGGTGGCCGCCCCCTGCCGCCTCCTGATTGGTCCGCTTAATTTCATTAATTCGACTGTGTAATCTCATTGGCTCGCACATTGTTTTCTCAGTATCTGCGAGTATGATAGCTGAGCTGGTCCTCCGGGGTGCTTACGAGCGTCCGTCGCGGAGCCGACGACCTTGAGTTTAGCCGGGGACCTCGGGTGCTTTCTCTGCGTCAGTTGTTCAGACGGGGTCCCCGGGGTGGCTGCTGGACCAGAGGTGGTTGCTTGCCGCCTCTTGGTTGGTTCGCCTATTGTCTCTCGTGTAATCAGTGTTTCTGATTGGCGAGTAGGCTTGTTTGAATTGTCCTTGCTAGTTTTAGAGGACGTTTGATTTTCTGTTTGAGTTTTCAAGGCGACTTGGTTCGAGATACTTGTCGCATCTCTCTCGCCCAGTAAGTGTCTAGGGAGGTCGCCTTGTATGTTTTTAGTTAATATTTCACTTTTGAGAGAGAAATTCGTATTTTCTCTCTGGTGAAATATTTTGTTTGACGGAGTTGTAACTCGACGTCTTATAAATATTTTTGTGTTGTGCCTACCTCTTTTTGGTAGCCCTGAAAAGGGCTGTTGAAAAGAGGGGGTGGTTTTCACCACATTCATCTTTAATAAATTATCGGTAAGTACATTTAATTAATAATAAATTCCATAAATGAATCACTAATTGGAGAAGGACTTCTTCTTGTTCCATAAAGAACTCTATTTTTTGAAGAGTAGGTATAATGTCACTACTGATGTGAATAACCAGCGTGATCAACCCAGCTCTTCTTTACCACCACCAGCACAAGGTCCATCGACATCTGGAGGGATTCCGTCAACTTCTGCGTTACCTTTTGAAGTTCCTAGTCCGTTCAAAACTGCGAGATTTTTTCCAGATAAAATAGAACTGGTCCGCAAAGAGGCGAAGAAGAAGAAAGTTGTATTTCCTGACGTCGTCACATCTGAGAGGTGGCAAGCATTCCACCGAAAGAAAGCACAACAGAAATTGGAAGAAGCAGAAGCAAAGAAGAGAAGGGCAGAAGAGAGGTCGAGGAAGAAAAAGGAGAAAGAACGATTGTAACAGGAAAAGAAGGAGAAAAAGAACAGGAAGAAAAAATGCTCAAAAGGAAAAACTAGCCAAACACAGTTTACAAAACTGGTTTCGAAGAAAGTTGCAAGACAGTCTAAGAAACGTCAAGGAGCCCTTCTTCCGAGGAAGATGAAGATTGGGATTCAGCTCTGTCAGCAGAAAGCTGTGAAGCTCCAATCAGTTCTGATCCAAAGAAGATGGTGTTGAATCGACTGTTGCTTGATGAGTACTCTCCTTTACTGCCGAAGATTACGTTCAGCTGATCAATGCACCTGATGGAGTGGAACCATTGGTTGATGATTCAGAACTGCAGAATGCGTGCAATTCATTGCTAGAAAGCGTTAACATGGTGGAACAAACTTATCAGGATCACACTGAGAACCCTCTTGATTTAGCTAAAAATAACGTGTTATTTCAGTTGAGGACCAATTTTTTAAAGTAACATCCCTTATCGGCGACAGTTTCATCGGTATTCCCCTGGTTTGCAATTCTAACCAATCGTTCAGATGTATAGATGATGACGCCAAATTGATATTTCTAAAAGACATTCGCGCAAAGGTGAATCTGTAGTTGATGGAAGAATAAAGGAATAATTTAAGTACTTAACTTCCTTTTAAGTAATACCTACGTTACTTCTGTGATTAATTCTGTCAAAAATGTTACCTAACAATTAAGTACTTTAAGTTCTTGAGTAAAAACTCGAAGTTTTTCAAGCTAGTCTTAGCTAATTTTAAAAGCATTCATCAATAAGTATTTTTGAGACGTTTCAGTCAAAAATGACTCAAGCAAAAGCTGAAACAGTCAGTAGTGATATTTTATTTTATATTGCTTGTTCCTCATTTTATATTGCTTCTCTCTACTTGACAATTCTGTGATTTTTTGAAAGAGAAAGTCTAATGATTGACTGGAATAGCTAAGTGTGTAGGTAAATATTTTACTTTCTTATTGTTCTCTGTTTTACTTGAATAATAAAAACTGTTGAAACTACTTGCTATGTCGACTATTGGTTCATCCCCTCTGTCGACTACTAACGATTGTATGTCGACTATTGGTACATCGGCCATGTCGACTTCTGGGAAATTCGAGATATGCCATGTCGACTACTGGAAAAATTCCACTAATTGAAAAAATCCGTTTTCATCTTCCCAGAAAGTAGTTTTGATGATAATTATTATTTCTCCTGATAAAGAGAAACCTAGTGCACACTGTGAACAACTTTGAATATAGAAATTAAATACCCAGTGGGAGTTTTATACGTTGAAAGTCAATATATGTCTAGAGGTGTCGACCATGGGTACATCTACCTTATTAATAAAATTGAAGTACAGATTTTTTGCATATATTTTTTAATTTTCTTGATCATAGTTGATAAACTTTTTTAAAATATAGTTATGAGTGCGGAAAAATATGTTTGACCCTTTTCTCGACACTGAGCCTTCTCGTTTTCAAGTGATATATAAGCTTCGTTCTCATGTGCGTTGTGCCAGTTCGGAACGGTTCTGGGCAAGCTCAGACGAGTTATGTCGTTCGCAGTGCCAGTAAATGGCTTCAGAACTTGTGGTTACCGTAGTAGTTACCGCTCGTATGAGAAAACAGAAGACCCTTAACACAAACAATGAAGAACAAAGCACTGCCAACAAATTCAATGTTCAATCCCACTGGACAGCTCTAAAAGTCCTGGAGAAAGTGATTGGTCCTGACACTTTGAAAATATTTAATGAGACTGATGAACGGAATGAAAGTGTGGAAAACAATGCTCTGTTTGAAGCATGGAAGAAAATAAAATGGACTGTTTTTCCGAGAAACCAAGACTTTAGCAGACGGAGCGACAAAACATCTGAAAATATACAAGTAGTTCAGGATGAGAGTTCAGCTCCAAACAATCTTCAGCTGGAACCTTTGATTGACCCCGCTGCATTAATCGAAGAAAACCACAAGGAGAATATATCACATCCAACTCTGAGTGAACTGAAACCTACTGACGGTGTCATTCCTGGTCCATCTTCGTCACCCCATTCTCATTCTATTGATGTTATCCCTGGACCATCCTCGTCACACCATTCTATTGGTGGTGCCCCTGGACCATCTTTGTATCAATCAGCTGGGTCCAGCGATAAAACCGCCTCACTACCATTTGAGGTACCGAGTCCCTTCAAAATTGCCAGATTCTTTCCTGAGAAGATTGAATTGGCTAAAACAGGGAAACTCAAAAAGAAGAAAGCCATGTTTCCAGACGTTATCACATCAGAAAGTTGGCAAGAATACCACAAGAAAAGAGCGACAAAGAAACTGGAAGAAGCAGAAGCAAAAAAGAAGCGTACAGAAGAGAGATTTAAGAAGAAACAAGAAAAGGAAAAATTGAAACTGGAGAAGAAGGAAAAAAATATTTGAAAAAGAAAACAAAAGCTCCTAAACATATGGAAAATAAACCGAAAAGGATAGCAAATAAAACGAAAAGGAGGAGACTGTTAGCTGATACACCATCAGATGAGGATTGGTCTGCTTCTGAAAGCTCAGAAGGTCACGTCGACCCTGATTCTGAAGAAAGTGGCAATGGATTCGATGACGACGTTCCTGCTCGTCGGGTGCTTTCTTTTACAAATTCTGAAGGAAATCAAAACCAGTTGACAAACCTACCTCCCATTCCTGATGGAGTAGGCCTATTGAGCATGAGCAGTCCCACTGAATGCATCGATAGAAGAAGTTAAATCACAAAGAATTGGATGCTGAGTGCCTCTCACTTCAGCATACTGTCGATTCAATCAAGGATCAGGATCCTGCTGAAATCCATTGGGGATTACGAACAATGACATTTGTTGGTGAGATAAAATTCAGGAAGCCAGGTGTTCAAAGTCACTTCCTTGATTGAGGACAGTTTCATTGGAGTTCCTTGTGTACCAATAAAGAGAACAAATTTGTTCCAACTTAAAGATGAGATCTCAATTGGTTTTTTTGAGAGATGTTGTTGAAAAGTTGAGAATTTTGTTGATGGAAGACTGAAGAGAAAATCAATTGACCATTTTAATTAAGCAGGCACATCTACTAAACTTTATTTCACTTTTATTGATCTCTAAATCTAGGCCAAAGTGATGTTCTCAATTTTTACATTGTTTATTTTACCTACTTACATGAACATAGTTCCTACTTATTGGCTGATATATTTTCAATTGTTTTGTGATATGATTCAAGTACCTACAAGTATTTGGTCTTAGCTAGAGTCTTAGGTTTTTGTGAGAGATTATTTGACATCATGTTGTAATATTTCTAAGTTTATTGAGTAAATGCATTTGTTATGGAGCAAAATTTACAATAACGTACTTGTACTGAGCTGTGATTAGCTAATTAAAGCCCGAACCCAACTTTGTGAATAAAATAAATATTTATTGAGCAAAATGCAGTTTTATTAGGAAAATACAGATAGTTTTAAACCTGTCGGCTATTGATCCACAGCCCCTGTCGACATCTAACACACATGTCGACTGCTAATACAAAACCACTGTCGACTTCTGAAAAATTCGTTTCATCAACTGTCGACTACTAATGCAAAAAGGTAAGTTGGAAAAACTCAATTTTCAACACGAGTTTGAAGAAAATATCCACTTGTCAAATTTGTAAGGAACGATCTTGTGGACATACTAAGAGGGTTTGGAACTTTAAAGAATCATTTTATATAGGTAGGTCAGGGTTGCGCTGACATTTCCTTGACATGTCGACTACCAGTGTGTTTACCTTAGAAAAATTTTTTTACTACTTATTTATCATTGGCCATTGATAAAGGTCAAACTTTATTGATTGATTGATTCTATGAATGATCCCATGATTCAACCTTTTATAGGCATAAAATCACATATTTCTGATCTTAGGAAGGTCGTTATACGTTTTGGAAACTTTTTAGTTGAAATATATATATACAATTACATGTATATATGTCTGTACAATATATGTACAAATATGTATATACAAATACATATTTTAACACAGAACCTATCGTATAGAGTATATATTCACTAGCAAGGAATATGCTATGCACGTTCGTAGAAGCATGGATGAAGAGATGAATGGTATAAGGCACAAGGGACGACGACGACATACAATATACACTTTAGAAAATAAAGAAGATAAGAGATCATATATATATATATATAGATTAACCTGATTTGTGATATATTTATGTCCCCGCCTTACGGCAGGGCTCTGACAAGAAATTAAAGTAGACTCATTAGAAGGCCCCTCTCCACGGAAATCTTTAGTAAAAGGCGAAAGATTTATTCGTAATGAAGAGAGGCCAGAGTTAGTCGATCTTCATTTTTCTTAGTTCCTGTCCCGTCTTATGTTGAACGAACTTCTCGAGAACGACACACCTACTAGACCAATTAACTGCCGTTTTTTCAATAAGTTCGAATAAGAGGCTTCGATGGTACCTAGTAATGGTGTAGGTAGTTTAATCAAACTTCAAAACACATGAAAAATTCCCTGGAATATTTTTCTAGAATAACATTTGTCTACGAAATATCTTTGGTATCATGATTCTAGACTGTAGTTTTGTCGAGAGCGCTACCTGTTAGCGGCTATGAGAGTGACTTTCCAAACAGTTCTGTCGGTCATCGCTGGAGTGCACTGTGTGCCTGCCTCTCCTAATACATCTCTGAACATCCAGTCAAAAAACCTAAAAAAATGACCCAACCTCCTAAAAAATCCGAAAGTTTTGAAACTTCGCACACTTATTTAAAGGTACCTAGGGATGAATATACCAAAAGTCCTCATGAATATGAGGCGAGCTCTAGCGGCAATTAGCGAAAACAGGTCACTTTTTTTGGTTTTTTGTTAATATCTCGAGAACCTTTGGTCGGAGGTAAAAGTGTACCGTATACATAATTGAAGCTTATCAAATTTGCAACAAAAATTATTGTAGCCATTTTTCTTGTATTCCTAATGGTTACCAAGTTATATGGCGCTAAATGATAGCGTCTTTTGAAAAATCGCGCTAGCGCGGCACAATATGTGGCATTTCTTATAATAGTTTACAATGTTTTACCACTTTTTTTTGTATACCAAGGATGATTGATGAGATAAACTTTACAGCTTTGTATAAAAAGAAAGACATGATGTATATTAAACAATGAAATACATGAACAAAAAATGCTGGGGACATTCCAAGAAAAATTGTGTGCAGAAAAATCAACCAACTCTTGATTGTTTTTTGGTAGAAGGCTCTGCAATCTGCTCATCTTGGTCTGCTTCTGAATTTGCAACCTGAAACACAGTAAGAAGAGGTAAATGTGCATGAGATGATGATGTGAGAGAACCATTATACGGATAAGAACATGTAGGTAAGAGAAAGTAGGTAAGCGAGCAGAAAAACAACGTATGAACATTACGACCAATTCATGTATACTATTGCAAGGTAACAATAAAAACATATTTAAAAAAATACAAAAGTGCAATCTCAACTGACTTCTGGCTGCCTCTGTTTCTTCAAGGTTTATGACATCGGGATCATCAGGGTCATCAAAGTCTTCTTCGAGGGTGGAAGTAACACCATTCAAGCATTCGCCATGGCAGTTGTGACAAACGCTTGTACACATTATTCCTGACTTTCGACAACCACATCTGTTCCCACATCCCCCTGTACATTTGCAACAAATGAGGTTGAGGACAGCTTCAGGTGCTACTGGATCCTCTGTTGTCACAGTGATCAGCCAATTGCTTTCCAACTTCCAACCCCACTGTACAGGAGGAAGTTCATTCCCAAGCCAAAATTGAAATTGGTGGTACACTCGAAATACTAGTTGTCTTGCTGCTCCTGGCGGTTATCAACCCTTTCACAATCTTTCAGTGGATTGCCATCAACAAGCAGAGTGATGAGGATTTGAAGTTCTACCAACAGCATGAGGGTTCCCCCGTACCCACTGTCTTTATTTGTGGAGGTAGGAATGCGGACAAAGTGACAAAGTAGCAATAGTCGGTGAAGATGTAGATCTTATTATTCTCCTCATGGCCTTAACTCCAACTGAACAAAACATATTATTTGTGAAATCAAGCCATGGCAAAGTAGTAAGGAAAGTATATTCAAGCCAGCAATTGCACACTTTGAGAATGAAGGACAGCATACTTCTTGTGCATGGGTTCAGCGGATGTGATACAGCTTCGGCTGCATATCTAAAAGGGAAACTCTCCTGTTTCAAATTGTTCAAGAAGCAAGCTGAACTGCAAGGTATATTTAACAGCCCAAGTTCATCCTGTGAGGCTGTAACTGCTGCTGGAAACAAAATATTCCTGGCATTGTACATGAACCCGTATAATGCTTTCACCAAGTCTGTATCTAATGCTAAACCCGACCTTTCTGCTCTGAAACCCACAGAAGGAGCAGCAAGACAGCTGTACCACCACAGTGTACCACCAAACTCAATTTTGGCTTGGGAATGAACTTCCTCCTGTACAGTGGGGTTGGAAGTTGGAAAGCAATTGGCTGATCACTGTGACAACAGAGGATCCAGTAGCACCTGAAGCTGTCCTCAACCTCATTTGTTGCAAATGTACAGGGGGATGTGGGAACAGATGTGGTTGTCGAAAGTCAGGAATAATGTGTACAAGCGTTTGTCACAACTGCCATGGCGAATGCTTGAATGGTGTTACTTCCACCCTCGAAGAAGACTTTGATGACCCTGATGATCCCGATGTCATAAACCTTGAAGAAACAGAGGCAGCCAGAAGTCAGGTGAGATTGCACTTTTGTATTTTTTTAAATATGTTTTTATTGTTACCTTGCAATAGTATACATGAATTTGTCGTAATGTTCATACGTTGTTTTTCTGCTCGCTTACCTACTTTCTCTTACCTACATGTTCTTATCCGTATAATGGTTCTCTCACATCATCATCTCATGCACATTTACCTCTTCTTACTGTGTTTCAGGTTGCAAATTCAGAAGCAGACCAAGATGAGCAGATTGCAGAGCCTTCTACCAAAAAACAATCAAGAGTTGGTTGATTTTTCTGCACACAATTTTTCTTGGAATGTCCCCAGCATTTTTTGTTCATGTATTTCATTGTTTGATATACATCATGTCTTTCTTTTTATACAAAGATGTAAAGTTTATCTTATCAATCATCCTTGGTATAAAAAAAAAAGTGGTAAAACATTGTAAACTATTATAAGAAATGCCTAATATTGTGCCGCGCTAGCTAAGCGCGATTTTTCAAAAGACGCTATCATTTAGCGCCATATAACTTGGTAACCATTAGGAATACAAGAAAAATGTCTACGATCATTTTTATTGCAAATTCAATAAGCTTTAATTATGTATACGGTACACTTTTACCTCCGACCAAAGGTTCTCGAGATATTAACAAAAAACCAAAAAAAGTGACCTGTTTTCGCTAATTGCCGCTAGAGCTCGCCTCATATTCATGAGGACTTTTGGTATATTCATCCCTAGGTACCTTTAAATAAGTGTGCGAAGTTTCAAAACTTTCGGATTTTTCAGGAGGTTAAACCTTGTTTTGACTGGACTAAAGGTAGCGCACAGATTATGGAAACATGCCCACTTATCAGAACCTTGTATGTTGCGGCCTGACGGATACGGATGGCGAGAGCATACTGGAATTTATTGTATCGAATGGTTTGAAAGCGAGGAATCACCAACCATGGTTAGAGACGTCATTGTACCCTCTATGGAATACGGAGAACAGAAAATCATTGATACCTACAGGTAGGTAAGTGTATATAAGTACCTACCAGTTATTGAAGATGTTTTTATTGTTTATTCAGTTGAACCTAGGTTTATAAAGTCGTACAATTTCGTGCGTATTTATTTCACAGATGAAGATGATGAGGAATCTGATCAGAATGATGATTACGATACTGATGATGACGATTAAAATACCCGTAGAAGATTCCAAATTCCTCGTAATTCCGTAACTTTTTCCACTATCGTTTTTCATTATATTTATTTCGTTACAAATAGCTATTGAAAAAAAAAAAAAAAAAAATTATACTTAATTAAAAAAAAAAAAAAAAAAAACATAAAATAACACCTTAACGTATTTTTCGACTTTGGCATGTCTCTCATATTCAACGTAAATATTCCTGTTTTTTTCAGCAACTACTCGTACTTCTACTCTATCATGCCACGTGTTGAAAAGAAACCAAAACCCTACTTAAAACTCGGCGCTCCGCGCCTTGCCAGGGGGCAAGCCCCCTGGACCCCCGGTTACCTCTATTTACATACTTCGGACGAAATTATTGAAACACAGAATGTGTTTGCGTTGTCGCGCAACCAAGTGACAACCAAACAAGCGTCATTGTTTACTATTCATTTATAACATCAATTTATATAGTTATAGTATGAAACTACGAAAAAAAATACGGGAAGAATCATCGAAACACCAGCTCAATGAAATCATCAGAAATTAACAAGCGGTTGCAATCATGTTCACAATATCAATTATTGAGAATGATCACCTGTGTGTAAACAATTATTTATATAACCAAGCTTATAACTCAGTTTGTTGGACACGCACTTCGCAGTAGTTAACATAATATTGTTGGATAAATCGAGAGCTTTCGAACGAATGGTCAACGAATTTTGTGGGATGAAAAACGACGAAGTACCATTTCTCTAGCAACGACTCGGTTGTAAGCGGAAATCATCAGAAATGATTTAACCACCGCTTCACAAATCAAGCGGTTGCAATCATGTTCACAATATCAATTATTGAGAATGATCACCTGTGTGTAAACAATTATTCATGTAACCATGCTCATAACTCAGCTTGTTGGCCAAGCACTTCGCAGTAGTTAACATAATATGGTTGGATAAATCAAGAGCTTTCCAACGAATGGTGAACGATTTCTGTGCGATTAAAATGGCGGAAATTCCATTTCCCTACCAACGGCTCGGTTGTACGTGAAAATCATCCGTCACACATTTCGTTCCCATCCCGCGTTCCATTTTCGGCTAGTTAGTCCATGGCTAAAACACATTCTGTGTTAAAAGATTGATGTAATTTTTCCTGAAATAGCTCTGTGAGCAAATAGTCGACACCTCAAAAAATCACCAGTAGCCGACAGGGGTTCGGCACCAGTAGTCCACATGTATGGCATTTCCAGATTAGGTACTTGAAAAACATAAATCGCTAAATTAAGAATCAACTCAGTGAATGCTTTCCATTGTCTTTTAAATTATTTTTGTATAAGTAGTACCTAATCATTATTCTTCAAAACAAGTTGATAAAATAAAATTGGTTGGTAACTGAACTTGGGTTTTTAAAACTTTTTTTAAACTTAAGATCTTAAAACTTGGAATGACCCGTATTTTTCAGTCTTGGTTTTTAGGACCTCCCTCTGATGCTAGGCTTCGTCAATAGAGGGACGACCTATTGGAATTGATCCAGGGGGGTGGGGGACAACCCAAGCATAAAAAAAGAAGACCGAATTCGTAAAAAAAAACCACAGGACCTCAGGTGTATTCTCTGGACTCTGTGTGTGTGTGACTCAAATTTTGTTGACGCTGCGCAGCCCACAATTCCCAACTGATTTTAATTTTTGAGATCCTTTCTTTGTACTATCCCAATTTTAGTCTACAGTACTGTTCAAATTAATGGAAACAAGATCGACAGATACGTAATTTTACATTTTCACTCAAAATTGTTGTAAGGGGGTTCCTACAGCAATTGTGTCAGATGAGGCAAGTTAGTAAAAATGAATTGGATGAAGGAGTTTTTTGAAGGATTCATGGGTGCCGGCTATCAAAAATGTATTGCATCATTCTGACAATTTTGCCTGATTTCTTTGCAATTATTGCAATCGTTTTCACAATTAGAATGGATATTTCTCCAAAAAGGGAAGCAAGATAGTCACTCAGCGGGAACATAGGATTATAAAACTTAGTGAGATCACCAGAACATGTGAAATCAGCTTGAAGGGAGTCTTCAACATTGTGGCTTTGAAGATGAAAACAAGGGTCTGTCATCCCTCAGGGGGTTGGGAAGTGCGGAAAGAAGAGGAAAACTTCTAAAAGGGATGAAGCATAACTGATAAGAAATTGTACGTACAATTGTAAACTGTAACAATTGTACATATAATTTCTAATCAGCCATGGTTCATCACTTTTAGAAGTTTTCCCCTACCTTCCACACTTCCCAACTCTTTGAGGGAATGTTGAAGACAATGTTGAAGACGCCCTTCAAGCTGATTTCACAATACATGTTCTGGTGATCTCACCAAGTTTTATACTCCTATGTTACCGCTGAGTGACTATCTTACTTCGTTTTTTGGAGAAATATCCATTATAATTGTGAAAACGATTGCAATAATTGCGAAGAAATCAGGCAAAATTGCCATAATGATGCAATACATTTTTGATAATCTGCACCCATGACTCCTCCGAAAAAACTCCTTCATCCACTTCATTTTTACTAACATTGCCATAGCTGATGCACTGAATGACACAATTGCTGTAGGTAGGTACCTACCCCCTTTCAACAATTTTTAGGGGAAAATCTAAAATTGCGCGTCTGTACCTAAGTCTTGTTTCCATTAATTTGAACGGTACTGTAGTTGTGCAAAAAACCTTGGAAATGTTGAATTTCAAAATGGAAAAGAGGGAGTAGAGATGTAAAGCCGACAAAACGTGTTTTTTTTTTTTTTTGACAAAAATTGTCGACGCTGATAATTCTCAACCGATTTTTGTGATTCACTTTTTGTTCTATCCCAGTTTTAGCCTAGTTTTGCTACCAACCTCGGAAATATAGAATTTCAAGAGGGAAAAAGGGGAATGGAGCAAAGCCGAAAAACGTGTTTTTTTTGACAAAAATTGTAAACGCTGCCCAGGCTATAATTCTCAACTGATTTTCGTGATTCACTTTTTGTTCAATTCCAATTTCAGTCTAGTTGTCCACAAACTCGGAAATTTCGGATTTGCTGTCTTGATGTGCGGTGGAGGGGAAAATTATCGATTTTTTACAGGCGCTCCCTATGTTACACATATCTACCAATTTCCGCGATTCTTATTTGTTCCATTATGAAATCGATATAGTTTTTGGAAAGTACTTATGTCAGGATTTTTAAGTTTCATCAAGAGAGGGGAATGGAGGGGGGGGGGGGGGATACTCATAAATCATGATGTTTTAACTATTCTCGTCCAATTTTCGTGAGTCTTTTCTTTTTTTTTCAACTTTGAATTTGGTCTAGTTTTGGAAAATGTAACAGGAGTTTAAAATTTCATGAAGGAAAGGGGGTGAATGGAAGGGGTAATAACGATAAATCGTGATATTTTTCATTACATTCATCAGACTTTTCGAGACTGTTTTTATTGTTTGTTCGATCCAGATTTTAGTCCAGTTATGCAACCTCGGAATGTTCAAATTTACTGTCGGTGAAGGGGTGAAATAGGGTGAGGGGGGAGGGGGTATTTCCGAGAAATCATGATACTTTTGTTTTTTTTTTCTCTTATTCTAATTCTCACCAAAATTTTATACAATCCATTCATGGGGACGTCCCTGTAATGCATGCATTACTTATCAATACGTTTTGGGAATGGAAACCCAGATCGTTTCTCGTCTAAAATCAAAAGCGTTGGTTGCCAATTTCGGCAATGGAAAACCATTTGGGCTAGGCCCAAGTCTTGCTTGCACAGGCATCATCGGCAAGCCAGTGAAGGAGTCCTCACAAGATGTCTCTTGGAATATTTTTTGCTCGTCACTTGAAGTGATCCTCACTATTTCCAATGCGTATAGGCTACATATCGATGGAGTTAACACCAATGGCTCTCCTCGCAAGGGCATCAGCGCACTCGTTGCCATGAATACCCACATGGCTTGGCACCCACATAAAAGTTATGGTTGAGCCCGATGTTGTGGCTTGGTGTAGCGATACTGTTGAATAGTGCGAAAGAACCACTAAATGGTTGAACTGTTCCTGGTGCGGGTTGCCTATCTTGCCCGCAGTAGGCGTCGATAAATTTTGCACTGTTGTTTACATGACTTGTCTTTTCTGGTCTCTTGCTGATTAAAACACGTTTCTTCCGCTCTCCCGTTTTTTCCTATGAAAAATTATTAATTCCCATTCCTGATTTATCTCGCTATCAGGTAATGGAAGTCCAGTTTCACGTCAAGAAAGTAATAAGTGACAGTTTTTCCTTTTTTACCCAGCGTGAACAGTGATTGAAAGTTTCGGATCAATTCCTTTGTTCTGAATTGGCGACGCGCGACCTGTCGCATTTCATTAATTCTTTTTTTCTTTTTCATTTATTTGGCAAATTCAAAAATATTCACATTACAAAAATTAATATACATCTTTCTATGAATAAATAATGATTTAAAAACAAATAAATATAAAATTTGCCCACAGGAAGACTAAGTTCAAAAGAACTTGTGCTCTTCAGTGGAGTTGCTGAGCCCTACAATAAGCGAATGCAAAGTAAAATGTGAAGTTGAAAAACAGATGAGTTAAAAAGCGAAGTTGAAAAACAGTTGCTTCGTCACAACGATGAGTGCTCAATCAAGTTCGACTAATATCGAAAAATTGATCGGTCGCGAAAATTTCGCATCCTGGAAGATAGCTATGAAAGCAGTTTTAGTCATCAAAGACCTCTGGGAAGTTATTGAGGTACCTTTAGTGATCTGTGAAGGAAAAAGCTAACTAGAGAAGATTACCAAGGATAAGAAAGCCTTTTTTGAAATTATTCTGGCCGTTGATAAATCAAATTATCCCCATATTCAAAATGCCTTGACGGCGGAGGAGGCCTGGAATTCACTTCAGAAAGCCTTTGAAGATAGCGAATTAACAAGAAAGTTTGGTCTGCTGAGAACTCTTTGTAATAGTCGAATTAAAAACTTTAAGCAGTAGAAGAATACTGTAACAGTATACTATCAACAGCTCAGAAATAGAACGAAATTCAATTTCAGGTGGATAAAGAGTGGGTTGGAGCTTTACTGTTGGCAGGTCTAACTGAAGAATATAGACCACATTTCAAGATACGGAGAAAAACTAATCGAAGACGTAATTATGCACTATTTCTTCAAGTTATAAGGCGCCGGATCCCAGCATAAGACGCTACCCGCGTCTTGGCTTTTCCCCTCGTCTGCCACCCCCAAACGGTCTGCCTCTTGTGTATTCTGTAGGTACTAGAAAACTACCCCCTACAACTCGACAAAATGTTAAGGTTACAGAAATGAGGTATTTCAGGGGTGTTGTTTACAAATTAATAACGAATGTTAAGCAACGGATGGGGGCTGGCAGACTCACATTTTCATACTCTACCAACCTAGTAAGATGTGTTTTAGTACATATCTTGCTTACTGAAATGAGGTGCTCTTTTTGCTCTGGGCTCTTAGACTGTAACGGCGAACCGGAGCGCCATTCATGTAAAGCGGCCCATTCACGATCCTGCAGCATGGAGTGGGGAGTGCTAAGAAGTTCCCTCTCTTTTTGCACCGGAGGTGTGCAGAACGTGTGTGGAGGCCTTCCTGCTGCAGGTGTCCTGCAGATCTCGTCGGATGGGTTTCCCATCGGACCATCCGGCTGTCCGTGGTATGTGATAATGTTGGACTAGTCAATTTAATTGATGTGATCTCCCTTCATTATTTTTTCAATCAATTTCGATATTTTTTGGAATATTCCAAATTTTTCTTTGATTCTTAGGTAGTAGGTAAGTTTCACTTCTTTATACTTTATATAATCAATTATGGTCTTCTCCTTCAACACCATGTGATACCTTGTTTTTGAAACTAGGGGTCTTAAAGTCTTTCTATTTCAAAGTCTTAAAACTAACTGTATGTGATAATGTTGGACAAGACAATTTAATTGATGTGATCTCCCTTTAATGTATTCTCTATTAATTTCAATAATTTTTGGGAATATTCCAACCTTTTATTTGATTGTTAGTAGGTAAGTTTCACTTCTTTATGCTTTATATAATTATGGTCTTCTCCTTCAACACTATGTGATACCTTGTTCTTTAAAGTAGGGGTTTTAAAGTACCTATTTTTATTTCAAAGTCTTAAAACTAACTGTATGTGATAATGTTGGACAAGTCAATTTAATCGATGTGATCTCCCTTTAATGTATCCTCTATTAATTTCGATAAGTTTTGGGAATATTCCAAATTTTTCTTTGATTGGCAGTAGATAAGTTTCATTTCTTTATGCTTTAATTATGGTCTTCTCCTTCAATACCATGTGATACCTTGCTCTTTAAAGTAGGGGTTTTAAAGTATTTTTATTCCAAAGTCTTACAACTAACTGTATGTGATAATGTTGGACAAGTCAATTTGATTGATGTGATTTCCTGAATAAACACCTACTTATTGAGTTTTACTACATTCATTGATTTTAGTGGATATCCTATTCAACCTCTTCCTTGGGTGAATGATGGCATAGTTAAAGAGCCAAAAAATCAAAGTGAACAATTTAAAATCTGAAACAACACCTTACGAAATTGTTCGAAGATTCGATTTCTTCAAAAATAGGGACGCGGTCGGGACGGCAACAAAATTAAACGGGATATTTCAAAAATCGGAACGCCCGGAACACCTCGAAAATTGGAACGGGGTGCCCGGAACACCTGAAAATCGGGACATGTCCCGATAAATCGGGACGGATGGCAGCCCGAACGTAATGTGAAACCATGAAGGAAGGTGTTTTAAAATAGATACAACCAACGTTCCGTTTGAACTCATTTCCATGTCTCACATTTCTGTTCTGTAAGTTTATTAAGTAATTTTGCTGTGGAAAACATTTTGCTAATGCCAAGTCAAATGGGTTTTCCTCACATTGAATCTTTGCAGAAATTAACGTTACCTATGAGTGCAAAAAAGGTATTTTAACTTTTTTTTAAGTGGAAGAAGGTTCCATCACTAATGTATTTGAATAACACGCATAGAATTGAACAAGAACACTTTATTAGAATCGAACAGTTGAAAAACATTATATATATTAGAGCATTGGAAAACGAACTAACTGGATACTGTTGTGGTTGTTGTTGGGACAATGTATGGACATGACAATCACTAAGAAGTTTGACATCAACTGCACTCTGGTAAGATGAGTAGTTTTTATTCTATGATTTTTCGAAATTTCGCTCCCAGTGACGTCAATCCACTTTTCCCCCTAACATATGTTCCTCACTTACATAACGTCAAAGAACCTAGTAAGTAGTAGTAGTACCCTACTGATGGTTCGAGAGATCGTCCCGTAATATTTACGTCTATTATGTGCGAATTCTATCAAAATCGAACTGTAATATTAGAGAGTTCCTAGTAGATCCGTCGGTCTCAATACGGCGTGCGGTAACGAGAAACATTTACCGCACCTTATAGTCACGTCAAGTTCTAAATCCTTGGAAAGAGGAAATTATCCCTAGGAGGTTATTTGAGTCCATGGAAGGAGGCTATTTTAAGCGATTAAGTTTTTTCCGAATTGCGATCCGTTAGCGTATCTGTACGGAAGGATGCGTCACCGTAACTCATTGCGTCAGAGTTACGGCTCCGGACTGTCGATACCGCACGACGTATTGTGTTTTAATGATCTACTAGGAACTCTCCATTGTCTTGCTTGGCGCTAGGATTTATTATAGAGACCTACAGACAGACTCCAACAAAACTAATATTGTTCAAAAAACCGTTTAATGCAAAAAGCAAGTTTAAATTTGAATTTTGGAGTAGAAAACAAAACTTCCAGGACGAAAACAAAACCCAAGTTCGGTAGTGAGGAACGAATGCGATCGGTATACAAGACCTTACCCCTATTGGAAATGGGACCAGCTAAACTGTGTAGTGGACTTAGATCGCCCCCAGAAGTGCAATGGGGCCTAATCCACACTCATAGAGAGAGAGAGAGAGAGAGAGAGAGAGAGGGGTGTGACAGTACCAAAAGAGATACAACTCATGTGCGTATGTGCTACGTTTGGAGAAGACAATTTTCCGGGTCTCGGATCCTCATCTATCGCCAACCATAGCAATTCAAGAACGTGAGAATGAACGCCTGGCGCCGAATGGACGGACGTGCAGCGCATTCTCTTGGATCTCAACTGAGTTGTACTGATCATTGGATTGCACATTTTACTTGACCCGACTGCGTAACTCGGGGTAGGTACCTGTAGTACCAATACTTTTAGTAGGCATAGGCAGTAGTGGTATACGTACAATAAACCTACTAACTAAACTTATATAGGGTCAAGGGGGGCAAGTGCGTTCCCGTTTTTCCTAAATCTGGCTTTGTGATCCTACCATTTCCCTCACACCACAAGTTAAATTACGATGACAGTTTTATTACATTCCCCGGACATTTATACGTCGAAAAACGTGTGGATATAATGAATTGAAGTTAGAATTGGGAAAAACCTAGAAGCATTTAATCTACGCACTTGCCCCCGAGCTGTGTGCAACGCACAAACCCCTGTTGGGGGGCAAGTGAGTTTTCAACTTTCTACCCGATAAATTATAAAAATAAAATGAACCAAAGTAGGTAGCTTTTAGGTATAATTTCAAACGAATTGTTTATGAAACATAAAACGCCGCAAATCATTTTTAGCAACTCAACATGAATTCCTGAGTTGATAAAATGGTCAATAAACTCATCCACTTGTTGGCTGTCCTCTAATTCGCTGTCGATTGGGGAATGAGGTTTGCGTGAGAGAGAATTTGAAGACTCCAGAGTTTTTCAGAATAAGACAGGAATGAGGTTTGGGAGAAGCGTGTGGTTGTGCGTGGGGTTGAGAAAGAGGTTCTGGATGGAAACTAGGCTTCAAGACCTCGATTTTTTAATTTTTCCTGGTAATTTTGCACTTGTCCCTTATTTGAAAACGCACTTGCCCCACCGTAAAAAAAGAGGCTAAAACGTTTTATTAATTTACTGCAGCAATTTTTGTAGCCTTGAAGTTATCAAGTGCGCAGTTCATGTAGAGACAAAAGGTTGAAAGATAAACTGTGGAATAAACAGGAAAGGAAGGGTTTTAGACAAGAAAACTATTAAAAACTGTACCTCCCTCAGATTTACACTCTGATATCGGATGAAGGCTTCGCGAAAAATGGTTCCAATTCCGCTTATTTGTTCACTGATCAGGTTAACATTTTTCTCAGGTATCATTTGCTAGGAAACTTATTAAAATATAGGCCTATTATGTGGCCTCATAGCGAAATAAAACGAAGAGACGCACTTGCCCCGCCTGACCCTACCTGAAGTAGATACCTATTGGTATTACTTACGTACCTTAGGATCTGGTACGAGGTCCATTCCGTGTAGATCACACAACCCCTTGCGTATTTCCCAGCCATCGATATCCCCACGATTGAAGTAGGCCTAAACATAGAATCGTATGACCTAACATAATCCTTAACATAGAATCCTATATACCTAGCAGAAGCTTAGTAGGCACTCAGAGTCACTAGATTTATGTAAGCCAGCTTAGTTTCATATAACTCGCACTTTCTGCGGTGAGAAGCTAATTTTTTGTTGACCTACTGCAATCAACTCGAATTCGTTTCTTCTTGAGTCAATGAAACCGTCTAAAAGAAATGCGCAACACGAACTGAGCGAATGTTGTTCACAATCTGTTAAAGCCAGCCCCAACACATGGTAACGTCGAAATCAGGTAGGTAGGGTTTTCATGGTTTTAAGTAGGGACTGGAATTTGCATATTTTGCATATGTTTTTAATCGTGTATATCGTTCTACTCTTCCGTTATGAGAGTATCTGAAGCACTTAGCTTGTGTCAAATGGAAATAGTATATTTTGGTCGATTTTAGAGAGTTTTGTATAGTTTGGTAATTTTGTGAATATTTACTGCATATTTGATCGAAATTGGGAAATTTTCCTAATTCTTGATATCACAATCGCCAAATCCTCCGCCGAAAAGGGGTCACTGACATTCTTGGGGCATTCACCGTTTCCGTGTACATGATAGGGCTGACGGGGAGGTGATGCCCTGTGATGTCGGGAGGTCATCTTCTGCCTTAAAAAGTTGCTCCTCAGGGACAACTTTAGGCGATTTACGGTTGGCAATTTGGGAAAAATCAATTGTGGTCCGGTGCTCTAGTTGCGACGTTTATAATATGTATATTGTACTCATTATATATGAATATAATGTAAATATTTTAATACACTAGTATAATGTAAATATCAATTACTATTCATGCAATATACGGCATGGAAGAGAAAAAAAAGGTGTACACAGTCATTTTAATTCCATTTTCTCTCTCGATCTTTTTCTATCATTTATCAAGAACGCGATAATAACTGAAACATAATGTATAGACTACCTGCACGTCCCACAGTATTTAGTTCACCTGCACGTCCCATTTAGTTCATTTAAGAAATATTTTAAATTTTGTTAACGTATTTTGGCTTGGGGTGCATATTTTGGCAAAATTTCGTGCATATAATTCCAGTCCCTAGTTATAAGTTATACAAAGTCATTCCACCCACGCTTCCACCACTTAGATAGCTTGTCACTTAAGTGTTTGAGCTTCTTAAAATTTCCCTTGGAAGTGGAAACGAATATTATATGATGATGATGATGAAATTACTTTGCATAAATCATCGTTAGTTACCTAGGTACCTACCTACCTATTCGTTTAGAATGCTAGTCATAGAGAGTTCTTAGTTAATAAAGTTTACTACAAGTACCAACCTAACATTTATTCTAAGCCACCCGGTCATTTTGCTTCCGAGTCTACCTATAGGCAGCGGAAGAATTATTTTTACTCTCGGGAGAAAAACAATTTTCGTTCTCCAAAATCAAAATTTTCACTCGCATTTTACGTTTTAGTGCATTCTGAACATCTTTGGTTCCGTGTCTCTGTGTCCGCAAATCCTTGTAACAAGCTTCTTTTCCACAGTTTTCTTCCGATTTGGAAGAAATTTTCAAGGAATATGCAGGCTAGGGTGTAGACGGGCCCCTATCAGTTTCATCGTTCTTGATTCATTACCTCACTCTGCGCATGCGCAAACGTAAATTCTACCAAGCATCATTTTCTCCCGCCCTAGTCGTTCGATCTCGCTAAAATTTGGATGATAGTTGGGGATGACAAATTGATCATCTTATATCAATTTCAACATGGTTGTATCATTAGTAGCTACTGCGCATGCGCCAATATGAAATCTTTGTGACAAGCTTACTTTCCACATTTTTCATCCGATTTGGATGCAATTTTCAGGGAATGTGCGGGCAAGGGGGTAGACGGTACCCTATCAGTTTCATCGTTCTAGAGAGAGTGAGGGGTGGAGGAGAGAGAGAGACAGAAAAACACACATACGTACACAGACAGACACGGAACCAAAGTTGTTCAGAATGGTCTAAAACGTAAAATTCGAGTGGAAATTTTAATTTTGGAGACCAACAATTTTTTTCTCCCGAAAGTGAAAACAATGCTTCCGCTACCTCTAGGTTGACTCGGAAGCAATTGAATCGGAATATTGCACGGAAAATCTGTTGGCGAAGAAAGAGGGAAAAACTAAATTTTGTATTTGATTCAGGGAAATCGTGTGACCTCAAGTTGAAGCACTAGTTGGATAGGTACCATTAATTTGTTATTTTTTTGTTTCCTTTTTGTTATGTTGAAGGTGAGCTTTACTCGTCATTGATTTCTCCAATAGTTTGGTTATGCAGTATTTTTACCAAGACAAAGAGAGAACCACGACGGAACAGGCAGCATTTTAAATATAAATCCATATACAGATTACTTCTCGATAAAAGGTAAAAATATGGTGAGTGCACGTCAGGGTTTGTGGATGTGAAACTTCATTAATTTTTGGCTCCCATAATCTGTAGGTTGTGAACTTACTTCATATTTACAGTCGAATTCAGAATCTGTAGGGTCAGCAAGTGGTTGCGGAGTTCCGTGAACCTGAATCTTCTGAACTGACCCATTCAGTCCAGCCTTGCTGAGCATCCGCCTCAGAAGTCCTAAGCTCCTCAGTGCCATCCTCAATCAAACAGGTGATGGCGCCTTCCTCCAGTCAGATTGGTACCTACAACATTATCAAACCAGGACAGAACTTCAGGGTGGGTCACTAGTGAATAATGAGCTTCAACGCTTTAAGCCCACTTTCACCAAAAACAAAGACGAGTTTAAGCTCGAAAAGATTGGAAATTAACGGAGGTTTGACCCCATCGTCTTTCATCTGAGCACTTTACCGGTCTATGCTTGATTGCAAATATTTATGATCGACCTTGAAGACCGTTATGGACTCCACGGAAAAGACTTGTTCGAGAAAATACTCGCCTTGTTGCCTCCACAGTAAAGGTAAGGAGTTACAGGGTGGCCCCCAAATGGAAATGTTGAATCTCCCTGACATTTCCCTGACCAAACTTCAGATTTCCCTGACAAAAAATATCAAATTCAAAATTTTTTCTGTTTTCTTGTCATTTTAGTGTACCTTTAATGCTTCTAAAACGATAATCGTTTGATTTAAAGAAGAAAAAACAGACTACTTATATGTAGTCTACTTATATTTAACAATTTCATTGCCCTCGAAGTGCTCAAATATCATAGAAATTTAACCTAAATGTAATAAGATAATTTACGAAAATTCACCCATACGATCATGCTGCATGACTTTCTATTTAATATTTTATGGTCTCTCAATTTGTGATCTGAAGCTATTTGTTGAAGTACAAATTTTTATCATTTGACTTTAATTTTTTTTCTTACATGGATTTCTTAGCTCTGGGGATAAATTCAAAATTTTCGTCCGACAGCAAAAAATCTCACGCTTTTTTTCACCTACTACTAACTGTAGCCAGAGAAAGTACAACTTCCTGATTTCCCATCCCAAAAAAATCGTTTGTTGGAAAATAGCTCGGTGAATTTATAACTCTCGACTCCACATCCCAATGGGCCAATGTCCCCTTCCTTAACCCTCCTGAGAAGTCCTAGCTTATACATACACACTAGTTTTTGGACTCTTACTGGATCAATCCCCTTCTCTGCTGGGTTTTTTTCTCCCTAGTTCAATACTCAGTTGATTTTTCTCACAAATGGTTTACCTACTCTAGGTGATGCAGTTACCAGGGAAGCCAATGGCATATCCATTCCTTTTTTGTGTGCGTGTAGCGTTGTTACTTTTGAATAATTTACCCACCAATCAACTCACCTATGAAATAATATGTACCTAGAATGATAAAATACGCTGTATTGAAATCATTTTTTTAATATTTCTCTCGCTCCAGTTGTTTCTTTTCCTCAACTTTCAGATTCTAGGGCCCGGAAATCCACTCCCAAATGTTTAGGAGTTCAGCTATAACTGAAAACCACCGCTTCAAGGGAAGGAAAACTCAGGATTCATTATAAGGTGAAGCCAACATACTGGAGGTGATGAGACGAGAAGAAAAAGTAGAGAACACCACGGACGAGGAGGATCAAGCAGACCTAAGGCAAGTGCAGCACCTCACAAGTTTCATGACAGAAGAGCAGCAGCAGCAACAGCAGCAGCAGCAAGAACAACATCACATATTACAGAAAAATGCTTGGGGGTCAAACCCTAACAATATTGGTGACAAGCCCTTCAAGACAGCCATTCTATGCTAATGTCAAGGAGGAACTGTGTGTTTTGCTATTGATATAGGAACACATTTGGTGGTTTTTCCTCAAGGAAAATTCCACCAGAAATAAAGTGGACGTAGCCATAGAAAAAGCAAAGAGAAGGCTTGAAGCGCCTCAAACCACCCTGATTGTGCAGGCCAGGCACATAAAGAAGCACCCTCGGTGGGCCAAGAAATGGAGGATTCGGCCCCAAATATTTCTTACAGATGCCCTATGCTCCCCCGAAGTGAGGCGCAGAATTCCTCCGCAGTGACGGTAACACAAGTTTTCCAGCAGGCAAACATTTTGAAGGTAGCCCCACGCCTGACAAACTGGCAAATGCACTAACGGACAAGGGCTTCGAGGTGAGAAAGGAAAGGCAGCCAGATAGGCCTATTCTGATGAAGATCCATGGTATAGACAGGGATATAACTAAGGGGGACCTTCCTGGATATGTATGGGACCAAAATAACTGGGTACGGGATAACTACAGCAAAGAGGATTGGGAACTGGTCGAAGAACAAGGGCTGATGGCTCACCTATTGAGGACTGCATATGGGTCACCCAGGTCAGCGAAGCACTGCGCAAGGCATTATTGGAGCACCAAATTCTCTACATTGGCATGGACAGATGTCGAGTTGCGGACTTTGTGGAAGTAACAGGTGTTACAAATGCCAGGGATTTGGGCACAACGCAAAGTCAAACAAATGTCATGAGCTTGAAGAGGCCTGTGCGAGGTGTGCAGGCAGTCATGGCACACAAGAGTGCCCCTTCAAAGGGATCCAGCCACCAGAGCCAAGGAAGTGCATAAACTGCAAGAGAGCTAACCTCCAACATGACCATCCTGTGGATAGCGAGCGGTGCCCAGTATATAAACGAGCTTTGAAGAGATTTATTGATAGGGTGAACCCAAAACTGTAAGATATGGCTTCCGTCTCAAAACTCAGAATTTGAAGTGGATCTCATCATGTCTTCACCAACATATGAGACTGTAAGTGACCAAATAGTGACATCAGTTTTTGACACGGACCTAAATCCATCTTCAACAACATATGACAGTCTTAGTGATTATGTAAGTAAATTTGGTTTAGCGGAAAATATGTTCATATTTCATATGAACATACGTAGCCTAAGTAGAAATTTAGATGAAGTATTGTGCTGGCTTGAATCTACGGCAACAAAATCAGACATTTTTACTGAAACTTTTAGTTCCTCTTGCTATAACTTAACTAATATTCCAGGTTACAATTCTTTTTATTCAGTGTCCACCCGCAACAGAAATGATGGAGTGGTCATATATGCTAATGAAAGATTAAGTTGTAAACAAGAAACAATTGTCATGACAGGAGCCACAGGCCTCAACATTAGTTTCCAAATTGGTCCAGAAACGTACAGCAACATAGGTATCTACAGAACCCCATCCCAAACCCAAAATGTTTTCTCTTTTCATCTCACAGCTAAAATCAAACCTTGAAACCCTATCGAGTAACCATTCTTTTATTTTCGGTGACATGCCTTGACCTACTAAGTAGTAATGACAATATCGACAATTATACCGACACCTTACTATCACTGGGGTACATTGGACTGATAAATGAACCAACTCGAGTCCAAGGAATGTCCAAAACTGCTATAGACCATATATTTGTTAAAACTAAAATACTTGAACTTTCCCCAGCTGTCATAAGAGTAGATAACTGACCACTTTTCCACGGCCCTAATTATGCCACTAAAAACCCATCTGAGCCGCAAGAAAATGTACAATTTGAAAAAAGTAGATGAAGATAAACTTAGGATACTACTTAGTGAAACTAACTGGTCAACAGTAACAAAGACCAACGATGTTAACCTTGCTGCAAATGAATTTATAAGATTGTTGAACGCCGGCGTTGAAATGGCTACCGAACTTAAAAGAATTACTAGCAGGGAAGTCAAACTAACACCCTGGATAACTAGAGGCCTGATTAAATCAATAAGGATAAGAGATAAACTGAAAAAACTTTCGACGAAAAACCCACTAAATTTCAATTTAAAGGAAAAATCAAATCGTTATAGAAATAAAGTAAAGGAGTTAATAAGAGCAGCGAAGAAGACATACTTTGCCAATGAAATAGAGAAAGCCCAAGGTAATATGAAAAAAACTTGGGACACTATCAAATCTGCAATACGAGGAACAAACGGAAGAAATAAATCAGAATGTCCACTGATCAAAGAAATAATGAAAAATGATCACGTCCCGGAAAATGTAGCGCGTAAAAAAGCTTGCGATTCACTAAACTCATATTTTTCCCAAGTAGGAGAAAAGCTCGCTGCGAAATTCTCAAATATTCAGAAGCCCCCAGATCCTCCGCCTTCAAATGAGGTGGCGGACACAATCTTTTCTCTTAGAATGATGACGGAGACAGATCTCGACAAACTACTACAAACTATGAAGGGATCCTCGTCACCAGGTATAGACGGCATCCAGGTACATCTTATAAAAAACCATATAACGAGTCTGAAAAAACCTCTTCTTCACATATACAATCTTAGTCTCACAACAGCAACATTCCCTGAAGCATTCAAAGCTGCAAAGGTCATCCCAATTTTCAAAGGCGGGACGGTGGGTGAACTCGGAAATTATAGACCAATCTCTATGTTAAGCACGCTGTCCAAAATACTGGAGAAATTCGTGAAAAATCTGCTGTACTCATATCTTGAAGAAAACAATTCAATAAACATGAACCAATTTGGTTTCCGCAAAAATAAAGGGGTAAATGATGCGGTATTTGCACTAACCACGGACCTTTACGACATTCGGGACAAGAACAAGAAAGGTGCTCTCATACTACTCGATATCGCTAAAGCATTCGATGCAATCGATAGAGAACAACTTATGTACAAGTTAGTTAAATTAGGAATCATAGGCCCCAGCTTAGAATGGTTTAAGAGCTACTTGAGAAACCGAACCCAACGAGTGGCAATCGGCGAATGCTCTAGTGAAGAAAGCAATAATGATTTTGGTGTAGTTCAAGGAAGTACATTGGGTCCACTATTGTTTTTGGTGTATATAAACGAAGTGGCATCTCTAGAACTACCCAATACCAAAATGTATTTATTTGCGGATGACACTGCCGTGTTAGTTGAAGGTGACACGTGGGAGAATGTATATAGCAAGGCAAACCTAGCAATCAATGTGATTGGACGATGGTTCTGTGAAAACTATCTTACATTGAACACTAAAAAGTCAAAATTAATTATTTATGGAGGAATGAAATCATATGTTTACGATACAAATTTAAGCATCATACTACATACATGTAGATCAAATAATAACTATTCCTGTGGGAAAATAGAACGTGTAGCTGAGCATAAGTATCTTGGGTTAGTCTTGGACGAAGAGCTAAACTGGAAACCTCATATTGACTATACTCACAATAAAATTAATAAATACATGTATATATTCTATAATATTCGACACACACTCCCTAGAAATACGATAAAACTAATTTATTACAGTATGCTACAATCTGTACTTCAATATGGCATAATTGCTTGGGGTGGGACATTCTCAACCCATATTAATAAATTACATGTACGCCAAAAAATCATTGTAAAAATTATGCTGTCTTTACCGATTAGGACTCCATCAAACAATGTATTTAATATCGCTAAGCTATTTACTATAAGGCAATTATATATTAAAAATTTACTTCTGCAATTCCATAAGGATCCACAAATAATAGGTTCACAACGTAACCCAATGTATACAACAAGGTACGTAGCCGCAGGAAATGTAATTGCACCCAGACCAAGACTAACGTTGTCAACTCACAATCCGAAATTCATTATTTACATTATCCACAGAGCGCTAGAGGGCCATATGAAAAATGTCCATTAGTCTCGGAGTTTTGTTTGTGTCGACAATTTTAGTTTTGCGTACGTGCTATAGTTATTACTTTGCCAATCCCAATATAATTCATAGGGAATTTCCCTGGAACATATAGCTATCTATTCCCCGACTTTGAACGAAATCGGACCAATAGATGATAAGAAATCGACATTATAATAAATTAACGTTTGCGCATGCGTACAGACTACTATTTATGTGAAGGCAATGGAAGTTATAGGGGACAGTCTAAGCTATCCCGCATAATCCCTAAAAATTCCATCAAAATCGCTCCACCAGACTCGGAGTTTTGCCAGTGTCAATCAATAATAGTTTTGCGCATGCACAATGTTTATTACTCTACCGATTGCGATAAAATTTATAGAGATTTTTCCCAGAACATAAACCCACTCACTTACCAAGTTTGAACGAAATCAGACAGACAGAGGGTAAGAAATCAAAGTTACGAAAAATTCACGTTGGCGCATGCGCACAGGCTACTGTTGATTCGAGACATCGGCAATTATAGGGTACCATATAGGAGCTAACCCGCACAATCTCTGAAATTTTCATCGGAATCGGACTGAAACTTGGTATAGTTTTGGGCGTGATAAGTATTTACCACAGACAGACAGACAGACATCAGACAGACAGACACGGAACCAAAATTGATCAGCAAGCTCTGAAACGCAAAAAGCAAGTGGAAATTTTAATTTAGGAGGACAACAATTTCTTCCACTTCAATCATGAACACAAAGCTTTCCTACTATCGATAGTGAGGAAGCAAAAGTTTATTAGGCACTTACCTCCTTGATGTTGAAGTTCAAGTATTTCTTGGACGTCGGCTGAACTTTTGAAAAAATGAAGATTTTCTGAGATTGTCTCTTACTATCTAGGTATAGTCAAGCTGAGAAATATCTCGTTTGGAACTTTTAAGGTCACGATCTGCGTTTCTTGTCATAGTGAGGAATCATTACAATTTCTGGATGTGAACATGTGAATAAAAATGATATTAGATCACCTGTAGTATACGTAAGTAGATCGGTACCAACACGAAGATGAAGTATGTTCATGATTACATTATATGTAAAATCAGTTTATAATTTCTCATGTATTTTTAGCTTGGAACATGCTTTAGCCTAGAGCTAACTGCCCGAAAACGTTACGCGGAAGTGTCACGAAATTTTCTTTTGATTTTCACGTACAACCAAGCCTTTACTTGGGAAATGAGACTTTTTTAGTGTTTATGAGACAAAAATCGTTCTCCATTCGCTGGAAAGCTCTCGATTTATCACGCATTTCTTCCGTACTTGTTCTTCTATTTATGTCGTAGTTATGTATTTATTTATGTTATAAATGGATTAGTAAACAATGCCGCTTGTTTTGTTGTCACTTGGTTGAGAAGTTAATCTTGGTTATAGTAATTATAGACGCGCACCATAGCAGAAAATTACCTACCTAGGTACTTCCTTACAATTTCGATTCTATTTGTCGTATGAAGCTCCTGAAAATTTTGGTTTCGACATTGAAAATGTCTTAGTCGACGGGTCAACCGGAAATTTTGTTACTGACATTTTGTTACGCAAAGAAAAAAAAAAAAAAAAAAAGACCTACGGTCTACAGTCAGATCATTTAATAATGATTAATTTTACACATTATTAGTTCAGTATAGTTACTTAGCAATATTAGTTTATAACTGAGCGTAATAAATCAGCTTTCCTTGACACTACAGAGGCTTAGGGATTATGCGATGCTGTGATAAAATGAGAGCATTCCAAAAAGTGGCTAACGATTTTCCTACTATGAGAACTAAGGGAGTTACACTTCCCTAGTAACGCATTGGTTGTACGTGAAAATCAATAGAAAACCCCACCGTGACGTGACGTTCTTGACGTGACGAAAACAAATGGAAACATGGTAGGTGTACTATTGAGTAGTAGGTAGTAGGTACTTGTAAGCTGTAGGTACTAGACGATACAGAGACCCCTGATCAGCTGATGGGCTCCTGAAGCTGATGGACTCCTACAGCTGATGAGTAAATAAAATAAAAAAGTAAAGTAAACAACAACCTTTCTGGAATGGTTGTTTACTTTACTTTTGTTTACGTTCTGATGATTCCGCTTGAAGCTACTCATTGCCTCGCCCCCTTGAGTGAAGAGGGGTTCGCCGTACATAACCGTGAAAATTACTTGGACTGCAGATCGTCACCTGGGTGGTCACCCATCCAAGTAATCATCACGGTCCACGTTGCTGGACTTCGCTATTCGCATGAGAAACGGTTCATTGCAACGTCTAACCCGTACGCTGATGATTTCAATCGTATTTAGTCTCTGAAGCTGAAATTAAGAGACGATTGAAATGATTGGCTCATTCCTACTCAGCTGAGTGAGCTAAATTGTCTCCTGTTCATCCTAGGAAGTTGAAATTTGTTAAGGATACTCTCTGGGACACTAAGAGACGATTGCAATTATTGGTTCTTTCCTATTCAGCTGACTGAGCTAAAATCTCCCCTGTTCATCCTACGAAGTTGAGATTTGAAAGGGACAAAGGGAGACTTCCTGGGTCATTAGGAGACGATTGAAATGATTTGCTCTTTCCTACTCAGCTGAGTGAGCTAAATTGTCTTCTGTTTATCCTAGGAAGTTGAAATTAGATATGGAGACTCTCTGGGACCCTATAAGAGAGCTAATTTAATTGAGAAATTTTTAACTTGAGACACAAAACACATATTTCACAGGGGGAAAAATAAGACATATCCATTTACCAATGTATCTGCATGTAGTGTAGATACTCAACATCAGTTTACTGTTTGACATGTTTTTTTAAACAACGGTTTTTCCTGCTAGTAAACATTATATGCCAGCAAATCCGTCCAATCATTATATTCATTCCACACAGAAATGGCAGAAAAAATTGGTTACAATATTACAATGACTATGACCCGTTGTTGCTACGATCCATGACATCAACCGTGAATAGGATCAGTAGATCAGTACATTTCTTCATTTCGTCAATACGACTCGTGATTAAATTGAATCATAATACTCGAAAAATTGAAACACAAACCGAATAGAAAATGATTGATTGGAGGAGAACAGCGATGGACGAAGATTCGAAAAGGCTCGATTGAACCAGTGATTGGTCTCTTATTCCGCCCGATTCATAGGCGGCAGTCGGCGTTCACAAAACAACTAATTGCCACCAGAGTGGATTCCAACTCCCACAGAGCGGCGGGAAATGGGGCTCATTTACGCCAAAACAACCGCTGGCCCAGACGTTTTTGCTGGACTCAAACAAACTCAATGCGTGAATTGGCGTCCCGAGTATTTTCCTATGTAAAATACAAATTATTTAGGACTTAGAACAGTAACTGTACTATAAAATACTATACAGGGTGATTCCGAAACTGGTGTTACACACAAACGGATTCGGTTCTACTACTAATTCGCAAATACAAGTTCCACCTAGAAAATTTTCGAAACCCCCTTCTTTCTGGGTGTAATTTTACTTTAAATATTGCTTCCGAGTCTACCTATAGGTAGCGGAAGCATTGTTTTCACTTTTGGGAGAAAACAAATTTTTGGTCTTGATGAAAATTTCCATTCGCATTGTACGTTTTAGACCATGCTGAACAACTTTGGTTCCGTGTCTGTCTGTCTATGCGGGCTAGGGAGTCGACGGTCCCCTATCAGTTTCATCGCTCTTGACTCAATACCTTACTCTGCGCATGCGCAAATGTAAATTCCATTATGCTCCATTTTTTCACACTCGAGTTAATCGACTTCGCTTAAATTTGGATGATTGTTGGAAGAAGATGACTTGATTACCTCTCATCAATTTCAACAAAATTGTATCATTAACAGCTACTGCGCATGCGCCAATGTGAAATAGTTGTAATGACCTTAATTTACCTTGTGATAGCTGGAGTGACCAGGGGCGTAGCAGAGGGGTGTAGGAGAATGGATATTTATTACTTTTACGTGTTACACCCATATAATACACCGCGGCACCATGAGGTGGGTACAGCGTTCCTTCGAGGCATGAATATATGTTTTTTTCTAGGTCATATTTGTGTGTTAATACCAATGCTTTTCGTACGCATATTTAATAACATATCCTCTCGACTTTTCGTACGTACTTAGATAATGATATTATTAAGGCAATAACTATTTGAATAGATAGGAGCTCAAATCGGCAAATATAAACATGCGTATATAATTATAGAAGTAGGTATAGGTTGTGGCAACTCGAAATAGGACACGCCGAGGAGTCTGGACGGGCCTTATGACGTACGCAAGCCAACTAAAACTACGATCAAACTCAGTTGAAAAAATAATAAACCTTTGTGAAATAATTTGCAGCGTTTTTCGTTTCTTAATTGACCAGATATGACATTTCTCGCTACTTCTTGATTTGCTCTTTTCCGCTATGGAATTTTTCAAGATCATTTAAAACTTTTCAATGATCAATAGATTCATGATTGGTAAACGAGGAAGCTATGTGCCACACTCAACTTGGCAGACTTCCTTTTTCTTTTGTTTTTTTGTTTTTCAACCTTATATATCACTAAAATATCCATAAGAGCTTGAATGACAGCGAAAATTAAAAAATAAGTCCACCATTGGAAAGAGCGTCAAATTTTCTACCACCCTGGTACAAATTTAAAATTACGTAAGTAGGTTGAATGGGAGAGAAATCCGGCTGAAAGTTGAAATTTGACAAATCTTAAGAAACCTGACAAAATTCGGAGCGCTATAGCTCGGAAGTCTTCTATCGGATTTCACCCACGTAGACAAAAAACATGTAAAAAAGTCAAATCGGTAAGTAATGCATGCAGGGGCGGCCGGTGAGGGGGGGCATTGGGACATTGACCCAGTACTTTGGGGAAAATAGTAGCTAACTAGAATGAAGCCTTAACTAGCAACTCGTCACTTCAAATTAGAACAAAAAAGGCAGCGTTTAGCTCCATGCTGTGGCTCGAAGGTGGATGCTAGAAGGAATAGGTTTATACCAAGGATCCATCTACCAACAACAAAATACGTAGATTGCGATATCAATCTATCGAGAGAGAAATTTCTTCGATTCAGGTTAGGCTGTGAAGGGATAGGTACAGGGAAATAGAGGACAAGGAACGGGAAATAAAGGGCAAGGAACACGAAATAAAGGTCATAAAGGGATATTTCTTATGATATTCGGGGCCTTGCCACTTTTCTAAAGACCGTAGAATGAAATTTACGTCATGAGTGGTTTCCACTAGAGGGATTTCGGTTTATTCCATTAACCCCACTGATTCTCTTCTGGTCATTCCATGATTCAAGGAGATGAACCACTTCTAGTTGCAAGCCTTCTTTTTACTCTGTGATATCTTCCCTACCATCCATGCTAAAAGTTCTAAACTACAACAACCTCTAAAGAGTTGAAGAAGTAAGATCATGGTTCAGCTCCTACGTTATATGTTACATCCTTACTTTTCTATTCTATAATCTAGAATCCTAGGTATTTATTCTGCTTTTCTAAATGTGAAAATGCGTTCACATTTCTCAAATACATTCCCAGTTCCTATAATATGCACGTCTTACCTTTGAATTAGGATAGGTAGATTGTAGGTTAGTTTGTTGAACAACAGCTCCTGACACCTGATCGAAATAAGGACGATTTGGGACTTAAGATAAGTTTCCTTCACATTTTATTCCACATTATCGTTAGTACATATATATAAACTTTGTTTTTACTTACATTATTAGAACTAGGTAGCAATATTACCACCCGAGTCAAACACCGGCGAATTCGCAATCAAAATCCTCTACAGATCATAATTATGAAGAGAGGGTGTTCATTAAAAGTTTGGGGAGAGACACCACTCACTTAAAATTAACACAAGTTTGCTAAAAACGGGAAGGGTACACGTAAATTCAACGCTGAAATTTATAGCAAACAAGAATGGATCACAGGGTGCCCTAGAAAGAACGCTATTTTTTGTTTTCCATGACGTATTATGTGGAGATGGGTTTTGGACTCAGAAACATCCCAGAATTAGCTTTGATTGGCCGAGCTAACATAGCAACACAGTTAGATTCAGCTCATCAACTTGCTATCAAGAAACACAATGAGCAAGTTGACAGAAATCGCTATATAGGTACCTTCTGAAATTTTAGATTGCATCTAGTTTTGTTGTCTTAATGAAGTAGGATTAAGAGGCCACGAGATAGGTAGTTCATTGAACTGCGGAATTTTTCTGGGCTTAGTAACAAAATCAGCCAAAACTGAAGACATTTTGAGGTCACATTTGGAAAAAGCTACAGTGTTCAAAGGCACCTCCAAAACCATACAGAATGAGTAGGTAACGAAAAAATCTCAAATTAACATTTTCAGTAGAATATTGATCACTCTGGAAATATGTTGCACTAAAAAAAAAGGTTATACTAAAGTGAGTGGTGGTTGTGGGGTTAGACTACATTCTATAGACTTTTGAAATATCCGATTTTTAATTGACGTCTGACGTCACACTTCTATCATAACATCATCATTTAATCTGAGTTCTTTAATACTCCTTCAGAACTATTTCTCCTAAGTAGTTCACTAGTGCAATTCAATCGGAGCTTTGATAATGTTTAATACTTTTAATAATGATACAGTCCATTCTAAAATTTTTAGGGTACTTAGTTAGTAAGAAGATACCTATAAGATAGTATTTTTAATTTAATTAAATTATTTTTGATTTATCAATAATATTTTATGATCATGATTTATTATTATTTGGTAGTCATATTCTTTCATAACAGTTGCCCATGGTATTTGACATGACCCAAGTGGGATTTATGTTTCATGTGTTTAGATCAAAATTAATTCACACTGAAAGCATAACAAACGGAAAAAGAACCTCAATACCCTTTTTGACTGTCAAAGAGGTAAATATTTTGTGCCCCACTCCTTTTGTAGACCACCGGCCGCCACTGAATGCATGCATTAAAGGGATGTCCCTACGGATGAATTTTATATAATTTTGGTGAGAGTTAAAATAAGAGAATAAACAAAAATATCATCTTTAATCTTTCTCTCTCTATCGCTCTCTATCTCTCTAATTTTTTTTGAAAAAAATCCGAGGCCCCCTCGGGAAGACTGGTCCCGAGGGTAATGTACCCTTTGACCCCCCCCCCCCTCCCCCCCAACAAGCCTGACATCAAGAAACGAAGTTGTGGAAACCCGTTTCAATTTAAAATTACAACTCATTCTTTGCACTCTTGGGAAGGTCATAGGCAATCGGAATCTTCTTACAGAACCCGCAAAGGGTAAAAACGCAACGCGATAAACCGTTGTAAAAGTGGTACGCGTTAATATGGCAACCAGAATTGCCATAATAATGGTCATCCATTACCGTACCAGTACCTTCCAAATTACCGTATATTCTTGTACATCAATCCTTAAACTTACCGTACCTTCACCGTACGCGAATTTCTACAAAATTTTGATGTTCATCAAATGAATTTAATAAAAAATAACAGAACTTTGTTTTTTAATCGACTGGCAAAACCGCAATTACGTCAATAATACTTCTATCAAAACTTGAAAAGTAACTAGAAAAATTCATCTTCGTTTGATTTCTCAAGCTAGGGTGCTTGATTGTAAATCGGTGAAATTGGAAGTAGACACAGATATCATTGTCGTGTACCTAGTGTACATGAAAAACTTATCCCTACTTTGAAATGAAAACACACAGTCACGATACGAAGGAATAATTTTACTAGAATATGTAAACTATTTATATAATCATGAAACTAAACGTAATGTACCTATTATTAATTGACTGTAGTGGAAACTACTACAATCATCATCATTGTTCGCATGTCACTGGTCGAAATAATGTTGAAATGACTAGCAATGAGTAGCGTGTGGCTCACTTCATTTCTTGTTTAACGTAGGGATGCAAAGCCGGTTATAAGGTTTTGAGTTCCCTACGGTTTTTCCTGAGAAGTCCCTCAGTAAGTTTGGTGTTGGGTTCGGCCACCATGAGCTTGCTGTGGACATGTACCTCAATATTGGACCATCTTCTTGAGATCTGTTGGTCAACCCACATGGATCCTTCTGAAGGGTTTTTGGTAGGCCAACTGCTGGCTCAGGCCCTACAAGAGGGGTTTGGGAGCCCCTTTTTGCGATCTCATTCGCCAATGAGATTGCTAACGTACACCGTATGTGCACCAAAATTACCGTATGTTTACGGTAATCACCTAACAGTTGGCAATATTAGCGTACCACTGGTACGCGTTAATATGGCAAGTACTTTGAGCAACAATCAATGGCAACTCCACGATATAAAGTGAACCCGCACGATCTCAACCAAAGTGAGGGCGAATTATTGTAGGTAGAGTACTTGAGTAAAAGGTAGTTGAATATTTAGCTCAATGTTGAATATTGGCAATTTGTTTCGTTCGGCTGCAACGTCTAATCCGCTAGTAATTGTTTAAATATAATGGACTGTGGATAAATTCTTGATAGTGAATATGGTAACGATTCACTACGTTTATAATGCCAAAATTCACATCATCCGGGTAGATTCGGTACAATATATCCCACCGGGCATTGAATTCAATTGAATGAACTCGTCTCGCCTATTTCCTACTTCTTCGCCCACCATCCACCTCGAAGTGCACACACCTCGGGCCTGATCTAATGAAACTATTTTCAATTTACGGATCCCACGAAAAAAAAAGGGGAAAGACTTCCGAGGTTAATAGACTGTTGGGCTGGACTGTGTACACTCGGAGCCTTAGTTATTGAAGTTTGTGTGTCCGGCCGACAAATAGAGAGAATCAAACAGGACCCTTCGGCCGAGGACAGACCAAAGAGGATAAACAACATTGGCGACGACTAAGTCTCAAAAACGTTGCGATTAACGTCAACTAGGTTTTACTTTAGCCGACGCGGTCGCGAGGAAGGGTCAGGGAATTCTCGAGATCTGTCATACCGTACGGTGGGAAATCGATGAAGAAAGTGCTACTACATGTTATAACTCTCTAAGAAATATTTATAGTATCAATCGCAATATTTCCTTGTTTTTCCGGAAGTAAAATGTCGGGAGCCAAACAAATCGTTTTCCGTCCTGTGCTACGCACGAAATCAAATTCTCATCCATCACCTATCAATAATGCAACCCATTTTTCACTCGGAACACCCGCAGCAGCCCGTCAAGGCTTCTCCACTTGTCACGAATTCCGCCGCTAACAAACTACCTGTTATCAACCATAATAACAAAAGTTCGGGAACCGGGTTTTGGAGGTTCAGACCTGGGGCCTATTTCATAAAACTACAAGTTACTAGTGTACAAGTTAACAAGTACAGGTACTTGTAATGCACGGTAAACTAGAACTAGTGTTTCACCAAAACAAAGAGTACAAGTGTAGAAAAGTTACACTTGTAGAAGCTAAGTTTACAAGAGTAGCAGAAAAGAAAAATGGCGTGTGAGGACAAACGAAATGAACAACGTCAAGCAGGAAGCCGAAATTGAAGTTTTGTCAGCGAATTATAATATAAAAACTTTGTTAAGTACACGATAGGATGTTTATCGTACATGACAAGGTGTAATGATTGGAAGACAGACTAATAATAAACTGAAAAGTGGAGAAAGTGTGTATTTGATTTCAACTTATTCTGATGGCTCGCATAATTGGATTTTCTCCTTCATTAAGCGGAAATATTAATCAGTTCATCAAGTCATAATCCTGCTGGGTTAGGAATGTCATCTGTAACTTCGAGATGATCTTCACACTTCACTTTGTTCATCAATGATAGGGAGATCCTCAATACCCGATCAGGAAAAATTGCACAGGATCACGCACCGTTTGAATCTTTCAAGGGGTCTCGGCAGACATCCTAAATCTCTCGTTAAACTCAAAAATACCCACGAAATGAGCTTTTATTCATGGCCGAAAAAATCTTTGGCGTCTTCTACGCTGAATGCTTCTTTCTTGTCTGTATTCTTCAGCAGAAGATGATTCCCAAATATTAAACACCGAAAAATTGTCAACTCACAATGCAACTCACAAGTTTACTGGTGAACGGACGTAGGTTAAAAATCGGCCATTTTTTACAACTGTAAAACAATGACTTGTTCAAAATGATGGGGAAACACTTGCAACTTGTCCAAATTCGCCTGCCTGTACACTACACTTGTACCTTTATGAAACGCTTGCACACTAATTTTTACAACTTGTACATAAAATCGGCTTGTAACTTGTCACTTGTTGCTTTATGAAATAGGCCCGTGGCCTATGTTGTGTGTTGCCCATGTTGTGCGACGGAACTCACTGATCATTTTACGACCAATCCCGTCAGGATCGGTCCATCCGTTTAGCCCCCTATTTGGAACATACATAGAAACATAGATTACACTCATCAAGGTAACAAGAAGGATTGAATGTTTTTTAAAACGGTTTCTGGAATTAAAAGATAGAGCTGACGCCACTTTGAAGAACAGGCCGAAGTCTCACGGAGAAACATATCACTTGATGCAAACTAGGATGGACGGATGAGTACGATCACGGACTTATTGGACATAGAAATGGACACTACAACTGATGGAACCAGCGAGGAAGCATGTGATGTGATAGACAGCGAGATGATGTCAACGGGGCACGGGAGTGTATGCATGAACTTAATCCCTGAAGAGGATTCAAGCTTGGTGGTTCTGACTGAAAAAGTAAAGTTGCAGATCGATCCAGTGAAAGTAAGAGTTTCAAAACAGCCCACAGCAGGGACTATATTTCAGGTAGAAGAGAATCATTACTGTTTTGAAAAAGTTGATAAATTGACAGAGAGGTACCCAATTGAACAGCACTAGTTATTTGAATAAGTAGTATAGATGTTTCTTTCTTCTCGAAGGACGATCAGTATTGTTGCACCTACTGAATATGATTTTCAACTCATGGAAAAGGTTCAGAAAAAACTCAGTGCTGCAATATAACAAAAATACTGCCAACAGGTATAATTGCAAATTAAAAAGGTGCGACGATAGTATGCATATAATGATATAGAGTGATTTGAATGAGTAACCTACTGGCCTGACAATTATTAAATTAATAACGAACCCCCTGACGACCACGTGTTGCCGCAGCGACGTCGACGAGGATCCACAGGTAGATAGGAGCTTGATTCCTTTGTTCCCTGTTCGTGTAGCAAGCCGGCTGGCGTGATACTTCGATTTTCCGTCGGAAAAATATGCACAGAAGAAGAAATATAGCCTTTTTATGTCGAATTTACTTGGTACTGATTCAAAATTTATCAAGTTTCCGGTACCACCCACCCAGTCCGTGACATATCTTTTTCTGATCCAGTTATGCATAGGACACTCAAACAGAACATGGAATAAGTTTTCAAGAAGACCCGTGTCACAGTATTTGGAGAAATTTTGTAATTATACTCGGAATTCCGAATTTTAATTGTAAAATGGTGTTTACTTGCAATCTTATTTGTGCAAAAACTTTTTAAATTGAAAAGGGACATTATGGTAATTCAAATAATCGTTAAATCCATTCTGCGCTTTCACAAGCCAATAGTAATCATTATAGGAGCCAGAAAATACCCCATAAACATCTTTATTATTAAGAAAGATTTCAGCATCCTCTACACATTTATGAGTGAGCATTTTGAGATTTTCACAATCCAAAGTTATTACTTGTTGCACTCCACGTTTTATAAGAAGTTCCTTTAGTTGAGTCAGCCAATAAAATCTTGTAGAATTATTGTTGAACTTTTTCATTTTTTCAAGAGCATGCAAACATCTCTTAGGGTATCTATGGTTTGATGTGTTATTTATCTCACTCCCATCAAATCCTACATCATCAGGAGTTAAAATTATAGTTTTATGTTTGCATTAATTTATCATGAGTAAAGTTGTAGAATGAAATCTTGAACTGTGTTGTCGATTGTAATAGTCAAGAAAGAAAGTAGTAATAGAAAATAGGAAATAGAAAGTGACTTAATAGGTACGTAAGGGAAGAAAGCACAGAAAGAGTACGCGACAACAGCATGAAGATAAGTTTTAATGCCTGTTGATATTGGCGTCAATCCTTAATAATTGGGGAAAAGTTGAATTTGTATTCGAAAAGGTTGAATTTGACTTAGAAATGCTATATTTACTTAACATGAACCACAATCTGCTGATCAATGCTAATGACTAGACTATGTATAAACTTAAATATAACGAAAATACAATGTAATACTTATCTCTGATGAGGCCGTGCAGTCGAAAGTGCTAAGATTTATTAAACTGACACTGAGGAATTGCCTATGTTTCCTCCCCTCAACCTACCTTCCAGCAATACTGACAGACTCTACCTTATGTATCAAGTTGCCCTTCGGGATGTTGGAAAAGTCATATTATATAGTCCACGAGGGTGGGGCAGTGTACTGAATGGGTGGTTAGTAAAGTCTTCCAAGGGGGTGGGAAGTGTACGGAGGGTGTTGCGCCGACGGGGGGTGAGTGGGCGGCTTCCTCCCCTATATAAACCTCTCACGTCATTCCGCGTCCGTTCATTCGGACTCGAGGCCCCAGGAGAACCGCACCATCAAAGAAAACCGACAGTGAGTCAATAAAAGATAACATATGCATGCTAATATATTGCAATTATATTACAATACACCCTCCGGCAAACGATCAAAATGAAAATTTATGAATTAGAAAAGAAAAAAAAAAAATAAAAAAATAAAAAAAAAAGAAATAAATAGCGCATAATGTAATTAACATTATATATAATGAAAAGCGACTGTATTGTGGTTTATGGTAAAAAAATGTGATACACTAATCAGGCAGAAATAAATTGGAGATGAAAAGCAGGTGGTTTTATTGAAGATTTTGACATTCTACAAAATTTTTAATAATGTTAATATAGAGTTACATAAATTTATTTATATATTATTAAGTATTCAGTTAAATACTTAATGTGTAAGTAATTACTTGATTTATGACACAAAATATATCCATTTTATACACAGTTTTATCAAATAATCCGCACCATCGAAGAAAACCGACAGTGAGTCAATAAAAGATAACATATACATGCTAATATATTGCAATTATCTTACAATACACCCTCCGCCAAATGGTAAAAATAAATAAATAAAATAAAATAAAATAAATAAGAAATAAATAAATAGTGCATAATGTAATTAACAGTATGTATAATGAAAAGCGACTATATTGTGGTTTATGGTAAAAAAATGAAATACACTAATCAGGCAGAAATAAATTGGAGATGAAAAGCAGGTGATTTCATTGAAGATTTTGACATTCTACAAAATTCTTAATAATGTTAAACCGCACCATCAAAGGAAACCGAAAGTGAGTCAATAAAAGATAACATATGCATGCTAATATATTGCTATTATCTTACAATCCACCCTCCGCCAAACGATAAAAATGAAAAATAAAAAAAAAAAATAAAAAAAAAAAAAAAAAAAAAAAAAAAAAAAAAAAAAAAAAAAAAACAGTGCAGCAAACGATATGTTCATAAATTTGTCATGACAATATGCATGATGAAAAGCGACAATATTGGAAATGAAATTGGAGATGAAAAGGTTATTTGGCATTCTACACAATTCTTAATAATGTTGATATAGTGCTACATGCATATATTTAAGTATATATTATTAAATATTCAGTAAAATACTTAATGTGTAAGTAATTACTTAATTTATTACAGAAAATATGTCCATTTCTTAAACTTTATAGTTTTATAAATGTATAGACCATAACTATTTATAAGGGATACTTGAGTAAATAGGTCCATAGGGTAAATAGAGACTTTCCTGTTCCTAAATCCCTAAAACACACAGATATACCAATGTGGCCCTACTAGATGATTTTTCAATCAAGAGTCAATAAAAGATAACATTATGTATGTCAATATATTGCAATTATCTTACTATCAAACCTCCGCCAAACGGTCGAAATGAAAAATTTTGAATTAGGGGAAAAACAAATAGTGTAGCAAATGGTACATACATAAAATTTTCGTGACAATTTGTATAATGAAAAGCAACAATATTGTGGTTCAAGGTAAACAAATGGGATACACCAATCAGGTAGAAATAAATTGGAGATGAAAAGAAGGTGATTTCATTGAAAATTTTGATATACTACATATTTTGCAAATTTCATAAATTTATTTACTTATTATTAATAAATATTCAGTAAAATACATAATGTGTAAGTAATTACTTAATTCATTACACAAAATGTATCGACTTCAGAAACTTTGTAGTTCATAAGTTTATAGACGATAACTATTTATATGGGATACTGGGGTAATGAATATATGGGGCATTTCGATGTATTGCAATTATCTTACAATCCACCCTCAGCCAAACGGTCAAAATGAAAAATTTTGAATTGGAAAAATACTAAAAGGAAAAAAGTGCAGGCATCCATAAAACAAAACTTGCTGATATACTTACTTAAATATTATTTCCACTACAATATTGTATAATAAAAAGCGACCATATTGTCATTTATGGTAATCAAATGAGATTCACTAATCAGGCAGAAATAAATTGGAGATGAAAAGGAGGTAATTTTATTGAAGATTTTGACATTCTACAAAATTCTTAATAATGAAAACAGTATTTTATTAGTAATTAGGTACTTAATTTATAACACAAAATATATCCATTTTATAAATTTGTTGTTTTAATAATTCATAAACCATAACTATTTATAATTTAAAATTTTATTGTAGTTTTGCATTGTAGTCGACAGACTATTATAAGTGAGGTTACAAGTATAAAGGTGTCACAAAAGTTGCGTTACGAATTTATTCTAGGTTCTACTGAATATAAATTTGAGGCGTAAAAAGGATAAATATGTCCCAAGTAGCTGTTTCTTTATTTGAAATTTAAAAAAAAAAAAAAAAAAAAAAAAATCATAATACCCGTTGCAGTGTCCTTTTGACACCCCTTTTTGATTGCCTCCAATGTCCCCGCCGGTTGAGTTGCGGCTTAAATGAAAAAATTTTTCACGACAATAGGTATGTACGCACCTCAAGAGAATTAGGGGATCAGCTTTCCTTCTTGATGCCTAAGACCTTTTTCTCAAACACGGTTACGAACTAAATCACTCAATTTTTTTAGATCTGTCCATCTCTTTGGTAAACGAAAAGCCTGATTTTAAAATTTATAGAAAAGATACATACAGCGATATAGCTATCCATATAGAACTAGGAATAGTACTTCAAATCAACCTAGTCCATAAGCATCCAACCTTCCATAGTATGATCAACCGAGCACTATCTATTCCAATGGGTAAACAAAAGTTATCAAAAGAAAAATCCATTATCAAAAGCATAGCGGCTAGTAACTAGTATGGAGAAGATCTCGTTGATACCATATGGGATAAGATTCTTAGGAAAAAGAGTAGGGAAAAAGTTTCCAATCTGGCTAAGGAAGATGTAAATTTAGGAGAAAAGCAATGGATAAGTATACCTTATTATGGGAAAATTTCTGATAAAATTGGCAAAATTCTTTTTAGTTTTAAAACTAAAAATAGTCTTGAAGCATTACTAGGATCCGTTAAGGACAAAATCAATGTTCAGGATAAAAGTGGGGTTTATAAACTAAAATGTTTTTGTGGCTACGAATATTGCGGTCAAACTGGTAGGAAGTTCAGAAAAAGAATAGACGAGCATCAGGAGGATTTCAAGGAAAATAAGGGTAAGTCTGCATTTGCAAAACATCTTAAAGAATCCAATCATAGTTACAATTTTGATTTGATAGATAGAAAGTTTGTAGAATTTCTTCATTTTCGTCCATAGGGAGGTATGTTGAATGTACTTGAATAATTCGAAATTATCAAAAGTGACAAATCTGCTAAATGTTTAAATGAGGATATCCCTGAATTTATAACACCACTGATAAGTCCATTTCTATAAAGCTTGGAATTATCACGTCTAACTGTTGAAACCATTAATTCTTCCCCTCCTTTCACTTCCTCACCTATAATCCCCCTTCACTTAACTTGCACTTAATTGGTGGTACCTCCTGCCCCTTTTCCCTTCTCTTGACCAATGGGATTCAATCTCCCACCATTGTTCGGCAATAAAAAATCTTTGACTAAGGATGGGAGGTCTTATTTTGGATTTTTTTTTCTGATTTTCATTTGTGTATCAGGCACCCCATAAACGCTCACTATATTGTTAGGAACTGGCTCCTGAAAATAAAAACACTCAACGCAAAGCTGTGTCAAGGAAATTTTAACTTTTAGACGATAATCTTCTATTCTAATTTTTTGCAGCTTTTATTGTTTTTTAGCACATTGTAATGAAACATATGTACATTTTCAACATAATTTTGTTCATAGTCATTGTTAGAAATTTAGCCAATTCAGTGATGAAATATTTACTTCTCGTCAGATTCGAGCTGTAATCATATGCTGGATGATGTTTCTGCCTAACCGTCGAATTCGATTTAACATTGTAACTCTTTATTTACTGTGGAAATAGACAACGTTTTTTACTAACTTCCGTTTTCAAACACGGAGAAAGACCAGCGATATCAAGCTCCCACTTGAGTCAAAAAATGCCTGGGATCATCCAGATGTTGACTGCGAATGGAAGCGTGCTTCTTCTACTAGACATGAATGGAAGAAGAACAAACCACAATCACTTAGTTCCCACACCCATGGAGGACCAATTCAATCAGCAGTGTTTCCTTGAGGGGGAGTTTTGGAGATTTGATGCTTTTTCCATTCATACATCAAGTGCTTAGTAACATTGAATAAAAGTTCATTCCGTGTATAACCACTAATCCCTGTACATATTATATTCAATTACATTTCTAACTAGAAAAAACTAAAATAATAGGGTGCATCCCATCTCCATTAGGTGCCTAACCATGAGATATAATGTGAACTTTGTCCGATTGATCTGGGGTCTTTGACGTCTACAAGAAAAAGTGAACCCTTAATTCTTTTGAGGTGTGTATTATGAAAAACGAGTATATTGTGGTTTATGGTAAACAAATGAGTTACTCTAATCAGGCAGAAATAAATTGGAGATGAAAAGGTGATTTCATTGATGATTTTGACATTCTACACAATTCTTATAAATGTATTTGTATTATTAAGTATTCAGTAAAATACTTAATGTGTAAGTAATTACTTGATTTATGACACAAATTATATCCATTTCATAAACTTTACAGTTTTATCAAATTATAAACCATAGCTATTTATAATTTAAAATTTTAAAGTAGTTTTGTATTATAATTAGCGTAGTGGTTTTTGACAGTGCTATATCGTATCGTTAAGTACATAGCATATTTCTAAACGAATTTAAATGTGGACTGAATTTATCATCGATAATAATTATAATCTAGCATTGTAAATAGGATTAATAGTTGGAATATAATGATTAGTTTCATTAATTACTCTTCTCAGGAAAGAAATTGCGGAATGTGAATATAATTTGGTAGGTACCTAAGAACTATACTGGGCGTCCTATTTTCAGGCACACCACCGGCTAGGATTCGATTCTATACTAATATGTGAATTTTTTCGTCCTAAAATATATAGCACCCATCCTAGAATAAGGGTACAACTCAAAAATTGTCATTTTCGGCAAATCGAATTCAAAGTTTTCGTTCCACAGCATTGGTTACCCGTTCTTTGGAACACGATGAACATATTTATCTTTGCGAAACTTGTTTCCTACATTATTTCTCTAACATTCCATGGTAAGTAAATCGTTTTTTGCCAGTGGGAAGAGAGCGGGGGGAACGGTTTTGTTGATTTTTTAAGAATTTTTGAGTTGTTACCTTTTTTTGTAGACGTGTTTTAGAACGACGCGTCCTTCTCCTATGGACAATTTCATCACATTTTTCAAATAGCTAAAAAAAATGTGATCATGAAAGTGCAATTTTCTACTTACTTGTCTGAATAGCGTAAAAGTTCTCCCTCTTTCTGATTTGACAAAATAGTAGAGCATTTTTCTTGAATAATTATGATATTTAATAAAATCTTTTATTCATTTTTGGTTTGATTTTTTTAAGGAAGGTGGCGAGGAAGCATCATTATGGGTAGAGTCAGGGAAAGTTTGAGTAGCAATGCTCGTGAATATCCATCCCGTTCGGCTGCTCCAAACTGTACTGAATATCCATCCCGTTTCCATGTTCTTCTTTGAGATTGAACTTTTTGCGGAGTAGTTCAATATTTTCCCAAGAAACATGGTGAAAGAAACTAGAATGTTCATGAACAATAATTTCCTCCCAAACTGATCCATCGTCAGTTGATAATTTACCATCCCATGTGTGGTCCCAGCTAATTTGTTTTGTTTTCTCACAAGTTTTAATTTTTTTGGTTTGTTTTACCCCAACACGAGTATTTTCAGTGGATCTCAGAGCTTGTAACATTCTCAAGGCCCGAGAGTCCATTTTGATGAGGTTTTAAAGAAAAAACCCATCTGTGTATAACACTGAAATCTCACCAGTCAGGATCCAAAATGTTCAGAAAAGTACTAAGTACACTAGTTAAAATTATGCCGACATTGTCCACACAAAAAGGAAACAACTCAAAACGAGACACAATGCGTGAACTCAACTGAGTTATCTTTCTTCCTAGGATATGACTTGGTTAATCCCTCCATAGAAGATAGACACACGCACTCTCTAGCGGAATTAGAGTGCCCTACACATATCTCCACCCTCTACAGACAAACTAGACCGATTCTACTTCTCAAAACCACAACTAACTCAAAAGCGATTTTTGAGTTGCACCCTTATTCTAGGACGGGTGCGATATATCTTTTAATTCACGCTAAAGACCTCTTTTTTCGCTTTTAACATTTTTTCGCATTTTCGACTTAGTGTCACTAAAACTGTCATAACTCCCTTCATTTCCATTCAAAACTCAAATCTGATTATACCGTTGAAAAGAGCATTAGAGGATTAGTCATCTTCCTAATGACTTTTCAAAAAATTTTAAACGGAATGAACTGCTGAAAAATAAGCCGTAAGTGAACACTTTATAAAACTTCGAACATGTTCATTTTTTTCATAGCTTGTCTCTCGAAACATCCTGGGGCCTATTTCATAAAATATCAAGTTAAAAATGCACGAGTTAACAAGTACAGGTACTTGTAATGCACGGTAAACTAGAACAAGTCTTTCACCAAAACAAAGTGAACAAGTGTAGAAAGCTAAGTTTACAAGTGTTGCAGAAAAGAAAAATGGCGTGTGGGGACAAACGAAATGAACAACGTCAAGCGGGATGCCGAAATTGAAGTTTTGTCAGCGAATCATAATATAAAAACGGTGTTAAGTACACGATGGGATGTTTATCGTACATGACAAGGTGTAATGATTGGAAGACAGACAAATTATAAACTGAAAAGTGGAGAAAGTGTGTAAGTATTTGATTTCAACTTATTCTGATGGCAGGCATAATCGGATTTTTCTCCCTCATTCAGCGGAAATGATGAATCAGTTCATCAAGTCTTGATGCTGGTGGGTTAGGAATGTCATCTGTAACTTCGAGATGATCTTCACACTTCACTTTGTTCTTCAATGAGAGGGAGATCCTCAATACCCGATCAGGAAAAATTGCACAGGGTCACGCACCATTTGAATCTTTCAAGGGTCTCGGAAGACATCCTAAATCTCTCTAAATCTCTCGGAAGACATTCTAACGAAGAATGCTTCTTTCTTGTCTGTATTCTTCAGCAGAAGATGATTCCCACATCCCACATATCAAACACCGAAAAATTGTCAACTCACAGTGCTGGAAAATTTACAGGCGGACGGACGTAGATTAAAAATCGGCCATTTTCTACAACACTGTGAAACAGTGACTTGCTCAAAATGATGGGGAAACACTTGTAAATTGTCCAAAGTCACCTGTACACTCGTTAATTTTCACAGTGCATTACAAGTCTACACTTGTACCTTTATGAAACGCTTGCACACTTATTTTTTACAACTTGTACATAAAATCGGCTTGTTACTTGTCAGTTGTTGCTTTATTAAATAGGCCCCTGGATGGAAATTTTCATGCTGTAAGCCTAAAAGTTGCATCACGATCCCAGCTTCCCAACGGTACATCCCCGATACCTCCCCGTTATAACAGAATTTTACACTTTGACTTACTAGTATCACCCCTAAAATCACATCAAATTTGTCATTTCAAATTAACTCAAATTTGTGAGTTAAAGTGTTAAACTAGGTTATAACGGGGTTGGGGAGATATGCAAAAGTTGCCATTCGATTCAGCATAAAAAGATACGTAGAAACCCAACTCCAACTCTTATTTTCATATAAGGTCATTTTTCCATAAAACCCTAGATTTCAATGGAAAACCAATACTTTTCAACATTAAAACATAGTTTTCTCCCGTAATTAGTGCAGTAAAAGTAAAGTTGACTGCACCGTAGGAAAGCTAAAATTCTGGCGCATATTTTAGGTCTACACGCTAATTTTGACATTTGAAATTTTATTAGACCTATTAAGTATAAAAAAGGGGTCATTCTGAAGATTCTTTTACTCTGTGGTTATCTACCAAGATGAGTGAAAAAGAGGACACGACGGTAGGTGTACAACAGGCGCAACTCTCAATCTTCGCGGGGAGCGTTGGTCACTCTTATCTCTTATCATTAGCGCATTCCCATCATTTTCTCATCACTTTTTCGTAATGAGTAGATTAGTCAATTCTTTTTGGATATGATTAGCCGTAGGGAAAAGATGATTGGGGACATCTAGAGATAATAGACAGGGTTGAACTGTACAAGTGGTCAAGAAATTAGTAAGCGGATTATTTCTGGGCCCCCGGGGGGAGGGATTGCCTACCGTCAATTAGGCACGGTTGATCGCACCTTTTAAAATGATGTGTACAGTTTGATGGTCTGAATGCTCGCAAGCTCGCATCACAAAAATACATAACATCAAGTAGTCAATCCATTAGCAAAAATTCAGATTAGTTGGACGAATAGATCAAAATGATTTGTATAATTTCGTGGTCCAGATGCTCGCAAGCTCGCATCTCAAAAATACGTTACGTCAAGTAGTCAATCCCTTAGTAAAATACAGATTATTTAGACGAATAGATCAAAATGACGTTTTAAAGTATGATTTAAAACATTTATAATAATGACGGTTAAAAATATGTTTCGGAGGTTGGATTCGAATGCAACAAAATATTGACCCAAATATGGGATCGAACTCGGGTCTCTGAACTTCAAAGTCTGTTATGATATCCACTGCACCACGAGGACTTTAACAATTGATGAATAAACACAGATCTTAGCCACCCATAAGGGAGCTTGTTTCCATTGCCAGTTGACGCTAGTTCGAATTCAGGTCGGCAGGGGCGCGCACAGCGGGACATGTTGTGTACCTAGTGTCTGGTCAATTTTCGCCCTTGAAAAAAACCAGACAGTCCGGGCCGAAACCGGACACTTAGTAACCCCGCCTGGGAACCCCATCCTTTAGTTTGAAGCTGGACTCAAGGATCGCACCAGGCGAGCGAATGAACGAACGCGCTCTTGATTTGGGAAGTGCGGGTCTCTGAATGTGGCGCGACGTCGTGCGGGTTTGACGCCGGGAGAGAACAATGATCGGACCAGCAATCGATGGGAAAACGCGAGAGGAGAAAAAAAAAGGTGTTGACAAAAGGGGACGTCGTCCACCTCTCTTTCATTTCCCCAAATTGTTCGCATCGTAGGTAATGACATTTCGAACGTATTCGAGACCTAGAGCCAACATCTGCTGAACGTCAAGGCTGATGAGTGAAAAAAATATATCGGGTATTTTCCCAGTCAAATTAATTTCTTTTTTCCCCTCTCTTTTCTGCCAAAACAACAGATATTACAGTTGAAGTGGATGTTTTTGTTGAATGGTGACATAACTATTAGTATATCTTCAACAAACATTGAGTTCCTAACCGATAAGTCAATTGGGATAAGGTGCATGGGGATTTTATCAACTGGGACGTATGCTAACCTGATAAAGTCAAGAGGGTCGAATTAGTGTTTTATCTTAAAGTCACGCTACTTATCTTTAAGTAACGCTGAACCACCTTGGGGATTTTCCCGTCTGTTCAGTTTCCAGCATTTCTAAGTTTCCTAGTTCTTTTCTTATTCACGAAAAGGTTTTGCAATGGCAGATTTTGAAAATTTATGAACAAGACAATGAATATAACTTTCATGAATCATGAATACCAACAAGAAATGAATGTCACTGTTAGCGGTGTAAGGTTACTTTGCGATAGGGAGGAAGAGATAAGATAGGTTGGTTCGGGATAAAGCGTCTTATGTTTAGGTGAAATAAATTTGTCTTATTGGAGATGAGGCGCCTCATCTCCCCGCACATGCGCAGTAGTGTTTTCTTTTCACGATAAGGCGCCTCATCTCTATCTCCCTATTGCTTTAGGAACTCTCTATTGTATTGCATGCATTACAGGGACGTCCCTATGAATGGATTGTATCTAATTTTGGTGAGTGTCCTTCCTTGTAACGACCTTAATTTCCCCTGTTTTCATCCAATTTCGATGAAATTGTCAGCAAATGAGCGGGTTAGGTTGTAGATGGTCCCTTATCAGTTTCATTGTTGCCAAATCAATACTTCATTCTGCGCATGCGCAAACGTAAATTTAATTTTGCTCCATTTTTTCACACTATAGTCGATTGATTTCGCTTAAATTTGGATGATAGTTGGAAGAAGATGACTTGAATACCTCATATCAATTTCAAAACGATTGCCTGTATGAAATACTTGTAATGACCTTAATTTCCACAGTTTTCATTCGATTTTGATGAAATTGTCAGCAAATGCGCGGTTTAGGTTGTAGATGGTTCCGTACCTAAATCATTGTTTTCTTTTCATCAGTTCATTCTGCGGTTGCACAAACGTAAATTACATTGGGTATCATTTTTTCGTTGTTTAATTGACCAATTATGACATTTTACGCTACTTCTTGATTTACTCTTTTCCGCTATGGCATTTTTCAAGATCTATAGGGTTAGTTCTGCAGATATGCAAAGCATAATACGTTAAATTGATCTACGAAACGATTAATAGAAAGTCTTGACCTTAAATTTCCGGATTTAATACGGTACTTAAATAGCAGAACTTCTTATGTTGAATAAATCTCGAGAGAGATTCAAATCCAATATGAAGCAGCAAGCAGAGTGAATTCTCAAAAAGCAGAGCGCTACAATTCTTCAAACATATTGGAAGGACGGAAGAAACAATGTTACCAATCAGTGGCAACATGTGACTGGAGTGCCTCATTTCCTTGGAATTTACGTTATCATTTTAATCCAAGAGTCCAATTTGGGTGTGAAGAGAGCTTTAATAGTCTTGCGGTCTTTTTTGGTAACCCGGATTCACACAATCGCTAATAGGTAGATAGGTATGTACGTAGTTAATACGTACTAACCAGATTACGAATACTATTTAAGGTGGTTTAGTCATGAGAGATGGAGTGGTCACCCTTCTAACAAGATCATTTAAAACTTTTCAATGATCTACACATTCATGATAGGTAAACGAGGAAGCAACGTGACACATCCAACTTGGCTGACATTTTTTCCCTTTTTCCCCTACAAATTTCCAGTCGGCCTCTTCACAGACTCCCCCGCAGTGCAAACTCGTTTATGTCTGTTAATGCCGAATTTAGCTTTTTCCGTCCTCCATCACCACTCTGAAAACTCTTTTTTCTCATCCTCAGTGTTATTCTTTTAATTTCTTACCTTTTTATCTTCTATTCAATTATGTTTGAATAACATGTTATGTTAAGTGACAATCTTCTGATGTGATCAAAATTCTTGGACTTCTATAGTATACTTAATTCAATCTTTCGATGTAATTTTGGGACTCAGGTGAAATAATTAGAACAAGGTTTCAATCACTAGGTTAATTTATTACACTTTTCTTTATATCGCTCCAAAAGAAAGATAATCAGGAGGGTTTTTTCTATCTAGCCAGTTGGTTGATTAGTTTCTTATATTCACTTTTTTTTAAAGATGAAAGAAATACTGCAGGGAGAGAGAGGTATGCGGGATAACAATGGATTAGATATTAGTATAAACAATGGGAGTTTATATATTAATGCTATTAACGCAAATGGAAGAGAGAGGTAGACTCACCGTTCTGAAGGTTGAACAACGATTAAGAGCAAGCGAACCGGTGCATGTTTGGATACCAACGGGCACGCCGTTCCATTGAACGAATCACCGTAACAGTTTTCGATAGCTGTTTCAGTTATGATATATATGTTGAATGATATGCCAATTATGATTATGACATGCTATTGGGCTTGCCCATGTCCTAATAAATAAATAAATAAATAAATGTGAGGAAGCTAAACTGCCCACACAATTTGGCATACGTTTATTTTCATGAAAGAGATTTATATGAATTTGGTTGAAGTTCGACTAACATAATAGTTAGCCTTGGTTCACCTTTCCATACCTACCGCCCCCAGCGGGCAGGACTGGGAATAGTCCATTCCCAAGTTTATGTTGTTTGCAGGTTTGTTCCCTTTGAGTTACGCCCTTTAGAGTTGGTGGCACTTTTGAAACAGTAATGTAAGGAACGGGGGTGGTGGATGGGGGTGGGGGTTGCATTCCGCTCTTTTCCCCCTCCACGGCCCACAACTCTCCTGACACGTGACCGCTTTGTCTCTCTTTGCTGCCACGTTTTTTATTATTTTTTTTTTGTGTCCCCCTTTCCGAGGAATCCGTTCCCGTCGGAGATCAATGCGTCGACGTGGATTTATTCGTAAGCTTATCAGCCTTCCCCACCCTTAACCCGTCTTTCACCGTTACTAACGAAAAGCGTCCCTTTGAAAAGATTGCATATAATTTTGGTGAGAATTAAAATAAGAGAAAAAATAAAAGTACAATAATTTTTCGAAAATTCGGACACGTGACCGCTTTGTCTCTCTTTGCCTCCACATTTTTATTTTTTGTCCTCCTTCCGACGAATCCGTTCCCGTCGGAGATCAATGCGTCGACATGGATTTATTCGTAAGCTTATCAGCCTTCCCCACCCTTAACCCGTCTGCCAAGTTGGGTGGGCAGTATAGCTTCCTCGAAGCCTGAGTCGACGTTATAAGAAATTAATGTATGAGCATACGCACTGATTACCATTAATCCAACGTCAAAGAAATATGTAAAGAGTGCAGGGGAAAAACGGACTAACTCGATTTTTTGTTAAAAGTGTGTTGAGAATGGCACCTTATGTATTGGGGGAAGCCGAACACGGTGGTGTGGTCAGAACAGGGAATAAACGAGTCTAAAAACTTCAAAACAGCCGGTGAATATTTCGTATACAGCGAAAGAACGGGCTTATGGGAGTGGTCCAGGGAAAGAACGGGCTAACTTAGAGCTGCCACTTCCCCCATCCTTGTTAGTTCATTATCCAGCCTTTAAATCACAGCAGGTTAGCTGTGTTTCACATTTCACATTCTTCCACTTTTCCGACCTGTTGCTGTCTCTATTCAATATTCATCGTTTGGTACTGTGTTTTCCATTGATTTTTTGGCCTGATCAAAATCAGATATTTTGATTGGGTAGGTTATCTCATAACTCAAGGTATATTCCTAAAGCACCAATGAGAACTAGGCGGCTGAGAGAAGTAAAATTTCATGTTGATTACCATTGCTTACTTACTATCGTTAGAGCTATAATGCGGAATTTACAAGCAAGTTTGTGACGCCGAATCCGCAAAAAAAGAAAAGATCTGGCTCAGAAGCCACTTCGTCCATCAGAATTTTACTTCCCATCAAGTTCCTACACGATAAAAATTTCGATCACTTCCAAAAAAATCCAGGGATTTGATTTATTCACAAATATTGTGTACTGATAAAAGTCAAGAGGAATTTCGAAAAATTAACCCACAAGTGAGGAAATCAATCGCTGTCAAGGGCGTTATCCCGTTCTTTCACTGTTTTCTGTGATGTTCGGCTTTTTTCCCGTTATATTTCAATAAAACTAATTTCGTGAGGTAATTTGGCATTTTTATGGGCGTAGACGTTTATGCTCCCAGCAGTCAAAACTCCGCTCGCGGGAAAGACTATTTCCTCCCGAACGAAACGGCGGGCTGGACGATATGATCCCAAACCTGTGCACGCTTAGCACTGTTATTCTCCCAGCGAGTGATCTCTGCTCGGAGATAACATCTTCTCGGGAGTTTGACCATATCAAGTCAGTCGCTAAGCCCGTACTGTTTTCCCGTGGCCTCAGTAACGATTACAAGGATGACACTGACGTTGTTTTATTACTTTTACCTGAATGTTTTCATAATAATGTCAAAATTTCAGATTTTTAGATCGCAGGATATACATTTTATTGAGTTTTTTGCATTCAAATTCGTTTTTCTCGGAGCTATATAGTAGCATGTATATAGTTATTAGCCTATTTTACATCTAGTTTTAGTTGTATTATTTTATTTTTGGGATTTTTTTTATCCACTTTGGGGGCTAAACAGTGGTCCTCACTGTACCCCTCATTTTTTTCCCCCTCCGAGTTCAGTGGAGTCCATGATGGCGCTCCTTTTTAGACAACGATGGTAACATGGCTCCCCTTAGAATCGTGTTACTTTCACTGTCCCTTTGGAAACCTTGTTCAATGCCACTAATGACCCTTCTGGTTGAGGTGCGGCTTAAACCTTAATTAAAAAAAAAATTTAATTGAAAAATTAAAAAAACAATGAAATACAAAATCTCAAATTCAACAAAGTTGGTAAGAATCGATTCTTGGGACGAATTTCCCACGTGTCATTATGAATGACCCTCAAGACCACTGAGCATAGAATTACGATCATACCTATGTATGTTCATCAACTTGAAGGCTTGATTTATTGAGTAGGTAGGTAGATAGAAATGAAGTGAACGTGCGGAAAGGTCTACTCCACATAACCGTATAATTATTTAGGAAGATTAAGCGACAGTTCCAGTCTTGGTTAAAAGTTTTTTATTGGCGACGTTTCGGCCTCTGGCTGTAGGCCATATTCATGCCAAATTATATGCCCAGATACTACACATGTATATATAATCCGGTAATAAGATTATATATACCTGTGTAGTATGTGTGCATATAATTTGGCATGAATAGAGCCTACAGTCAGAGGCCGAAACGACGCCAAGACTGGAACTGGTGCTTAATCTTCCTAAATCGTTTACATCCAGTCATGGAGGCACAAACTCCGCCCACCTCTACTGTATAATTATTGTATGGGAATAAATCTTATTCTAGTCTATTGTGTGCTATTCTATTCTATTCCCTATTATATGAGGAGACTACACTCCCCCACCCGATTCGGCAGACGTTTTGAATAGGTAGGGTTGAATCTGTTAGGGTACTGGTTGTAATAACGTATTGTTAATGTAACACACTCCTAACGTGGGCACCAACAGGGGATAGTAACGAACGGTAATGAAATTCGAGGGAAGATCGTTATAATTCGAATATGCCGACCCCGTGTGTCCCGGATTTGAGGACGCGCCCTTAATTAAGGCTTCGAGAAGGATCGTTGACTTGCCAGCTCCTATCGCAACTAGCGGTCGTAACAATTAGTTATGGTAACTAGTGATACTCGTGCCGCACCATTAATCAGTGACGTACTTGTATGATTAATTGAATAATCGAGCACTTCTGCAAAACAAGACATATATCTCCTAGGAATTCTAGAAAATCGTCTAAGAGGGCGACACAATGTTAGCTTCCGGAAATCGGATTTATAGTCTACAGATCAGCCCTTAATTAATATCATGAAATTAATTTCAAGACACAAAGAAGCAGGTCAGTGTGCGATGAAATTTCATTTAATTTCTGTCATTACTTAGAACCTACCCACCAGAACTGTCATAATGTACCTAACAGTAAGTACCCAGCTGAAACAATGATAGAAAATGACTAGTCCCCACAAAAACACAAATATAACTATAAACATGAACCTAAACATTGCTATGCCAATGATTATGATGACCAGCCTATATAACTATGTAAATATATCTAAACACGAACCTAAAACCTGCTGGGCAAATGTTAATGACGACTATTGCGACTACCATTGCGACTATTGCAGACCAACACATGCAATTAAGTCTTTTAGCCACTCGTTTTCGGTCGTGGGCGTGAGGCTATGGAATAGCTTCCCTGTCAAGATTAGATCCATCTCTCTACTCGGCCGATTTAGGAGCGCAGTTCTCAAATACATGAAAACGTTGTATGAAACTTTTTGTCAAACCAGATCCCCTTTTACTTAAGTTTTATTTTTTTACCCGTCTTTATTTTTCAACTCTTTCTTTTAACTTCGATTCTCTTCTTGAGCTCTTGCTTTCTTTCTTGAGAAAAAACTTCAGATCGATTTTTAACCCACTTCCCGATATCCAATCGATCTGAAATTTTGCACACGAGTTCATGCTGGCGTACATTTTAATTGATCAAATTAAAATTAAAGGTGCACGAGTTACGCTTCGCTATAATGTCGACACAAGTAAAAGCATCGTGAATGGAGCGATGGGTGAAGTTATCGAAATTATTTGGCCACAATTTCGTAGAACACAAATGTACACTCAAGATATGCCAAATGTAAAAGTGAGATTCCTTGAGATTGGCGAACACATCATTGAACCACGAACGGTTGAATTTCCGGCGAAACTATCAGCGGGAACAGTAGAAAGGCGAATGCTGCCACTTATCCTTTGTTGGGCTACGACTGTTCACAAAATGCAAGGTTCAACAGTTGACCATGCATTCATAAACTTAGGGTCAAAAGTTTTCGCAAAAGGACAGGCTTACGTCGCTCTCAGTCGTGTAAGGACACTCGAAGGAATTCGACTTGAAGAGCTCGACTGCTCAAAAATACAGGATAAAACATTCTGTAACCTGCCAGCGTTGGCAGAGATGGAAAGGTTGCGTCAACTTCCGTCTTACCTCAATATTGATTAATGACGAATGAAAAGACTGTATACTGAATGAAAAAATGTTCCTTAATTTTTTTAATCTTAATCATATCGTTCAACAACGAATACATGTCTTATCTTAAATCCCACTAAATATACTATATACTATTGAACGTCTGCATAAAATGACAACGAATCCAGGGTCAATAAAATATTAAATGATTTTCCTTGTCAATTTAATTTAAGTTATTATCAATGTGATTTTGAAACTGTGATTTTGTTTCAATTTACTGTTGCCAAGAAACTACCAAATATCAAACAACAATAAAATTAACCGAGAACATGAGAAAAAGAAAGAGTTACATTAAAAACTTGTGTTTATGGGTTCCTTTTGTTATTAATTTGTTTTGTTTTATATATATATATATATATATATATATATATATATATATATATATATATATATATATATATATATATATATATATATATATATATATATATATATATATATATATATATATATAAAAGATAATAATAATTTACACTCGGTTTTATTACCTGCTTTTAGTTTGGCGAGATTCTATTTTTGGATCGCCTGTTTATATACTCTATTTTACCTACTGTTGTCATAATATGACAATATGTCGACATAATATGTGTAGAGTTGCTTTATGTTGATGAATGCTTTATGTTTATGACCCATGTCGTTCTCTGTACACTATGAGGGACTGATTGTCCTAAGTACAATAAAGATTATTCTTTTCTATTCAATTCTATTCTATGTATAAATTGAAACAGTTCCGACCAACTGCTACAAGAACCGGTATAGTGAACGGCGCCAGAGTCAAACGTCGATCCGTCTACCGTGGAGTAATGACGAGTTTCAAACCAATATCATCGACCTAAAAGTTTGAGGGTTTAGTTTGTAGGACGTGTTTACCACAGTAAGAACTGTGTGTGTGTTGTGAACTGTGTGTCCAGGACTTGGACTACCACTCCCGACCCTTACAGTAAATTCTAAACATGAACTTACTAGCTACTAGTAGTAGATTAGAGTAAACATGAAGACAGAGTCACATCAAATTTTAGATTCAAATGTTGTCCTTTTAAAAAGATTTGACATGATTAAGAATCCTCTAAACCTGGAGCCAGTGTCAGAGAAGTCTATTGGCAGAATTTATCAGTTTGTCTTGAATCATGTTGATCAATATTCAAACATTTCTGTCTTATCTAGATTCCTAACATAAGCCAGATTCTGTGGCCGAAAACGAAATAATTAGGTACTTACAGAGATAAATGTTATACTTTAAGGTGCTGTAGGAGTGAATAAGGCCACTACCTACCTCGTTACTTATGTTCGGAGTTTGAGCCCCATTGGGATTTCATCCCGTTTTCTTGAAATAAATGAGTTTTTAGTATGGTTTGGTGTGGTATACGGTATTCTTTTGTCTTATATACGGTATGGATTTACTGTTTTTAACAAATTTTCTTAGAAAATGAAGGTATTGCAATGGCTCGGAAAATTTTAAAATCAAAATTTTTGAAAAATTTCTTCATTGAAATCTATTTTGAGGCATTCTGAAACGAATCGAGTATATATATATATATATATATATATGATGTATATATATGACATATATGTCATTCCAGACGATAATTCTCCTTAGGATTGAGATAAAAATTCCATTCTTGCGCCAAAAAATCCCCACATTCAGTCTCCAGCCTTTTCCAAGGTGAGTCATCTCTCATTCTTTTGTGCGCATAGCAAATTATTACTATATAAACCATTATTGATTTATTCCAATACCTAATCCATTGCTATCCTCATACCTTTTTACTTCCCTGCGGTATTTCTTTCACCTAGATACACACTGGTTTCGCGTCTGCACCCCTGGCACGTCTCGATTTCTGTGCTTGTTGACGTTCGCGCTTAACTGGTTTGGCGTACCGATCCACGAACCGTTTGCGTCGTTACAGGTAATTCTGTTTTGCGCTGGAGGGGGTCGATTCTAGGATATCCTAGTGGGGGTTGTTTACGTTTTCGTGCTTTCTGCTGTCCCACGTGTCTTGGACTGTGACGAACCTGTGGGGTTTGAGGCTCAACGCAAGTAAGGTTCACTCTTATGACCTTTTTTCTTCAGTCAGTTGGGGCGATAGTACATCAAGGTTTAGACACAAATATACACGATTGGGTCTGTATATTTAGGTCTTGGGATGTAATAAGGATGGGCGGTTGGCTGTTAGCAGTGGAAGCTTCTTTATTCTTATCACAAGTTAGGTAGGTTCTTGATTGAATGTAGAAATGGGGAGAAAAAATTACACTTTAACACCTATTTCTTTATGGTGTTTCAAAAGAAAGGTATTAAAGGGAGGTTACCTGACTAGCCTGTGGTCTTGCTATATTCTTGAATTTGTTGTTGTTGAAGAAACGCACTTATTTAGATAGGTATTGCAATACAAAAAAGTTACACAAATCAATAAATGCTACTCCCCACTATAAGTCGTAGACTTGTGCTGTGGGGATAATACACCGACCGGAATACACCGACAGAAGTGAAAGAAATACCACAGGGAAGTAAAGAGGTGTGAGGATAGCAAAAGGTTAGGTATTGATATAAATCAATAATAGTTTATATTGTAATAATTTGCTATGCACACAATAGAACGAGTGAGTACTCACTTCGGCAAGGGGTGGAGGGGTCCGGCCGAGTCGATGTGTGACTCTGGCGCCGTTCACTATAACGGTTCTTGTAGCAGTTGGTAAGAACATTCACAAATTATAAACATAAAATAACTAAACACGAATATAGTAATTATCCCTGATGATGCCGGAAGGCGGAAGCGCTCAGATATTATTAAACGAACACAAGAGAAATAGCCTACGAATTTCCTTCCCTCAACCTACCCTACTAGTAAACCTGATAGGCACTACCAGATGCATCAATTCGAAAATCAATTATTTAAAACAATTCAACTACTGTCAACATCCCTATTAGAATCGGCAACAAACCTGGGAAACGGCTTGAACTTGCTAGGGTTCGAAACCTTCATTGTTGATTAACTTTAATCAGACCGTTATTAACTCAATCAAAGCGTAAAATCATATACACCTGTGTCAACACCTGATCAACCAACTCATTAATAACATTCAGTGTCCATATCTAATAGGTGAACATCTAATTAATTAGGATGACGAATTGTAGGACTATTCCGTTTTGAATAGTCCGTTTGGACATATCAAATCATGCATAACTCGGGAATAATAATTCTAGTTTTTCGCATCAAGATCCATCAAGGTCAGAGTCCTTAATTGATACTGATAACCTATTATTTTAAGAAAAGCATCTAATCTTTGATTCGTCTGCTTCCATCGCTGGTTATAAATCTCAGCTGATAGTGCTTATAAAGCTCAAATAGACAGAGAGCGCACAAAGTGGACCAGCCTAAGCTGTAATGATTGATGCGGATGACAAAAAACCTACTTGTAGGTACAATTTTTTCATCCAATTTTAGAAAATTGATTTTCTTTTAGCAATTTTGACATCATATGCACTTATTCAATAGTTTTCAATATTTTAGATTGCTTCAATGACCCAATTTTACTGTACTAATTTGAGAAGAATCTGCTAAATACAATAATACGTATCCCTATAAGAGGCTGTACGTAGTTCAACAATTAGGCGCCCATGACTCATTCATCAATAACAAATTGGACATTTACATACATCTTTACATAGCCATGGCTCCATATAATTGTAACGCGATAGCAACGTATGGTAACAATGGAGAAATCATCTAATCATCTAATAGAGAGTTCCTGGCTACTGCGGTTACAGTGTTACAGATCACACGGTGCACGTGAACTATGATCAGCTGATCCGGTAACAACGGACAGCTGACAAATTACTACAATTGCGCGATGTGAGTTGGAGTTGGGTTGGAGACCACTTGATTGACAACGCAAGATCGAGTCCTTGGTACGTCCTCGTTACCACGTCTTCATCACTATACCCGTAAATGTATAAACCCGAGGGAGGTTTCTGTGATAAGCGTGTTCAGTGTTCAGTTCATGTTTTTATACTAAACATTAAGTAATTATATTAAAATATGAATTAAATATATTATTATGTTAAAATATACTAATTTAATTAATATTCATCTTATTTTCACTCGAAGCAGTCCAATCATCTAGTGCCCAAAAACATCTTAATCAACGAAACGGAGGATGAAGGGTCGCCGACAAACGGATAAAATCTTTTCATTTCAATCATATCTACCTTTTCAAGGTGCAAACATCAAACTACTAAGATACCAACATGTTTTATTTTACAGAGTTTCCCCACAAGATGCATAATATGCGAAGCCTTGCTAATATTACCTAGCTCCAGAGGGACGTCCTTAAAGCGAATTCAACGATTGGAGCCCAGCCTATTTGTCTCGAATCTATTTCAATAGGACGTCCCTCTAAAGCTAGGTAATATTAGCAAGGCTTCGCCTATTATGGGAGGGACGCCCTATTGAAATTGATGACCGTGACGCATTTTTATGGGTTGTATTCTTGTAATCGCCGACATACGAAAACGATTACACGAATACGAATATAATCGCAGTTGATTCAGAATCAACGAATAATTATCGCGATTACAATCGTATTCGTATTCGACGGTAAGATTATGCCCAACACTGCCTCCAGCAAAGACACTACAACAGTGGGTATTGTAAAGTTATGTAGGACCTATAGTAACTGAAGTCAAAGATAAAATTGAAGTAATTTCGATCAAAAGGGCTCCACAAAGTTAAAAGTGCAATACCTTGTATAATAATAATAATATTTGTATGTAATGATAATAATGAATTTTCAAAATTATACTAGACCAAACTACAAAAAGCAAATTTTAACGTGGCTTGTAAAAAATGGGGCAGTGGATTGCTAAACCATGCCAAACAGCATTTATGTATAATATTATCAAACAATAATTTTACTATAGAAAGTTTTTGTACTCATACAAGATAGGGACATCAAATACCATTGTAGTTATAATGTATAAGCTATGTGTAGATTATGTAGACGCATAAGCGATGTTATGTTAACGTGCTATGTTTGAAATTAAGGGAAAATCGCCTAGACCTTATCCAAGAGCACGGGTCAAGCCTACCGTTGGAAAAGTAGACTACGCGAGTAGCCTAGTTCTACTTTTGTACTATCATCAGATGTATGTGTCTCTATTGGAATAAATAAAATCTATCTATATATCTATCTATAATAGTATTATTCAACTTCAGCCATCTTTTAAATTGTTACTTGTTTTTCTGAATAAGACGGTGAAAATATCGCATTCTGTGGCGACTTTCGAAAGTTGTAACATGAATGTTGTAATACTGTACTGGTCTCCGAGTCTCGAGTGGAGGTAAATTGGATTCATGGAAATCAACGCTCTATGGCCTATTTATCAATAATCCCGAGGCATCCTAGGGCTGAAGGTGGGACGCAATTTCAAACTAATGGGCAGTAGTTCCCATTAGTGAACTCAGATGTCGGTTAATCAACATCTGAAACTCCCTGTGTATGAGGTGAGCTAGACGGGCCCCCGGAGAGCTGCGCCTATTTCGATATCTTGCTAACAACTCCCCATGGTTACCGACGGGGTGCAGGTACGCATAAATCCGAAATATACGTTTTTACTTAACGCATTTCATGAATGGCAACCTTGGAACCCCATTAATACGCATTTATAACTCAAAAGGGGTTACATTTTCTCGATACGAAAAAATAGAACGAACGCACGGTAGTCATTTATCACGTTATTTTGACCTCACTACCGGTGGAGGAAGGTGACACAGGTAAATTGGGTGCGGCTGAACGAGCTTTCAGCAGTGTTGGGCATAATCTTGTCGTCGAATACGAATACGATTGTAATCGCGATAATTATTCGTTGATTCTGAGTCAACTGCGATTATATTCGGATTTGTTTAATCGTATTCGTCTGTCGGCGATTACCCGAATACAACCCATAAAAATGCGTCACGGTCATCGATTTCAATAGGGCGTCCATCCTATAATATGCGAAGCCTTGCTAATATTACCTAACTACAGAGGGACGACCTTAAAGGGAATTAACGATTGGAGCCCACCCTATTTGTCTCAAATCTATTCAATAGGAGGTCCCTCTGAAGCTAGGTAATATTAGCGAGGTTTCGCATATTACAGGAGGGACGACCTATTGAAATTGATAATCGTGACGCATTTTTATGGGTTGTATTTTTTGTAATCGCCGAGAGACGATTACGATTACACGAATACGAATATAATCGCAATGGACTCAGAATCAACGAATAATTATCGCGATTACAATCGTATTCGTATTCGACGATAAGATTATGCCCAACACTGGCGTTCAGGACGGTGTTTTCGTGTTGCATAAACGGCTAGATAATCCAAGATAACGGCGATGCTAGTGAGACTGATTGATATCTCTGAACACTCGAAGGGTTCCCCTCAGGTGGGCTGGGGCCATGACGTCATCGCGAAAATGAATTTCAAGAGCCGTATTACTAGTCAGATACCCATCATATAGCACATTTTTGGAAAGCCATCGCACAGACCTTTCTATCTAGCAATAAAGAACGTCTGCCAAGTGAGTGTGGCACATAGATTCCTCGTTTACCTATCATGAATGGATAGATCATTGAAAAGTTTTAAATGAACTTGAAAAATTCCATAGCGGAAAAGAGTAAATCAAGTAGTAGCGTGAAATGTCATAATTGGTCAATTAAGAAACAAAAAATGATACTCAATGTAATTTCCGTTTTTGTAAGCGCAGAATGAATTGATGAGTTTAAAACAATGAAATAGGTACGGGACCGCGCATTCGCTGACAATTTCATCAAAATTGGATAAAAACTGTGGAAATTAAGGTCATTACAAGTATTTCACATAGGTGCTTGCGCAGTAGCTACTAATGATACAATCGTGTTGAAATTGGTATGATGTAATCAATTCATATTCTTCCATTTATCATCCAAATTTAAGCGAAATCGAACGACTAGAGTGTAAAAAATGGAGCTTAATGGAATTTACGTTTGCGCATGCGCAGAATGAAGTATTGATTTGGCATCAATGAAACTAACTGGGGGCCATCTACAACCTAACCCTCGCATTGTCTGACAATTTGCTATTTGGAAACCGAAGCTTTTCTCAGAAACTACTGGACCGAACTTTATGAAATTATGTTATTTATGCAATTTGCATCCCGTTCGATCAACCCTAAAGGGTAATATGGGAAAATAACGGCGGATAAAGAGAATATACGAGTCCAGATTTATCTAGGATTATGATAATCCTATTAACCAGGCATTCATAGTTCAGTGGTTAGAGCGTCCAACTGTAGGCAGCCCCGGCCGTGTAACTACTATCAACGGGCCGTGGGATTCGTAACCGGAGACCACACATTAGGGAGTTTTTGCAACGCTGAGTCGTAGTCGAGTTGGAGGAACTACGAATAGAAATGGAGCATTGCGCATTCGCGTAAAATGCTAACGGTTAGCGGTCTATTCGTTGTACGAATAGAAAAATCCTATTCGGAGCTGAAGGGAAGCCCAATACAGCTCCGAATACGCATGTAACCTTCCATGACGATAACCTACACTGCTATAATCAATTTTTTTTGTATCAACTCGAGGTGGCATGACACGGACATCGCGATATTCGTCATTTTCAAAAAATGTGGTTGGCTTGTAGGGTTCATCCTCACTTAAATTATGCTGATACCTTTTAACGGATTCTAAATCTTCACGGTCTACCATCAGTCCGATTTTGCTCGAGGATATTTGGGTAGGTACAAGTCTCAGGATGGTATCCTACTAATTTTGTTGAAATAGGTAACCATTACACATGTCAAACCCGAAATTGGTTGTTATAGACGAAGCTCCGATACTGATACATCGATTTTGACGAAGTGGGTAGGATTGTGCCACTTAACTTATAGAAACTGCTGTCTTCCGCCCTTTGTCGCGTTTTAGGAGGTATCCACATCTTCAAAAATGGTTCGTTATTTTCAATAATAAATCGTAATTGTCCAAGGAAAAAAAGTGTAAAATATCGTACATATTTAGGTAATAGGTACAGGTAGGTACATATCTCTATCTCTATTATTAATAAGAATGAAACTCCGTCTGTCTGTCTGTCGCTCGTGCCTATGCACGGCCAAACGGCTGAGTGGGGGGAGTCTACGAGTGGGGGGATCTTTTTGGGATTTTCCGATAGGGTGTATAAGCGAATTTAAAATTTTCTAATCCCACCCGAACCATGGGCCGTAGGGCGGGAGGGGGGTCGAAGTAATAATTAATGTGCGCTTTTTGGACTTCCCCGCTTCCCCTACCCCTCTAAACGGCCGTTGACAATTCCGGAAAAATACGGGTTTCGTAGGTTTTCCTACGAGGAAGACGACGGCGCGATCGGATCGCGAAAAAAGTATCGGGAAATGCGTTAAAAAAATGCGAGAGTACGGACCCGTTTTCTCGAAAAGTCCGCCGAAAAACTTGGTTTTTTCCGATTAAAATATACCCCATAAAGGTACGTTTTTCGGAACGGTTTTCGCGGGCGAAATACAGCTTTGATCCCGCCGAATCTGAATCCGAAGTCGGATATCGAAAAAAGTGACGGAAAGTAGGTCAAATTGGGAGGGGAATTGCGAGGGAACCGTTTAACATCAGAAATTAATCGACCACGGGCCGCCGTTACACAACGTTGCTTACCTGAAGGGACCCTCACAGGGGGGTTCCCATTTGCACTTCTACGCAATACCTTGCGAGCGAAGCGAGAGCCATTTCAAATAATAAATACGGACTTTGTCCTACACATATACAGGTATACCTTGCGAGCGAAGCGAGCAACATCCCCGAATAAACTTTTCGTGGTTCCACGTAGTTTCTAAGATTTAATTTGTTTGTAAGAATTCCCAACTGAAAAAAACGTCTGCCAAGTTGGGTGGGCAGTACAACATTCCCTAATAAACTTTTCGTGGTTCCACGTAGTTTTATAAGAATTAATTTGTTTGTAAGAATTTCCAACAGAAAAAAACGTCTGCCAAGTTGGGTGGGCAGTATAACTTCTTCAAGCGAGCGAAGCGAGCAGCATCCCCTACAGAATAAATACGGCCTTGCGAGCGAAGCGAGCAACATCCCCTAATAAACTTTTCGTGGTTCCACGTAGTTTTATAAGATTTAATTTGTAAGTAAGAATTCCCCAACAGAAAAAAACGTCTGCCAAGTTGGGTGGGCAGTATAACTTCCTCAAGCGAGCGTAGCGAGCAGCATCCCCTACAGAAGTTAAACCTACCCTTAGGGATCTACCGTTTGCGAGCAAAGCGAGTAAAATTCCCTACATGCCACATTTTGCGAGCGAAGCGAGCAATTTAATGGGGGGTCCGGGGGCAGTATAACTTCCTCAAGTGAGCGAAGCGAGCAGCATCCCCTACAGAAGTTAAACCTACCCATAGAGACCTACCGTTTACGAGCGAACCGAGCAACATCAACTAATAAACTTTTCGTGGTTCCACGTAGTTTTATAAGATTTAATTTGTTTGTATCCAACTGAAAAAAACGTCTGCCAAGTTGGGTGGGCAGTATAACTTCCTCAAGCGAGCGAAGCGAGCAACATCCCCGAATAAACTTTTCGTATTATTAATAAGAATGAAACTCTGTCTGTCTGTCTGTCTGTCGTGTCTATGCACGGCCAAACGGCTGAGTGGGGGGAGTGTACGAGTGGGGGGATCTTCTTGAGATTTTCCGAAAGGTGGAACGAGCGAATTTAAAATTGTCTAATCCCAGCCGAACCATGGGCCGTAGGGCGGGATGAGGTCGAAGTTCCGGTTAATGTGCGCTTTTTGGACTTCCCCGCTTCCCCTACCCCTCTAAACGGCCGTTGACAATTCCGGAAAAATACGGGTTTCGTAGGTTTTCCTACGAGGAAGACGACGGCACGATCGGATCGCGAAAAAAGTATCGGAAAATGCGTCAAAAAAATGCGAGAGTACGGACCCGTTTTCTCGAAAAGTCCGCCGAAAAACTTGGTCTTTTCCGATTAAAATATACCCCATAAAGGTACGTTTTTCGGAACGGTTTTCGCGGGCGAAATACAGCTTTGGGTCCGCCGAATCTGAATCCGAAATCGGATATCGAAAAAAGTGACGGAAAGTAGGTTAAATTCCGAGCGGAAATGCGAGGGAAGCGTTTAATATGACGTTTTTAATCCAGCCGGGCCGCCGTTTCACAATGTTGCTTACCAGAAGGGACTCGATGACGGGTTGCGAGCAGGTACACAGGTATAGCTATACCTTGCGAGCGAAGCGAGAGCCATTTTAACAGAATAAATACGGGTTTTTTCCTACACATATACGGCAATACCTTGCGAGCGAAGCGAGCAACATCCCCGAATAAACTTTTCGTAGTTCCACGTAATTTTATAAGATTTAATTTGTTTGTAAGAATTTCCAACCGAAAAAAACGTCTGCCAAGTTGGGTGGGCAGTATAACTTCCTCAAGCGAGCAGCTTCCCCTACAGAATTAAACCTACCCTTAGGGATCTACCGTTTGCGAGCGAAGCGAGCAACATCCTCTACATGTTTCAATTGTAATACATCGCATGTGTACAGCCACACCTTGTGACCGAAGCGAGCAACTTAATGGGGGGGTCCAGGGTTTTTGTTTGCGAGCGAAGCGAGCAATATTCTATACATGCCACACTTTGCGAGCGAAGCGAGCCCCCCGGCTGGACGTGGAGGCGAGCGTAGCGAGCCGGAGCGGCTAGTTATTAATAAGAATGAAACTCCGTCTGTCGCTCTGTCGCTCTGTCTGTCGTGTCTATGCACGGCCAAACGGCTGAGTGGGCCGGATCTACGAGTGGGGGGATCTTTTTGGGATTTTCCGATAGGGTGTATAAGCGAATTTAAAATTTTCTAATCCCACCCGAACCATGGGCCGTAGGGCGGGAGGGGGGTCGAAGTAATAATTAATGTGCGCTTTTTCCACTTCCCCGCTTCCCCTACCCCTCTAAACGGCCGTTGACAATTCCGGAAAAATACGGGTTTCGTAGGTTTTCCTACGAGGAAGACGACGGCGCGATCGGATCGCGAAAAAAGTATCGGGAAATGCGTTAAAAAAATGCGAGAGTACGGACCCGTTTTCTCGAAAAGTCCGCCGAAAAACTTGGTTTTTTCCCATTAAAATATACCCCATAAAGGTACGTTTTTCGGAACGGTTTTCGCGGGCGAAATACAGCTTTGATCCCGCCGAATCTGAATCCGAAGTCGGATATCGAAAAAAGTGACGGAAAGTAGGTCAAATTGGGAGGGGAATTGCGAGGGAAGCGTTTAACATCAGAAATTAATTTTGCCGTGTTCGCGAGAAGGCTCTGGGAAGACAGAGGTCTTTGGGGTTCAATAACTCAGGTACAGGTTTCGGTGTTTGGGTGTTGCGAGCAGGTACCTTGCGAGCGAAGCGAGAGCCATTTCAACAGAATAAATTCGGATTTTTTCCTACAAATATACAGCAATACCTTGCGAGCGAAGCGAGCAACATCCCCGAATAAACTTTTCGTGGTTCCACGTAGTTTTATAAGATTTGATTTGTTTGTAAGAATTCCCAACTGAAAAAAACGTCTGCCAAGTTGGGTGGGCAGTATAACTTCCTCAAGGATATACAGGTATACCTTGCGAGCGAAGCGAGCAACATCCCCTAATAAAATTTTCGTGGTTCCACGTAGTTATATAAGATTTATATTGTTTGTAAGAATTTCCAACAGAAAAAAAACGTCTGCCAAGTTGGGTGGGCAGTATAACTTCCTCAAGCGAGCGGAGCGAGCAACATCCCCTACAGAAGTTAAAACTACCCTTAGAGATCTACCGTTTGCGAGCAACATCCCCTACACGTTTCAATTGTAATACATCGCATGTATACAGCCACACTCTACGAAGACGTCAAGGGGTTTGTCAGGTATTTCACAATGTTACCTGCAGGCCTATTTCAAAAGAATAAATACGGGTTTTTTCCTACCTATATACAGGTATACCTTGCGAGCGAAGCGAGCAACATCCCCGAATAATCTTTTTGTGGTTCCACGTAGTTTTATAAGATTTAATTTGTTTGTAAGAATTTTCAACAGAAAAAAACGTCTGCCAAGTTGGGTGGGCAGTATAACTCCCTCAAGCGAGCGAAGCGAGCAGCATCCCCTACAGAAGTTAAACCTACCCTTAGAGATCTACCGTTTGCGAGCGAAGCGAGCAACATCCCCTACACACGTTAAACCTACCCTTAGGGATCTACCGTTTGCGAGCAAAGCGAGCAACATGCCCTACATGCCACACTTTGCGAGCGAAGCGAGAGCCATGTCAACAGAATAAATTCGGATTTTTTCCTACAAATATACAGCAATACCTTGCGAGCGAAGCGAGCAACATCCCCGAATAAACTTTTTGTGGTTCCACGTAGTTTCATAAGATTTAATTTGTTTGTAAGAATTTCCAACAGAAAAAAACGTCTGCCAAGTTGGGTGGGCAGTATAACTTCCTCAAGCGAGCGAAGCGAGCAGCATCCCTTACAGAAGTTAAACCTACCCTTAGGGATCTATCGTTTGCGAGCGAAGCGAGCAACATTCCCTACATGCCACACTTTGCGAGCGAAGCGAGCAATATTCCCTACATGCCACACTTTGCGAGCGAAGCGAGCAATTGAATGGGGGGTCCGGGGGGCTTGCGGCTTGAGGCGAGCGTAGCGAGCCGGAGCGGCTAGTTTATAATATTGGTACATCTTGAACGTTGATTATGTTGAAGTTCCCGAAAGGTATTCTCCTCTAACCCAAGGCGAATTTCAATGTTGCCTTAACAACTACCTTTCCAAGTTCCCTTCCTTCTTCTACCACATCTATCTAGTGAAAAAATTAAACCACATAGGTAGATAAAGTTGTATCTAATTTAATAGGGGTACACCCTTCCTGATGCGATTCGCCTGTTGATCGTGTCTAATGGGTGCTTACCAAGAAATAGGTGGGCACCCTCGGGAGGCCGCTATGGTGGGTCGGGTCCGGGCTCGGTGATCTCGATTTCCTTTTTAGCTGAGTTTTTTAAATTATCATAACCAATATTTTTATTTAATTGTTGTGCTGACAATTGTCAAACAATTTATTGTGACGACAAATAAACGAAATAAATAAATAAATAGGTAATTCTTCGATTATGAAAGAAAAAGAATAGATTACACGTTAGGTAATCTATGACTCGGGCTCAATTATGAAGATTTGGAATAGTGTAGTCACGTTAGTGTGACTTCTGAATCGTTTCATTCATTTGTACAACGATTTCCTATTCGTACAGTACGACTCAGTGGTTAGCTTCTGGAAAACTGCAAAAACTCCCTATTTTCAATTCTTTCTTCCCTTTGTCACTTGCCGAACACCGGTATTTAACTGTCTCTGAATTTCAACACTATTACTATTCAAACTGGTTAGCTCACTGGGCTCATAACCTAAACGATTTTAACAACCAAAATGCCAGTCATCGTTACGTGAAACAATTTATTTCAAAGAAGAAGGACGCTAGAAAACTGAACAAAGCATCAATAGAGAGTATTTAGGTTTTCACTGACTACCGCCAAGTTCGCTGCGCACTGTCTGCCGATAGATGTGCCAACCTATCAATACAAAACTGTAGAATTAATATTTCTACATGTCTTTCATCAAAATAAAACTTTATATATATATATATATTTCTGCTGTATCAGGTCGTTCGCTCGAGGAGTGTTGTAATAAAATAAGTTCATCGGATACAGTATATAGATGACCACTGGACCCCAAGTTCTTCAAAATGCATTCAAAAATATTTTCTGGAATCGTGAGGACACGTATTTGAGACTGCGTACAAATTAAGAAATTATTAGCCGCAGCAGGCTTCAATACCTGTCTCTTATTAAAATATGAAAAGTTAAGATATTAACATATTGGTAAGTAAGCATGCCACGCAAGGGGCGTCCTTATGAATGGATTGTGTATAATTTCGGTGAGAATTAAAAGAGGAGAAAAAATAAGAATATCATTATTTCTCGGAACTACTCCGACTAAATTTTGAAACTTGCAAGGTTGAATGACCAGACCAAATCTGGATCGAACAAACAATAAAAACAGTCACAGAAATCAGAGTAATATAGGAAAAATATCACGATTTATCGGAACAAAACGAAAATTACGAAAATCGGTTGAGAACTTTTGACAAAACAAAAACGGACGGTAGACCTACGGTTCTACAGTCAGATCATTTAATAATGATTAATTTTACACATTATTAGTTCATTATGGTTACTTAGCAATATTAGTTTATAACTGAGCGTAATAAATCAGCTTTCCTTGACACTACCGAGGCTTAGGGATTATGAGATGCTGTGATGAAATGAGAGCATTCCAAAAAGTGGCTAACGATTTTCCTGCTATGAAAACTAAGGGAGTTACACTTCCCTAGTAACGCATTGGTTGTACGCGAAAATCAATAGAAAACCCCACCGTGACGTGACGCTCGTGACGTGACGAAAACAAATGGAAACGTCCTGTTAATCATTATTAAATGATAAAATTTGTCACACACCTATGGGGTTTTCTTTTCATGGGTTAGGTCTTAGAATGGTCTGAAGCGGATTTGTATGGGGTTATTTTTTTCTTGTGCTAGGGTTGTCCCCTACCTCCCTGGGTAAATTCCAATAGGTTTTCCCTCTATTGACGAAGCATAGCTGCAGAGGGACGTCCTAAAAAACTCCCCATGTGTATACACCAACCTTCGTAAACTTGCGGTCGATGTTATTGATCGGGATATTGAAAACAAAACGGAAGGTAAATTTCGAAATCACGGACCTCCGAAGGGATTCGTTCTTCTCATATCGTCCCCTCTAATTCCGTGTTGAACTTGATATTGCTAGCGAACCTCTACAGGAGATCAAAGAAGGTGAACTCGATCTACCTAAAGTGATCTCCTTTTATCCTGCCACACGCCCTATGGCGTAATTTGAGGAGGGGCAGGGTGGGCAGAGCCCCCCCCCCCATGATTTCAGAGGATGTAGAAGTTCATCCTGCAACGGATGCTTCGTGGGCAATAGAGCGTTCCTAAACAATAAGTAAGTCAATTGGGATAAGGTGCTTGGGGATTTTACCGGATGGTAACGCTGAACTATCAAGGGTATCCTCCCGCCTATCTCCTGTGTTCAGTTTCCAGCATTTCTAAGTTTCCTAGTTCTTTTCTTATTTACAAAAGGTTTCGCAATGGTAGATTTTGAAAATTTATGAACAAGAAAATGAATATAATTTTCATGAATCATCAATACCAACAAGAAATTAATATCACTGTTATCGGTGTGTAAGGTTACTTTGCGATAGGGAGGAAGAGATGAGATAGGTAGGTTCGGGATAAAGCGTCTTATGTTTAGTCTTAGTAAAATAAGTTTGTCTTTTTGGAGATGAGGCGCCTCATCTGCCCGCACATACGCAGTATTGTTTTCTTTTCACTACTGAGTGGTGGGAGTCTACGAGTGGGGGGATCTTCTTGGGATTTTCCGAAAGGGAGCATAAGCGATTTTAAAATTTTCTACTCCCACCCGAACCATGGGCTGTAGGGCGGGAGGTGGGTGGGACCTCTTTTTAATGCCGTTCTTTTCAACATCCCCGCTTCCCCTACCCCTCTAAACAGCCGTAGAAAATTCCGGAAAAATACCGGTTTCGTAGGTTTTTGTACGAGCGGATTGCGAAAAAAGTATCGAGGAATGCGTAAAAAATGAAAGATTACGGACCCGTTTTTTCTCTCGTTCTTAAACGGAACTTCGTTTTTTTCTCATTAAATTTGACCCCATAAAGAGACGTTTTTCAAGAAGGTGTTTGTGGGCGAAATACAGTTTTGTTTCCGCCGAATCTGAATCCGAAATCGGATATAAAAAAAGTGACGGGAAGTTGGACAAAATGCGAGGAGAACGTAGGCGAAGCGATTAAAATGAGAAGCCCTCCGTTTCAGGAATGTGCCCTTTTTACCTGAGGGGTTCTGATGACGATTTGTCCTCACATTTCTGTACTTCGAAGGGGTTCCCATTTACTCTTATACGCACATAAAATATTCGTGGCGACAAGGATAAATGTTGTATGGCGATTCGGCAAATCATGGTTTAATGGATCCATTTTAGTCCAGTTTTACAACCTCGGAAGTTTCAAATTTACTGTCGGCAAAGAGGTTAAACGGGGAAGACGGGGGGGGGGGGGGGGGGGATTTCTGAGAAGTCATAATACTATATTTGTATTATCTTTCTCTTATTTTAATTCTCACCAAAATTATATACAATCCATTCATAGGGACGTCAGTGTAATGCATGCATTACTTACCAATATGTTTATACGACAAGTGCGCGTTACAAAACAAGTCTTCGATTATTTCAGGTCTTCATCAAAACTTTTTGTTATGGTGCTACTCAATAGTCAAACTCCATACTCTTTCGTTCCTTCGGTTCCCTTTTGAATGAACCTGAAATCAACTTCTGGTCGTTCAATGTGAAGGGCGCCTTGATGACCCGCAACAGTGGCTGGTTTAGCCGAATGTCTCTGCCCTCTCCATCCAACCTGAAATTCCCTTCGATACACCCTTACTATTATTTAATAGCGCGTACTAGTCATCTGTGGTCCATTCCCTCTCGTAGCAGATGATTGGACTGCAATTGTGGTCTGAACTCGGTTTGGCGCCATGCAGCGATATCGGCGGGCGCCCACTGATTTCCCGATACGGAAAACAAGACTACAGAAACATTGAACTCTAATTTGCCCTAATCAGCCGCCCTCGCAGTGGGATTACCTGTCCAATAAAATGAAATAAGAAGATTGTCCATTTGGTATAATTACGGGCGCGTGTACTAGCGTCCCCAAGGAGAAAGTACCAAGTACGAGTGTCCCCGACATAGACAGCCCACAATGTACGAGCGTTCTATTTAAAACTTGGATACCTACTTGGAAAATATAGAGAAAAGCCTTATCGAAATCGTTTCACTTTATTTGGCCGTAAAGGGGTGTCTTCAATCACTTTTCTCTTTACGGTTGCTCTCAACTCTGTGGCTATGAGTTGGATATAATATGTCTGTCACTTTCTGGATAGTCATGTTCTCCTAAAAATTCGATTAACTATTTGCTTTCCCAATGATTTTGTTGGATTTTGTTTGGATTTTGTTGGATTTGGTTGGATGAGTTCGTTGGCCAGCACTTTTTGAGCACATTAAACTTTTCAAATTCACTAATTCAATAAATTCACTAAAAAGGGCTAAAAACGGCTAAAAATCGTTAAATTTATATTTTTTGGTAGAATATTGCTCAAATAAAGTTTATTAACTATAAAATATAACATTCAAAATTGTATGTACAAAATTATGCTGAAAAATTTACTGAAAATTCATTAAAATTTGCTGAAAAATTGATGCAAACTGCAGAAAAATCTAAAAATTCAAAACATCTTTCATTATTTAGAATACTTTTTTGGCATACAATTAATAGTTAACAATTTCCTTGAACTCCAAGCTCAAATTTCAAAACAATTCAACATTATAACTTAGTGTCCCAGAGAGTATCCCTATCAACTTTCAACTTCCTAGGGGTAACATGAGAAAATTTAGCACACTCAGCTGATTGTGAAAGATTCAATAATTTCAATCGTTTCTTAGTGTCCCAGAGAGTCTCCCTATCAAATCTCAACTTCCTAGGATGGACAGGAGACAATTTAGCTCACTCAGTTGATTTAGGAATGAGCCAATCATTTCAATCGTCTCTCAATTTCAGCTTCAGAGGTTAAATACGATGTAAATCATCAGCTTAAGGAGTCCACCAAGTATAAATACTGAAGTGTAACACGTACTGACAATGTTGACGAGTCAACAGTTGGTGTAATAATAAATTTATTTCGGAGAAACTTTTGCATAACTACTTAACAACAATAACATTATAACTCATGATGCAACAACTCCTCCCCCTTTAGGAACCCTGAGCCGTTCTCATGTGATCTGCGAGAACCCGACGCTCGACGCCATCCATGAGGACCACATACGATGGAGGTCCCGTTTTCCGTTTCACAATCGCTTCTGCAATTGTTTTTTCGTCTTTTTTCCGTTTTATCCACACCGTCTCCCCCTCACGAAATTCTTTCAATGGAGCTCGGTCGTGTTGAAGTTTTTGCTTCATTTGTTCTTCTTCCAGTCTCCCAGCCAAATCTGGCTGCAAGAGACTGATTCTTGTTCGCAGTTGTCTCCCTAATAACATTTCTGCTGGTATTCGTGCAGTTGTTCTATGACTAGAAATTCTATATGAGAAAAGAAACTGATTTAACCGTGTCCGAAGGTCGTGCTTGTTGCCTTTACTGGCTCCATTACGTTGCTTGAAAGTTCTAACCATTCTCTCTGCGAACCCATTTGATCTTGGATGGTACGGCGTAGTGAGCACATGTTTCACATTATTATATTTACAAAACTCCCTGACGTTTTAAGAAGTCCATTGTGGACCATTGTCTGAAACAATAACCTTCGGCAGCCCAAACCTTGCAAAAATGTCTTCCAAAACAGCGACTGTCTTCTCCGACGTAATCAGTTTCATTGGGACAATCTCAATCCATTTGGAAGTTGCATCCACCATAATCAACCAATTGTGGCCCTCGAAAGATTCTGCAAAGTCAACGTGCAAACGTGACCATGGTTCCGAGGGAATATTCCAAGAATACAAGGGCGATTCTGGATCCCAAGGCCTGTTTTCCTGGTATGGTTTACACGACCTCAAGAATGTTTCAATTTCCTTATCCATGGAGGGCCACCAAAGGTGCATTCTGGCTATGGACCTCATTGCCGAAACTCCCGGATGTCCTTCGTGTAATATTTGTAGGACATCCTTTTGCAGGGATGTCGGCACCACTATTCTGCGTTTTCCCGCTAATGCTCTCAAGTCACTGATAAACTTTGAAATCTCCTCATCTTCCGCCCTATTACGCCTCGAAAACGTAACTCGATCTGTAGTTACCGTAAACTGCTTTATATAAAATTTGTTGATTACTCCATTCAATTCGTTGTATGGTTTTTCCGTCACCACAGCTGGCCTAAAGTGATCGATCAACATTTTAAAAGCTTGTTCATCTACTTTAGTGAGCAAAAAAATCGCGCCGATCATATTCGTTCGTGACTCTAGCCAACTTCAATTCTAGTTCGAAATAGGGCAAGTAGTACTCCCAACTCTGAGTCTCCGGGTTGAATGGCCTAATATCTATCTTCACTCTGTTAGATCTTACATCTGGATGGTCGACCCCTCCTGATCCAAACTCTTCAAAAACATCCGCTTGTCTACTGCGTCTGCCTTCTCTTCTGGTGACCATACCAACTTCCCCTCGTTCGCCAATGAAGTGTAACACGTACTGACAATGTTTACGAGTCAAGAGTTGGTGTAATAATAAATGTATTTCGGAGAAACTATGCACAATATGATTACATAACTACTTAACAACAATAACATTATAACTCATGATGCAACACCTACTATGTACCAAGTTCCTTCTTTTCACATTATTAGTACATTATAGTTACTTAGCAATATTAGTTTATAACTTTGCGTAATAATAGTTACTTAGCAATATTAGTTTATAACTTTGCGTAATAAGCTTTCCTTGAAACTACAATAGCTTAGGGATCATGAGATGTTGTGATAAAATGAGAGCATTCCCGAAAGTGGCGAACGATTTTCCTTCTGTGAAAACTAAGGGAGTTACACTTCGCTAGTAACGTATTGGTTGTACGTGAAAATCAATATAAAAAGAAAAAACCGTTGCATTTTTCTATACTAATTTTCGAACTCACGTAGGCCAGCCAATAGACATCCATGTCAAAATGTGGGTTCCCATTTAAAAAAACGAAGTTGATGTCATTTGCGCCACAATGGGGCATGTGGCGAGCACGAAAGTATTTTTCTTGAGATCTACGCAAAAAATTATGAAGAATGGCGTAAGAGATTTTGGATACATCGTTAAGAAGACGCCTACCTACTCAGCGAATATTCGGCATTCCTCCTGTCACTATAAGTTCTAGAGCTTTCTCAGATTGAAGAGCACAGATAGAACCCATTCCATCAGGAATTCGTGGAGATTCATCAGATGACCGGAATTCTACAATGACAGTTCAGCATTGTTTGGGTGGAATGCTTCGTTTACTCTGGAGTTTATACTCAGTTATGAAAGCGGCCCCTTGGTTGGGCAAAGCAGTATATTTAGAACTTTATTCTTAGGAGGTAACTGTTCGGACCACATAACGTATAAACATAGAACAACCTTCAGCTGATCAGGTGGGCACGTACTCTTATGAGTTAAAATCACATTCAGGATTATGAAATGATGTTTATTAATAACGTTTCAAAGCAACCACGCTCCATTCAATTACATAACATCTTTCATACATTCGTTTACAGAATTAAAAACATTAGAGAGTTCCTGGTTACTGCGGTTACAGATCACACGGTGCACGTGAACCATGATCAGCTGATCTGGTAACAATCGACAGCTGACGAATTCCTACAATCGCGCCACGTGAGTAGGAGACCGCTTGATTGACAACGCAAGATCGAGTCTTAGCACGTCCTCGTTACTACGTCTTCAACGTTACGCCCGTAAATGTATTATAAACCCTTGGAAGGTTTCTGTGATAAGCGTGTTCAGTTCATATTTTTATACTAAACATATTAATTATATTATTTAAAATATGAATTAAATGTATAATTATATTAAAATATACTAATTTTATTTATATTCATCTTATTTTCACTCGAAGCAGTCCAATCATCGAGTGCCCAAAAACAACTTAGTCAACGAAGTGGATGATAAAGGGTTGCGGAAAAACGGATAAAATCTTTTCATTCCAATCATATCTACCTTTTTCAAGATGCAAACATTTAACTACTAAGATACCAACATGTATTATTTTACTGAGTTTCCCCACAAAATGCATAAAATCTCTCTATATCTACATACATCAATATTACTACTAATAAAGTTGAGCGAGAACTTACTTGAGTGATCGCCAGTGTTCCTGACGGATGTGTCCTCAAGATAAACCGGGAACGCATCGTCGGGCTCGTCTCTGGTGAATAAACTAGCGTGATAATATAATTATAAGCTTACGAAGTCTAATACTTCTCCCTGAATTTCATAGTACAAATAAAACGCCGGACGAACGGACGACGGACTGATTTGATTTTTGAAATCTACGTATCATGAAACGTAACCAACAAATTTTGAGAGAGGGGATAAAAAATGTATATGACAAACAACTAATTACAAAGACGATAATGTTTATGTAAGAATTCAGGGTAAAAATTTAACCAAGAAAAGTTCCAGTCATGCAGCATGAACGTATGAGCGAATTTTTGGAAATTGTCGTATTATATTGAGTTGAATTGTTTCGAAATTTGAGCTTTTTAAGTGCAGAGTAAATGTTAACTATTATTTTCATGACAAAAAACTTATTCAAAATAGTAATCTGCTATTCAAAAGAAGATTTTGGATTTTTTCAGTTTTTATCGATTGTAAAGCAAAATTTAATGAAATTTAAGTACGTTTTTCAGCCCAATTTTGTCAATAAATGTTTCAACGTTTAATTCTTTAGTTTATAAACTTTATTCAAGCAATATTCTGCTAAAAATTATAAATTTAAAGATTTTTAGCCGTTCTTATCCAATTTTTAGTGATTTTTTCAGCATATTTTTTGAAACTAGACCAATTTAATGTGCTCAAAAAATGATGGCCAACGACCTCATCTTTTCGTTTAGAAAGCTTGATTTTTCGGCGCAAGAACGGATTTTTATCTTAATCCTAAGGAGGGTAATCTTCTGGAATGAAACATATAAGAAAAAGTGCAAACTTCAGGAATCGTTTCAGAAGGCCTCAAAACGGATTTCAATGAAGAAAATTTTCGGAAATTTTGATTTAAAAATTTTCCGAAACATTGCAATAGCTTCATTTACTCCGAAAATCCGCTAAAATTAACGACTAAATTGCCGTCATGCAGCACGACCGCGTAAACAAACTTCCAGAATTTCGATTTAACAATATTCACGTTAAATTATATGAAATTTGAGCATCTTGCGGACAAAGAAATGTAACTGTCAGATATAAGTTTATTAAAACAATTTTTTTTCTCCATATTGTTGCTACATGTAAAACGAATTTATGGATTCGCAAGTTTTTTTTCTATTTTTATTGAGTTTTTATTACATTTTAACACGTGGAAAAATGAATGAATAACATCACATGCAGCAGGTAAAAATTTCTGCCAAGTTAGGAAACGGAAGTTAGTGAAAAACGTTGTTAATAACTCGTTATTGTTTGTTACTGATGATGGCCTAACCGTCGAAATCGATTTAACAGTGTAACAGTGTAACCATCATCAGTAACAAACAATAACTCGTTATTGTTTGTTACTGATGATGGCCTAACCGTCGAAATCGATTTAACAGTGTAACATTTTTCGTGGAAATAGAGTTCGGCTCATACCTTCCTCGATTCCGTTATATAAATGTATCGGTCATTGAAAAGCTTTAAATGCTCTTGAAAATGTTCATAGCGGAGGCTCATAATGAGCTTTAGCCACGTCTTCATGTTTATTTTCAAATGAAAGTAGATTCCGTTCTAAGAAATCGGATACCAGCACTCTCAGACGTTGAGGTTTTTAATAAATATGTATTTTTTTTATTTTTTTTTTACTCAAAATAATAGTTGGCAGAACTCAATTGTACCATAAAATATACTCTCCACGGTAACGCTAGGACTTGTGCTATGGGAGAGTTGCTTACAGTAAATTCAAGAAAGTACCACCGCAACTGGCTTTCAATGTAGCGCAGAAATTTCCGCAATTACAAAAAAACAATAACTTAGGACAATACCTTGAAAACCCAAAAGAAAATCAGATAAGAAAAATTTAGAAATTATCAGATAAGAATCAGGTGAGAATTATAATTTCATCCGATAAGACGCTTGCGTTTTATCAATAATTTTATATATAGCAATCTCAAATTAAATCGTCCTTATTTTAAATGAATTCATCCTTTTACAGAATGAATTTGTCCTTTTACAAAATGAATTCGTCCTTCATAAAGAGGGACCAAATCTTGAAGGAATCGTAGTAAAGGCGGTGTCCCGCACAATTTCGGGGATTGTGCGGGACAGTTTGTAGACGGCCCCCTACAACTTTCATTGCCGTCACATAGATAGTAGTCTGTGCACATGCGCAAACGTTAATTTCTTATAACATTGATTTCTTATCATCTATTGGTCCGATTTCGTTCAAATCCGGGGAGTAGATGGGTATATGTTTCAGGAAAATTCCCGGTCAATCATATCGCGATTTGAGGAGTAATATTTATAGCGCATGCGCTAAACTGAAATTGATCGACAGAGACAAAACTCCGAGACCATGGACGGATTTTCATGAAATTTTCAAGAATTGTGCAGTTTAGATCCCAGACGTTTCCAATAATTTTAATTGCCGTTGGATTGATAGCAGTCTATGCGCATGTATGTACATTAATTTTTTATATCGTCGCCTTATCAACCATTTCGACTCTTATTTCGTTCTTCAACTAATTCTATACGTCCATATTAAAATATGAGAAGAAGCTATACTGCCCACCTAACTTGGCAGACGTTTTTAAGCATCGTATTGTTCACATAAATATATACTAGTAATTGCGATTACATACTTCAAAGCTAATACCTTCCAGGTGCTTACTCGACAGGCACTGTTAATGGTCCAAGGATCCCATTCAACATTCATAATCGCCAACAAGGAATTTCTCTCGCTCTGCTCAACCGGAATGTGTATGTAAAAAAGAAAAATGTGTTCACTCTTCTCCAGAGGGAGATCATAATTTATTCAGCGATGTCGCCGCTAGCACAGATGTTGCAAAAACAAACAACCCTCGAGTGAGTCGCTAAATTCGCTGCTTAATAATCAGCCGTTTTTGTGTTTTATTCGTACATTTGTCAGTGATCTGAAAGAGTAAATTCACATTTGAATACCCTTGAAAAAGATATAATTAGGTAATTTCTTTCATTATGGTCAATCTATATCTGCATTCTGTTCCTGAATAATCTTGTTTTACGGACTCAATTGGCGCTAATATGCTGTTCCGAGAAGTTTCGATGATAACTGAAATTGGCGTATATGTGAAGACATAACAATGTTATGCAAGAGAAAAGTACTTATACTTTAATGTTATAAAAATAAAATTTTAGACAAGCGTGTTAAAAAAATAACTTAAATTGGCTAAAAACATGTGTCTTGGGAAGACGTCGAATAATGCGGTATCTGTGTGAAAAATATGTTTACGAATACACACACACACACGCCCTTCCAGACGATAACTCTCTTTAGGATTGAGATAAAAATCCCGTTCTTGCTCCAAAAAATCAAGCTTTCCAAACGAAAGGATTTGTTTGCTGGCCAGCGTTTTTGAGTACATTAAATTGGTCAAATTTCAAAAAAGTCCTAAAAAAATCACTAAAAATAGCAAAAAACTGCTAAAAATGGTCAAATTTATATTTTTTAGCAGAATATTGCTCATATAAAGTTTATTAACTATAAAATAAAACTTCAAAAATTAATGTACAAAATTATGCCTAAAAATGTACTTAAATTTCATTAAATTGTGCTAAAAAATCGATAAAAATTTTAAAAAAGTAAAAATTCAAAATCTTTTTTTTAATAGCAGATTATTATTATATTCGTGGTTAGCCATTCAGCTCGACTGATCAAGGTTGAGGAGAGGAATGTTAAGGCTGCTCCTTCTGTGTTTAAGGTGTTTAATATTTAAAATCCTAGCGCTTTTGCCTGGTCAGGCCTCCTCAGGGATATAATCTAGGTCACTATCTTTATGGGTAATTATTATTATGGTTTGATGGCCACGGTACAGCAACAAAATTAGGTCACCAGGTTTGTTTGGAGCCTTTAATAGAGGTTGATATTCATATCTTGGTTTCATATCATGTGCATGTTTATTAAATTGGGCCAGTCGTATGAAGGTTATAAATTTGGGAATCTTCAGTCTTATTATGAGCAATTCATCGTGAAATTTCGAGGAAGTATTGGCTGCCCAAATCATACAATACTACAAAATTTCTATAAGTCTATCACCCAATACTATAAAACATTACAGTATAAAATATATAGCTTATAATATATAATATATTATATAGTATAGAATACTATAAAACTTCTATAAGTCTATAAGTTTCTTTATACCCATAAATATACTGACCTATATCATATCCCTGAGGAGGCCTGACCAGGCGAAAGCACTAGGATTTTAAATATTAAACACCTTAAACACACGACGAGCAGCCTTAATATTCCTCCTCTCAACCTTGATCAGGCAGATATTTGGAACGATTTATTTGCCATAAAATTGGTATTTAATAATTTATTCTTACTTAAAGTCCTCAATTTTCAAAACAATGTAACATAATGTAGTGCGATAATTTACGAAAATTCGCTCATACGATCATGCTGCATGACTGAAAGTTGAAATATGCGATGTCTGGCTGCGGAAAATGAGGTTCCGTGGCAGGTATATCGTCTCGCTTCCACCTAAAAACCTCTGAATTGGCGAGACTCACCGATAACTCAATTAAGTAGAAATTCAATAAACGAAACTCGGAGTCGACTTTGGAAAACCGAATTGCCCGCCGGCTTTTGAAGGAGTGGACGGAATTTTAAGGTCGACCTACGGAGAAAGGGGAGCCGAATCAAAGAGGGCTTCGTCTTTGGACGGGCTAATCGCAGGTGGAGAAAAAGGCCAAGTAGAAACGCAGCAAATTATTACACAAAGGTTTATTATTTCTGTAGTAGATACCCCTCCTACGCAGATCATTGGTCTATAATTATTATTAAGCCCCAAATATTATATTTCGTGTTTTCGACGCTTTGCCACTAAAACGATCATAATTCTCTTACTTTGCGGTATAAATTCAAATCATCATATCATTATCATTGAAAAGAGCATTAAATTTTCGATGGGATAGATGCCTGAGTTTTCTTAAGAATTAAGGTTGGAGACTTTGAAACATAAAAATGCCCTCTGAATAGCAAATTTTGCGTAATTTAGGAAACCATGAGTTTTTTCTATCGGGAATTGAACTATGAGAACTTTTTCCAGACACAAGAACGGTGAAAACTGTCACAAAATTTGTTGTTTTAAACGGTGTAGGCAATTTTACTTTTTTGCTAATTAGGGAAGGAAACTATATTTTAATGTTGGAAAACATTGTTTTGGTTTATTATTTTCAATAATGAACCTTTGTAATTGACCAAGAAAAAAAAAAAAAAAAGACCTCCCCTCTCAAAATTTGTTGGTTTACGTTTCAAAATGCGTAGAATCCAAAACACTGCATATTATTACACAACGGTTTATTATTTCTGTTTTAGATAGCCCTTCGACGCAGATCATTGGTCTATAATTATCATTATGCCCCAAAAATATCCCCAAATATATCCAGTAAATGATCAACACTTGTCGTATCGTGCCTCCCAAAAGGGTTCACACCTTTGCAGCTCAGGACTCCACAATTTTACGGTTAATAGTACGTGAATGTTTAAATACTTTCTAAAAATGTCAAAACAACTAATTTTGTAAAATGGCAGGTTGAAAAAGAAACAAATTAGCCTCAGAGGTCACACCAGCTATTCAGTGATCCTCCGAACCTCCTAATTGTTTTTGAGGTGTCCCGAATGAGCTCCCTTAAATTTCAGCAACGTGAGTCGATTAGGAAAGAAATTAGCCTCGGAGGTTCCGATGCTGATCAGAATAGCACGAGAACTGAGAATATTACAGCAATATAAAATAACCAGGTAACTCAAAAAGAGTAACGCTAGGATGAACAGGAGAGTATTCAGCTCACTCAGCTGATTAGGAATGATCCACTCATTTCATCGTCTCTTAATGTCCCAGGGAGTCTCCCTATCAAATATCAGGATGATCCGAACGAAATTCAGCTTACTCAGCTGATTAGGAAACATTCAATAATTTCAATCGTCTCTCAGTGCCCCGGAAAGTCTCCCTATCAAAGTCCAACTTCCTAGGATGAACAGAAAATAATTTAGCTCACTCAGCTGATTAGGAATGAACTTATATCGTATCTTCATGTTCCAGGGAGTCTCTAATCTAATCTAATTTCATCTTCCTAGGACGAACTGGAGTGAATTTAGCTCACTCAACTGATTAGAAAAGAACAAAGAACCAATAATTTCAATCTGCTCTTAGTGTCGCAGGGAGTCCCCCTATCAAATTTCAACTCCCTAGAATGAACAGGAGAGAATTTAGCTCATTAAAAAAGAGACTTTCACACAGCCATGCAATTTGGGAACCTCCCAATAAATTTTTTATTCTTCATTTCATTTCTTATTCAAGATTTCTGATTTCATTCTTGCAGTATAGTTACCAAATTTGTTTATCACTATCGCGTTACAATTTTTGACCTGAGAATTGGGTCGAATTTAAAAAACACAACCCCTAGCCCATAGGCATATTCTTGTCAAAATTATCACGTTGGTTTGCAATTTACTATCTACGAAATTATCAGAGTTCGTGTTTATGATTACCAAAACGTGATAATTTTCAGTAGAGGCAATAAATCATTTTGTGGATTTAAGGTTTTTATGGAATACTTCAAGAATTTCGTTTTTTGTTTCAGGTAAGTCTTATACGTATTGAGCTGAATCTCGTGAGTATTAGTTGCCTTGAACATGGTGCAAAACAGGTATTTTTGTGCTTTGTATATTCTCAGATTCGTTGTGCGAAAAAAATATTCTTCGATAATGAACCTTTTTAACCGACCAAGATACCCCCCCCCCCCCACACACACACCGCTATAAAAGTTGTAGATATACAGCAGAGGTCCGGTTTTCCGCGAACGGATGATCTCCGCGGTGCGGATTATCCGCGAGCGCCACGAATAAGATTTTTTAATAATGAACCTTATTTTCACGTTGATTTAAACTTATTTAATTTTTTATTTAAACCTTTTTTGCTTGAAATTAAACCTTTTTTATTTTCATTTAAACAATTTTCACATTGAATTAAGCCTTTTCTATTTTCACTTACCCTGTAGTCCCACAAAGACTCCAAATTTCAGCATCGTACGTTGAATAGGAAACAGATTATATCTCAACTGATCGGGGAAGCTCCATTCCTCGTCATCCTTACCCAGCAGTCCCACGCAGACAATTCAAATGTCATCATCTTATGTTGAATTGGCCAACATCAATTAAGTCAGAAAGTGGATGACAGAATCACTACCTACTAATATTGTATCATCATGAAACCCTTAAGCAGCATTCAAAAAAGAAGAGTAAGGAGGGAGAAATCAGTCGCGTGAGATGTGGTCATGTGTCACATAAATTAACAGCTTTCCATCGAATTGTGAATGATTTTTGTAAGATAGAAGACGGCAAAGATGAAGTTCCGGCAAATCTACGAAGCGAGAAACATTAGAATCTTAGAATTCTGGGTCGACCTATGCCATAAAACATATTCATGTTACAAAGGTTTAAATCAAAATGGAAAAGGTTTAAATAAATGTGAAAAAAAGTTCAACTATAAAAGGTAAAATATTATACTTTAACAATATCATTTCAACACAGAGTTACACCGGTGGATTAACATTATGATGATCTACGCCGTCTTTCACATACTTTCACTTATATACAATAATAAATCTAGCGATATTCAGTAATCGGTTCGGCTCTCGACTGCTCTGAAATCCTCCAATACCGGGAAACTCACCTAACCTCTTCCCACATCTAATCGGGGGATTACAGTCTTGCCTTGGGCGCCCACATACCACGCGACGGCCCTGCTTACATGCTAATCCCAACTATCTTAGATTATTTCAACGGATTTGGCCGAATATTGCCAGCCTTCTGCCCCCACAGCTAATCGGCTGTTCACGCGCGTTCAGAAGCGTTCTCACTGGTTACGTTAAAGTATTAGAGGACTGTCTAGGGGTTATTCCTCATAATCAATCGAAATCGGGCTGTAATTTTATCAAAGCAATGCTTTAGACAAGGACTGACTGCAGATAGACGAGGCCAATGAGGCAAAGATTATTCATGAAAATGATTGAAATTCGAGAGAGAGAGAGAGAGAGAGAGAGAGAGAGAGAGAGAGAGAGAGAGAGAGAGAGAGAGAGAGAGAGAGAGAGAGAGAGAGAGAGAGAGAGAGAGAGAGAGAGAGAGAGAGAGAGAGAGAGAGAGAGAGAGAGAGAGAGAGAGAGAGAGAGAGAGAGAGAGAGAGAGAGAGAGAGAGAGAGAGAGAGAGAGAGAGAGAGAGAGAGAATGAGAGAGAGAGAGACGAGAGAGAGGAAGAGAGAGAGAGAGAGGAGAGAAGAGAGAGAGAGAGAGAGGAGAGAGAGAGAGAGAGAGAGAGAGAGAGAGAGAGAGAGAGAGAGAGAGAGAGAGAGAGAGAGAGAGAGAGAGAGAGAGAGAGAGAGAGAGAGAGAGAGAGAGAGAGAGACTGAGAGAGAGAACGAGAATGAATGAATGAATGACGCTTTATTTGAAAACCTGTACGAAAATAGGGCCTTAAGGCTCTCTCCACCTATCTTTTTATTTTATTTTAGAGAGATTTATAACAACATACGAATCTTTGGAAATATGATTCACTTAAAATGCTAGAGAATACATTTTAATGCTAGAGAATGATAGTAATATTATTATTCAATGTACAAAGCCAGTAATATATCTTTGTATTCCTTTTAAAAAGTAGTCACAGATTTGTTGAATAAGTAAGGATAATCATCATGGATTTTGATTGCCTGAATAAGGAATGAACGACCATACTTGGATGTCCTATGCAAAGGAATATGCAATTGACTCATTGCACCACGAGTATTTGAAGAGTTGATTGCACCACCCATAAATTAAAAATAATCAGCTAAATATTTAGGTGTACCATTCTTCAAAATCTTAAACATAAGTAACCCTATTCTGTGCATTCTCCACTCTCTTATCTTTAATCAGCCCAAGTTAACAAAGTATGGCGTGACATGATCGGACATAGGGAAGCGATATATGAAGTGCTTACACGCACTCTGGGCTTTCTCCAAATCAAGGTACTCAGAAGACATATCTTGGTAAACTAACGCTGCATAGTCCAAAATAGGAATTAACAATGCCTGAACTAGTCTCAATCTTACATTCTGAGGTAAATGATGAGCTAACCTTCTTAACTGGTACAGTCCCTAATGAACTTTACTACGGACTGCTGCAACTTGCTCCTTCCACTTCAACTGACCATTATCAGGCCAAAATTCCTCTAAATTATACTAACTGAACTGTCGTTGAAAAATACCGAATACCAGGGTTTACAATGACGTAATATAATACACAATAAAATTATGTTATCACCGAATAAGATTGAGATCGGACCAGATTTTCGTTTAATTAATTTTCTGTAACTGTAAGAAAAATAGGTACGCGTTTTTCATAAAATAATTGAGAGTAGATTCAAGTCTAATCAGTCTATTTTTTTTAACCAACAGTGAAGTGTTTTATTCGGATTCTAAATATATCTCAGCGACCCGGATCCCTTAGATATTATATAGGATCATGAGAGGGATATTTTAGAACGGCGTTACCAAGGAAATAATAATACTTTGATACCCGAGAGAAAAGGAATAAATCACCCAACTTTGTTGGTTACACTTTTTAATTCAAGTTCCTCGATATTTTACGATTTTTATTTGGCTGTTCTAATTTTCTCCCGAACCAATTTAAGTTGTTGAGCACAGTTTTCCATTAAAGTTGTATGTTTAGTAAGCACGTAGGCGTTGCTCTTTATTGATTTTGATGCAGCTAAATGTGTATTTATTTTATTTATTCATTCATTCCTTCATCTTAATGGATTAATACAATTTATTATTCCAAAACGAAATATAAAATTGAATTAGAACTCAAAAAATAAAAGTAAATACTCATGAAACAAAAATAATAATAATTAATTACAAAAATAAAAATAATTAACTATCTCTATACATCACGAAAGACATCGTATGCCAAAAAGCTTTTCTTGAGCTGGCATATATGTGAGCCAATTTCAGTACTTACAAGTCTCTCTGTGCGCCTCAGTTCCATCACTATTGAAAATAAGAAGCTCTCCCTTTATTCATTATTATTATTATTCGAAAAATTAAGTTTTCTACTCATTTGAGTGTATATTTTGGAAAACGAGACGTTCTTGAATAATCAAGTTGAGTCACGAGACTCTAGACCCGAGTAACTAATCTATTAATCTGAATTTCCGAATTTTCACTGAGGGATTGCAATAGCTCGGAAAATTTTAGAATAAAAAAAAAAAAAAAAAATAAAAAAAAAAATAAAAAAAAAAAATAAAATAAAATAAAATATACATATATAATGTGGTTTAAATGGCCCTACGAGAGCACAATACACTGATACGAAATTAAGAAACAAAAAGAAAGAAAGAAACAAAAAGATTTATTGTTAGTTCTGCATTTGAAAAAGGCTAATTAGCCGAAATATAAAAAATTTAGTTTGTGAAGTTCCTTTCCGTTTCATTTTTGTTTCTTAATTTCGTATCAGTGTATATACTTATAAATATATATTGAACACTTGATTAGTGGCTCTAGGAGAGCTAGTATATAAGACGAAAAGAAGGAAACACAGAAATACACTTCACAGACTAGTTTTAATATTTCGGCTTAGATGCCTTATTCAAACTACAAGAGTGAAAAATAATTTTTTTGCAAAGAGTTGATTTACAACATTGGCAAAGGAACTTGAGTTGCTTAGGATCGATTTGTTGCATCATCTCCTAATATTTACTCCTGGTGGATCGTAGCATCGTAGGCTCTCAAAACGTTGCTGTGAGCTTTTTCGGACTTTTGAATTATCCTTGGGTCCTATTTTCTTCAAAAATTTTATTCCGAAACAATCATCGATGCGGAACCATGGACCATAGCATGCCTGCTCACTGGAAGGTCTTCATTGGAACTGACCACGGATGGGCGATGTTTGTTGACTCTCAGGTTCAGCTATTCTTCCTTTTCCCGCATAAAAGGATAGGTATATACCTACGTGGATATATTATATATATAATTATGAGTGGGAGATATTTAGCGGATTTTCCTATTCTTCTCTGTGGGATATGAGGGATCTTTTAGAGGATTGGCGGGGATAAAGACAAAAATATACAACTTGTGAAGTAACATCGTGCACTGTTACGGTCGAACGTATATCTCTTTCCTCGAAATCTTTCACGTGTAACCTTGCGGGGTTCCCCCAATTAACCTGTGACCACAGGACGCAGAAAACAGATTTATATATACATATATATATATATATATATATATATATATATGGATTCGAGGGGTAACGTTGATCAGTTGTATCACAGTAAAGCGTGACAGAGGCGATGAGACGGGTATCGTCTTACCCTTTTCATCAATAAGTGATGTCGCAGGACCCACACCTGAGCGAAGCTCGATCTATAAAATATACTCGCCTACACCTCTTCCTGCTACCGCTACACCCTCGAATACATAAATATAAAACGTGAAGGGCGCTATTCATTTTCCAGATCCCGCAGAAGCTGCAATTTTACGGGCTATTGAAGAGACTGAAAAGGTGAATTTGCGATATGATTTTTAAAACAGAGGAATCCTTCGTATGTCCATAACCTAAATCGTGTATCCCTCCATTCATACAATCCCAGAAGACCAAATTCCCTGATGACCTACCTACCTCATGCATCTTAAATACTTTGCAATGAAAGAAACTTCGCCATTTAAATATTCCTTCACTTGTGACCATCTGAATCTAGTAAAGAGTGTGAGATATTTGGGGTTTTATATAGATTATAAGTTTAAATAGGACGAACATGTTAAATTTATCTGCAATAAAATAAGAATAATAGCGTTTGTCATGAAGAAGACTTAATTCTTGGGTGATAATGTTGAAAAAACTGTTTATTATGCCATAGTGCAATCACATTACAGTTTGCCATTATAATGTGGCGGTCGGGGGGAGGGGGTACATTCGGCACTGTGCTAGATCCACTTTTCGTTTAGCAAAAAAAAAAAAAAAAAAAAAAAAAAAAAAAAAACCCTGACCCGTTATTGTAGATTTATTGTAGATTGTAGAAGATGGAATTTACTGATTAATCTCGAGAAAACAAACGTAATAATTTTCAAAAACGGCGGAAAAGAGCAAATAATAATGAGAAATGGCACATTAATGGGGAAGAAGTGATAGTAGCTAGCAGCATCTCGGCATTAGGACGACATCTTCCCTCGAACTAAATTCTCACCTTCAGGAAAAATTAACTGCTACTAATTGTGCAATGAATAGCATAGCGAAATTAATTAATAACCGAAATATCGACATGATGAGCAAGTACAATGTTTTCCGATCAGCGGTACAGTCCGTTACGACTTATTTGATACAAGTGTGGAGGAGCAGCAAATACGAAATTGTTGAGAGTTGCCAATACACCTTTGTCAGACGGTTGTTTTCCCTACCATTCGACACACCCAAATACATGCTTCTACTTGAAGCAGGTTTAACCTCAATGTTCTTGCAGACCATTAACATCCATACGAACTACATAACCAAGATACTCTCATACCTCGAGCACAGGTATGTCAAATGGGTGGTGAGGGAGCGCATAGCTAAAAACAAATCATGGGCAGCAGACTGGAGAGCAATAGCAAATATTTTACCCCTAGATATTGCCCTAGATAGACAATACCCCTAGATTTTGCCGATGAACCAAAACAATTTGGATTCACTGGACCCTATTGCGTGAGAGACTGGTTCAAGAAGAAAGAGTTCGGCTGCTAGGTCTGGTTGCGGCTTAGAGTTTCCAGGCACATTGTCAGGAAGTTCTTAATATCAGTTCATTGCCTGAATACGCCAGTTGTAGGGATTGGCAAAAAGCCAACTGGATATTTAAGGCAAGAGGGGGTTTAATTCATCTGAATTTTAAGGTTTGGAGAAAAACGCAGGCACAAAGATGCTAAATGTGTGAATGAGGGAAGACATTGTACTCTTCGTGGGAATCTGCCCAATCCTCTTGGAATCTCGAGTAAGGCTTTTTGGGAGAGCTAAATTTTCCAGAGGAGGCGATACAAATATTAAGAGAGCCAAATTTTAATACCTTGGGAAACTGCTGCACAATTTCGTGGAGGTATAGATGGAAGCCGATCTCCGAATTTAATTACTGAAATAATATTCGTTTATAAATTTAACTTGTAACAATATTGTCAAAAATTGTGCTTGAAGCTCCTTTTAGCATAGACTACGTATATACAGAGAAGGAGATTATGAATAAAAGGAAAATGTATAGCATCATTTATGTTGAAATTGGAACCTGTCAAATGTTCCTTTTGCTTAGAATCTAGATATTCTTTTTTTATTAATTTTGGTAGTCAGTACTGAGTTTATTCCTTAATAACTGCCTTAACATTATCATCATGTTTCATTCTAGAACTATATACTTAAAAAAACTGTATTAGAACTGTATACTGTGTGTTAGAACTGTAATTCTATAATATTGTATTTGAACTGTATTAGAACTATGGCTAAGCCGTATAAGGGTATATGTAAAACAAATGTTTATATGTTAACTAATTTTGGTTTATTATTTCCAATAATAAGCCTATGTGATCGTGTAGAAAAAAATTTTTATAACCCCCCCTCAAACTTTGTCACTTAACGTTTCAAGGTGCGTAGAATCCAAATTTGAAATGTCCGTCCGCCGTTCGCCGTCCGGGCCATAAAAGGCCTAAGAATTTACTTAAAAAACCCGTTCTTTCGCACATAGACTCCATTTGGGGTCTAGTTGGTCCTAACGTTTAACCATCCCGATCGCTTTACTCGCATAGATGCTATGGGCCAAAAACGGGCGAAAAAGTGTCTTTTTGAGGCTTTCAGTGTTAGACGTGTTAGACGCACGCCTGGCACGCTTGGCAGGGGGTCACGGTGGGTGGTGAGGGGGGTGAGTGGGGACAAGGTCACGATATGTGAAATTATAAATAAATAAATTTTTAAAAAGTTGATAAATAACTATTCCCTTCTTACCTTCTTTCACTTTCTTTCAAAAATTATGATGGACTAATCAAAGTCCCTCAATAGACACATTACCAAATCATAACTATTTTGCTTCCAAATTTCTTGAAAAGCTGAGTGAGAAAAGGGTAGGTAGATAATTATGGCCCCTAGCACCAGGCCATAGACTAAAAATACCTGATCCTTGTTAAACTTACAATATGCCCTTCCTATTATGTTCCTTGGATCATTTGGTTCTATGGAATAGAACTGACCGAAAATATAGGTACCTACTGAGGGAAGGGAACACAATTTCGTTTATGCTGGTACCTAACTCTATTTGAAGTTGTGAAAAAACTGAAACTGATCCTTCATGAGTTCATAGTTCCTAATACTGTTTTCTGAGTGTTAGCTATTAGGTACCAACGCTATAAGGTAGATGTACCCATGGTCGACACCTCTAGACAAATATTGACTTTCAACGTATGAAACTCTTACTGGGTATTTAATTTTTATGTTCAAAGTTGTTCACATGTGCACTAGGTATCTCTCTATTAGGAGAAATAATAATTATCATCAAAACTACTTTCTGGGAAGATGAAAACGGATTTTTTCAATGTGTGGAATTTTTCCAGTAGTCGACATGGCATATCTCGAATTTCCCAGAAGTCGACATGGCCGATGTACCAATAGTCGACATACAATCGTTAGTAGTCGACAGAGGGGATGAACCAATAGTCGACATAGCAAGTAGTTTCAACAGTTTTTACTATTTAAGTAAAACAGAAAACAATAAGAAAGTAAAAGACTTACCTACACACTTAGCGATTCCAGTCTTAATCATTAGACTTTCTCTTTCAAAATCACAGAATTGTCAAGTAGAGAGAAGCAATATAAAACGAGGAACAAGCAATATAAAATAAAATATCACTACTGACTGTTTCAGCTTTTGCTTGAATCATTTTTGACTGAAACATCTCAAAAATACTTATTGATGAATGCTTTTGAAATTAGCAAAGACTAGCTTGAAAAACTTGGAGTTTTTACTTAAGAACTTAAAGTACTTAATTGTTAGGTAACGTTTTTGACTAAATTAATCACAGAAGTAACGTAGGTATTACTTAAAAGGAAGTTAAGTACTTGAATTATTCCTTTATTCTTCCATCAACTACAGATTAACCTTTTCGGGAATGTCTTTTAGAAAGTCAACACCCCCTGTCGACTACTGGAACTTGGGTAAAATCTGTACCAGTATTCGACATACCTCAAACCCAGCATTCACGTGATGGAATACTCATCTACACTGAATAAACACGAACTGTATAATAGCCAGGAATAGTTAAAAAAGAAAACAAACGAAAAATGAGGTTTTGATAGGTGGAATGTACTTACTTTAAGTGGTGAGTCCTTAACCAAACAGCTAACCCGAGGCTTCCAACTTGATGAAACCAGAACTGGTCACAAACTTTACGACACTGATAACATGATTCCCTCCTATTTCCATGATAGCATATCATTAGACATCCAGAAGATATCAAAGAACCAAGAACAGCAGCTAAAAACCTTGGACGTTATCCTTATTCTTAGCTTTTTGCGTTTTTTGAGGAAGGTGTCGACGACAGGTACGTGGTCGACTATGGGTACATCTACCTTAAATTGTCCATTAAACTTTGATTAAAAAAAAAAAAAAAAAAAAAAAAAAAAAAAAAAAAAAAAAATTATTGTGAGTTTTCTAGTCTTCGATTTTTTAAAAAAGGGGATTTAATCGAATCTTACATCGATTTGTATTCATCACTATTACAATGCGACCACCCTCTACACGATCGGTCCCACAAAGTAAGCGAATTCTAAAAGGATGGACTTCCGTAAGTTTGGTTGTTAGAACGAGTGAACTTGAAACGGCTGCGTCCTAGAAACGAGATAGGTACTTACGTTTATTTCTTCCCGGAGGCGATATGATAGGTAGGTGCCTATACCTTCCTTGTGGATCCGCCGCCGCCCCTCGCTCCGACCACCCTACGCGATCCGCGAATATTACTTTTTGGCTTAGGAAAGCCTAGTGACGATTTTCATTACGATCAATCAAAGAATGTGAAAAATAAAAATTAGGTAGGTAGGTCATTTCATAGTTGCTGGGAATTATCGGGAATAGTAGCGTCCTATAAACTGGATACGATTTATTCTCCCCCTGGCCATAATTGAGTTAATACCTTCCGTGTGGATCTGCCCGTGTGCTCGCGTCCCCATTCCCCCCCTCCGCCGCTACACGATCCGCGAAACTTCCTCCGCCATTCCTTGGAAAGATCTCAAACCGCACCAAACGCTTCCACTTAAATAGCAAGTTTTCCTGATTCCAATCAAATTTGGTTGTTGGCTGCTTTCTACGACCCAGTTGAACGCGTGTATTCGATTTCTTTCCGCCTACTTCAGTTATCTGGAATTCCCCGAGTCTTCTTCAGGTAAGCCACTTCAAGTACATTAAGGTAGAAACGAAGCACTTTGGTTTGAAGGGATATTCCTCGTACCTATCTGTTTTTGGATAACGTTACAACCTATTTGAAAGTAAGTTGATGGCGGAATGGCAGTTGTCGACACATTTTGACATGGATATGTCTTTGCTCTGGGGGGTCAACCAAAAATTTCCGTGACGCAAAATTTGTGTCACAATTTCAGTGTTTTTCACGTACAACCCAGCCGTTGCTAGGGGAATGGAACTTCCGCAGTTTTCATCGCACAGAAATCGTTCGCCACTTGTTGGAAAGCGTTTGATTTATGTGATAAATGTTCACATCTCAAGCTACCAATTTCCCCCTCCTCACGTACCTGGCTACATTCCTAAACTAAGTTGATTGGACTATAAACAATTTTAATAAGCCGGTTACAATATTCTTAACGTAAAGCAATAGCATCATTTACTCCACTCCATAGGAAACATTTTCATCCTCTTGAATAACAGTCGACTGTTAACAATAACTCGTTGTAGTGACTTCTCTCCACAGTTATTTTCAACATTTTTTAAAATAAATGCCTTGATTGATTGAAAATGTTTATTATACCTTAGTGCAATCACATTGCAGTTTGCCATTATAATGGGCGGGGAGATGTTCGACACCGTGCTAGATTCACTTTTCGTTTAGAAATATATATATATATATATATATATATATATATATATATATATATATATATATATATATATATATATATATATATATCTATACATATATACTTATATATTAAAGATGTGCTTCCATAGACGTAGAAGGCATTTTTATGTCTCTCTTCAAAGAATTGCTATCTTCAATACAATTTAACATGTTAGGTACTATGGATAATTTAAGAAAATTAGCTCATAGGGTCATGCTGCATGACTGAAACTTTCTATTTCAAAGCCTCCTCACCACATTTCCCTTAATTAAAATAAATTGTTGGATATTGGTGGACAAATAATATTCCGAAGACTTCGGCGCGTAATGAGGAAATGAAGTAATAAAATGAGGGAGGAAACGGGAGGAGGCGGGCGACACCTCTTGAGGTAATGAGTGGCTGTCGGGACCTTCGAGGGCGGTTACGCGAGATTGACGTTGAGTGGGGCGCTGGCGGCGCTGCGGGCGCCACCGACTCAAAGGTCCCCCTCCAGTGGCTTCGGGGCGTAATAGTAATAACCTTTGAGGTCTTTGTTTCGAAGCTCAAGATGAAATAAAAGCGGCGCTTTAAACTGCAACTCGACTCTCAGGTCTGGGTGGCCTCCGTCGAGGTAATAATGTGGGGGTGCGTTTGTCTAGTAGGAATGAGCAATGATGGCCAATGAACAATATCACTACTGATGACACTTCTACTGATGACAACTCTACTGATGACTCCTTTACTGATGAAACGGCTACTGATGACTCCTCTACTGATGAAACATCTACTGATGGCACCTCTACTGATGACTCCTCTACTGATGACTCCTCTACTGAAGACGCCTCTACTGATGACACCTCTACTGATGACTCCTCTACTGATGACACCTCTACTGATGACACCTCTACTGATGACACCTCTACTGATGACACCTCTACTGATTACAACTCTACTGATGACACCTCTACTGGTCTATAGAGTCACCAGCGATTTATAGGTTTCCCAAGTAGAATAAACGGTTTTACATTTCAAATTAACGGTATTTCATTTCAAATTAACCCCCCCGACCCCCGCATCATCACCAATAGCCATCATCAATTAGGTGAATAAATAAAAAGTGTTGAAGGGGGGAAAATTGAAAATTAATAAGAACTGATTGACCAATTGAATTATTTATATGAAAAGAGATAAATAGGATTCCTTCTAGAATCCTTTGGCACAATGTTTCTTCTAAAACATTTAGTCCTCATAAATAGTGGATCGGATTACTAGGTAGTAGGTAATGACTGTTGCGCAATCCTTACCACGCTCTGCTACCATGTTACAAATTAAGAGTACCTGGTGCTGGGCGAAATCCGCACAATAAATAACAGAAGAGAGGTGTGACAGCCCCTCCCCTACTTGCGCATAAATGTGCTGCGTTCAGGGAATATCCTTCCCGATCAAACGAGCGAGGCTATATCCCCAATAGCGGCAGCTCGAGAACGTGAAAAGAAGCGGCGTTCAACCCAACGCTGAGTGAAAGGAATACCTACGCGTTTTCTCTCGGAACTGACGGGTACTGTCACAAAGTTGTGACAATCTACCGACTGTCGTGATCAAAATTCATGGACTTCTGTATTATATTTCAATCTTTCGCTGTAATTTTGGTACTCAGGTTAAATAATTAGAACAAGATTTCAATCACTGGGATAATTTATTACGCTTTTTTTTATGTCACTCCAAAAAAAGGTAATCAGGGGGATTTTTCCTAACCAGCCTGTGGGTTGATTAGTTTCTTATATTCACTTCTTTTAAAGATGAAAGAAATACCACAGGGGAGAGAGAGAGAGAGAGAGAGAGAGAGAGAGAGAGAGAGAGAGAGAGAGAGAGAGAGAGAGAGAGAGAGAGAGAGAGAGAGAGAGAGAGAGAGAGAGAGAGAGAGAGAGAGAGAGAGAGAGAGAGAGAGAGAGAGAGAGAGAGAGAGAGAGAGAGAGAGAGAGAGAGAGAGAGAGAGAGAGAGAGAGAGAGAGAGAGAGAGAGAGAGAGAGAGAGAGAGAGAGAGAGAGAGAGAGAGAGAGAGAGAGAGAGAGAGAGAGAGAGAGAGAGAGAGAGAGAGAGAGAGAGAGAGAGAGAGAGAGAGAGAGAGAGAGAGAGAGAGAGAGAGAGAGAGAGAGAGAGAGAGAGAGAGAGAGAGAGAGATATGCGGGATAGCAATGGATTAGGTATTAGTATAAGCAATGGGAGTTTATATAATATTATTGCCATTAATATATTATTAAGAGAGAAGTAGACCATTCTGAAGGTTGAACAACGATTAAGAGAAACCGGACCCGTGCATGTTGGGGGTACCAACGGCACACTGTTCCATTGAATGAATCACCGTAACAGTTTTCGATAGCTGTTACAAGGTGGAGCGCGCATGCGCCGCTCGCGCGCCCCATACACAGTTGACAAATTGCTGCATGCAGCACTGCGTACGCACCTTAATTATTTGCAGTGTTTTCATAAAATGGGGCTCCCTCAAAATGTTGACATTCCGTCGGTGTGTAGGTAGTTCGATTAAATCTGTAACCACCTCGTTGACAGCTGGTGCCACGGAGATAACCCGAGATAGATCCGAAGGAGGACGGTAGAGCGTCCGGATGATGGGATAGACTTGGAGACTTGATAACTGGGATCAAAAGTTTTGGAAACACGGATTATCTCTTTCAAGGAAGCTATGAGGCATCTAGGCGGTAAATCATCCCCATAGGGCTCGGAAGGGGGTGATGGAGTACCCTCGTACTCGAGTTTACAACTTCTCCGATACGTTCGTCCTAATTATGTAACGTTGGTGAACGCATCGCGGCTCTTACGGCTAAAATCCAATCTCAATCCTTATTGATCCTTCCAACAAGCGAAAGCATTTACTTGCGTAAAGTATGATAACACACACCTCAAAAGAGTTAAGGGATTTATTTTCCTTGAAGGCGCCAAAAATCCTAGATCAGTCAGACATAGTTCACATTATGTTTCATGATTAGATACCTAATGGAGATGGGATGCACCCTGTTCTTATTGTTTTATCTCAAACATTGAGAAGGTTAGCAATATCAAGCTTCGACTTGAGCCAAAACAGAATGAATCGCGCTTTTTCATGGTTATCTGCTCTAATCCGAGAACGCAATAAAATATCGCAATTCTGGCTTCACCATCTTGATAAGCACTACAAAGTCTTTGATATGTGGCGACACTCAGCAAAAACTGAAAAAATTGTTTCCACAAGTATCCAATAACCCCCCTCCCATTGAGGTAGTCCAAACAAATTTTGATTTTTCTCTGATTTTTATTTGTTAAAATAAAAACTTATTATCAGGCACCCCATAAACGCTCTCCAAGTTTCACTTCGATACCTCAAAAATTGTGGAAACAAATTAGGGGGGAATGGTTTACTTCTTTTGAGAAAAATGCTCAGATTTCATTCTGTTTTGGCTCAAGTCGGAGCTTGATATCGCATGGTCTTTCTCAGTGTTTATGAAAAAACAAAATGAACAGGGTACATCCCATCTCCACTAGGTACCTAATCATGAGATATAACGTGAACTTTGTTCGATTGATCTGGGATATTAGACGTCTACAGGGAAAAATGATCCCATAATTTTTTTGAGGTGTGTATTATTCATCAAACCTTCACGATTAACCTATTAAATAGGTGACTGAACGTTGGATATGAAGATACAAGCTCAAAATACCGAACATGTATTGAATAGCCTTCCCAAAATTATCAGGATATGGGTCAAACTAATAATGAAGGTCCTTATTGCCGAACTCAACTTCAGCCTTTACTGCAACCAATACTTATTTTTTAACACAGAATGTGTTTTAGCCTTGGCATCTCCAACCGAAAACAAAACGTTTTGTGTTAAGAAAATGTGTTGCAACGATTTAATGATGATTTACGCTTACAACCGAGTCGTTGCTAGGGAAATGGTAATTCGTAATTTTTCATCCCAAAAAATCCGTTGACCATTCGTTCGAAAGCTCTCGATTTATCCAACCATATTATGATAACTACTGCGAACTGCGTGGCCAACAAGCTGAGTTATGAGCACGGTGATATGAATAATTGTACACACAGGTGATTATTCTCAATAATTTATATTGTGAACAATTATGTGACGAGGAGGTTTCAAATATGGCGCCTTCGGACGCCAAACCCATACGGGGGAGGGGTAAAATATGCATTTTTCGTGTGAGGGCTCAAATGAAAGCTTATGATGAGGAGGTTTCAAATATGGCGCTGGTGATAAATGAATGAAACAACTTGACATAGTACTGATAAGATACAACGCAAAATCTGAGTCATTCTTATATGCGATTTCACGGGTTTGTGTGTAACGCGTGAGCTAAATCACATGTGCTTCAATAATTCCATTCGAAATATGTAAATAGAGGCAAGCAGGGGTCCAGCCGGAGCGCCGGGTTATGTATAGAAATGTTTACATGATTGATGTTCTCATGGTTTTATTTGAGCAGGCTGAATGTTGTTGTTAAATTGTTGTATCTCGTGTTTTTTTAAATATTACTTTTAATTCAAGCTCCATGGCCGTGTCCTGTATATTGACACTACAGAACATCCTTGAGTAAGTTGCCTCCCTCTAGACTTAAATAAGTAATAGAGGTTGTCGTTAATATTTTATATAGGCCTTTTCTTGTGCTATTGTTCTTGTTTTATTATCGTTTCTATGTAGACCCTGAGATTTTCTATTGTGATTGTTATAGGCCCTGATGAGGGTTTTATATAAACCGAAAGCTAGCAATAAGGCTTTTATTCGTTTGCCCCTTATCCTGATAATTTCTACGCACTCATATTGTGGGTCGATCATCTTTTTTTCTACTCGAATAGTCCTCCCATTTGAAACAATGAAAATTGCTGTTTCATATGTAATATTAGTGCTTCCATACTCCTTCGAAGTAAGTATAATAAAGGCAAAAGACGTTTACAATCACATTCAATCAATGCCACTCTCATCTCAAGTGCGGAATTCCTTAAAAATCGTGATTAATTTAGAACGACAAGTTTCTCCTAATTAGAGGCACGCAGATACTTACTCTATTAGGGTATTTGACTTTATTTTAGCGAATTTTCAAAGAAAATATTAACAATTTAGATGACTTCGAAATTTTGAAATTTTAAGAGTGGGTCAGAAGGGACAACCTTCATACATAAGATTTTTACGTCGTATATATAAATATATATACACATTAATAGGGTGCATTTCCAGGCGATAACTCCCTTTAAAAACGGCGTAAAAAATTCGTTCCAATGCATAAAATCCGTCAAACTGTTAGAGTGATCCGTTCAATGGAACGACGTGCTGTTGGCCAATACGATCGCTCCAGAATGTCGGGCTCAAATATAAAATTTAATGGCTCAAATAATGCTAAAAATCGGTTGTTTGACAAAAGGGCATGTGAGGTGCCATTGTCCAAGTATTCTTCAGCACTGAGTTGATTGCTACCCCTCCAAGATTCATCGAAAACAGATAAAAATAAATTTTTAGGTGAAAAAGTCCATGATTGACCAATTTTTTGAGTTCGTCTACGTGTTCTAAAATTTTCTTTGCGATCTCGTCATACGGCTGTCTCCTCAGTTTTATTCAGGTCACGGTTGGCCCCAATGATCAGAATTTAAGCGCCTAATCATCGGCTGAATGATGTTGATAATTTGGCAGGCAGCTGAAACACTCGTGACATAACTAGGTAAACCAAAAAGTTTTTTATTTTCATTAACGGCGACCGCTGCAAGAACCATATTTCGTTGACCGCTTGAGGTCGACAAGATGTTTCCTCCCGTTTCCTAACTTACTTCAGAGCTGGATGAAGGCTCACTTGCCTCCAACTTTCTTTGCTAGTAACAAATTGCCTTCAGCGACTTGATGAAAGATTGCTTCATATAAAAGTTGACTACGATTCAGAAATTCTTGGCAAATTCTTTTGTGAGCATCAGACTGCCTCGCATATGTACCTCGTAGTATATGCAAAAAAAAAAAAAAAAAAAAAACTTTATATTATTTTAACCTTCCGAGTATGGGATCACAACAAGAAGGTTTCTATCATTAGCAACTCCTATAAGAACGATTTTCAAGCTAGGTTTCAGACAAAGCAGCTGAGGCCTTTTTGTTAAATATACTGTTTTACTTAGCTATCTTATTCTTAAAGTTGTGTGTCTGATATTTTTGTTGTTAATTGTATGTATGAATGTTGATTTTAGTGTGTAAATTATAGATTGACTGGCTGGTGTATTTTGCTTCCGAGTCTGTCTAAAGGTAGCGGAAGCATTTTTTTCACTTTCGGGGGCAAACAATTTTTGGTCTCCAAAATCAAAATTTCCTCTCGCATTTAACGTCTTAGACCATTCTGAACAACTTTGGTTCCGTGTCTGCCTGTGTGTGTGGGTCTATAAAAATCCTCATCTGTCCGCAAATCCTTGTAAAAAGCTTATTTTCCACAGTTTTTATCCGATTTGGATAAAATGCTCAGGGGATGTGCGGGCTAGGGGGTAGACGGTCCCCTATCAGTTTCATCATTCTTGACTCAATACCTCAATTTGCGCACGAGCAAATGTAAATTCTACCGAAAATTATTTTCTCACGCCCTAGTCGTTCGATCTCGCTCATATTTTGACGATAGTTTGGGGATGACAATTTGATCATCTTATGTAAATTTCAACATGACTGTACCATTAATAACTACTGCGCATGCGCCAATATAAAATCCTTGTAGCAAGCTTATTTTCCAAAGTTTTCATCTGATCTGGATGAATTTTTTAGGGAGTGTGCTGGCTAGGGTGTAAACGGACCCCTATCAATTTCATTTTTGCGAAATCATTACTCCGCTCTGCGCATACGAAAACGTAAATCCCATTATGCTCCATTTTTTCACGCCCTAGTCGTCCGATGTCGCTAAAATTTTGATGATAGTTGGTGGATGACGATTAGATCATTTCATATCAATTTCAACATGATTTTATCATTAATAGCTACTGCCCATGCCTATATGAAGTCCTTGAAACGACCTTAATTTCCACTGTTGACATGGATATGTCTTTGCTCTGGGGGGTCAACCAAAAATTTTCGTGACGCAAAAAACATGTCACAATTTCTAATGATGTTCACGTACAACCAATCCGTTGCTAGGGGAATGGAACTTCCGTAGTTTTCATCGCACAGAAATCGTTCGCCACTCGTTGGAAAGCGCTTGATTTATGTCATAAATGTTCACATCTCAAGCTACCAATTTCCCCCTCCTTACGTACCTGGCTACATTCCTAAACTAAGTTGATTGGACTATAAACAATTTTAATAAGCCGGTTACAATATTCTTAACGTAAAGCAATAGCCTCATTTACTCCACTCCATAGGAAACATTATCATCCTCTTGACAACAGTCGACTGTAAACAACAACTCATTGTAGTGGCTTCTCTCCACACTCCACAGTTATTTTCAACATTTCTATGAGTAAACCGGTTTTGTTGGAATTAGTCGGGATGCAGCCCAGGGAAAATAAATGAAATTATTTCATTTATTGTTTTATTTGATAACGTTTCTTCCTCTTACTGAGGACATCTTCAGATCTTGGTGTATCCAGGAAAAAATTTATAAACATCCGAATATAACGGATTTGTCAAATAAAACAGTCAAATAAAACAACTCTCGAGGACAACCGTTATAAAATCCCCAATCAAAGACATATCCATGTAACATGGTATCTGCTTGTAAAGCAGATAGTGGAACTCGTTTACCAGTTTATAACTTTCAGTGCGAGTCACTCTTAAGTTCTTGTTTTTCATCCGATTTCGATTAAAATTGTCAGAGAATGTGCAGGATAGATTGTAGATGGCCCCTATTAGTTTCATTGTTGCCAAATCAATACTTCATTCTGCGCATGCGCAAACGTAAATTCCATCATGTTCCATGTTTTCACTCTAGTCGTTCTAGTTCGCTTAAAGTTGGATGATAGTAGCAAGAAGATGATAGGTAAACGAGGAAGCTATGTGCCATACCCAACTTGACAGACGTTTTTAAATTAATTTGGGCATGGGGGTCTCGGTCGGCCTGGGGGTGGTCTCTTGGGTTTTCCCACTATTCGATTATTTAGTCGTATCTAGGGGTACTCACCTAGCAATGGGTGGGCACCCTCGGTAGGCCGCCATGGAGGGCGGGTCCCGGCTTGGCCGGGATGCCCTGGCCGTCCTGTGGGCAGGTGATTGAGTCTACTGGCCCTCAAGTTCAAAGTTGGCTGCAGGAAGAACTTTTGATATTTGCTCTATGGCCGATTTCATAGTTATATCATAAAAATATGTTTGATATTCATAGTAATATGTTTGACTGTTCACTCTATTGAAAAATTGTCACACATGTTATGATTTTGACAATAAATAAATAAAAACTCGGCCCTTCGGGCCTCGCAAGGGGCTCCGCCCCCTGAACCCGCCAGGGCTTCGCCCCCCTGGACCCTTCCGGATGTTATTACTTTGAACCTGACTGCTAAAATGTAAAAAACATGGAATCATGTTTTAGCTCCTCGTGGAATCACATAATCGAAACACCAGCTCAATGAAATCATCAGAAATTAACAAGCGGTTGCAATCATGTTCACAATATCAATAATTGAGAATGATCACCTGTGTGTAAACAATTATTCATATAACCATGCTCATAACTCAGCTTGTTGGCCACGCACTTCGCAGTAGTTAATATAGTATGGTTGGATAAATCGAGAGCTTTCGAACGAATGGTCAACGAATTTTGTGGGATGAAAAACGACGAAGTATCATATCCCTAGCAACGACTCGGTTGTAAGCGGAAATCATCACAATTATTGGCGCTACTTTCATGTCACTTTATAGTCTCACTTTTCGGCGGGGGATCCATCGCTAAAACATGATTCCATGTTAAAATAATAGTGCACCTCACCAAGGTAAACGCTCGTTGAAATAATGGATCTAGGTGGCTGCCAGATCAGGGGGTTGCACTACGGAAACTAAAACTATCATCTTGATAATATTGTTCTCATTTCGTAAACTGGACATTATGTTCTGCATTCGCACCAACACATAATCTAGTAGAGCACATGCACATTCATCTGGTTGAGGGACCTTTGAAAACCAGTAATAACAGAACTGCAAGTAATAGGTGGCTTTTATACGAATATGCCGCGTCCGAGAGGTTTTGTGATATCGTCTTTTGACCTTTGAAAACCTTTATGGCTTTTGGAGCCTTTGTGACTTAGAAGTTCAAAGAGACAGCTGAAGCAGGCGAAGGGATTCAGGGCACTTTATACCGCTCTGCATTTAGTTTTTCGAGTTCTCATTTGAGAAAATATACGCCCAATGAATTTCCCGAGATGTTGCACCCGTTGCATATGATTGTATGGAATGATAGACCCCGACCATTAATTTGCACTTGGGTTTCTGCATAAAACAAATGAATGATGCTAGCCGTTATTGAGAGCAAACCGAAGTTAGCCGACAACTCCCGATTCCCCGATATCACATTTTGGGTGTAGTTCCGTATGTGTCTTCACTTTCAAACCAATGTAAATCTGTCATTACCCTATCCAAAATAGGATTTGACGACTGTTTCGGAAACCTCGGAATCTCGTATTTCCCAGGTTTTCATGATAAATTAACTTTCTCCTTCGAGTACATGAGAAAAATGGAATTGAAAAAAGTGGGGACACATATGGAACTAGTTGCCAAGTCAAAAAGTTCCGCATGTGTCCCCACGCTATATTAAAATTCATCTACCGTGTATACATCTAGGATGTATATAGTTTAGAGGTCTGGATGCTCGCAAGCTCGCTATCATCCAAAATATATAAATTTTTAGTGTTTTTAGCCATTGTTAGTGAATTTTTTAGAACATATTTTGGAATTTGACCAATTTAATGTGCTCAAAAACTGCCAGCACCGAACTCAACATTTGAAAAGCTTGATTCGTATCTATATCCTAAGGAGAGTTATCGTTTGGAATGACACATGTATAAATAAATGACCACACACACACACGTTTTTTTTTTTGGACGCTCAGGTTTACCCGACGCCGGCTCTAGGGATGAAGGAAGTCGCAGGAGGACAGGAGGAGGAGGAAGAAGAGAGGGATGAAAGGAAGTGCCCCTATAAATTGACCACCAGTCCTCAGGACGCGGGTGGTGATACCACTGAGCACTCCTGCTGAGATGCCCAGCTCGAGTAACTCCGTGGCGCATTTCCCACACCACACCCCGCGCCATGACACGGTCTCGGCCATGATCTTGATGTTATTTGTTGCCACTCCTTTTAGCTCAGATATCGCTTGCCACAGATCATTCCTATCATATTTACTTATCTTAGCCCGCCAGATCTGCTCCATGTCCACACTGCCACTGACAACCTGGACATCCAGGATTATGGCAGACCCATCGGGCTTGATCTCAACGATATCTGGCTTCTTGCCCCGGTCACTTGGCATGTGGTATAGTCTCTCCCTTTCGACATCCCAACCGCTAGTTGACAAAGCACCTGCTATCTGCTTGGCAACCGCATCGTGACGTAAAATGCGCCCACCGTGAGTACGAGGACACTGCTGCACCACATGATACAGATTCTAATTTTTACCCTGACAGGCACGGCAATGGGTGTCTACTGTCCCGCGACTACTCCTTGAACACCTCACCGAGGTGGCTAATGCAGCCACCCGGACGGCGTGAAAACAGCAATAGTCGCGTAGTCACGGGCCCCAATGCCCTCTGAAGCCCATATATATATCACTTATTGAAAATGACTCTAGGAGAGCTTGATTATATTCACAAAATTAGAAAAGATAACAAAAAAGTCACAAAACTATTTTTATATTCCGGCTTTTTGCCTTTTTCAAACTAACAAAGAAATTGATTAATTGTGGGAACTTTGTGTACAACGTTGACAAGGAATTTTGGTAACTTTGATATATATATGACCAATTTACTCTAGGATTCGCTTCAGAATGCCTCAAAAAACAAAATTTTCAAAAATTTTGATTTTTAAAATTTTTGGAGCCATATATTTGGATCTAAGGTATCAAGCGTGCTGGCCATCTCCCTCTCTGCACTTCAGCCCACATTTCCTGCCATCTTGCCATATGGTATAATGGTAATGATGGAGTGTTTCAAGGTTATGAATTTCTTGCTTAGATATGCTAGAAAAAGACTGCGCATATTTAATGAGAGCTAGGAAATCCTAATTGTAATGACTTTTATTACTTTCCCATAAACGGTTATTATAGGTATGTCATTGTGTGAACAGTCAGATTCCAGGATACGTGACGTAAAGAGGTTTAACAAACAACCAAGTCTACTGTAGTGACTTGAAGACTACAGCTTTTGCTCGGTCCCTGATACGAACCGCATGACTCTCTCCGTCGCCAAATAAAATCGGTTCATTTCCACCAAAATCAAGTTTATGATAGAAAGGAGGCGAACGTGACATATACAAGTTGTCGGAAGATATAACGCGATTTGGTTTTGTGTGGGGATGAAAACCCCTTCGGAACAATCTCCTTTTTCTGTGCGTGTGAAAGGGGAAAAGGAGGAGAGAACTTTGATTTGATTCGTCGAGAAAAAGCAAAAACTTCTAGTTGGATAAAAGAGTTTTTTCTTGAACGCCATTCATCTTGAGCCATGACAGGTGATGTTACTCCAGCGGACTTTAATAATGGAACTGGACTATGAAGATTCACTGTGATTGAACTACATAGAATAATCTCAAATTTGGGTTGATATGCCCTTAATCTGGTTGATACAACCTCACTTACGAGTACACATTTAGCGACCTCCTAGCGTTAGAAACATGTTTTTTTGAATAAATTGTGCGATTTTATTTTTATTTGTTTTTCAAATACCTAAAGGAAATCGCATGTAGTCAACATAGGTAATCATGCTTTCAGAGGGTGGCATGTTGACACTTGACGTTCAAGAGACCAAAATGAGATTTTGAGATCATATTAGCATGATATTGCAGGATTCACAAATAAACGGATCAACGACTTGCCAGCCTTCCTTGACAACAAGGCGATTCCGTATGCCAATGAGGCTAAATATCTTGGGATTACACTCGACGCCAAACTGAGGTGGAAATCACATGTTAAAAAGAAAAAGTCTGAACTAGTTATCGAATTCAAGAAAATATACTGGCTTATGGGAAGTCGCTCAAAACTGTCTTGACGCTGTCTTGTCTACTGTTGACGCAAAAAGATACTTCAGAAACGACAGTTTACACTATGAACTGAAAGTTGAATCTGGCAATGAGGTTATCCGCAAACAAGCCGTCAATCACCTTTTGAGGCTCAGAGATCGTGTTAACGAAGATATCGTCCAGCTCCTTGACACCGAAGATCTACTTAGAAGGCTTAAAAGAACTAAACCGCATGAACTAAGTGAAATAAAATGAAAGTCAAGACTAGTGACTCAATTATCAGAACAATAAGTCTAAAGTGAAGTATATTAGATCTTAAGAAAATGTATAATATTAAAAAAAAAACGTAGTTAGGTGGCCTGGATGCTCGCAAAACAGTCTCAAATCAATCCTTTTAGTCAAATACAGATTTTTTTTTTCCATCGCAATATATTTTATTTACTTCCATAGGTAGGTTGGTAGGAATCTACAGGGCGACACTCTTGAGGCACAAATTAGTTCAGGGTTCTCAACTTTTTGAATTGGAGGACCACTAATAAGGACCAAAATTTTTCGCGCACCACTTTCGTTTGAAAGAAATTTGTGGTATTGTAATTATTCAGTACTATTTGCTATTCGTGAAGGTTTTAAAGCCGACATTTTCGACAACAAATTTTTTGTGATGGTTTCGATTGCATGTTTTTGTCCACTTGATCGATTTTACTGTTACTACTGATTGTTTGTTACTACTGCCATTCGTAGGTTTACCAGCTCCGTGCGCGAGAACAGATGAAATATCGTTGTCAGAATAGATTAGTAGTAGAGAACAGTGTGCAACTTTTCACAGCAATATCTCAAGGTTTGGGGTCTCTGTGTTACGACAAAGCATTTTTGCACCAGAACTTTTGGTTTTCGAAACAGTGAAGTTGCCGTCGTCGTTTTGTGACTCTATCAGTTGTTTTTGCATCATCAGGTATTTGGATTACATAGCATTTCTCGGTTATGTAGTTAACGGTTCCAAATGTGCAGTAACATTTTCTTTGTCGATTGTACGATACCGCAGCTGTCAAGAAACAAATCGCAAATAGGTAGGTATGAACTTACTCGTTTTTCGCCGCTCACCAACTTAATTTTAACACGTATCATGTTATACCGCTGGGTTTTGTGCTTGAAGATTAAGCGAAATTCAGCGCGAGCCTACATGTTTTCCTTTGATTTTCCCGTTAAACCAATGCGTTGCTAGGGAAGTGTAACTCCCTTAGTTTTCATAGCAGGAAAATCGTCTGCCACTTTTTGGAATGCTCTCATTTTATCACAACATCTCAAGGTCCCTATCTCATTATTATCTCATGAAATAATACGAAATGAAGGCACTACATGGTAGGTACGATTGAGTAGTAGGTACTTTAAGCAGTAAGCCAACTTCCCCCTCCTTAGCCCCTGAGATCTTGACATAGTACTGAATTAAACTAATAGCCGATGCCAATTAAGGGGAAAATATTCCCCTCCCCCCGTTCTAGAAGATCCTTTAAAACAAAAGGAAATTCTTATATTTATGGGGAACACACGGCGTGGGGCAGAAAAAGACGGACAATTGAAGGCCACTGTAGCGAGTGACGGATGTACTGTGGTCGCTATAGCTGACAGTTTAGTCCCTTCACCCGTTTTTGTCCAGTTCCTCTACCGTCACCAGAGGATGGCCTGACAGTCCCTCCCACAAAGTGCCGTCTGCCTTCACTCAAGAATCGTTCATCTGGTATAAATAGGGAGCCACTCCACCGGCACAATCTGAGTTTTGTTTTAGTTTACTGCATTGCAGTAGCCTAATAGCTTGTAGTACTCCTAAACAATGACGAATGCCAACAAACGATAACCAAACGCTTCGTTGTATCTTTGGTTGTGGGGTGTTAATCCGCCTTAATAGCACTTCGTATCGACTCCTAAGAGTCAGTCACCGGCACCAATGTCCTCGTCTACCCAAGTCTTGCCACTCGGAGACCGATCAGTAGACGAGCAGGATCATCACTAAAGAATAAGAAGAAGAGGAAAACATGTTTATTATTATAAATACATATAGTTACATAGAAATTAATTAATTTAGGAAAAATATGATACAAAATGGACATTATGTCCGTCCGTCGGGAAAGACTTTGGAGGCACCTCTATATATTAATTTATAACGAAAAAAAAGTATAATAAATCTTACGAATAGTTTATTGTAGGTATTACCAGTTAAACTCGAATACAAGTGCCGCTCTGTAGTTACTCGCGTCCAAGAGGAACCTTTTGAGTTCCCACAAACTTCCCTAACTCAACAGTTCCAGCACAGCACCCTCGCTTAGTATGCTTAATCCAAAATGACGAACCCTAAACTCGACCATAACTAGGCACACTCCAAGAAGTGGAACAGGTCCTGTAGCCCACCCAGATTACACATGAAGCACATTGAGGGTCTGGCTTTTCGTGGGCTATACGGCATGCAGCTTAATTTTATCAAAGCCCCTCTAAACCGTGGTACCCAACGAATCGCCCATAATGGATATTTCTGTGCTTTCCTCAAGTAGGCAGGTACAACACCCATTAGGGGGACACCTCCTGCAGGCTTCGCCTGCCAACCTCCGCCCATTTCGGCCTGGCAGGCCGTCCATTGCGTTCTGACACCAATCAGTATCCAATAATACTGTTTAATAATAATCCAATTTATACTGCCCCCCCCATTGGCGATATTTATACTGCCCACCTCCTTGGTGAGATTTATACTGCCCACCTACTTGGCGAGATTTATACTGCCCACCTCCTTGGCGAGACTTATACTGCCCACTTGCTTGGCGAAATTTATAATGTCCACCCCCTGGCGAGATTTATACTGCCCACCTCCTTGGCAGATTTATACTGCTCGCACCTTGGAAGTAAGAGGCCGGCGAAGAAGGTCGCGAAAATCCCTCTCTTCAAACAAAGAGGGCCACCCTTTGTTTTTTGATCCAACCACGTCTAACCACGTTTTTTGACACACTTTAAATTTTAAAGCATTACACACAATTTAACCTAATATGGTTCGAAATTTTGGAAAACTAAGATTTTTACACAAGAGACAGTAGATCCAGAGCTTGATTTTGTAATGGACTTAGGCGCCCCGTGGTGTAATGGGGGCCTAAATCCACACTCATATATAGAGAGAGGTGTGACCGTGTGACAGTACCATAAGAGATACAACTCGTACTAATAGTATATAAGCTACGTTCGGAGAAGATTGGTTTTCCAGTTCTAGGATCACCCATCCATCGCCAAACGCAGTCTTTCGAAAACACGGGAAGAGGCGCGCCCGACGCCCATTACAACAACGGAGCGACGGCAGCGCATTCCCTTGGATCTCGCGGGAACTGTCTCACTCCCACCCCTTAAAAAACATACTTGATTGATGGGCAAGTATGTAAACTAGGTGGAATAGTTTACTGGTTGATAACTGATGCTCACTAATAAATAGCTGCATTGGCGATTGAGGATAAAAAGGTGAAATTAAAACAGGATGGATTGTATGTGATGGATTGTATTCATTAGGTAGTTAACCCCCAATCAAAGATTGGAACAATCGGGAATAATATAACTTGCTCAACCAGGAGACTTACAGTAGGGGACTTTGGGGACTTACGAAAATGGGAACTATGCCCTGGGGAATTAACTTGCTCAACTTTGGAGACTTACAGTGGAAGCTGCACACCATGGGGACTTATGAAATAGGGAACGATGCCCTGGGTTTGGAAACACTGCCCTTGAAAATTAAGTATGTTAAATAGAAATAATATGAGGGGAAAAATTGAGAAATTAATAATCAAGAACCAATGAAAGTATTTATGTATCCAAGGGAGTATAATGGGTATTCCTTCTGGAAACACGGGCCATGTTTCTTCTGAAGGATTAACGCCCCAAAAATAGTGGATCGGATTACTAGGCGTTAGCCGTGCATAATCCCAACCACGCTCTGCTACCATGTAATGAACTTAGGCCGCCCCAGAGGTACAATGGGGGCCTAAATCCACACTCATAGATAGAGAGGGGTGTGACAATACCATAAGAGATACAACTCGTACTAATAGCATATAAGCTATGTTCGGAGAAGATTGGTTTTCCAGTTCTAGGATCACCCATTCATCGCCAAACGCAGTCATTCGAAAACACAGGAAGAGGCGCGCCCGACGCCCGTTACAACAATGGAGCGACGGCAGCGCATTCTCTTGGATCTCGCGGGAACTGTCACAATTTTGAGTTCCAATATGTTAGGGTTCTGTTGAAATGGGCGATCTTTTTGATCCTCGCTGTGCAGTTTTATTATATAGAATGTCCAGCTGCCGATAGACACGGCCACTTGACTCCATGGCTCTGGACACCATATCCTGGCGCCAGGATTTCTGGACTTTTTCGATGATTCCATCCATCTCCAGCCGCAAACCGCTAAGTTTCTCTAGACCGCCCTCAAAGGAGCAGTCACACTGACGAGCAGTCACCTGCAAGTCCCTGTACAAGAAAATGTGTCGCGTAGCCACTTCCTTTTTCATCAAACGAATATTTCACCTCCCACAAAACTCGCCTAACTATGCATGTGGTCTATTTGGAGACTGGCACAGCGCCGCTACACGCTTACACGCTCTCCCTTGCAACCAACTACATTCTCAAAGCCTTGAAGTTGTCAGCAGTTTGGTATCCAAGAATGGTGGATCATCACTGATGCCTGGACTCTTATTGGTGGACCTGTGCTATATTTCATGGGGAGCTGAATACTTACTCATCGAAGGATAAGATTGCACAATAAGTAGGAATGAGGCAGAGAAGTTGGATTTAGTCTATTATGTGTCAACAAACTTTGTGGCCCTCTGGCTCCTCCCGTACCGTGACCAACCAATCTGAATTTTTGCAACTACTTGATGTTATGCAGTTTTGAGATGCGAGCGTAGCGAGCATCCAGACCACTGATCTAGGTAAACAACTGATCTGTGTAGAATCCTTTGAGACCTCGATACTGACCTCCTTCTGCTCATCGTCATTATTGATAAGTAGTGAGCGCCACCTCAGCGATACTCCAACAAATAAAACCGGAGTCAAGTTAGCTATAGATTCTAGCAATTGAAAATATTGAAAATATATAAATATTCCATTGCCAGAGTTTATTGCTAACTTTACTCCAGTACGAATAAAATGCGCCCTAAAAACCCCAAACAAGCCATAATAGATTAGTCAGTCTATTCATGTTAATAGCTGATCTAAACTGAAAGAAAGATTTGTGTTTTGTGCGATGTGCGGAACTCTCTCAGTCGAAAACGTTAATCTAAAAAAAGAAAAAATCTTAGAGGAGAAGTTCATAAAATATTACTGGTTGATAGGGAAAAGCGGCGTTTCTTCAACCTAGATTTACATTGGGTTTTGTGAGGGCTGGATAAGTAGTTTTTCCCTCTACCGATGGAAAACTTAAATAATGTATGACTGAGAGTGGTGGTCGCTGAACCAATTCCAACGTTGAACATTCGTTTCCACATCTACTCTAGATAGGTTGTTCGTTCTTGGACCTTATCGAGGTTCCAGCCTTGTTTGAGAGAACCCACTTTTACGTCACACGCAAAACAATAATCAAAATAACCTTGTCACCCAGGTATTAAACGCTTAAGCCAGTTCGCTAGCCGAAATTCCCTACGTTTTCATTCATAATTAGAAAAAATAAAAATAAAATATGATGAAAAAAAAAAAAAAAAATGTACCAAGGGAAAACTTTGACCCCCTGTTCGTTTAAGTGGCTTTGCTACCTTTAGTAGGGAGAATGTGAACACGAATTAAAGCGCTTTTTATTTACTCACGAAAATGAAGAAAAAAAGGAAAAATATATCCATCTGTTGAAAGTATATTTTTTGCGATTTTTAAGCAAACCACCTGGATTTTTTCTCATGCCACCTGGCAACGCTGTCTGTGCTGGTGGCGCTGCCGCCTGGCGCTGGTCTCGCTGGCCTGGCAATCGAGAAAATCAAGCTACCTTAGCGCCTTACCACGCACACTTTCATATGTGCTGAGAAGTCCAAATGCATGTCAAAGAGTACACCACGGTTCAACCAGACGCGACTCAACTTAATAACATCCGTTCATGTTCATCTGTTGCCATGCATAAGTATCTTGGTATAGTCTTGGACGAAGAGCTAACATTTTTTTTACAACATTAGACACTCACTTCCGAGAGATACGATATAACTTATTTATTACAGTATGCTACATTCTTTGCTTCAATATGGAATGATAGCATGGGGGGAGGGGGAGGGGGAGGAATATACTAGGACGTCATCTATAAATGTATATAATATTGCAAAGCTGTTTACCATAAGGCAACTACATGTTAAAAATTCATTTTTGCAATTCCATAGGTATCCACAAATAATAAATTCATAGGGTAAACCAGCATATACCACAAGATATGCAGTCGGGCGATTGTAGACTGAGCCCAAATTCCGACCCAGTGTTGTAGACTGAGCCCATGCCTTCCTTCTCCCTAATCCGACCTTCTTATCGAAATGTAAACTGAGCCCAATCTGAAAAAGACGAACTGAGCCCAACCCCCGACGAATACGAACTGAGCCCAACCCCCGACGAATACGAACTGAGCCCAACACCTCGGAAGGCTTTCGTTAACTTACTGACCTCAACAAGCTGTGCTGAGTAATGTGAAATGAGCGCAAATAAGAGTATACAGTGTTATGTATTCATAATATATTGAAAGAATTGATGAACAGTCAAGGGGTCTTACACGTAAGCCAAGATAATATAACATAAATTAATATTGCACAATTAAAAAGTGGTCGTCAATACAGTAAGTCACACAAAAATCAAATCATCAAAAATCATTAAGTCTAATCTACGGTTGAACTGTAGTGGCTGCTGACCCTGGAAACGAGGCCCAAACAAGACAGCTCACCGGATAAATATTTTTGGAGGAGGATTTCTATAAATTCTTTTTTTCTACGGGTGTGGGCATTCTTAGTGGAAGGTGTAGTGTGGGAAGTATTAATTTGGATTACAATTTCTTTTTGAAACCCTAAAACTTCCGAGATCGCAATAATTTCGCTGGCCTCTCAGAAATCTGCTCTTCAGCTTTTTGTTTCGCTACACCACTCAGCACCTGTTGTGATATTAAGCGGAAATTAATTTTATTACGACGTAAAGTAGAGAATTTACGCGAGGAAAGTGAGAATTTTCGTCAAACATCACCTGTCTCTGACGATCTCTTTCTGATAGAGGCTCGTGGTTATGAATCGAATTTATCTCCGTTATGGCGTGGTTAGGTTCAACAGTTTTCAGTGATGCAGCGCACGAGTTCTTACAACAGCTATAACGAACAAATAATTAATTATAAAAAATGTGCATTACAATACAATATAATAATTGTAATATAATAATTGTGATGTACATTAAAGCACATGTTATACAATGTAATTAAAGCACAAGAAAAGAAGCTTACCGCCATCTCATTTCTCCTGTAGCCATAGGTCGATGTTTTTTATACTTGTAACCGCCCATCTCCAACAAAATGTGGCCGCGTTGCCCGTACATTACGTTCGGCTGCTGTGACATATTTCGCGAGTTCTGCCTATTTCAATAGCTACGTACAAACTGCCGTGGGCTCAGTCTACACATCGATGAATCGTTAGATAAGGAGTGACCGGTGGAGTGGGCTCAGTTTACACATAGGATTAACGCCTCGGACTCCGCACCTAGGACTCTGGGCTCAGTCTACAACCGCCCATGCAGTCACAGGGAATGTAATTGCACCAAGACCAAGTTTAACGCTGTTAAGACACAGTCCAAAATTTATTATACATCATTCACAGAGCGCTAGATAGTCATATAAAAAGAGCTCAAAATTATACTGGACCAAACTACAAAAAGCAAATTTTAACGTGGCTTGGGAAAATTGGGCAGTGGATTGCGAAACTATGCTAAACAGCATTTATGTATAATATTATAAAACAATAATTTTACTGTAGAAAGTATTTCTACTTACTGAAGATAGGAACATGAAATACCATTGCAGTTATAATATTTAAGATATGTGTAGATTATGTAGACGCATATGCGATGTTATGTCAAAGTGCCATGTTTGAAATTATGGGCAAATCGCCTAGACCTTAACCAACAGCAGGGGCCAAGCCTACCGTTGGAAAAGTTAGCTAGGCGAGTAGCCTAGTTCTACTTTTGTACTATCATCACATGTATGTGCCTCTATTGAAATAGATAAAATCTATCTATCTATCTAACTACATGCTGTTTGCCCAACTCTGCTGCTGAGCATCGTACAGCCAACGGTATTGATAGACCGTACATTAATCGAAGGAAGTTGCCCATTTACATTCACATAGGTACTAAACAGGAGCCATTCAAGGATATCCAACAAAATTCCATTTACTACATGGTACACAAAGATTAAAATATATCTAGATCCCCATTACTCGAAATAGGAAACTCCCCTAAGCTTTTTCTTGGATCATCTCTTTCATCTAGAGCTTGTAAATCACTTCTCCCCCAGAATTACGTTAAAATATTTTTTTCCGTTTCCCCAATCATCCAATACATTGCATAAATAAGATAATCCGAATCTCGGTCCAACCCGAGAAACTCCAATTAAAACAAGAAAAAATCAAATAACGAGAAGAAACTGAATTAATTCTCTAATACTCTCTGAAAGCGGACGAAAAGAAACAGTTTTCTTTTAGCTTTGAAAGTGTAGCTCATGTGTAGACATAACTTTTCGTTAAAATTACTTACACTCTACTTGACGTCAATGGCGTCAGTTCGTGTGTTGCGTGACGTTTACGAGCATTTTCGTCGTAGTGCGTTTGAAGGGAGATTATTATCAAACGAATCACACGCTTGCGTTCGCGGGCTTCATTGGGTATGTTTGCGACCCACTTGTTGACTCTTTTGAGAATCTCTCGAATAAATACGACTGTTGCGGTAAAGTTACATCCATCCGTTGCTGTTTTTTTCCCTCTTTTTTTCTGTATCGGGTTTTTCATTCAACTCAATTCTGAATAACGAATTGATGAAGCGAGTAGACGTTTGCCGGTGTTATCACCACACAAAACATAAAACGGAAAACGTGAAACTTAAAAAAAAAAAACATATTTTATGAGAGAAATCTTACCAGCATCCAGTCTCCCAATGTTTTCGTCATCCACTTTTGCTTCTTGATATAATGTGGTCTTGACTGATGAGTGCGACCTTCATCAATGGAATGAAGCTTCAAGAATACTTCTATTTGTACTTCGCAAGAAGAAACCTAAATCCGGATTTTGAAAATGGAACTGCCGAGTGACATTCTAGTTCTTGTAGTTCACACAACGGTATATGACAGTTGTCAAAAGGGCTTATCAACTAAATCTACATATATATTGTTCACGCCTAAGAGTATAATTCGTTTATTTTTGTTTGTATACCTATTCGTTTATGTTCTGCCGAACAAAGATGATAAACAGCCGGCGCTTTATTACCTCTAATATTATCAGTGTAGTGAAGTGTTCTTTGTGCCTGACTACGATTCCACGAGCCGATTCAGTGATCCTATCTTCTCATGAATCCTGCCACCCTCTATCTATCTCTCAACATAACCATGTTTCACTCCATCAAGACACCATTTTGCTTTGAGACTGCCAACTGGATCAACCTCGTTCGTGGCTGACTCCTCAAAATTCAAAATCTCGTGGTCTTCAGCATCCACTATTTTGAATAGTTTCTTGTGGAAAGGGTCAGCAGCATCCCGTACCCAAGACTCACATCTACCAGGACGACGCTGACGCAACATTTGGCCATTTCTATGTGAGTACATATTAGTACTGAGGCCATAACTCAACCGTAACTTTGTTTCCAGGCTATCGGTTTTTCCTTGCTTCTCTGGAGCATATCTTCATGAAATCGGTACATTGTATGCTTACAGATAGCAAGGACGTTCTCGGCAGCACCGCTCTCTATTTTTCGCTCTCTTTTCAACGATCTCTATTCATCGCTACGCATGCTGCGTATTGATTCTACGCAGAATCTGGTATGGCGCGTGCTCCTCGTCCTGCATATATCACAATAACAGAAAATATTTAAAACATACTGACAAATAATTATTTGGGAAGTCAAAGAAATGATCAAAATTATAAGGGACTGTATTCATAAATTATTACTTATTCATTACTTTTTATTTTTATTTTTCTAGAGATTTAATGTTTTTCCTGGCGAATATACTGCGGCAAAGCGTTAAAGAATTTAGGGCGGAATTCATTGACGGGAATTGAGTCTGAGTGGGCCCCTAAGTGTATCGGTAAGAGAATTCATGCACTCTGCGCGATTCATAGACGTAATTTGAGGGCGACCCTGAGGGTGCACTGAGTGTGCAACCCAAAAGCACACTCAACGGGATTCATAAACAAAAAATGGTTTCACCCTCAGCTCAACGGTGTAATAATATCCTGACAGGAGGTCACTTAAGTGCGTCAACTGATAACTTTTATTATTATTTTCACGTAGGTATAGGTACTAGTAATATAGTAGAGCATACATCGTTTATTTTGTTCGGAGTTTATTCAAAAACTACGGCACATAAGAGTAGGCAGGCAGTACCTAAACGTAGTTGGGTACATGTTTGATGTGACCAACAGATCCCATTCGAATGTAATACAATCAACAACGAAATATTTCGCAAACTATTCGGGAAAGAAACAGTCATGAACAACTACGAACCTGGAGGAGCCTGAAATAAATGGAAAGGATTTATAACCACCACAGCTGAAAGTGCTGTGGATTAAAAATGTTCCGAGCCATTGCAATAGTTAATTGTACACGGAAACTCGCTAAAAGTTGAAGGCCATAATCTATTCCACATTTTTCGTACACAGCAGTTACTGTGTGGTTTGTAGAAAGTTCTTTAATTTTTAGTTTGACATTTGGCTTTTTCTTTTATTGCAATGTAAAATACTAAATTATGATAAAGGAATTCAAAAAGTTTAATACATAGCAAGGAAGAAAAGATTGAGCTGAGTTTTAAAAGACACTGACAGCGCTGGCTTCTTCATGATGTGCCCTCTTTTGTCTTGTACTTATATCTAACTCGCATTAAGCTGTTTGAAAATCCATTATTCTAAACAGTTTTTAGTTTAGTTTAGTTTAGAGCTCTGGGTGAAGCCCGTAATTTCATTCGTCCCTTGATGTCCTAGAGAGGCTCCCTATCAAATTTTTAACGTCCTGCGGTAAATAGGATTTGAGCACGATTTCGCCATGATTGTGATTGATACTACGGCTCGTGGTCAGCAGATCACGACCCAAGTCAGCGATGCACACGTTCCAACATGGTAATACATCATATCAAAATTTGGTCCAAATCGGTCCAGCGGTTTCGGAGGCGTAGTGAGCACACAATTTTGTTGATAAAAAAATAAATGAATACAAATAAATAAATAAATGAATATATATAAAGAAATATGTCTGAAAATGAATGACTATTGTAATCGTGTTCTGCACCCTCTGAAACGCAAAGAAAATGCATCCCCACCCCCAAGTGCCGCTACGAAAAGTTGGGTAAAAAAAAAAAAAAAAAAAAAAAAAAAAAAAAAAAAAAAAAAAAAAAAAAATCACGAAAATCTGACGAGAATACATAAAACATCACGGTTTGTCTCAAGTTGTTTCAAGCAAGAAAAGACGGGAAACATGCCGTCTTGATTGGAGATGAACTACGGGTTGATGGAAAAAAACTTATCATTCCCTATGGACAAAGTACGTTGGAGGATTCTACATCTACTGGGTCAGAGTGGAGATTAATCTGAATACTCCTCCTCCGTCCCCTCTCAACATTTCTAGAAAACAGGTCAAGAAGAAGATGAAAATCTACAAGAGTTAGAACGAACATCACACCGCTATGGAAATTTTGGCAATGACTAGGGATTACTATTGCAATTTGGCAGTGGAGTGCAGGCATTATTGATTGTGATCTATGTCAACTATGCAGTGCTCATTTATTATACGTAAATTATGTAGACCTACATAAGTAATTATTTGATACATCAAACGTATAAGTCTAACTTTGCTTGTAGAAGCAGAAATGAAGGCAAGATATCATGTGGCATTTTTTAATATGTATTTAAGGAACTCCTTTTAAACATACGGGTTATACAATAAAATTGAATTGAATTGAATTGTCCTTTTTTAAATGAAAATTTCACATATGACTCTTGTTACATGACTGGAATAAAACCATTCCCAAGTCAATATGACGATCCGCTTTCAAAATACAGATTTTTTTCCATTTTTTTGTCATTTGGCTCCACTGCGTGTCGAAGCATTGAGAAGAAAAACGAGTAAATGTGTGATCAAGTTTTCCAGCAGTAGAGGAAGAGGAGACCTAGGGGTTTCGTTTACGTTGATGTCAAAATAATAAGTTTTAAGCTGTCTATTTATATATTTATTTACAAAACGGGCAATGTCCAATTACAAAGATAATACCATAATATAGTTGTCGGCATTGAGAGTTGTTATATTGAGAAAAATAAAAATAACAAATTTTGAAAATAAAGGTCTCTTGGATATTGAATTTAGATTAAATAAAAACTGTAACGTTAAACAGCACACAGTACAATGCAATGTGTTCAGAATAAACATATCATGATTTAATGCTAGGATGCTAGGATCATGCTTTAGCCTTGGACTAACTAGCGAAAAACGTTATGCGGATGTGTCTCGAAATTTTTGACATTTTACGTTTTTGCTATAGCACATAAACTAAAAAAACCTCACAGAAATTGAATGACGAAAATTGCACACGAAAAGATTCTTTTAATTTCCGCTTACAACCGAGTCGTTGCTAGGGAAAACTTCGTCGTTTTTCATCCCACAAAATTCGTTGACCATTCGCTCGACAGCTCTCGATTTATAACCATATTATGTTAACTACTGCGAAGTGCGTGGCCAACAAGCTGAGTTATGTGCATGGTTATTTGAATAATTGTGTACACTCAGGTGATCATTCTCAATAATTGATATTGTGAACATGATTGCAACCGCTTGTTAATTTCTGATGATTTCATTGAGCTGGAGTTTCGATGATTTGATTCATAGCAGGTGATCCGAATATTGCGAGAACGGTTTGATTTGTGAAGCGGTGGTTAAATAATTTTAATAGGTAATTTCTATGCTTTACACTCTAGGAAGCTATAATTTCGTATGTAGCCTCTTTAGGACATTTCCTTGACGATGCCCAGGGTCCGGATCGGATGAGTGGCTCTTAAAGCTAATTTCTATGTTTTGCAATCTAGGAACCTGTAATTTCGTATGTAGCTTCTTTAGGACATTTACTTGACGATGCCCAGGGTCCGGATCAGCTGAGTGGCTCTTAGAGCTTGCATACAAGTCTGCAACACATACGAGTCTGCAACTAAAGACACAAAATGTCCCAAAAGTGTTGCAGACTCGTATGCAAGCGTTTCGTTTTCTTTTGATTTTCACGTACAACAAGCCGTTGCTGGGGAAATGAAACTTCTTTAGTTTTCACCGGACAAATATCGTTCTTGTCGTAGTTTTATATTTATTAATGTTATAAATGAATAGTTGTAACTTGGTTTAGAAGTTAATCTTGGTTACAGTAATTGTAGACGCGCATCATAACAGAAAATTAGCTACCTAGGTACTCTGTTCTAATTTCGATTAGTAAAACATTTATGTCGTAGTTTTAAATTTATTTACATTTACTAATTAGCGGGAAGAAAGTATGCTCCATGTTTTAGCATTTTAGCCGAATGCTCAAAGCGGAAAGCAACCGGGGAGGTCCAGGAGGCGAAGCCTCCTGCCGTGGTCAAGGGGCGGACATTAAAATTTTATTTGAATACAAGTATTTTGATTTTTTAATTTGCATGTTTCTCCAAATTTCCCCGATTGCGGTAACCCGAAGACTCGATTAGCCTGTCTGGAGAAAAATGGCGATAGTGCACAGCAGAGTGAGGCCAAAGTAGGAAATGTTACTATACCTATACAATACGTAGTTATACCCCTGGGCTACATTTTCACGGAGAATCAAAATTCAGCTTGGAGCAAAAGGACGCTTTGTAAAGGTTTGGTACAACTGCTATACTTCGCTTGCTAATGCTAAGGGAGCTACTGTTTTGGACTGAATGAAAAGCAAGATGTCTTGCTAAACGTTCCATTCCCGAAAATCCGGATTCTGACGAACACATTCCCATAATGTTGTTGCATACTCTTATATACCCTGGGCGGCGCCGGCCTTCACTTGCCACACAACATGGGTCAAAAGTACGAATGGTAAAGGTTTGATAAAATTGCTGTACCTTGCCTGCTAAAGCCGCGAGGGTGTAGTAAGTTATGTCGACTGAATGTGATACTTGATGTTTTGCTAAACGCTTCATTACCAAAATCCCGAATTCTGATCAGTATATTCCCATAATGTCCCAAAAACTAAAACATCCGGAATCTTTATCCCCAATTACCCTATCTGATGTCTTATTATTCATATTATTTTGAAGATTAGGGAGGTTAGCCGGAAGATTATAGTTACCGCTGACCAACTGAATCGAAGGAAACATTGATTCTTACATCTTTCCTGTTTTATTCGCTCGTTCTTCAGAGTTTTTTCTGGTTTTTCTACACCTATTTCTTATTTACCCAAGAGAGCGATGGAGGTGGATGACAGTGACCAATGACGATCGACTCCGATTCATACGTCACGACTAGTGATAAGTCATTCTGATGTTTTTCTGTTTCCACCTATATGCAGTTACAACAAACTTTTCACAAATGTCGTTTTCTTCGATTTGCGAGCATGAAATGTACTGTACTGAAAGATCGGGCTTAGATGCTTCGTCCTTCCCCCATTCGATTACCCATACCCATACCCAAATTCACCTTATCTGCTGGTAAATTATCCAGTGATACCCTGGTTTCTCTAGGGGAAATGATCTCCCTCCATGTTCTAATAGTTTATAGGTCGATGCGGCTTTACCGGTTCACGTTCCAACAAAAGTTCCTCTAGGTTCAACTTTCAACTCGCTAGACTCACTTGGCACGATATTCTCTCGACGAACTCACTTGTTTCTATTATAATTTTATTTATTGAAGTTATGTCGCACGTGGAATCACGACTTAGTATATCTCAAGAGTTACGACTGGACCACGTAGGAAGATACATGTAGTGCTACGAATGTCTACTAAAATTATTCACAGAAAAAGGAAAACGCTGAAAATTATTACACAAAGGTTTATTTTCTGTGTTAGATTGGTCTGCAATAAATTAACAATACGTTTGAATTTTTGGAGACTAAAACTATCCAATTTCTCAAAAGGTAGACTTAGGAGCAATTTATGAGATGAAGTGAGCAGCTTGGTACCAATGCTTCACTAGTAGGTACATCGGAAAGGACAATAGTTAATAAACTTGATTCCGAAAAGTTATAATAAATTCCATTGGAACTATAATTATTCACCTTAAATAATGATTCCAATATTAGCATTATATCAGCTGGTATTCGCAAGGCTTCTCATACAGGGTTACCATCAGTACGGTAATTACAAAAACATACGGTAATTTTGATGCACGTGCGGTGTAGGGTGGAGGGACCAGTGTTTGACAAGGACCCAGTGATTGACATCTCACCAACAAGTTTAAATGATAAGGCATAAAAGTGCTTTACTGGCTTGATCCTTTTGAATTTTGTGACAAAATACCTCCTCAGTGAAGTATGAAGGCGGTCAAAGGTTTCAGGCGGGTTTTTGTAAAATCTGGAGAAGTTTACCCAACAGAACCTCGTGTTGATTTTTCTTTGGTGCTGCTTCTTGTGATTTTGCTAAAGGAGTAAGTGTTCTATTTTGCTTCACCATGCCGTCCACATTATCAAACTCCATTGTTTCCATGGTTTTTCTCAATCAGTTTTTTGTGTGGGTTGCGTTTATGTTATAATTTTTTGGAAATAAACTAAAGTAACTTGTGAAAATGACAATGTTAACTGCTAGTCCCCAAACTGATGCTACCCTCAGTGATTGACAGTGCTGCCAATACGGATCTCTATTCGTTCTTTATTTTTTATATTTATATAAATACATAGCAACTGAGAAGCTGCTAGTTTACCATTAAAAACGTACTGTACTTATGGTATTAAGAAACCCTACCTACCTATTTTTTGACATTTTTTACTTTTTCTTTATGAATACTCATATTAATTTTATATTTAGATTAATAAAACTAGGTTTAAATGCGCAATTGATTTACCAAATGTTGAAATAAAATGTTTTGTTGGTACACGGAATAATGTATTGCAGAACAACTGCTGTGTCAATTATAGGGTGTCAATCACAGGTGCAGCGTAAAATTTGGCTGTCAAATACTGGGTCAAAATATTGATTTCGAAAAAAAAAAAACGAATTTATGATGTTTTGTGACTTGAATTAGAGATTTTTTCAATGCTGAGCAGTTTGAGGACATCCTGATGCAGCAATAGATGTAATATTCAAGTTTGAACAAACGAAAAAACATAACTAATTTGCTTGTCAAAGTAAAAATTTCTCCCTCCACCCTACATGCACGTTCTAGGACATTTTACAGACGATTTCTGCAAGGATTTTGAAAGTTCCACATATGTATGTATTCTCCCTCATAAATTTCGTCACTGCCTACACTTGCCCGATACAATTCTTGGATAATTTTAAACCTTCGCACTGTGGTAAAGGACATTTTCAAAGAATGGTGTGATCCAAGGACAAAGTGTTGTGGTAGGTAGCGCTCGTTCTCCTATACTGAGTTGTTTGCAGTCCGTCCGACAAACAGACACGATAGGACTATCGCGATCTCCTGTATCCGCTTTTCAGTAGACGCCCGCCCTCACGGCAACACTTACGTGTCTTTTCCCCCTAACATTTTCCTCATAACATCTCTATTGTTCCTTTCGTGTTCACTTCGTCAAACCTTCTTTGTCGTCTTTGTGTGATCGATCCACAGGAGGGCAAGCTGCGAGTACAAAGTAGTCACTCATTTTGGAATGCCACTATGGTTTTTCACCCTTCAATTGGCATTAGCCTACAGTAGCCACAGCCATGAAGACATCTATTGCTTCCGAGTCTACCTAAAGGTAGCGGAAGCATTGTTTTCACTTCCTGGAAAAAACTAATTTTCGGTCTCCAAAATCAAAAATTCCACTCGCATTTTACGTTTTACACCATTCCGAACAACTTTGGTTCCGAGTCTGTGTGTATGTGTGTGTCCTCCAACGGCATGTCCCTACTACAAAATAATATTAATGAAGAAATGAATTTTCTAAGTTGATATTCTCCCTTTTAGCACTGCTAGGGATGAACGGACAGTACTCAACTTTTTTTTCCACAGAAAACACGGAAAGTTTATTTTCAAGAACGTTTTCTATAAACAAAATCTTCTTATTCTTCTTCTCATTTGAAAGTAAAGTCAATGATTTGTATCATGGAGAAAGCAAATCTGTGAGGCAAAGTTGTGAGCGAAGGAGCAGTTCCTCAATAATCTCACTGTAAGGAAAACTGCAAGCGCCTCTCCTGAAAAATAACTTTTGCTTCCGAGTCTACCTAGAGGTAGTAGAAGCATTGTTTTCACTTTCGGGAGAAAACAAATTTTTGGTCTCCAAAATCAAAATTACCTCTCGCATTTTACGTTTTAACATGCGGTCTCCTGTCAGTTTCATTGGTGCTAAATCAATAGGTACTTCACTCTGCTTATGCGCAAACGTAAATTCCATTATGCTCCATTTTTTCACGCCCTAGCCGTCCGATCTTGCTCAAATTTAGATGATAGTTGAAGGATGTCGATGTGATCAGTCCATATCAATTTTAACATGATTGTATCATTAATAGCTACTGCGCATGCGCCTATGTGAAATTCTTGTATCGACCTTAATTTCCACTGTTTTCATCCGATTTCGACGAAATTGTCCGAGAATGAGCTGGTTAGGTCCCCTATCAGTTTCATTTTTGCCAAATCTACATTCCATCGACTACATTCTGTGCTTGCACAAACGTTAATTACGTTGAGTACCATTTTGCAAATGTAGAATTACCCTTATTTTCCTTGAAGTCCTCCTGATGCTCTTCTATTCTTTCCCTGAATATCCTACCAGTTTGACCGCAATATTCGTAGCCACAAGAACATTTAATTTATCAAACCCGCTTTTATCCTGAACACTGACTTTGTCCTTAACGGATCCTAGTAATGCTTTAAGACTATTTTTAGTTTTAAAACCTCCTTTGTAACCTCTTGATAAATAATAGAAGGTTTTATAATTATCCCCCATGATAAGATAAGAATTATTCACATAGTAAGGTATACTTACCCATTTCTTTTCTCATGATGATTTGGTCATAGTAGCTGATGAACCGGCTGAATTGCAGGAAAATATCAACAAGTTGGAAGTGTATTGCATCAAATGGGGACTGACAGTAAACTTAGCTAAGTCGCAAATAATCATTTTCCAAAACGGTGGAAGAAGGCGTGCAACGGAGAATTGGAGGTTTGCAGGAACCAGCCTGGAAATTGTCAATATTTATAAATATTTAGGGGTGAATCAGAAGCCACGTTTGTCGTTCAGTAGGCATGTAAAGATGAAAGCAAATTCGGCTAAATTTGCGCCAAGCCGCATCTGGAAGAAATTATTTTTTGATCCATCTGTCCCAATAAAGGCAAAGATGGATGTTTTTAACCCGACAGTTTGATCTATCTTGTGCTACGCAGCACCGTGCTGGGGATTCCAGGGGATGCAAAAAGCAGAAAGTGTTCAGTTGATGTTTGTCAGAAAGTTATTCCGTTTGCCAAGTTTCTCTCCAAATTATATTTTATATCTTGAGACTGGTTTGGACACCGTATCGACAGTCAAACTTGAAGCCCACCTAAATTACTTGATAAAGATTGCCCGCCCACCTTCATGATTCAAGACTCCCTAAAGTGATCGCGAGAGAGGTTTTGGTGCAAAACACCTCATGGGCTGGCTACTTGGATCGCCTTTCTTCAGAATTTGGTTTGCCGAATGACTTTCCCTCGTTGAATGCAGCACTTATGAAGACTCAGGCAGGGGACCTGCTGTAAATGCTTAGGGAACATAAAAAAGCCCTGTATTGGCAAAGAGCTATGGCTTCCGAGAGATTCACTCTCTACAGAGAGCTCGATCCTCATGTTAAGTATACCAGTCTGGTGAAAGATTCCGATTTGGACCTTTATTCCAGTAATTGGCTCTTCAAGCTCAGAGGTGAGATGTTTCATTTGAATGCGAAACCTTATGCTACCGAACAATAAGCAGAGTGCTTGCTCTGCAATTTTCACGAGAAAGAAGACCTCTTCCACTTTTTATGCTCCTGCCGTGTTTTGATAGAATTCAGAGTTCAAGCATTTGGCCAGCCTGTTCTGTCAAGGGATGATTCAGTCAGACTTCTGATCGGTGCAGGTGTTCCGCAATTGGTTTCTTACTGTCAAGTAGCATGGCGCTATCGATCATTATTAGTGCGGGAGTTCAATTATTGATTGTAGTTTTGTTCATTTCTAGAAAACAACAGTATCTTTTTCTCTTGCCAAATATTCATGGCCTAATATTCAATTTTAGTTTTAATCTTTTTAAAGAAATACTTTTTTTTCATTAAATATTTGGGGTTTCTATGATTTTGTTTCACATTATAGTTTGCCCATAATATTGTACTCGCATTATAGCATTTTCATTCGCCGTTACTTCCGACATACGGTTTAATCAACCGTTGTTAATGATCGTTTATTTTTTATCGAAGAGGAATTATTAATTTTGTAGACATAATTTAATATACGCTTTTTTTCTTCTTCTTCTTCTTCCAATGCTTTTCTCCTATAATTACTTCTCCCCTACAACTTCTCGGTGCTCCGGGTGGTAAACCTTCCTAACCCCCTTAAAGCTTCCCATTTCATGAACGTTCGGAGCCGCTCGTCAACAATCGCGATTGAGTGATCGTGACTGAGTGGTCATGATTGAGTGATTCTGGGGGAAACGTCATCCGACTTGTTCTCCCGCTTCAAAGGCGTTTGTTCGACTCCCCCCTCTTTCCTTCCCATCGACCTTCACCTCTTCTACACAGAACACAATTACACAGAAGCCCCTCCTCCCCTTTTTACACACCCTTCGCCAGACTTTACATTCACACCCTCCCTGCAGGGGCGCCTCCATTTGCACTTCACTCTTCAGAATTACACTTCCCGCGGGGTTATGCCTCCCCCCCCCCAGCCTTTTCACCCGCCTTCCGCCTCAATGGAAGGGAAGTTTCCCATTTTCGTGTGCCGCCTCCTCACAGAACCCTTGGAAAAACGATTCTAAACGTCGTTTCATTCCATTGGTTTTACAACGTGATGCGATTACCGCATCGGTCAATGAATGATTCATATGAATCGTCAGCAGCTTCACAAAACATTCTTTACTCAATCATTCAGAGTCAATATGGTTTGGGTGCAACCTTACTAGAAATTTGAGAAGTTTCCTGTGCGGTGGGGGGTTTGTAACTTTATTAGATTGGAAAACTAAACTAAAATAACCTATAAATAACCTAAATAAACTAACTAAAATGGCTAAAAACTGCTAAAAATCGTTGTATATATTTTCTGGTAGTATTTTGCTCAAATAAATTTTAATAAATATAAAATAGAACATTCAAAAATTCCTGTACGAAATTATGCTAAAAAATATGCTTGAATTTCATGAAAAATATGCTTGAAAATATGCTAAAAACCGATGAAAACTGCAAAAAAGCTTGAAAAAAGTTTAAACTTCTATTTGAAGCGTAGACTATTGTTTAGAATACGTTTTTCGCCGTAGAAGTGATAGTTAACAATTTCCTTGCACTTAAAAGCTCAAAGTTCAAAACAATTCAACATTATGCTATACGATAATTTACGAAAATTCGCTCATACGCTCATGGTGCATGACTGGAACCTTCAAGTTTTAGGCTTACAGAACACCTGGAGAAACCCAAAGCAAAGATGGCGGCGTTTCTCCACTGTGATTTACTTTTCAAAATCGAATAAAGTTACTATACCCCCCCCCCCCCACGTGTGTTGGGCATAATCTTATCGTCGAATACGAATACGATTGTAATCGCGATAATTATTCATTGATTCTGAGTCTACTGCGATTATATTCGTATTCGTGTAATCGTATTCGTCTTTCTGCGATTACACAAATACAACCCATAAAAATGCGTCACGTTCATCAATTTCAATAGGGCGTCCCTGCTATAATATGCGAAGCCTTGATAACCTATATGCTTACCTAGCTTCAGAGGGACGTCCTATTGAAATAGATTTGAGACAAATAGGCTGGGCTCCAATGGTTGAATTCGCTTTAAGGACGTACATATAAATAGCCCTTATTACTACCTTTTATGGTGGATAAAAATTGATGCCGATTTATTGGCACATGCCCGACCGATGAATGATTTTTCAGTCAAATTTCATAAACTTTGGTCCAGTGGTTTCGGAGAAAAGCTCTGCAGGACCGATTTTTTTTTTAATTCGATTTTTTCTAGATTCTATACATCTTAACAATTTTTTATCTTGCTCGATTACAAAAGTTTATTATTGAAAATAATAAACCAAAAATCCACCACGATTGGTTCAAAAACAAGGGTTGATAACGCCTGAGCAGCTTAAACAACATTTTGTCACACGCAGGCATACATACAAACATAAAATGTTTCGGGTTTCTCGAGGGTTGGTCAATGAGAAATCTATGTTCTAGGCCAACGTTTCGAAATATTTATATTTCATCTTCAGGGCTTGGAAAACTGTATTTGGACGCTTATTTCCTATCCTCGTCATAGAGCTTTAGTAGGTTACTTGAACAACATCTTTGTGTATACTGAGAAAACTGAGAAAAAACTTTGGGGTAATCTGAAAAAACATTATTAAGTTATACTGAATAGAGACTAAAATTGAAGTTATAAGAGTTGTATAACAGCAACCCAGCCTGAAACATAACAGAAAAACCCAGCCTGATCATACAAACATACATATTGATAACTGGGATGAATACATCTATCGTATTTTGTCACGGATTTATTCTCTTTGTCCTACACAATGGACTTATGTTTAGGTTTTTAATTTCATTGCTGAGTGTTGTGTTCATCCCACCCTGATCGAATATTTGTATTGTCCTCACTTCTGTAACAGATATCGAATCCCAGTGATTGAAATCTTGTTCAACTTATTTCACCTGAGTCCCAACATTACATCAAAAGATTGAAATATACTATTGAAGCCCAAGAGCTTTGATCACGACAATCGGTAGATTGTCCTCACTTCTGAGGGGTGTTCTAAAAAGCAAAAGAAAAAATGTGCCCATTTAGTAATTATTTATGAGCATTAATGGAACCATTTTGGACGAAAAGATCATGTATTTCTACCATATAAAACAACTAGACTTTTCCATTTTATCCTCTTTATCCTGTCGTAAGAAGACATGATCTTAATAGAAGGCAATCCAATCATTTTTATGACCGCTAGTGGGTCTCATTTCCCCAAGTTATGAGTATATTTTTCATGATAAGTTCGAAGGGTCTTCTCCCGTTTCATTCAAATTTTACAACTTACATTCCTGTATCCCCCCCCCCCCCCAACTACCACCTACTTTGAAACCACTTTTATGTCGCATTCTCCGTTCTAATAACGCATAATTTTCCCCCCTCAAAGGTCCCTACGCATAATTATTATTCAAAGGACGGCCTCTTCCCAGAACGTAGGCCTTTAAGCCTCGCCACAGAAGTAATACATGTCAATTAACTGACGTGAATATTAGCTTTGTTTTGTTCTCAAAGACATTTTCTGTAGAAAATGGATCAAAACACTTTAGTAGCTGCATTGGAATTATATAATAATAATCCCTCTAGCCTCGCTGTGAATGGTTTTTCCTCTCTTGCGAGTTTATGAGGTAGCCTTGAATATAATTCGTATACAAACTGCACAGCTCATTGGTTATCTTACAAAGCCAATAAATAAGCGGGAAAACACGCAAATAATCCATTATTAAATAGTGTTGCCAATGTCCAATCCAACATCAAAATGTAAGGAGAGACGATCACGTTTACACGAACGGTTGAAATAGGGTACAGTGTTGGGGATAACAGTTACATAGCTCATGGAGAAACGTACAATCACATTACCACAGAAGCACACCTCGCAGCAAACGATAATGACAATGAGAGCAAACTGGGGGTTCAACTGAAAAGTCTTGAGCACTGAGAAGGGGTGCAAACAATCAGTAATGGGAAAGGAATGTTAACTTATGACTTATTCCGGAAGTGGCAAGTGTGAATAGATAACGAAACATAAGAAACACCAGATAAGGGCAAATAATGTTTTCAAAGTACCTAATGAGAAGTCAGGTAAAGGATTTAAGTGAACTTTGTCAAAAATGGGATTTTACAGGACGAGTGAGAAGATCGGAGGAGGTTGACCGGATGTTTTCAGTTTAGGATCGGGTCGGTCCTCGCGTTCATTCTTTCCATCGGGGGACAGTAGGTATTGTTAGTAAACTTTATTTGAGCAATATTCAGCCAAAAAATATGACTTTAACGATTTATAGCCGTTTTGAACCGTTTTCAGTACATTTTTTGAAATTTGACCAACTGCTGTGCTGGTCAACGAACTCATGCTTTCATTTGGAAGGCTTGATTTTTTGGCGCAAAAACGGAATTTTTACCTCAATCCTAAGGAGAGAGGAGTCTTCTGGAAGGACATATATATATATATATATATATATATATATATATATATATATATATATATATATATATATATATATGAAAAAGCGTTAAACTCCAGGATTTGTTTCAGAATACCTCTTTCAAAAAATTTGATTTAAAAATTCTCCGAGCCATTGCAATAGAATCATTTTCTACGAAAATTCGCTAAAATTTATGCCTACGTTCTAGTTGCGTCACTAATATTTACAAATGTTTGCGCAATATGTGTTATTTGTTGATAAAGTTTTCACATGTAGGTACTTGGGATTATGATTCCCGAGCCTTGATTTCAGAGTTTTAACTAGGAAGTAGGTGCGAGTGTTTCTATTGCCGCCATTTGTTTGGGTCGCCGGATTTAAAACGTGGCTCCGTTCTCGACAAAAGGCACGAGAAATAAAGGTGGAAGAGAAACATAAAAGGCGGAAATGCTTCAGTTGGTCATAGAGAAGAGGACTCGAATGAGGGCTGCTAAGGGCCGTTTGGTGGGAGGCAATGAGAGAATGCGCAGTCTCTCTTTCGATACGATGGAGAAAACGTGATTTTCACTCAAGTCCTCCGCTACGACAATTGATGACAGCCATATGCAAAACAACCTAAGAGCCATTTTTTGAGAAATACTTTTTTTTAACGGATTCCGACCTTATGTGCCATAAGAACTGCTCATGAAGTTTCTGAGCGACAGTAGAGCTCCGAGAGGTTCGTTTATCAACTACAAATCAAACAAACCTAAGTGCCCATTCTGCTGGACAACGTTACCTGCGTTGCTATGCTTCCTCCATGATCCCCCGATTGATTTTTTTTTTATACAGGTAACGAACTAATAATAACACACCCACACAAAAAAAGATTAACATTATCTTCATTCGGTTTAAGTTAACTTTGCCCACATCCCAAATGTATTGAAGCAGACAACGGACGTGTATCTACCTAGGGATTCATATCGAACTTCTACTTTTAGGACGAGACAGAGGGAATTCGGGGCTGTAACGAAATCGGCACCTGTATTCATAACTACTTATACAGCAAAGTTTAAATCGCCCAAAACAAAAACAATCTTCTGGTCAGATAACGGTGGGGGTGAAATTAAAAAAACAGGGAATTTTGGCCTGTTTGAGCTAAAGTCGGTAAACAGTTTTTACGACTGGATGACCATTGCGAAAGACTGCGGATCTTCAGTATGCTACCCTTCCTCCAAAAAAGGATAGCCGGGATGATAAAGGGGGTTGAAATCATGATTCCATGTTATTCCTAAAAAATGAAGATTTTTATTTAGACCATCCGGTTACCCGTGCATTGCACGGACCCAAATCTTCTGGCCATTTTTACCAGGTACCTTGTCATTTTTACCCAGCAGTCCCCAAGAGGCTTCAACTCAAATTTCAAGTTGTACCTAATTAATGTTTCAACTAAATGTCCCCTCAATATAATCAACTCATTATAACCTCAGTTACTTTAAAACTAGTCCCGACCGACTTTGCTGCAGTTAATAAGGCGTTTTGAATATCAGTTTTTGAACAGGTATCTTACGGATAAAAAATGCTCGGCTCAACCCACCAAAATCGTTTTGTTATTGTCAAATCGAAAGTTCCTTACCCGTGAACCCGCCTCATCCTAATTTGATGTAAGTTCGACGCATGTCGGCTTTTTCCTTTATCACAAAGTTGTTTAAGTTCTTACCGGGAAAGCCGAGTTATGATGGAGTACCTAAGTCTAGAGGATTGTAATATAGTAATATAATATAGTCTTTGCGTTAACCAGGAACCCTATGATTGACCATGTACAATGTCAGCTCAACGGGTCCAGTAGTTTTTGTGTGAGTGAGTAACACAAACATAGTCGCCTTTAGATTTTTATATAGGTACCTAATAGTATAGCTTATATCAGAAATGAGAGAATTTTTTTTTTTTTCCACACTGTTTTACGTCTCATGCTTTCCTCACATTTTAATTACTTCTTTTAAATACAGTTGGTGCAATAAAAGTTTTAATTACCTACTTCATATTCAACCCTTTCCTCAACATTTTGTGATATAAGAATCAGAATATCAGAATTATCATAACATAATATTATGTAGGTACATACCGTAATCTACAACAATTTGCTTTCACAAAAAAATAAACTGTGCGATGGAGTAACACCTTATGTATGATCCTCATCAACAGTATGAAAGATATCCAACTGAATACAGTGAGCGGTAAATAGTCATAGCGAAAAAATGAGGGAGACACATCAACTCATGAAGTGAGGCATTAACGTTGAGCGAGAGAGAGGAAACTAGGAGGCGCTCAAATATTACGGTTATTAATTTTTTTCCCGTGGAAACGGGGTGCCACGCGCCGACCGGATGAAAAGCACGTCGTTTATTGCTGCACAGAACGGAGTTTAAAAGAGCAGTTGGAATGAGGGGAGGGACGACTTCAACTGAGAAAAATAACGTTCCTGTTATTTTCTAGTCAACTTGAATGGGGAAAATAGTTGGTTCCCACTTCTTGCTCTAGCTGGATTAAAAAATGTCAACGCTTCATACTTATAAATTGTGATGTGAATATGTCTTTTTGCACTGAGTAGGTGGCCCAAACGCCATGTCCTTTTCACGTTCCATTTCGCTATCGATTTGTGCCGACATTTTATGATGACTGCTGTGACAATGGGTGACCGATTATGAAGAAATTAGTAGGTACCCAATGTCCAAGCAGAGTTCTGCTACCACTGGAGCAATCTCACGAAAAATCCCTAATAACCTAATAACTTTAACAACAAGGAAAATGAGTAGGTAGGAAATAAAAATAGATAATAAGGGAAAAATAAACTGTACTTGTTTGAAAAGGCAAAAGGCAATTGCGCAGTGGAAATAGATAGAGGAAAAATCAGAACCTCTGAGAAAAAAGGGAAATTAACCTAACATGAAAAAAAAAGGCACAATGCTGAAAAAAAATATTGATTTATGCTCAAATCTGACTGTTGACACTGGTGCAAAATTCAAGTGGCGAAAATAAATGGAAACTTAGCACTTTCACTAAACTTGGTGAAAAGAAAAAGGAAATGAGCACTATACTGTACAAAAATCAAACATGGCAAATGGAGGAGTTGGCTTATTAGGCACAAAACTATTTGGAGGACTTCAGAGAAGAGAGTGGGAGGAGAAATTATTCTCATTACAAAAGGATCCCTTGAAGAAGAAAGGGGAGAAAACAATATGACCAACCGTCCAACAGAAAAAACTATCCACGGCACCATTACGTCATTTAGAAGGCAATGTTGGGAGGAAGTGCATGGAACCTGGAATAGGGGATCCATGACACTGCTCGGCTATAAAAACAAAGAAACCGTGTCAAACATGGTAACGATTTTTGAGCGCAAGATTGGTAACTTCATTTGTCCGTTAACGTCCCAAGAGGCTCCCAATCAAATTTCAACTTCCTAGGGTGAACAGGAGAGAATTTAGCTCAATCAGATGATCAAGAAAGACCTCATCTTTTCAATCGTCTCTCAACGTTTCAAAGAAACATTGCCCTATCGAATTTCAATCCCATGAAAAGACATATACATGTTAAAAGAATTATTTGAACTAGAGTGAAATTGAAGTGAAACACAATCAAGTGCAATTTTCGCTCTCGTAAATAGGGAAATACTAGTATAAACTCAGTAGGTTTTTCACTTACAAAAATCGTTATTCACTCGACGGAAAGCTCTCGATTTATACCAAAATTTCAAGCTGACTGCTCGGTCATAAAAACAAAGAAACCATGTCAAACATGGTAACGATTTTTTGGGGACAAGATTGGTATTAATGCTTTTGAGGGGGTCTCAATGTTGGAATGACTCAAGTGAAAAGACATATACATGTTAAAAGAATTATTTGAACTAGAGTGAAATTGAAGTGAAACACAATCAAGTGCAATTTTCTCTCCCGTAACTAGGGAAGTACTAGTTTAAACTCAGTAGGTTTTTCACTTACAAAAACTGTTATCCACTCGTCGGAAACCTCTCGATTTATACCGAAATTTCAAGCTGACTGCTCGGTCATAAAAACAAAGAAACCATGTCAAACATGGTAACGATTTTTTGCGGACAAGATTGGCAAAAACGACGCTTCTGAGGGGACACAATGTTGGATTAACCCAAGTGAAAGGACATATTAATATAAAAAAAAAAAAAAAAAAAAAAAACTATGAATTTGTTTTGAGTGCAGAAATGGGGTATTAATTTTGAAATAAGTGCGCACAATTCGATTTCCCGCAAGATATTATGCAAAAAAGGTTTGTCTTTATTAAAACACTCGTTTTCTCATCCTCTGTTGACTTCACCTGATGCATTTCGTTTTATTCTATATACTATTGTTAAAATATCTCATAAAAATACATAGTATAATCCTAGGATCCCCCCTCCCCTCCCCCCTATTTTAACTTTTGCCCGTAAATGAATGATTAAATAAATAAAGCCAGAAATCCAATGAAATTAGTACGATTACGATAGAATAGGTTCGTTTAAAATTTGTACGACAAGAACTGAGAAAAGCATTCCAAAGTTTTCAGATTTTGTAAATTTCGATATTTTGTGAAACTTGACGTAAGACACTTATATATTTTTTGAGGAGAAAACAGGTTTTCAATATCACTCATTATCAGTTTACGCCTAGGTACATAAAGTGAAACTGGAATGCGAATTCCATCACATTGATTATTGAATAGTAACCCATTAAACGTACATTACTTCAATCGAGTTATTTAGCAACTAATTCAGGCTATTCTCATAATTTTCACTAAATTCGGGAGATTTCAGGTTGAGAAAAAGTTTAGTGTTAATAAAAATGCGGTAGATACCTATTTTTGACGATATCCAAATTCGGCAGCCCTCTATAAAGAATTCAAAGGATTTCCGTGTTATTAAATAGATGGAGCCTACAGCAATACTGAGAAACTTGATTTCCATAATATAGACGTAGGCACGATATTCCGATTCCGGTGGAAAATAAACCTGTTCTTTAGTCCCTAAGACGCAGGCAAGGTGAATATAAACATAGAAATCCACCAACCACCTTCCAACGGGTTTAGAATTACACCAAGACACCTGATATACTCGACCTCGTACTTTTTCTCAACATTTCCTTTTCTTCGCCAAGTTTTCCCACTTCTTGGGAGCCCTTCCACATCCTTGAAGAGGATCTTTGAAGATCCTACTACATGTTAACACATTTTAATAAATATCATAAAATAAGATGAGTAGGCTATTAAAAACGCAGAAAAATATTACACAAAGGTTTATTATTTATGTATTAGATAACCCTTTAATTAAACGAAGTCTATTATTCATTATCTAAATATATCTGCAGTGGCATAGACGCCTACCGAGTAGAAATTAAATTAAAAACACCTTCATTTTACTAGTCTTTTGAATTTAGCACAAGCTGACCCACCAACTGAAAATTAATTATATAAAATAAATCACATACCTAAGCTTCGCAGCTGCATTTATAGGTGACAAAAGTTATAATGATCTGAATTCCTTTGGAATTATATCAGCTGGTACGATCATCATAGACTCATATCAACATCATAGTATCAACATAAATTATCCAAGTCAACTGATCAGAAATGACCCAGTCAATTCAATCGTCTCTTAGTATAGTGTCCCAGAGAGTCTCCATATCTAATTTCAACTTCCTAGGATAAACAGAGAGAATGAGGCTTACTCAGCTGATTAGGAATAAACCAGTCATTTCAATCGACCCTTAATGTCCCAAGGGGTCCTTGATTGGGAGCTCTTAATAATAATTAGTTTGTTTGAAAAATCTTTGGAATCTTACAGTTTTGAGTGGAAAATGTCATGAAACCTACTAAGGAATATTCCTGGAATTTTAAAAATATTTTTTTCATAATCATCTTCCTCAAAAACGTAAAGAAACATAGTTCTAGAATTTTGGGCAGGTTTTTTTGGATTCTTCCCCATAGTCCGGTGTTTCGCCAAGTTTTCCGAGCGACAAGACATGCAATGACGTCACTTTAATATTTTCTCTAGTTTATCCTAGAGTGCTAACATTCGGTAAACAGCCTCTTGGCAACCACCATCTGTCCGGAGGGTGGTCTAGCACAAGAGATTTCCTAACCCGACGCGAGCACCTCCCACCACACTGTCTTTTCCCCCTCCGTTTGTAAACAGTGTCCCAAGCCTGCTATCTGCGGCCGTTTGTTCACTTTGTTCACTGGTTTTCTTGTAGTCCTCCGTAGACAAGTGGATAGCAAAACAAGGCTACTGAGTCAAAGGACCGGAGATCGATTTTGCATTTGATTTCACCTCTGAAACATATTTTTAAACGTCACTATTTTAAGCCATTTTCAGAACGACATTTTGATCAATTGTCTAACTAATCTGTATTTTGCTCAGGGATTGACTTCTTGATGTTATGTATTTTTGAGATGCGAGCTTGCGAGCATCCAGACCACGAAACTATACAAATCATTCTGATCTATTTGTCCAACTAATCTGAGTTTTCTCTGAAGGATTGACTACTTGATGTTATGTATGCTTGAGATGCGAGCTTGAGATCATCCAGACTACCAAACTATACAAATCATTCTGATGTATTTAACCAACTAATCTGAATTTTTACAAAGGGATTGACTACTTTGAATCTGAAAAAGATGAAATAGCTTTAAAATACAGGCGTTCAAGTTCGATTCAGTGGATTTTGTTTGTACATTCGACAGCAACTCCCTACAGTTACGGATATTTACGAAGGTTGGCAACGGTGAGAGGTTGCTTTGTGGTGAGGAATAGGATGGAGTGGGAGTTGCTCGCGTCGGGTCTTTAACGTCTCGTGTCTAACGCTACATTTTCTGCAAAAAACACCTTCTTGAGTGGGTGGAGAATTCGGCAAGCGATTGGAAGTGGGCAAGTTTCAAACTCGCGTTGGGAGTTGGGCTGCTTAGATAGTAGGTGAATTCCCGGTCGAAAGTTGCGGCATCTTCGCATCGTCTCAAGGAGGAACATCAGCGGGAAGGAATCAACAAAGTAGATACCACAACTTCCCGGCTCAGCATGTACACAGCTGACCTTCTAAGAACTAAACTTTTCAATTAGAATCAATTAGCTTTATTATCCGAGGATTTTCGCAGAGAATTAAATTGACAGCTCATTCACCATGTAGGACCACAAATTATTCCAGAGTCAAGCCAGTTATCTCACTGCTGTTAAACAGTTAGGGATGTCTCGACTCTGGACTCTCTCCCTTTGACCTTTATGTCCAACTAATCTGTATTTTTACTAATGGATTGACTACTTGATGTTATGTGTTTTTGAGACGCGAGCTTGCGAGCATCCTGATCACCAAACTACACACAGCATTCTGTTCTTTTTTCACACACAGTGGACGTAAAAATGATTGGGGAACAGATTTTTTAACAATAGAAGGTATTTTTGAACTATTATGTATTATATTGAATATATTGTATGTATTATATGTATTATATTGAAGGTATTATGAACAGATTTTTGAACTATCATGCAGTAGTTAGTGAATTAAAGGAAAAGGTCCAATGAGAACATTGCGATGGCTCCAAAATTTTCGAAAAATTTCTTCACTGAAATCCGTTATAGAAAATGAGGCAGACCTTTTCCGTTAATTCGCAGCCATTCTGCCCTGTATGTCCGAATAATCTGTATTTTTACTAGGGTATTGACTACTTGATGTTATGTATTTTTGAGATGCGAGCTAACGAGCACCCAGACCACCAAACTATACACATCATTCTGACCTAAATGTCCAACTAGATCCGATCGTTCCTGTACAGCTGAGTGAGCTAAATTCTCTCCTGTTCATTTGTGTTTGTTTGTTTACAAAAGGATGTTACAGTTAATGTACAGAATAGAAAAAAAATCCGCGCTGAATAGAAAGAGAAATTCTCTCAACTAGAAAAGGGTGGAAGGGGGGGGGGGGGGACATAAAATCATCTCTCATTGTCTTGCAGACTCGTATGCAAGATGTTTAATTACTAGTTACATTATAGGTTTAAACTTGAAGCCCATTACAAGAGCTATAACCATAGGAAAATCAGGGGGTCGCCATCCGTAGCGAAACCATTGTTTTCACTTTCGGGAAAAAAAAATTCTACCAAGCATCATTTTCTCACGCCCTGGTCGTCCGATCTCGCTCAAATTCGGATGATAGTAGGGGAAAATGAATGACAATTTGATCATCTTATATCAATTTCAACATAATCGTATCAATAATTACTACTGCGCATGCGCCAATATGAAATTCTAGTAACAAGCTTATTTTCCGCAGTTTTCATCCGATCTGGATGGAAATAACAGAGAATAATAACAGAGGCTAGGGGGTAGACGGTCCCCTGTCAATTTCATTGTTGCCAAATCAACACCTCACTATGTGCATGCGCAAACGTAATTTCCATTAAAATTCAAAACTTTTCAATGATCTATACATTCATGATAGGTATACGAGGAAGCAATGAGCCACACCCAACTTGGCAGCCGTTTTTACACTTCCTGAAGCCCTTCTATCGACTGGCACCTCAGGGTATCTTTCATCAGATCTCCCCTTGTATATGAAACGGCGTTCTTGCCAGGTTCGGGTTACTGGGAACAGAGCTGGAATTTCTTACTCTTTTTACGAACTACGAATCATTGCTTGGGAGTTCTAACTAAAGCTTATTCTTCACTCCTCAAAGGTTTACTCTTAAGTAAAGTTTTTGGGATACTACTGGTTCACCACTCGATGGATAGCTCTTAGTTTGTTACTCGTCATACATCACTGCTGCCAACTTTCCCCCCCTTAAACTTCCTTCTACGAACTACTGGTACGAATACAAACTAACTTGATTAATTTTTCAATCAACTGAAGTTTTTGAAGTTTAAATACTTAGTGTAACGAATGAGCCTCACCTGTTCACTGGGCCTTACGAAAGCAAGGTAACAGCTAGAAAAATGCTCTCCTGTTCACCGTAGGAAGTTGAATTTTGACAGGAAGTTTCAGTGGGACATCAAGAAACAAATGAAGTTACGCGATCCAACCTGATCAGCTGAAAGAGCTAATATCTCTCCTGCTCTCTCTCTCTCTCTCTCTCTCTCTGTCTCTGTGTGTGTGTGTGCCTGTCTGTCGTGTGTCCGCAAATCCTTGTAACAAGCTTATTTTCCACAGTTTTCATCCGACTTGGATGATTAATTGGATGTGCTGGCTAGGGGATAGACGGTCCCCTATCAGTTTCATTGTTCTTGACTCAACACCTCACTCTGCGCATGCACAAACGTAAATTCTGCCAAGAATTATTTTCTCACGCCCTAGTCGTCCGATATCGCTCAAATTTGGATAATAGTTGGGGGATGACACTTTGATCGTCTTTATCAATTTCAACATGGTTTTATCATTAATAGCTACTGCGCATGCGCCAATATGAAATCCTTGTAACAAGCTCATTTTCCACAGTTTTCATCCAATTTGGATGTACGAGTATATTTCAGGGGATGTGCGGGCTAGGGGGTAGACGGTCTCCTATCAGTTCATTGTTCTTGACTCAATACCTCACTCTGCGCATGGGCATACGTAAATTCCATTATGCTCCATTTTTTTACACTCTAGGCGTTCGATTTCGCATAAATTTGGATGATAGTTGGTAGAAGATGACTTGATAACCCCATACCAATTTCAACACGATTGCATCATTAATAGCTACTGCGCATGCGCCAATGTGAAATTCTTGAAATGACCTTAATTTCCACTGTTTTCATCCGATTTTGATGAAATTGTCAGCGATTGCGCGGTTTAGGTTGTAGATTGTCCCGTACCTATTTCATTGTTTCCAACGCATCAGTCCATTCTGTGCTTGCACAACCGTAAATTAAATTGAGTATAATTTTTTCGTTCCTTAATCGACAAATTATGACATTGCACGCTACTTCTTGATTTACACTTTTCCGCTATGGAATTTTTCAAGATCATTGAAAACTTTTCAATGATATACACATTTAAGATAGTGATATAGTGTAACTACTCATGATTTAATAGATAATCATGGTAACGTTTGTTTACATTCAATAAAAAAGTTCAGTCTTCATCTAACTTCACCCGAGTGTGTAATTTATATCAACATAATATACTTAGGATTATAACAGATAGGTAAACGAGGAAGCTATGTGCCAAACCCAACTTGGCAGATGTTTTAATTTTACCATTTTCAAACCGATAATACAGATGCATCGTCAGCGGAAGCAATAAAGATACTCGCACTGAAGCAATTGGTGCATTTCGTCGTCACGTAACTCTTGTCTTCCTCTACAAATTTCAATTATGTAAAGAAACTCCCCGCATTACAAGATCTTTCTCAAAGAAAACAAGCCTTACTTCTCTATAGAAAATAAATAACTTTCCTTGAAACCAGAAGAATAAATGAAATAATATTTCCCGACTTGAGGCAATGCTATTGCATTCATCCTGGCTTTCTGTGTTGATGGAGAGGGGTCGCGCATTACACTAGAGTACGTAGATGCCACATCAACGCGGATGAACTTTCTCTCTTCGACAGAGAAATATTACTTCTACCTAGAGCGGCATCTCAGTTTATTTCCGGTGGTAACTTTGTTTAATGGGCAAAAGACCGCGGGAACTTGGAGGGTCAAGGCTTGAATTTCCGGTTGAGAGGAAAACGATTTACCGGGACATCGTGTTCTACAAGTGAAGATGACGTAAAATCGGCGCACTACTCCACATAAATAAGGACGGTGTTACCAATTACCAGGTATGCGACAAAAGTAGATTTTTGGGAAATCACGATCAAGTTTTCCGAACATGGTTTGTAGCGGCCCGATCCCCTTTGAGACGTATGAGTTGCGGCCCGACACTTAGGGTGGGTTTCACCATTTAAGAGCTAAAATGGGGGATAATAAATAAACTTTTCGAGTTTTGGAGAACTAAGCTATTTCCGTGAGTTAAGATCATTTGTGTTTCACCATGCACTTCAAGGTGGGAGTTAGTTAATCTTTGATTACCTCGAGATTAGTGTCCCTAGACATGTTCTCCTGCTGATAAAGCTGAAAAGTTTGAATATATAGATGATTCGTTTTGGTTTGGAACAGTACTGTGATATTAGGTTTCAAGTTAGGTGTTCTGTGGAGAGAGATGGAAAGAGAAAAATACAGCTGATTTTTACGAAGGCGGGGAAGGAGTTGTTGATTGAAGTTAAGGTGAATGAAAAAGAAGTTACACACAATTTAGTACCTATCGACCTGAGATTTAGAAAGTATACTCCTCATATATATACCCAAAATTCGCTGTATTGTTTCTGGTGCCGATCAGATATGGCACTGCAGTCCCAGAACTGTTAATGTGTCGTGAATGCCACAACATTTTTCAGTATTTCGCCGATAACTTCTAAGATTAGGGTTTTTAAAGGATTTTGTTTGGGACATGACTAAAATACAGGGTGATTCCCTCGCAGATGCAAAAAAAAAAAAAAAATTCGGGTGAAACCACATTAAAAATTGAGTAAAATGCCGCCAACTGCATATTTTTATCTCAATCCGTTCTCGAGATATGATTTTTTAAAGGTTTTTTCAGGAAAACCGTGTTTTTTCCTTTTAAACTCAAATTTTTCCACTTTACTTCATTTAAATTTAGATTTTGACCAGATTTTCGAAATCAACATTAAACTTACTATAAGAATAGTGTACTTGGGTTCTTAAAAAGTACCAACCAAATGCCCTCACATCAGCTCAAACATTGACGATTTTGAAAAAAGAATAGTTCTGAAAATCTTTAAAACTTTACTTCTCTTCCAAAATGAATCCTGGAAACTGGTAAATCTCACGAAAACTGCTTCGTCTAATACTCTTTCCAACGGTATAATCAAGTTTACTTTTATTTTGTTATTTAGTGGAGAAAATGATGTTTTAATGTTAAAAAATGTGGGTTTTTCAATGAAATTGTTGGTTTTCTCGAAAGATGATCCTCCATGAACCTACGAGCATGGGGTCGGTTTCTATGTATTTTTTCACGCTGTATCGAATGGTAACATTTGTAGATCTCTCCAACTCCGTTGTAACTGAGTTTTACACTTAAAATCGCAAATGTTTAGTTTGTTTGTTACGATTAAATGTATGTGTGTTATGGGGTAAAACTAGTTAATTGAAGTGTAAAACTCGATTATAACGTAGTTGAGAGATCTGCAAGAGTTTCCATTCGATCCAGCGAGAAAAAATACATAGAAACCGACCCCATACTCGTTGGTTCATGGAGGGTCATCTTTCGAGAAAACCAACAATTTCATTGAAAAACCCACATTTTTTAACATTAAAACATTATTTTCTTCCCTAAATAACAAAATAAAAGTAAAATTGATAATACCGTTGGAAAGCATATTATATGAAGCAGTTTTCATGAGATTTTCCAGTTTCCAGGATTCTTTTTAAAAGAGTAGTAAAGTTTTAAAGATTTTCAGAAATATTATTTTTTCAAAATCGTCACTGTTTGAGCTGATGTGAGGGTCTTCGGATGGTACTTTTTAAGAACCCAAGTACACTATTCTTATAGGAAATTTAATGCTGATACCGAAAATGAGGTTGAAAGTTAAAATTAAGTGAGGAAAAGTGGAGAAATCCGAGTTTAAAATGAAAAAACACGGTATTCCTGAAAAAACCTTTAAAAAATCATATCTAGATTACGGATTGAGATAAAAATATGCGGTTGGCGGCATTTTACTCCATTTTTGACGTAGTTTCACCCAAATTTTTTTTTTTGCATCTGCGAGGGAATCACCCTGTATATTTAGTTTTTATTAATATATTTTAGCGAATCAGATAGATAATTCATATCAACTATCAATAATATGGATATCAATTATTGTGCTGCATACATTGAGCTTATAACTGTATATGAGTGGTCGGATCGCCGATCAGGGGCTGCGGAGCTACTCTGCATGCCCGACCCCTCGGTCGTGCGTTTTTAGTGGAACGCTAGCGCCGTCCCACGTCAGGAGTCAGTAAAGGCCAATTTACACTGGGCCCGAATCGTTCGCAAACAGGGTTCGTGAACTGTCACGAACGTGGCGCGCGTGCTGTGTGAACACTCATCCGCACCGTACAATGTTTGTGAACAGCGTTTGTTTGCGTGCGGGGTCGCTCCGTCGATTTCGGTTTTGTCCACGAATGATCATGTTCAATGCACGAGAGCAACTGTTTGGTTGGCCGTGCGCGGGCAGTAAACGCACCCTCCTGTTTGGTGCTTGCAAACGATCTGCGCAGTGCGATGCGGCGACCTGTTTGCAAACGTTTAAGGGTGCGCGCTCAGTGTAAGTGGGCCTTAACAGTGTTGCCAGATGGTATGGGGGAAAAAAACGCTATGAGCCGAAAAGAGAGATGCAAAAAATTTGACATCATCCGCAGTCTCCTGTGCAATGAGTAGTTTTCTTTTCATGATTTTTCAACGATTCCTGCGCTGGTGACTTCTCACTGGGCAGGGGCTCCTGCCCCACGGTGGTCCAAAATCGTCAGAAAGCGCCTAAAACTCAATCTCTTCTGCAGTTATTCTGCTGGAAATCTGAAATTTGGCATATTTACTAGTCTCACGACGATGAAGGTACCTACTCATGCATTCTATCAAGTACCAAATTATCATAATTTATTCAAGTAACAAATTTTCACAGTAGGAAAACATTAAGAAATCATTTTACTGAATAGATTTTAGAGATGCCGAATCCAGGCATCCTTGTTTTCCTAACCAATCAACCCGGGTAGGTTGTCCGAAAATTTGAATCATCCGTCACGAGTTCCCGTCTCTGACGCCTCTTTATTTTTCTTGGACAGTTGGCATCTTTGAGACGTAAACTGCAGAAACGCGCTTATTATCTTGGAGAGTTGTTCATGTAGTTACGCATGATTTCCAATATCCTCTCCAGCCCATTCAATCCATGGTATTATGATTATGAAGAAGCAAATAATCATTCAAATATTAAGAACGTTCAGGAAACAGTTTATAAGTTATTTCATAACTATTTTTCAATGAAAATGACTAAATACTAGAATGTACACATAATCCGAATAAAAACTAATCCAGGCATCCTTTTAGCATGGAACATACTTTAGCCTTCAGCTAACTCCCCGAAAATTACGGGGGAGTGTCACGAAACTTGGACTAACTAGCGAAAAACGTTACGCGGATGTGTCACGAAATGTTTTCTTTTGATTTTCACGTACAACCAAGCCGTTGCTGTTGAAATGAAACTTCTTTAGTTTCTACCGGACAAAAGTAATTCTACACTCGCTGGAAAACTCTCGATTTATCACGCATTTTTTATCTATGTTATAAATAGATGTAGTAAGTAATGCCGCTTGTTTTGTTATCACTTGGTTGAGAAGTAATTTTGGTTATAGTAATTGTAGACACGCACCATAACAGAAAATTACCTACCTAGGTACTCTGTTCTAATTTCGATTAGTAAAACATTTATTTCGTAGTTTAAAATGTATTTACATTTACGAATTAGCGGGAAGAAAGCGTATTCCATGTTTTAGCATTTTAGCCGAAGGTTCACAGCGGAAAGCAACCGGGGGGGGGGGGGGGGGGGGGTCCAGGGGCAGAGCCCCTTGCGAGGCCCGAAGGGCCGAGTTTTTCCTAACCCATCATCCCGGGCAGGTTGACCGAAAATTTGAATCATCAGCAACGAATTCCCGTCCGCCTCTTTATTTTTCTTGGACAGTTGGCATCTTTGAGACGGAAACTGCAGAAACGCGCTTGTTATCTTGGAGAGTTGTTCATGTGGATCCAAATGATTTCCGATATCCTCTCCAGTCCAATCAATCCATGCTATCATGATTATGAAGAAGTAAATAATCATTTGAATATTAAGGGACTCTCAGAAAATAGTTTATACGCTGATTTTATAAATATTATTAATAAAGATGACCGGATACTGGGAAAGTACAAATTAACCGAATAAAAAGTTATCCAGGCATCCTTCTTTTCCTAACCTATTAACCCGGGCCGGTTGTCCGAAAATTTGAATCATCCGTCACGAATTCCCGTCTCTGACACCTCTTTATTTTTCTTGGACAGTTGGCATCTTCGAGACGTAAACTGCAGAAACGCGCTTGTTATCTTGGAGAGCATAATCGCGGAGAACAAAGTGAAAACAACTTAAGGACCTTTTAGCGCCATCCATCAAAAATGCACGACAGCCTTCAGCTCCCCTAGCAGGAGGCTCTCACCATTCCGCCTTGGAGTTTAACATTTCCGTCATCCTTCTACAGACTGTTCCTAGTCTATTAATTCTTATTTCAATATCTTGAATGATAATAAGATAAATTTATGTAAGAGTAAAGATATATGTAGAAGATATATTATGTAAAAGTAAGAATTGATAAATGTATGATAAGTATAAATAGGTAGTCATTTATGATTTGACGAATTGATGTCAGCAACTCATAATCTTTTGAAATAAATGCGTTACTTAAACCAAGAATTTAGCCAATCTCAATAGCCAGAAATTAGAATACTATCAATTTTATTTTCAATATGTGATATCATTAGGTTCACTGATAGGCTATATTCTACCATATGAATCATTCCAATCATCTGCGACCTAGGTTTCGAGAGTCTAAGGCTCTCTCAGAAGCATAATTCTATAACCGCAAACTTTGACAACATAGTCTTAGCCTATGAAAATAGAACTAACATGGCAGATAGGCTAGCTTACGAATCTAATAGTTTTAGCGATATTTTTAGGCAGCTCCGGATTCGTGGCAATGTGGGGAACCTCCCTCTTCGGGTTAGCCCCGTTTGTGGGTATTAGACTGGCGGTTGAAATTAGGACAGCATTTAGGTTCTTTTTGAAATCGAAGCTCAATAATATTACGTACTCTATGGATCCTACTGTGAATTGTACCATATGTAATATGCAACTGCTCGAAACATAGATCCACATATTATTCGTTCGCCCTAAATATGAATTTGCGAGAGAGAAACTTTGTAAAAATTTTGATTTACGTAAAGGTTACACAGAAAATTTTGTCCATTTTTTTTAACCCAAAGTCGAGGTCTTCAAGTTTGTGTAGGTATAACTACTTGTGCGAGGCGCTGAAAATGCGAGCATTTATACGTATTTAATGTGTTAATGTTTTTCTGTTGAATTTGTATTGATCCCACCAAGCATATTGTCTATGCACCATATTAAATGTATCAATGATATCCCCTTTGCTGTAACATACATATGTTCAGAGCAAATTTAATTAAATCTATCTATCTATGATATCAATCATTCCATCCAAGTAATAATATACCTGATATTCCATTATTGACATTAGTTTTGTCTAAGTTTCTAACAAATTACTAAGTATATTGTCTTGGCATTTTGTTCTTTACACTAAGTGACTAGTCTCTTTTTATATTAATAAAACGTAAACATAATTTCAAATCTCAAATTTAATTGGATGTTCGTGGTTCATGTCACAATAAATCAAACCATTGTGGGTATTACAAAAGTAGGTGGTACTCCTTAAAATACGAAATGAACAAACAATAATTGGTTTGCCTTTGGACGGAAGGGTGAGACCTAAATATAAAGTTTGGCTTGTTTCACGATCAAAACCTCCTTTATTGCATATTATTATACCGAATCCCCTTTGTAATTTTTTATTCGTATATTTTGTTTTATTCAAGCGGCATTAATGATTGATTACGGATAATGAGCTAAATACCTGTTCGAAATCGGCCTCGTTTGGGGTGATTATGAAGGGGTATTAAGTTTCTTTCCAGTAGGTAAGTTTGGAAGTTTGGAAAACTTGGGCGTTGAATTAGAGGATTTGATTACAAAACAAGACGTCGCTTTTAAAGTTTGACTGAGCCTTTGTATTGAATTGTATTACATTAGACATTTTTGATATTTGAATGGGAAAAAGTGTACCTATAAATTTGTTAGTTTATGAAGCAAATCAGTTCATACTAGGTGACTGGTGGGTCAATTTATTTTACCGATGAAATATGAAGTAATACTGTTTTGTAAAGGACTAAGAGCCGCGTTATTTACAGCGCCAACCCCGTCCAATACATGTTGCTCTGCTATTCGGCTATGCTAGGTGTTGGCTAAAGCATGTTCCATGCTAAAAATAAATAACGGTATTGGCTGTAGGTGGTGAGTGGAAAGTAGCAGTTGGATAGCGCCGGATCCATCAGGTCTGAGTTGATAGGAAGCAAACTCGTCTAAAGATGATAATTATAATGCGTGAACCTTGTAGCCCACCTACTCCGCGGTGGGTTCGTGACGAGGAAGTTCCAAAGGGTTCGTTTTCTGTATAAAGAGTTTAGAGTTGGAGCCTAGAGCCCTTGAGCCTCACCTTACAACGCACCTACTCCAGTTGTATTGCCAAAGTTTTCCAGGGAGCGGAAGATGAGACGGGCGCGAGAAAACTTAGCGTAATGTATTCTGAATGGTGAACCCCACCTCCGTTTTGTTCGGAAGTAACCAAAAATGAGGTAAATCTATACTCCAGACACAGAGGTTTCTCTCACTGGTTACGCATAAGATTTTAATTTGTCACAACCCGAAGAATCAAAGGAAAGTAAAGCACCAGGCAATACAATTTTTTTTTTTTCTACAACTCCTCTAACACATGAGTAACGAACCAATTTGTATACATAAATTTGAGAAGCTTATATCCATTAGGACTATATCTGCTTTTCCAACAATGAAAGAAGATAACCTCTTAACCTTACACTCCATTTTGAATTTGTTCTCAAAGATGAATTTCAATGTCAATTTTAGTTTTACTATGCCAATAGTGGAGAAAACTATATGTTTCAATGTTGAAAAACACTGTGTTTCAATGAAATCGAGGGTTTTCCTCATGTGACAATCTTTCGATTGTCGTGATCAAAATTCTTGGATCAAAATATTTCAGTCTTTCGATGTAATTTTGGGATTCAGGTAAAATAATTAGAACAAGATTTCAATCACTGGGATAATTTATTACGCTTTCCTTTGTCGCTCCGAAAGAAAGGTAATAAGAGTTTTTTTCTGTCTAGCCTGTCGGTTGATTAGTTTCTTATATTCACTTCTTTTAAAGACGAAAGAAATACCGCAGGAGAGAGAGGTGTGCGGGATAGCAATGGATTAGGTATTAGTATAAACGATAGGAGTTTATATTGCTATTAAAGCAAAATGTAAGAGAGAGGTAGACTCACCGTTCTGAAGGTTCAACAACGATTCTTTGTCCCTTAGAGATTGTTGGGACTATATTACACCTTATTCTATTCACAAAAAGGTCTATATAAGGAGGATTTGTTAATTCAGGTCTTGGGATGTTGGTATTGTGGTGAGGTTATTCCTGAAATGCGTTGTATGTTCTTTTTTCATTCTTTGTGGAATTGGGATATGGGGAATGAATTTATGGATTGCAGAGTGATTGATGTGTATATATATTTGTATCATTTATTCTGTATGTTAGGGGATGCTGGGCGTTTAGTCGCGGTTTTTGCAAATACAAATTTGGGCTCGGCTTCTTCATATTTATTATGCTGAATCGAATGGCAACACGTGCGGCAATCCCACTATAACCAAGTTTCACACTTCAACTCACGAATTTTAGTTCATTTAATCAGATAAATTTTATTTGTTTTCAGGGGCGAAACTAGTTAGCTAAAATGAAATTGAGGGAGCTATGGTCGTTTTAAAGTCATAGGGTAGAAAACACGAAACAATCTTCAAAATTAAATAACTCATAAACAAAAAAAAAAAAAAAAAAAAATCTGGGAGGAACATTTGATCAAAAATTACATTTAGAATCGGGTTCTCACGCAAAATGTTGATCTGGCTAAATGCCCATTCAGGCTTCTGAAATCCCTTCCACATGCTTGACATTTAATTCTTCGTGAAGTCCCATAAAAAATAACGGCACTGGAATCCTCTTCATTTTGAGACATTACTCCAGTAAAGACTCGATTGTCTAGCAATTCAAAACAATCCACAAAACAAACAACACAGTAAACAACAATTCAACTAAAACTTTACATTTTAAATGTAATCAAATATAACACAAACACAACAAATTTACATCAGATAAATTGTCCCATACCGTGTTTATGACCGCAAACAATAAAAAGGTGCCTCCTGAACGCCTTTGCCAAAAATTATCAACTTTCCCTCAGGTTTTTCCACTCTTTTTCAGCACATACAACTGAGCAATTTTTGAGTTTTATTTTTTATTTTTTAAATTATACATATACACACACACACACACACACACACACACACACACACACATATATATATATATATATATATATATATATATATATATATATATATATATATATATATATATATATATATATACTTTTTTTTTGGAAATTACCTAGTTGTAGAATCGATCCGTAGAAGGTTCCTTGGTGGCAGGAACAATATACTTTAGCGCTCAATATCGAATTTGACCGGAAATGTTACAATATATCGTAACCAGCAAATAGCACTCCGCCCTTTCAATTTATTAGCGCGATAAATTGGAGGAACCGCATTGCTACGATTTGTAGTAGCTGGTTAACCGGGCCTTAAGTAGGCAGCATCCACGGCACAGAGGTGCCTGGAATACGGATATGAAGCTGTGTATTAGAACTTGCCGCGTTTCTCTCGGGAAATTCCGAGCTTTTTCCACTTAACTCCCAAACAACGTCGAAAAAGCAACACTCCGAATTCATTCCCAATCGATGTTTATGTGGGGGGTTCTTTTTCGGGAAACCTGTTGAATGGCGGTACGCCAGCAGTGACATCCTGGTCGTTTCATTTTGACTGAAATAGCCTTTTTGTGTTGTCGGCGGAGTTGTACGACAAGTGCCGATAATAGGGAGCGGCTGTAAAATGGCGTCGGGAAAAGGAATTGTGAAAGTGAGAAGGTCTAGCGAGTTGTTGCGGTCGAATGAATTCAACGGCCAGGTTACCTGCAGTTGAGGTCCAGCTGATAGTTTCAGTGGAATTCAGTCAACGCCCATCTCGGAGGAAATTAACAAAGTGTTAATAATGATGGAATAATTTGTCCTTCGTACTACAAAGCTTCACGAAGTTACCTTGGTTCCATTGACGCCTTGACCCTATTCGCTTTCAATTTATTCAGATTAGATTTCAACTTATTCTCTTTTAAATTCACTACCGATTTATGCGTTCCAGTCATGCAGCATGATTGTATGAGCGAAGTTTCGTAAATTATCGTATTGTGTAATGTAAAATTGCTTTGAAATTTGAGCTTTTTGAGAGCAAGGAAATTGTTAACTACTAATTTTATGGCAAAAAACGAATTCTAAATAATAATCTGCTATTCAAAAAGTGAATCTGGATTACTAGCTTTTCTGCAGTTTTAACGATTTTTTATCAAATTTCGACGAAATTTAAGTACATTTGTCAGCATGATTTTGTACATAAAATTTTCAATGGGTTATTTTATAGTTATTAAACTTTATTTGAGTAATATTCTGCAAAATATATATATTTAACAATTTTAAGCCATTTTCAGTGATTTTTTCAGCACATTTCGGTTTATTATTTTCTATAATAAGCCTATGTGATCGTATAGCAAAAAAGTTTTATAAACCCCCTCAAACTTTGTCATTTTACGTTTCAAAGTGCGTAGAATCCAAATTTGCAATGTCCGCCCGCCGTCCGCCGTTCGCCGTCCGCCGTCCGGGCCATAAAAGGCCTAAGAATCGACTTAAAAACTCCGTTCTTTCGCACATAGACTCCACTTGGGGTCTAGTTGGTCCTAACTTCTCGCCAGCTCGATCGCTCCACACATGGGTGCTATGAGCCAATAATAGGTGAAAAAGTGTCTTTTTCTAGGCTTTGAGTGTTAGACTGACGTACGCGCGCACAACTGGCACGCTTAGTGGAATGATGAATTCCATATCCTCTCGACTTTTCGTACGTACGTAGATAATGATATTATCAAGGCAATAATTATTTGAATAGATAGGAGCTCAAACCGAGAAATATAAACATGCGTATATAATTATAGAAGTATAGGTTTTGGCAACTCGAAATAGGACTCGCCGAGGAGTCTGGACGGGCCTTATGACGTACGCAAGCCAACTAAAACTACGATCATACTCAATTGAAAAAATAATAAACCTTTGTGAAATAATTTGCAGCGTTTTTTCCTGGAGATAGAGATTCTGCACCTAGGATATTGGCTTGCAAGGCTATTTGTCCAGAGTTGTCTGATGGCCTTCACTTCCCTTGGCCTACGCCTGCCTTGTGAAATTGTAGTTCTGGAAGCCTACATAAGAACTGGATCTCTGAACTGGATTTTTTTTTTTGAAAAAAAAAAAAAAAAAAACGCATTTATTTAGATAGGTATTGCAATACAAAAAAAATTTACACAAATCAGGAAATGCTACTCCCCACTATAAGTCGTAGGTTTGTGCTGTGGGGAGGAGTAATACATAATCAGCACACTCATTCAATACCTTATTCAATAATCATCTTGTAAGTAAATATAGGAAAATTAGAATCTATAGGTATACATCGGGTAAATCAGAATACATAGGAATTATTTAGTTACCATCTTAAAGTTTTAATATTATCTAATGGGTCTCAGATTGCCTCATTATTATATGTTTTTTCAGTTCTTTTTTGAACTTTTCAATTTTAGAAATAGAGCGGAGCTCATGGGGTAGGTCATTGAATAGTTTTGCTCCCCGGTAATCAAACGCCCGTTGCCCATGGTGAGTCCTACGGAAAGGCAGTTTAGAAAGAAATTGTCCACAAGTTCTTGTTTTTTCCCTCATCTAAAAATTTCAGGTGGTTGCTATGTAAATCCTTATATATTTTAATTATAGTTATCTTGTCAATTAGCTCTCCCAATTTGAGTACTGCGAACTCTTTAAAGAGAGCTTCTGTCGAATATCTTGTCCTTTTTTTAAGTAAGACTTTGATTAAGAGCTTCTGGGTCAGGAATAACGAATCGAGAAGGGACGCGCTACATCCTCCCCAACCAGATGCACCATAGATCATGAGCGACTGAATGAGCGCATAGTATACCATTCTACGTCTATCAATATCTAAAAAGTTCCTAAGCTCCCTACACACATGGATCATCTTTCTCATCGAGGATGTCACTTTTTTCAGGTGTTTGTCCCATCTTAGGTTCTGATCAACTTCCACGCCTAGGAATCGAACAGAAGCAACTTGTTGTATTACTCCACAGCAGCAATGAAGGTTATCTGTACATTCCGGTACATGGCATTTTAGGTTCTTTATCTGCGGGATATCACTTTCTCTAAACGCGAAAGTTAAGAAATTAGTTTTAGAAAAGTTGATCTTCATTCCCATACTTTTAAGACAGTGAAGGATTTTGGTTAGGCATGATTCAGCTTTTATGATGACTTGTTCCCAGGAGTTACCCGTTATTATAAAGGCTGTGTCGTCAGCAAAAGACACTGACTCTCCTTCAGACTCCATGCTAAGAAGTCTGTTCATGAATACTATAAAGTAAATTGGCCCGAGGACAGTTCCTTGAGGGATTCCACAGTTGCAAAATTCATGGTCACTTATAACATCATCAACTTTAGTAAAATGTGATCTATCCTCCAGATAACTTGCAGTCCACTTGATAAAACCTCGGTTGACACCAGTTTGTTCTACTGCGGAGATTAGTTTTGAATGTGCAACAGTATCGAAGGCCTTGGCTAAATCCTGATATATAGCATTTCCCAATTGAGTTAAACTTTTTCCATTTAGGTTTAGTCCTTTTCCATTTAGGTTTAGTCCTTTTCCATTTAGGTTTAGTCCTTTTTCATTTTGGTTTAAACCTTTTCCATTTAGGTTTAGACCTTTTCCATTTAGATTTAAACCTTTTCCATTTAGATTAAACCATTTCCACTTAGATTTAAACCTTTTCCATTTGGATTTAAACCTTTTCCATTTGGATTTAAACTCAGGAAATTATCGTGGAGTTAGAGGTAAAAGTACCCAAGTCACAAATTCAACACGTGGGAAAATCAAATGGAGAATATTATGATTATTTAACTGTTGTTATTATTGGTGATCAATATCATCAAACTATGTATCCAACCTAAGAAAAAAATCATATTTACCAAACTAACTTTTGAAATTTTAATTTGATTTTTGCACAATATGAATTTACCTCTTTCGGTACTTTTACCTCTAACCCGACGTTATTATGCCACAACTTGAAAATTAAATCATGCAAGTGTTTTTTTATGCACAGAAATGTATATAATATAATAATGAACAAATGTTTTTTGAACACAAGAATTTCTCATGAACGGAAGTTATAAATTAAGTTAAAACTATCCGTTTCCTTTTTTTTTACTTCTAGCCTAATGAAATTTTAGTAGATAGGCACTTACTTACTATGATGGGGCTAACTACTGACGTTTTGATGGAGTTTAAATCCAAATGGAAAAGGTTTAAATCCAAATGGAAACGGTTTATATCTAAATGGAAAAGGTTTAATCTAAATGGAAAAGGTTTAAATCTAAATGGAAAAGGTCTAAACCTAAATGGAAAAGGTTTAAACCAAAAGAAAAATGACTAAACCTAAATGGAAAAGGACTAAACCTAAATGGAAAAGGACTAAACCTAAATGGAAAAAGTTTAACTCAATTGGGAAATGCTATATACACATTACCTTCTCTCCCGCATCTAATGCACGCAATATAGTCTTCAAATTGGATTGGACTCAACATACTTCCCGTTCCCTATCCATCCTACCAAAGTTCTTTAGCCATAACTAGGTAGGTAGAAGCACCATCTATTAAACAGTTGTGATTCAATAATCCCAGAAATATCTTTTTCTTTCTGATAAATTTTGTTCATATTTTAGAATTAATCTTGTAATTTTTTACATGCTTCTCACAATTGCGTTCTCGATACCAGATGAATCGATTCAAACGTTCAGGGATATTGGACAGTAGAATTCAGGAGTCCTCAGGTTTGAGTATTTATGTATCGACTATTCTTCACAAAACATACATTATTTATTCCAGTATCGTAGTTAATCTTATACCAAGCTGTTATGAAACTAATTTTATTTGTCATGAAAGCATGATTTTAGCAAATTTTCGTCAAAATTCCTTTTAGTCAAAATGAACTATTGCAATGGCTCGGAAATTTTCAAAATAATATTTTTCAAAAAAAATTTTTTTTTACTTAAATCCGTTTCAGGCATTCTGAAACGAATCCTAGAGTTTAACGCGTTTTCATTGTGTGTGTGTATGTGTGTGTGTGTGTTTGTATTTATTTATATATGTCTCCTTAGGATTGAGATAGAAATTCCGTTTTCGCGCCAAAAAATCAAGCTTTTTAAGCGAAAGGATGAGCTTATTGGCCAGCACTTTTTGAGCACATTAAATTGGTCGAATTTCAAAAATGTACAAAAAAATCACTAAAACGGCTAAAAATTGTTAATCATTTATTTATTATTCTTTTGGTAGAATATTGCTCAAACAAAGTTTATTAACTATAAAACAGAACATTCAAACATTTATATACAAAATTGCTGAAAAATGTACTTGAAATTTATTAAAATTTGCTACAAAAATCCATAAAAACTGCATAAAAAGCTAACAATTCAAAACCTCTATTTGAATAGGAGATTATTATTTAGAATACGTTTTGCCATAAAATTAATAGTTAACAATTTTCTTGTACTCCAAAACCTCAAATTTCAAAATAATTTTACATCATACAATAAGTACGTACGATAATTTACGAAAATTCGCTTATGCGATCATGCTGCATGACTGGAACTTTTTCTTTTTGATATACCACGTAGCTAGAGTTTAGACTAAAACACATACCAACGTTCAAACGTGGGTGGACATTTAAAAGGTTAAGCGATCCTCACGAAAAATGGGGGAAAAAACATAGTAAACACGGTTATCTGAGAAACGACTTTTGGAGGATGGATGTGGTCCCAGGAGCCGTGAGTTCGCAGTTTAATAATAATCTCGCGGCTTGTTAGGGCGCCTTTTAAAAACGCTGAGTGCAAAGTCGCTCTATACAGAAAAAAAAGTGTCGTAGGTGGTAGGACGAGAAGTAACATTTACCATGCTGAACTAGGATGGTGGAAAAAGGTAGGTATTAGAATTTATACGGGCTAGTCATGAGGTGGACCAAGCAGAAAGAAGAAGTAAACAGATGATAACAACAATACATTGTGTGGAATTATCAACTTTGCCCAACAATACAGGCAGTAAACGATTTGGGGGTAAATTAGTTATCACACTCATTACGAACATCGTTATGTATAGCAATTTTCAGTCAAATGAAACCTTTTTTCTATCAAATGAAACTTCGTACCGACTAAATGAAACCTTATTCCAATCAAATGAAACCTCATACCTATCAAATGAAACCATTTACCAATCATATGAAACCATTTAACAATCAAATGAAACCTCTTATCAACCAAATGACACTTTTTTCTTCAAACCAATGAAATCTTACTAAATCAAATATAACTTTTTCGAATCATCCAGAAAAAAATAACATTTTTTATATCAGATTTTCGCTAAACAAGTTAATACAGAGTCACTACAAATTAATTTAATGAAGCAGTGTGGCAGCAGTTTCATCATTATGTTTATGACAAAGTTGGAGCAGTCTGTCGCGGTGATCAACAATATGGTGGACCAAAGAGTTTCATTTGAGTGAAATGAGATTTCATTTGTTTGAAAAAAAAAAAAAAAAAAAAAAAAAAAAAAAAGTTTCATTTGCTTAAAAAGAAGTTTCATTTGATTGCAACAAGGTTTCATTTGACTAAAAAATGCTATAGAAAACTCAAAGGTTGTTTCTGTCTATGCATGTTTCTATATATGTGGGTGATTCTCACAAAAAGGGCGAATTCTAGCCCCCTTTTTGGCCTGTAACCAAAGGTGATAGAAAAATCGAGAATAGATTGTATTTTCCCCTTCAGGCATCGAACAATTATTTACAGTACTGAGTTAAGGTCAAACTCGTGTTTGTACTTGGAAATTTGAAATTTTAATTTTCATTCTCCATCGGTAATGACTTCTGGTTTTTTGTTTAGTCACTACCGAAAGTAGGAAATCTTTGTGTTCCTGCAACACATTTTTACCCTCACAAATTGAATTTCCAGTTGTTTTTTGGACTTTGAAGCTTCCTGATTAGTTTCCGTGTATGTCTGTCGTCACGCTCAAAGCTATACGAAGTTATTATCTAATTTTGATGAAATTATCAGTGATTGTGTGGGTTAGCTACTAGAAGGTCCCCTAGTAACATCCATGCAGACGGATCAATAGTGCGCATGCGCGAATGAGAATTTCTTACAACGTTAATTTCTTATAGTCTAATGGTAATTGACCCGATTTCGTTCAAACTCGAGTGGATGAGGGTTTGGGAAGTAGTTGGGTAATATTTTAGGAAATAAGTTTGGGGATACTGCTCTATTAATTTTGCCATAATTGGTTGGGCCATAATTTTGCCATAATAACTTTTTTACATGCGTAAAACTAAAATTTGATGACACAGGAAAAACTCCGATATTAATGGACCAATGTGACGAAATGTTCAGGTATGTGGGCTAACCTCTAAATAATAAATTGAATGAAACTAATTTTCCCTGAACTATAAAAAAATTGAGGTATTATTCTAATTAAAAGAAAAGAACACAATGTTGATCAATCAAACGTCTTTTCCGCGGGAAAAAAAAAATTCTTGGTAATGACAACAGTAGAAACTTGGTAATGACAAATGGGAATAGAAATTAAATTCAATTCAATTTTACTGTATTAACTTGTAGGTATTACAAAGAGTTCCTTAAATACATATTAAAAAAATAGCACATGATATCTTTCCTTCATTTCTGTCTCAACAAACAATGTTAGACTTTTACGTATGATGTATCAAATAATTACTTATATAGGTCTACATACATAATTTACGTATAATAAATGAGCACTGCATAGTTAACATATATCACAATCAATAATGCCTACACTTCACTGCCAAATTTCAATAATAATCCCGAGTAATTGCCAAAATTTACAAAGCCGTATTGATGTTCGTTCTATCTCTTGTAGATTTTCATCTTTTTCTTGACCTGTTTTCTGGAAATGTTGGAAGGGGGAGGAGGAATATTCAGATTAATCTCCACTTCTGACCCAGTAGATGTAGAATCCTCCAACGTACTTCCAACGTAGTGTATGATAAGTTTTTTTCCATCAACCAGTAGTTCATCTCCAATCAAGATGGGATCCTTGAACTTGTAATGGCGTACCTTAGATTTAGAGAAATTATTAGCAAAATGAATGCGAACTGGTCTATTTTTAGAAGGTTGGATGGTGCCTAAACGTCTGACACCTATAACTTGATAATCCTCAAGAACGCAATTTAATTCCGTTCTAAAAATGTCCATCACCTTCCTCTTGAGAATATTCAAGTTTTTTTTTCTTTCTAGAACGTTATGAAGAATAAGATTGTCTGTGTGGCGGTTCTGTTTCATATTATTTTTTTCTCCAGATAATGCTCGATTTTCTTCTATACTGTCAATTCTCTTATTAATATTATTATTATTATTTCATGAGATAGTTTCTTGGCTGTTAGCAATTTCTTGTGACAGAGCATGCACTTGTGTATTCAAAACATTTGTATGTTCCTTCAAAATGCAGTCGCAGTTTTGAAGTTTGGTTGTGATTACTTCAAGGCATTGAATTACGTGATGTAACTCGGAGGTCAACATTCTCTTAGTTGCAATTATTCGACGCGACACCGGTCGGCTCTTCGAGTGATGCTGATTAAGGAATACGGTATTCGGTCGAGTGGATCGTACTTTCCCTTCGGTAAACAACAAATCAGCAACCAAACTCGCAAAAATGACCTTTTTCCAGAAATCTACTCGTTAAAAATTTATGAAAATTGTTATTGCTGAGAGTTAATCAAAGAGCAACTACAAAAAACTAAAACTGAAACGAAATTCACAATACGACCCTGCTAAATCAATACTTGATACGGAGCTCGCAAAAAACACGTGCGCTCGGCTCGGCTACCTAACTGGAACTCCAAATGGGAATATAAATGCTTCCTACAACATATACATGTGTTTTGACGTGCAGTTGAAGGATAGCAAATTAATTGCGAGAAGAAAATTTGGGAGCAATTACTTTCTCGGTTAGATTCACACGTGGAAATGACAGTAATAAAAATACGCAACTTACCTTTCCACGTGACAAGGCTTCCCGCACCCACCTTCTGCCCTATGGCTCTGGAAATGGTTGCCGCGTATTCGTGCAGGATGCCATTGACACAGGGAATTTCCCCTTTCAAAATATACCTTCTGGGAAAAGTGCGTGGGAATTTTTTATATGTTACACGGGAACGACTTAGTTTTCAGGGACTAAGACTATTTCTACTCAGAAAACTATAAATATCGTATGAAACGTTGTAATCGCAGCTTTTTATCGAGGAAACACGTCTTTTTTAAGAAAAAAATGTCAATTCATGATTTGATGCCTCTTCAGATGAAGTAATCTAAAAATAAACTCGCTAATTTGATAGAGAGACTTTCTGTGGTATGACTGTATATATATTGAAGGTGGGGGGAAAAGTATTTAAACTTAACCTAAACAGATTTTTTTTTAATCGCATGTCGTGTATCAGTTCGACACGGCCTACAGAAATCATGATCTGATGACGAGACCTGGAATTTGTCCTTTTTATGAGAATCACCCATGTATGTTCCCAATAGACAGCTTAACGGCTGTACCGATTCTGACGGGAGCGGTCGTAAAAGGATCAGGGAGTTCCGGCGCACAACATAGGCAACACCCAAAACCCAACGTAGGCAACACACAACACACAACATAGGCCAGGTCTGGACCCACAAAACATCCTTCTACTTCATAAACGGCGCTACCCTTCGCTACTGATTTTTTTAGTTGCCGAACTTTTGTTATTTTGGTTGCTAACAGGCACAAACTAAATAACTCGCGACGAAGTTGTGGAAACCCACTTCAAAACGGAAGTAAGTGAAAAAACGTTGTCTATTGACACGAAAAATAAGGAGTGTTACAATGTTAAATCGATCACTTTTGTCCGGGGGGGGGGGGGGGGGGGGGGGTGTTATGTTGAATGTACTTGAAAAATTCGAAATTATAAAAACTGACAGATCTGGTAAATGTCTAAATGAGGATATACCTTAATATATTTCACCACTGATAAATCCATTTCTATAAAGCTTGTAATTATCCCTTCTTCTGTTAAAATCATATTGGGTAATTCTTACCCTCCTTTCACTTCATCTGATTAGCTATAATCCCCTTCACTTTGCTTGCACTTAATTGGTTGTATCTCCTGCCCCTTTCCTTTCTCTTGACCAATGGGATATTCCTTCACCAGTGATTATATAAGCTGTGTCCTTTCTAATGTGTCTTCAGTTATTGTTCGTTGCTGACGATGTCCTAACCGTCGAAATCGATTTAACATTGTAACTCTTTATTTTTCGTGGAAATAGACAACGTTTTTCCTTTAACCTCCGTTTTGCTAACAGGCAGTGTGTTAGGGGCGGAAATTCGTGGCAAGTGGAGAAGCCTTGACGGGTCGCTGTACTGGTGTTCCGAGTGAAGCATGGGTTTCATTAGAGAGTTTTTGTTCTTCCCGTGGGATTTTCTCCCGTTGACGCGTAGATCAGCGTCTAGAGCAAGCAGCTGTCTAGCTCTTCACGTGATTTTTACGCGTATTTCTACACGTATACGTGAAAAACCAAACGCTAACGTCACGCTAACGTCTCTATACCTAAGTGTTTCAGAAGCTGTTTCGTATTCTTTTCGTACAACCTATTCTTCCTAAATAATCAATTGGTGTATAATTAGGTATTTATAAATTCATAAATGATAAATACATTTATTGCTTAGCTTAAATGGCTGAATTTTGTAGCGGAGCACTTCACTATAACCTCTCGACTTGTTGACCAACCAACGTGTTGTTGGCAACCACACTGTGGTTATCTTTGCTGGTAACTGCGGTTACCTTGGTCACACTGTGGTTACTGGCGACTGTGGTTACCTTTGCGTCAGGCTATGATGACACGAGACCTTCTCGAACGATCAAGTTTGTCCCCCACCCCGGCAACTACTTGGATCCGTTCCCTACAAGAAGAACTGTGATTTATTCAATTCCGTTCAACCTGTTTCGTTGAGAGCAGTAGTCAATCCCTTAGTAAAAATGCAGATTAGTGGACATGTAGGTCAGAATGAAGTGTATAGTTTGGTGGTCTACATGCTCGCAAGCTCGCATCTCAAAAATACATAACATCAAGTAGTCAATCCCTTAGTAAAAATGCAGATTAGTTGGATATGTACATCAGAATGACCGACATTCCAACGAAAGCATTTTTCCTGCCAACGCGTAGACAGGCCTTTTTCTCGTACACGCGTAGTTCTACAGATTGACGTGAAGATTCGCTCATGCGCAGTTGGTATTTCAGTCTTTTCGCGTACACGGGTAGAAAATTACGGGAAGAACAAAAACTCTCTATTATTTATAGGTAATGGACGGGAATTTGATACTTCGTGCGAAGCGCGGGACGGAAAACCGATTCGTTTGGCTCCCGAAATGTTGTTAGTTATTAGGTTTGTATACACGCAATTCGGGGCCTTTCTTCGCGCATGTTTGGTTTTGACGATTTCGATCAGCTGAGTGAGCTAAGTTCTCTCCTGCTCACCCATTTAGGCATACTTTGAAGGCCAGTCGAAATGAAAGTACATACCTACCTCACAAATTCCAAAAGTCGGAACGGACCGTAGGAATTTTGCAGCTCACCTCCTCATGTCATTATGCTAAACTAATACCTCAAGTAATGTGTTGATTCATAAGTAAATTATTGACTCTGAATATGGCCCATGCTGTTTAGTCAAATTTGAATTACTGTTTACGCCCCCGGAATTATGCTTGACTTCGGTAGTTCAGGTGTCACGACTCACTAACGTATCACGTCCTGTCTACGACCGTCCAATTGCACGGTTCACGGTAAGTTAGATGTTTTGCTCAAAGCTCTCCCTTATATACATTGCAAATAATGTAAATAACCACATCTACGAGAATCACTCCATCCCAAAACGATCTCAACCAGGTAACATATATTTATACCAGCATCACCGATCTTCTAAACGTCAACACTGCCAACATTTTAATAATTTGTGTTGGTCCCGCCGATGTGTGCCAGTGTCGCGCAATGACGAATAGTTGACACTCTACAAAATCCCGGTTAGGGATAAAACCGGGACCGTCAATCTTATCCAATGGGAGAAATAATTCAATTTCAACTCACAGCAGCACACCTCATTACAACCGAAAAATTCAACAATATATTCGAAACACAAATTGGACATGACACAACACTCGAAATTAATCCAGACTCAGAACAAGCACGAGCTTTGCTGGATTGGTACCAAACACATCAGGACAAAGACAGATGTAGCATCTCCTACACAACTCAACACCGGTTCGACATCTATGAGTACTACCGATCAAGATACAATCAACGACATAAAGAAGGAGATAGAAGACACGGACGCGCAGATTCACACGCTTACAAAGAAACGAAGAAGACTCGAGATAGAATTACACCATCATCTCACCATGCCCAAATTCTGAATTCCCCGATTCAACTTTTTGTTTAGTCTCATAGTGGCGAGGACCACCTCAACTGGTGATATTTATTTTATTATATTACATACATTTTGATCGGTATTTCCTCTTTTTTAATCATTTCATAGCATCGCCTTAGCTTTGAACCAGGTCATATAACGCCGCAAATAGGTAGGACTCAAATCGTTACTATAATGTGCTAAGTTCCTGTTAGGTACTACTGTTATACGGACGAGATTAGGGCTTTCCAAGCCCTAACAGGCCTCTAGTTTATATATAATACAGTACCTATTAATTGAAATCCGCCATACTCTCTCTAATCCGACGGGGTCGGTCAATCGTAAATTAAAGTCTTCATCATCCTCGTCAAATTCGTCCACATAAACCAATTCTCTAATCAACCCTCTGTGGCTCATTGTCGTGCAGGTAGGAAAGCGTAAGAAATAGTTGGGAAAATTAGCGAACCAGATGAGAAAACGTAGCAAAAAAGGATTTTAGTCATGTAAACAAAGATTGTGAAAATAACTTCCTACCTAGTAAATCGTTGATTGAAACGCTAACCACTCAAATTCGGCTGGTTGGTTTTGATCGCTGATTTAGCGCATGTGATAATTGATTTATCTGAACCGTAGTTGGTGAAGCCGGATATCGTTGTTTGACAGCTGAGATCTTCGGTTTAATTTAATGTGTGGACATTGATTAAAAACTTTGGTGAAACCGGCCCTAAATATAGCGATTACGTTTGTGGTGAAATTTGATCAGAATGAAATGGTTCTGGATTCTTTAGTTTCAATAAAGATATATGTTAGGTATTTTATAAATACTATTTTTTTCTCAATATTTGTATTCATCTGCCACTAAATAAACGTATTCACTCATTTGCGTAAATAGTGGGTAGGCGCCTGCACTTTTTTATACTTTTGATTGAAAGTGGGCATTATCCTGAGAATTTTGACACTAAGCACACTACTCTTCTACGGTAAGTCTCCATGAATTTTCAAATTTCCTCTCTATTTTTCCAAAGTTTTCCCCGTGAATTTTCTCAATCAATTTTCAGGTTACTTTAGTGTAACCTCTGAGTGGAAATTGTTTGGTTCAGTTCGTTTTGAAAGTGTTAGTGTCTAGTAGCTGAAGGTTTCTTCTGATATCGGTAAGGAAACATGGTCTTGCTCATAAGGTTTTCCTAATTAATTATGTTGGGTTTAGTGGATTTCAATTATTGTTCTGCAAAGCTGAGTGTTTTCTCGACGTATTCATCCAGGAAATTGACCGAACGAACGGGTTTTTATTTTACAATGATACTGTCAAACTAATGGAAATTCAAAACGGTTTCTGGCCCTGAAGTTGGTCGACATAATTGTAAATTTATATTGACACACGGTATGAATAAACGTCATTAACATATTAACATGTATCATGTTTTAGCCCTGGGGTCCTAGCAAATTTTGCGAGTCAATTTTTTTCCGCGCACGAAACATATAGTGTTACAGTGATTTCCGCCTACAACCGAGTCGTTGCTAGGGAAATGGTACTTCGTCGTTTTTCATCCCACAAAATTCGTTGACCATTCGTTCGAAAGCTCTCGATTTATCCAACAATATTATGTTAACTACTGCGAAGTGCGTGTCCAACAAACTGAGTTATGAGCATGGTTATATAAATAATTGTTTACACACAGGTGATCATTCTCAATAATTGATATTGTGAACATGATTGCAACCGCTTGGAATCGAGGAGAAAACATGATACATGGTTGAAATTTTTGGTTCTAGAACAGAAATAAGTTTCAATGCATTTTGATTTTTTATATGTGCGATTTCTTAAAAGAACCTATAAATACAGAAAAATAAGAACGCTTCCAAATCAATGTGAAATGTGTTCTTGATTGCCTTTACCAAAACTCATAATTTGTTTAAGAACAATGAGCCATTTCCAAGATAACTTAATAGTAGGCAGTCGGTTCCTTAAAGAAACTTCATTTGAATTAATAACAAAATCTGGAAGCCTAAATTGATTTATGAATTCATGATCCGAGGAAAATTAGAGTCCGACTCAAGAGCCTCCACTGCCTCACATTACGGACATGTCCAGAATTAGGAACAAGTGTCCAACTATGGGGCCATGCTAAGTTTTGAATTTGATAATTATTTCAAAATTTAAGACTTAAGAAAAAAATTTAAGACAAAATTTAAGAAAAAAACATTTATTTTATCGTATCCCCACAGAATTTGAGAAGATAAGAAAAATTAAAGTTGGACGATTTATTCAAAAGCTGATTTTATAGCGAGAAATTTCGCAAGAAAGCCATCTTAGGTGTCCAACTACGGGTCCTGTTACCCTGTTTTGAGGTTTTGACAAGACTTCATAACACCTGAATTGGTGATAGTTCCACTGTGCGTAGGTTAAATGGCGATGAGGTCATGAGTAAGAGGTCGCGGTCATGACCGGAAGGTTTACGTAGTCATGAGAAGGAGCAGAGCGGCGAGACAGTTGGACGCCCTCAGGCCCGAACTTACATGATTTGTGAGAGAAGCAGCGGAGATAAGCCGGGTTGGCAAGTCCCGCCGTGTTTTGCAGAATCAAACAGGCCGTTCTGTCACGTAAGTCCCACCCTAACCTGCATGTTCCATCACCTTTTACCTCCTTCCCAGGGAGCGTCGCTATAGGGGGGGATATAAACATTCAGACTCAAATTGCCTAAAGTTAAACATTTCTTTGCTCAGTTAACAAAAAAGTATAAAGGGATGTTGATTTATTTATTTATTTATTAATAAGCAAGGCTTTTGCCAATCACATAGGGAGTAGAGTACAAAGTATGTAAGGAAAAAAAAGAAAAAAAAACTTCAAACTTGGAAGAAATGAAAAAATACATAATGGAGAAATTGAAATAAATGCATCATTTGTATGCATCAAATGCAATTCATGACTAATTAATAAAGTTACCAACACTAGCACAAAACACGTCACTGCGAATGGAGGTCAGGCTCTATCTAGTCACGAAGACCATCGAAGAAAAAGTCTAAATCCACAGTGTGGAGGAGGGCATTAGTTTCTCGAGGTATCCGATACATAGGCCTTTGCAGTTGGTAATTGCAGGCAGCAAATGGTACATAAATCAATGAGTTGAAACCGGTGGTGTAGCTAGGAACGTGGATATTCAGTCTTGAGAGAAGGGATGGGCACTGAATCCCACCATTAAGAAGTGTGTGGAAAGATAACACATCCCCCATGACACGCTGGTCCCTCGGCTCAGGTAGATTGTACCTTGCAGCTGGAGCTGGAGTGGCAAACTGATTTTGGCCAGCCGGAACTCTCAGCTTGTAGCAGAGGAACCTGAAAGAACGACGATCTTTGTATTCCTCAAAAAAACGGAGACCATATGGGGCTCGCATACTCCATAATAGGGTGAACTAGAGATATATAAAGCGTAGCGATTGCCTCAGATGATTTAAAAGTTGATGATAAATAAAGACATTGACTTTATTTACAAATTACTCAATTAACAAACAACTTTAAATTTTAAAGAAGAACTTCGAAAATATTTCCTGCAATTAACTTATAACTATTTTTATTGAATTGAATTAATAAAATCTAGAAATATAATCAGTAATTATATCATAATCTAACAACCATAACTGTTCAAATATTTTGTACAAAAAAAAAAAAAAAAAAAAAAAAAAAAAAAAAACCACTTAACTTCTCCTCTTCGCTATCTTACCCATTTATTTATGTTTATTTGTTGGTTCCTCATAGCCAACCCCATAACAATAAAATAAAATAAATAAAAGCTCATAACTGGGCAGTCTAGACTACAGTCATGCTGGGATAGGTACATCTACGACTATCATGCTATGATCCTAAGAATTTTTATTCGGAATTAATAGGCTATATATTGAAAGAAATGATGTAAGTGAACTTTATTTAGTTTTATTTCATAAGAATTTATTTTAAACAGGTTTGCAAATTGTTTGGAATAAAGCTATTTCTATTTCTATATGGGGGGGGGGGGGGGGGGGGGGTAGCGTCCTCCCTTCAGTTTTCACCGACTTGGGAGAAGCTGGGTAAGTTTAGGAGGTGGAAATAAAGCCCTAAGGTAATTCGAAGAGAGCTAGTTGATAGTCTAATCCTAATCAAATCCTGATTTTCCCAACTGTAGGTATCTACCAGGTATTTAAAAAAAACTTGAATTATTGCAGTTTATTTATTATTATTTATTTATTACAATTTACGGGATAATTTAAATCCCTTTAGGAAAACTAAAATACAATCAACCTAAATGATGAACATCTGATGAAACCTAAATTATGAAATGGTGAAATTGGAATATAGCAACTATAATAAAGAAAATAAGGAGATAATAACCATAATTCAGTGTATATATATAATAGCTTTATACTGGGAAAGCTAAATTTTTAATTAAGTGTTCACTTGGGAGGTTGGGAGGGTTTTCAACTAGTATAAACAACGTGGGTCAATATGAAGATATCCTGAAGAATTGTTAAATTTTTGAAGGTGAAGCGGTAGTTCCGTCGACCATGTGAGACACATCATGGCTATTATGAGCATCCTAACAAGAGAGACGTTGCCTCCATAGTTTGTCGTATGGTAATCCGGGTGAAACGGAACACTATTCCGTGTTAATCGAGACGGCACTGTAAAGTTGACAAGAGCCGATAAGAAGGAAGCATCAAACTCATTTTGGACAATTTTTGACAACGTAATCAAATCAGTTTGACGTCGCTTCTGCTCAAGGGTGCCCAAATTTAAAATACGTCTCATTCCCTCGGCATCAAACTCGTCCAGTGCGACTGTCTTCAGATAAAATATTCTCAAAAACTTGTTTTGCTCTCGCTCGGGTGTGAGTGATATGCTGGACTCCAAATTTCCGATGCGAATTCCAGATGATGGCGGACTAAAGAGCAATACACAAACTTCAAGGGAGCCAAACACCGAAAAGGTCCAGAGGTCCGATAGTGGAAACCGAGATGTTTGAACCCCTTGGATGTCACATCTAAAGTTTGCTTTGAAAAGGAAAAATCTGATTCAATCGTGACTCCAAGTTCCCTCACTCTATTCACTCGCGCCAGAGGTATATCGTTGATCTTGTAATCATAGCAAAACTTTAAAGTTTTGCTGCGTGAGAATGACACAATGCTAAATTTATCCACGTTGATCAACGTGGCATGCCGCTGACATGCTGTACGTGCTTACTCCCTCTCTCGCCTCGTCCTCGGTGTGTGCGTACTACGTACACGTTCTCTCTCTCTCTCTCTCTCTCTCTCTCTCTCTCTCTCTCTCTCTCTCTCTCTCTCTCTCTCTCTCTCTCTCTCTCTCTCTCTCTCTCTCTCTCTCTCTCTCTCTCTCTCTCTCTCTCTCTCTCTCTCTCATAGTACTCTGTCCCTGCGTAGATCTTCTATGTCTCTTTCTCTCAGAGATGTGCACGTAGCATTCCGAAGAACGATCCCGATTCTATCCGAGGCCTCCCCGGTCTTTCTTTCTCTCCTCTACGTAGCCAGCAGTGCAATGTAGCCAAATTGTTGTATCATATTTCAGTTATCATCAACCAATCATCACTTTCATAGAATATAACAATGAGAATAATGGTGTGGAAATTACTGAATGTACTTCTGATCTTGATGAGCACGCAGATAATTAAGCTTTGTAAATGATTTGGAACTTGTATGTTATATATTGTATGTGAGAACTTGTATGTAATACAACTGATTTTGAAAAAATTCGAGGATGCAAATTATGAAAATTATATGAAATTAATTCCAATTTGAAGAGGTTGTTTATGAGTATCAAAATACTCATAATTCTATTCTACGCTTTATGATATATTCCTTCGGGCGTCCCTAGACGGCCCCATTTCTTTTTTTTTACAGAAGCTGCTGAGGTAGTTTGTGCATAAAACTGGCATTTTTCGTTCAAATGTTTCCAAACTTCTTCAGCAATTTCCAATTATGTTATATCTTGAAAACGGATTAAGATGGAAAATTGAGCTTGACATTTTCGATCTACTCACAAAATGATTTTAAACACTAATCCAAATCTACCCTGTAGTCCAATGGAAACATTCAATAATTTGAAACACATGAAAAATAGTTTAAAGGCTACAATGACTGGTGAAAGCCTATGTCCTTGGTTCCAATTGCAATGCGAAATAATAAAAAAGTTCTACTCATGCAGCATGATCGTACGAGCAAAGGCTCTCCGGATCTCTCTCAGCATATGGGGGGGGGGGGGGGGGCTTCAGACTTCATGATTCGTTTCTAGACATCCCAAGGGTTATCCATTTGAAATTTCAGTTGCATAGGTTAAGTAGCAAAGAAATTAGATCCGCTTCTACTTCAGTATCGTTCTCTCTTAACAATTTTTGTCACAATATTTTGAACAATTTTCAACTTCTAAGTCCCAGTAAGAACGTGTTCCACGCTAAAAACGCACTTTATAGGTCTAGTGGTGCGGGGGTTTCCTGGGTACGTACCCACACACCCAGCATGAGACAAATCGTTTGTGTCTCTAACTGCCCACCTTATTTCACTCCACTTATCCACCCTCTTCTAACATCATAATCCCCCATCACTGACCTTTTTATTCGACGTAGTAATTTTCACCCTTTTCAAGCACACAAAGGAGGCTCGGGTGACTCAATGGTAATTACTGCTCCTCTGATGGATCCACTGTTTTACTCTATTCATTAGAAAAGCGGTGAATCGCTTCTTTTTATCTATCCTACGGCCACCGAAAAGGATAATCTCTTATGTGAACTCTGAAAAAATTGCCCCCTATCGAAGTTATATTGAACATCTAATTAAAAATATTCATTAACGTATACATGAAATACATCTGCCAAGTTGGGTGGGCAGTATAGATTCCTCACATAAATATTGTTACACGAACGTATAGAATTAGTTGAAGAAAAAGTACGAGTCGAGAGTTCTTATAGGTCAGTGTTATAAGAAATTAATATTTGTGTATGCGCACAAACTACTATTAATCCCACAGCAATGAAATTTATAGGGGAACGTCTTAGTCCAGGAGCCAGGTCCGAAAATAGGTGGTTCTTTGCGGAGAAGGTTTGATATTAGATTTTTAAAAGTTAGTCCGTTCTGAGTGAGAAAATCTCGGTATGCCATCTCAAAAGTGGTCGAATACAAAATAGCGGCCTCATAAAGATGGCTTAATTTGCCCATTTTAAAGTTTTTCCCTAATAGTTCCATAACCCTACATCCAAAACAGAAGACTTTTGCCCTTCAAAATCAACTAGCGGCGTTAATATTGGTCTGATTTCAGTCTGCTAAAGCTAATTCAACTCAAGATTAAATACTTTCCAAAGATTGTATCGAGCATATTTTAGCTGGGACCATTCTCCATTGGCTTACTGCCGAACTTATCAATTTTATGTCATTTTACACATTAAGTTCGCAAAAACGGCCTTTCACTTTTACTTTAATGGGAAACGGTCTGAGCAAATACTTGCTCGAAACGAACTTTGGAAAGTATTTTACCTTGAATCGAATGACGTTTGGCTGACCTGAATCAGACCAATATTGAGGTCGATGGGTGTTTTCTTAATAGTTTCCTTAACCTACCACTTACTACCCACTTCCGTGGAAACCCCCAACAAGTGAGTTACGAAAACTTTGAAAAACCGCCAAACATCGAGGAAAGGAGTTTGAGAGCTGGCGGTGATCTCTTTCGATGCCGAATTCTTTCCTCAACAACTTTTCTATCGTACAAAAAACTATAGGTCAGTTCCAAAGATCAAAAAGTGAGAAAAATAGTCAAAAATCGATTTATTGGGTCGAAGAAGCTATTTTAGGTATAGGAACAAGGGGCATATTTGGAATCAGCGCAAAATGTTCTATAAGAATAGCTCATGAAATAAGTTTTTCCACCTAGAATCGGTTTCTGGCCCACTATAAGGCGATAGTGGGTTGACGTTTTATCTGGACCAGACAAGGTCCAGTTCCTCTTGTCGTACCTGAAAGCCACTGAGCTCTACTACGAACTGTGATATCTGTTCTGTGATATATTTTTTTACAATCTAGTCATAGTTTTATTTCACTTTGGCATTATATATAGTAACATATATTTAGTTATTAGCCTATTTCACATCTAGTTTTAGTTGTATTATTTTATTTTTGAGGGTTTTTTTATCCGCTCTAGTGGCTAAACAGTGGTCATCACTGTACTCCTGAATTTTTCCCCCTCCGAGTTGCCTGTGGAGTCCATGATGGCGGTCCTTTTTAGTCAAGGATGGCAACATGGCTCCCCTTAGGATCATGCCACTTCCAGTGTCCCTTTAGACACCATGTTCAATGCCGCTAATGACCATTATGGTTGAGGTGCGGCTTAAACCACTAAATAAAAAATAAATAAAATATATATGGCGATAGCAGGAATTTGACCGCTAAAAGACCCTCCCTCCCTTCTCCACCACCTCCACGTCTATTGGAAGCGACTCTGTTTCAAAGTCGGCCTCCTTCATACATTTTTCAACAGAGGAAGATCCCGTGAAAAAAAAAACCTGCCGCAAGGGAAGGTAAGACCCAAGACGGGGCTGGGCGTTCAGGAATGGGGGTAATTAACTTTGGAAAGACATTTTAATGGGATTTCGCCTTCAGTGGTGTAGCAGCACCGAGGGCGGGTTGGGGGTTGATGGGGGTGGGTCAACCCCAATCCACCAATTGGGTTAAGACGCGGAGAAACTGAAACAAGCCTTTTTTTTAATCAGTCGTCTCCGCACCGCCTTTTCTCTTGAACGGATCGGCGTGTTTTTCAATTCACGTAAATTACCAATTTTCATACAATCCGAGAAAACTTCCAATCGCTGTGGGCCGTTTTTGACTTGTTGAAATCCGTAAAATCTTCTGTAAACTTAGTTTATCAAAGTAACTTCAAAAAGTTTTGATGCAGAAGAGGTTGAATTCATTTTGTTCGGGTATACTAATTCAATAATTTAGTGAGGGAGAGGGAAACACAAATCGCGACACCTTTTGTATTGTACAAAACTTTTTATTAAACGAAACTTTCATCAATTTACCAATTAATTTCTAATTCACAAAAAACAAGTTAATGTCGAGTAACTAATAGATTCCACAAAACAACAACTCCATAAATTTAATAAATTCTTCACAGATGGTTCCAAATAGTGGAGAATGAACCACCATGTTGATAGCGCGCTCCCAAGCGGGCTTCTTGTGAAGCTTCTGCTAAACCAACTCTCATTCGGGAACCGAACACATTTTAATGCTTAAAATAAAATTCTTACATTTTGTTTTCAAATTCAAAAGGGAACTTCGTATTATAGGCTTTTTAAAAATTTTAATTAACTTTTTCATAGGAAAAGTATAAAACTCAAACAAGGTAATCTACCTACTGCATGCTTATGGCGATGTAAACTCCAAGATTGGAAGGAAGTACTGTGATTAGTAGTTCCTCCTTCTTGATTCTTAAAAACGCTGCAATTGAGGATATTACTTAAGTTATTGAGGTCCGGTGCTTCCACACGCCCCTCCAGAGCAAGGTGCGCTCTAAGCGGCCATGGCCACGGGTATTTACCGTTGTATACTCTTGAGTTTATTTATTTTTAGGTCGGTATAGGTTGCCGAAGCACCAATACCAACGAGCTAGGTCAACTAAACTTTCTAAAATGCACTAAAATACTGCACAGAAAGTGAATCTTTCAAGCAGCAGTGCCAAGTCTGTATCACTGTCATCATCTGTCAAGCTTGTTCAGAAATTGTCCCCAGAGAGCCAACCTGTACTAAAATCATTACGAATTCCTCCGTCAACCATAAAACTGAAAAGTAAAAACGAAAAACCAGAAGCTGATAGATCAAGTCGATCTTCTAATCTCAAATATCCATTTCTCTTTTGTGAAAAGCCACGTGGAGCAAGGAAGTGTCCTTAATTTTTGAAACTGAATAATGCTTCCTGATGTTTCTTTGTACGCTTGTATAGCCTATGCACGAATTGCTTATCTCCAGACTACAATTCAGATGTGTACCCTTCGCAGAATGTATATATGTATTGTAAACTACGTCATTACTCTCTTCCTCACGATTATTTATGAAATAAATGTTAAGGAGCAGCGTTTGCCACCCCCTTCAGGTTCAGGTACATTAATTCATTCAGTGATAAATGCTTCAGAACAGAATATGAATGTTAACTACGTAAATAAAGCATCAATTTATAGCTCATGCGTGGTTATAATTCATCTTCGCAATATCCCTCCACCGAACTGCACTGGTGTAATACTGGATATTAATTCATAAAGTACAGAAGGGATAAACTATTTCTATACCTCGAGGCAAATAAACCCCTGCGGTACATAGGTACAGTGAAAGAGATGTTGGCATATCACAATTCAGCTCTCAGTAAATCCCTCATTTCTAGTATGCACTCATTAATTAATTCTCCTCGCATTTCCAGAACCATTTCTCGTCGAAGCTGTTTTAGATTCACTTCGTTTGTATTTAGTTCATGATGATCTCCTAAATCTGAGTCAACTGTCACATTAACATTGTCCAATAGAGGTTCTTATTCCGAGTCATCAGTGGAAGTTGATCTGAAGGGCACCCGTGACCGAGTCGTCATGATATCTCTGTATGTACACCGCCTAACAGATACACAAGACTGAAAACAATTAAACCACCGCTGTCACCATTTTTATGCTTCTTCAAGTTGAAACGATTGTTTTTAATTAGATTATTAAAACGACTAACTTGTTTGAAAGCACAAACAGAACACAACATTTTATTAGCAAAAGGAAATCTATCATACATAACAACAGTATTCATGTTATTCAAGGGGCTACTGTGGTATTCACAACGAAATCCTCTGGGTGTAGCAGGTTAATCGCCTCCCTCCTTTGAAGGACCAACTACTACATTTCCATCACCTCCATGGTCATAAGGTAGCAGAGCGTGGTATCTATCTACCCCCCCCCCCCCCCCATCCTCTACCCCTAGCACCTCTGTTATTGAATGTCTTGCCCCCACCCCACCACCAAGACCAATAGACAAAAAATGCAACACCCCCAAAACTGTAACGATTTTTTGTGTCGTGATTTATTAATTTCAATTGAAAATTATACATTTCATCTAGCAATGCTTCATTTACACATCTATAAGCTAGGTATACAATTAAATCTAACCCTCATGCTGTAGCAGGCATATCAACACCGAGTTTCATTGCACCGCTTATATACCACAACAAGGTTCAGAGAGATTCGTTTCGCTTGAGTCGCCAGAGTTCACCTTGAATTCCTGTTCAGTATCTCCAAGTACTCATGTTTGTGGAGGCGTTGTTCGTGCTTCCGTGTGTAGTTTGCGATGGTTTGATTGATGGTATCCATTCCTAAATCTCGATGAATATAATCGTTTTGCATGTTTGTAACATGGCGCAGCAACAATGCTTCTCAGTATTTTATTCTGAGAAGTTTGAATTTTTAGCGAATTTCCGCAGGAAATGAACTACTGCAATGACTACTGTTTGACGCATACTAAAACAAATCCTAGAGCTTAACGCTTTTTCATATATATATTACATGGGTGTGTGTGTGTGTTGGTCATTCCAGACGATAACTCTCCTTAGGATTGAGTTAAAAATTCCGTTCTTGCGCCAAAAAATCAAGCTTTCAAAAACAAAAGGATGAGTTCGTTGACCAGCACTTTTTGAGCACATTAAATTGGACACATTTCAAAAAATGTACTAAAAAATCACTAAAAATGGCTAAAAACGGCTAAAAATTGTCTCATTTTTATTGTTGGCAGAATATTGCTCAAATAAAGTTTATTAACTATAAAATAGAACATAATAACATTTATGTACAAATTATGCTGGAATATGTACTTAAAATAAATTAAAATTCGCTAAAATATTGATGAAAACTGCAAAAAAGATCTAAAAATTCAAAAACTCTATTTCAATATTTAATCATTAGTTAAAATACTTTTTTTGCCACGAAATTAATAGTTAATTAATTAATTACCTAACAGTTAATTAACAATTTCCTTGCACTCAAAACGCTCAAATTTCAAAACAATTTAACATTATACAATATGATAATTTAGCATATCATAATTATGCCAATCTATAAATAGGAATTGTTTATATCCTCAGCCCTGAATATGAGTCATTTTAGTACGCATAGAGCAATGAGTAACAATTATTTTTATGTTAGGTAAACACTTGTGCAAAGTAAAGTGGCGGGTGAAAGTATAAAAATGATAACAAATGCTGGATGGTTAGTTTCTGAGCACTCCCTGTATTTGTTGGAGAACCAGCATATCTGACAATTGTTGTAAGGTGGTTGAAGGATAACGCTGATACAAATTAACAAGACGTTTATTCAGTTAGGTATCACAGTCCTATGATAAATGCCCGACACTGGGCCCTATTCATTCGTGGCCTTAGGGAAAACTCAAACTATACTGGTCTACCATTGGTTCGCCTAATGTAGGGACTGACTAGCGAGCCCTCTACTGGCGTATCTTAAAATTAACATGAGCTACCCTCTAGGGGCCAATCTTACAACTATATTAAACTAGCTAACATATAACAACAATCATCTTAAATTCACTGCAAATAACCTTTCTGTTTTTGTTTTGTTCCAGGTGAGTCCAATATTGACCATCCTGTATCTCGAATCCAGGGCGAATGAGCACAAAATTCACAATAACCATTGGGAAAAACACATTTTTCCACAAAGATACGGTAAAAACCTGCCATGTTTATTGAGGTTCTTTAGGATTCATTTTCTATACTCCAAAACTATTATTGATACATCCCTGGGATCCTTCTAAATTGATTTAGAACTCTCAAAAGTAGTGATTATCTAGTGTAGTAGTGTTAAGGTTGCGTTTAGTGTTTTATACACGAAAGTGGTCCACATTTATGGATAGGAATACTTGAAAAGTTTTTAATGAACTTAAGTTAGTCTAATTCAAACATATTATACGACCAGAATTTGGCTTCTGATGATCTGAGTTGGCGTGATGAACTAACAAACATACAGAAATAAAATAAAATAATATAATAAATAAGAGGAACTCTTTGTTGCAAATTAGTTGTAAAATATAAGAACAAACACAAAACAGCTCGCCGGTAATTCTGCAACACCAGAAGACATTTCCATGTTTTGCACAACTCCTATCATCACCTTTCCTGGTTTTGCTGATTTATCGGCGAGCTGAAGAAGGACCGATTTATTTATTTTTATTTGCCATTGTGAGTCAAAATGAGTCATATTTGACTTGTTCGCTTAGGCCACGTGAGTCAAAGTGAATCACAGTTGGTACTTTCACTAATGAGATATTATCCAAGCGGAATTTCTTGGCAACAGCATTAGCTTCATGTGGTAATCTGTTAGTCCTTTATATTACCTTCACTTTGCAGCCCTTAGCCCAACGATTTCATTTTGTTGTACGTTTAAGCTTCTGTAGTGATAAAAGGTGTTTTTGAAATGTTGGCACAAAGCAAACAAGTAGATCAGTGTTCACGAAGTGAGTCACATGATAGCGCATTTTCTTCTAAGGAGATCCGCGTGAAATAGACGCTTCCTGCGAAAATGGCTATTGAGCTCGTTCAGCTGATCAATGACCTCTCAGTCGTCTTCAGCATTCTTCGTTGAGCCTCCCTCATCATATTATCGTTCTGCCCGTGAGATGTTTTTAATTCTATCGTGTATCAGTTTTACAACCCAATTGAAAATTACCAACAAATCACCCGATTAGGGTTTCGCTGAATTGAGAATGTTATACGTGTTGTGCATAAAAAGAGGCTTATATCAGTAGGACTGTGTTTGGACCATCTAAAGCGCAGAGGAGTGGGTTGCGAGTTGTTAATGCGGCCCAAAATCACATCTGAGGTTGTAATTACAACTGTAATCACAGAAAAAAATGAGATTACAATTGCAATCACAGGGAAAATTATGATTATGAATGTAATTATAGGAAAAAATCTGCGGTAAAGGGCTAATTTATAGGGGACATCGATTGTTACGGCCAAAATCACATTAAAAACTTGTGATTACAATCGTAATCGCAAAAAAATTTGTGATTACAAGTGTAATCATAATCGTAATCATAAGTGTAATCGTTATCGCAATCATATCTTCAGGGTCGGTGGTTGAAATAGTAATCGTAATTACAACCCTAAAACCCTATGATTGTAATCGTAATTGTAATTATGATTACGATTACGCCCAACTCTGGTTCCAAGATATCAATCAGCTTCAACTAGTACCACCGTTATCTTGGATTATCTAGCCAATGATGCAACACGAAAACACCGTCCTGTATGCTTGTTTAGCAGCACCCAATTTACCTGTGACACCTTCCTTCTTCACTGGTAGTTAGTTCTGAATAACGCGATAAATGACTACGGTGCGTTCATTCTATATTGCCGTATCGAAAAACGTAACCCAATTTTATGATAGGTATCGTGTTTACGTAATGAGGGTCTGGCAGGATCTTTCTTCGGATACATACATCATTTAAAGTTAGTGCTTTGTATTCTCAACGTCCAAATGGAGGAGAAACAACGTAGCGCATCTTTCATCATCAGTCAATTTATCCGTAACACTTTAGCCAATATTGATATAAGGATCATGTAGCCAAGCTCGTATTCAGGACAAAAGTTGGCGCTATCCGTCTTCCTTCCCGGCCACGGCCGCGTAATAACGTTACAGACAATAGAAGAAAAACCCCCATATGAGTCTTGGAGAGTCTTATGAGGTCTTTTGGTCGGGTAAAAGGAGGAGAAAAGAGGCGGAGAAAAGTGGGAGAAAGGGGAAATCGGGGGTGAGAAGAGCGAATCCGAGTGATGGCCTGAGGGGAGCAAATCCGATGTAGTTTCCCCGCGGGAGAGATTGCGCGGCTCAGATGAGGCCCGACGTGGCCTCCCGTGTTGTGGCAGGTCAGGGAGGTGAGAATGTCGTACCTACTCGGTTTCTCCCTCGACTCGAAAAAATCCAAACCTAGTCTTCTAAATTGGTAAAATCGTAATTGTGTCTGTCTGTAGAAGTAATCAAGTGAATATGGAATCAAGTTATCAAGTTATGCGTTTATTCACATTTCATGCTATTTGGAAATGAGTTTCATTTTTCGATAGTCATTTATCGTCATAGTAGTCATTTATCGCGTTATTCAGAACTAACTAAGGGTGAAGAAGAAAGGTGACGCAGGAAAATTGGGTGCTGCTAAACGAGCGTTCAGGACGCTAGGATACTAGTGAGGCTGATTGATATCTCGGAACCAGAGTTGGGCGTAATCGTAATCATAATTACGGTTACGATTACAATCACAGACCCTGAAGATATGATTACGATTACACTTATGATTACTATGATTACATTTGTAATCACAGATTTTTCTGTTATTGTAATCACAAATATTTTTGCGATTACGATTGTAATCACAAGTTTTTAATGTGGTTTGGGCCGTAACAACCGATGTCCCCTATAAATTAGCCCTTTACCGCAGATTTTTCCCTATAATTACACTCATAATCATAATTTTTCCTGTGATTACTATTGTAATCTTATTTTTTTCTGTGATTACAGTCATAATTACAAGCTCAGAGGTGATTTTGGACCGCATTAACTCGTGGGAACCCACTCCTCTGTGGTCCAAACACAGTCCTATTGATATAAGCCTCTTCTTATGCACAACATGTATAACATTCTCAATTCACGCATAATCCTAAGCCAAAGGAAAATCAAATTCTGATGTAAAGTCCGGTTTTCGGAAAGTGAATTTCAACCTACATCGGGTGATTTGTTGGAAATTTTCAAGTGGGTTGTAAAACTGATACACGATAGAATTTAAAACAGCACAGGGGCAGAATGATAAAATGATAATAAGCATGATAATAATCCCTTCTCAGAACGAAATACGGAAAGGACTGTGTTCAATATGTTCATTAGAGAATGGGATATACCAACAGAGCTTATGCTAATATCACAAAGAAGAATAATTAGAATGATAAGAGGTAAGGACCCCAATATTTCAGGGAGGGGAAGCCCAGGTGAAGAGCCGTTTCATTGGAGAAAATGGAAGTTAATGAAAACGGTTTCCACGAAATTAGGTGTTGGACTATTGATCGATTTCGACTGTTATATCATTATGACCAACAAACAATAAAACTCTTGATGGAGCACAGGCTACATTGTTTCCTTCCGAAAAGAGGGCGAGATATTATTTAACAGCTCTGAGATACTACCAATCAAGTGAATGCAATGTGGAAGTGAAATTTAAGATAATGTGTTCAGAGAGTCGACTGTGTACGATGAAAGGGAAGTGAATGGAGGGGGTAAAAACGCTATATTTTTACTGTAATCATCTGATTTTCTTGACTGTTTTTATTGTTTGATTGCTTGAACTGCAATCGAGCTGCTCACACACATTTCCGACACACTTAACACACACTTTTTTTTTTTTTTTTTTTTCAAAACTCCCACTCAAAGGCGGAGGGGGCACACCATTAAATTGAAAAAATGAACAAATAAAATAAAAAAGTGGGGAGGACGCCCAGGTTTACCCGACGCCGGCTCTAGGGATAAGGGAATTTATGTTGCAGGACGAGGAGGAAGAATGGGATGAAAGGAAGTGCCCCTATAGAATGACCACCAGTTCAAGTAAGAACCCCTCAGGACGCGGGTGGTGATACCACGGAGTACTCCTGCAGAGATGCCCAACTCGAGTAACTCCGTGGCGCTTTTCCCGCACCACACCCCGCGCCATGACACGGTCGCGGCAATGACCTTGATGTTATTAGGTGCCACTCCTTTTAGCTCAGATATCGCTTGGCGCAGATCATTTCTATCATATTTACTTTTCTTAGCCCGCCAGGTCTGCTCCATGTCCACGCTGCCACTGACAACCTGGACATCCAGGATTATGGCAGACCCATCGGGCTTGATTGCAACGATATCTGGCGTCACTCACACACTCACACACACATACACACACACACACACACATATATATATATATATACGAGTATATATATATATATATATATATATATCAAGGTGTACCGCCAATAATTACTAATTTCACGTTAATTATCTTGCAACAACTTTATTTAGTTATATTTTATCTGGCGACACTATTCGGGGAGTTTTTCGGCTCTGGTCCCTAGAGATCGCAACTGGTGGCTCGTAGGCCCCCACTCATTTTCTCAGAGCCACTTCACTTCTGTGACAGGTGTCTGGATCTCAGTTCCCTTTCAAATATTCGAGCTTGCGTTAGTAGCCACAATAAATCAGTTTATTTTTGAATTATTTTGATTTTTGAATCAAGTTTATTATTTTAATTTTAGTTCCCAACTCTCTGATCTACGTAAATTCTATATATATATATATATATATATATATGTATTTATATAATAGAGGTGGTTTTCTTGAGGCTCAGTCATAAGATTTTGATTTGTCAAATTTTCGGTAAAGTTTATTATCATTCTCATGGCCTAGGGAAAATACATCATGAGATTAGGATTTCATCTATGGTTACGTACATTATATTGAACGGATATGGTTCTCAAATTAGAAATATTATTCAAGTTACTTACATGGAGTAGTATACAGTTCAGTTTTTGCTCACAAGTAGCACAAACTTATTAGAAATTTGGACAGAGGTGGATATTATATATGCTGTACAGTTAGCTCGAGAACTTTCTACAACGTGACTATTGGCTTAGAATTCCTTTGGGTTGACGATATAGGTACCAGGTTATGAGAGCGTAGGTATGTTTGCTGTGGCGTGGT